>OZ035838.1:21913559-22544173 GCA_964034765.1 Knipowitschia caucasica
TGCCCTGTCGTGAGTCTTGCCCCTGTAAATTGCGGGATCCCTCCTCCCAGCCTAAAACCACGTCATCAAGCAATCCAGTGTGAGATGGACTCTGCTTCCAGATCCCTGTTGCAGAGTCCGGTGGGGGTGGAGACACGCCCCGTGACTGAAACAGCTGTGAGTTTGGTGGGGGTAAGCAAAGACACAGAGAGCAACACAGAGACGATCTATGTGACAAATACAAATAAGATCACATTGTTTCCGGAGGAACTGCGTGATGCCCAAGCTGCAGATTCAGATCTTGCCCCAATCAGAGCTTGGTTGGAAGCCAGTCCTGAACGCCCTCCATATTCCATTATGTCCCCATACAGCCCAGCCACCAAAACATATTGGAGTCAATGGAAGAGACTTTATTTCAAAGACTGAGTACTGGTCAAACGTTTTTACTGTATGGACGACACCCAGTTTTATCCCCAAATAGTCCTGCCACGCAAACTGCAGCCCGATGTTTTGCGCCAGATGCACGAGGGGCATTTCGGTGTTGAGTGCACTGTGGCCAGACTTCAAAGCCGATTCTACTGGTATCACATGAGAGAAGACGTGGCCCTCTGGTGCCGTACATGTACAGACTGTGCCTGTAGGGTCAAAAAGACACAACGAGCTGCCATGGGAACTGTCAGAGTTGGTGCCCCCATGGAGCGCATTGCACTAGACATTATGGGCCCACTCAATGAAACCGATCGCAAAAACCGCTACATACTCGCAGGGCTGGACTGGGACAAAAAAACGGCCCGGGCATTTTTTCCTTCTTAGCGGCCCAGGCAACTCAAAAGGTTCAAGGAGCCATATTTGACAAAAAAACTAAAAACAACATCTGTCTGGAGCCGCAAAAAAAAAAAAACAGCGTTGTATAAGGCTTATATGAAGGTAACAGGGGCTGAAGCTGTATTAGCTACATTAGCTGTATACATTAGCTATATTAGCCTAATATCTAAATGACAAAGTAAAGGCTAAACACATAAAAACCATTCATAATTATCAAATGTGTATTTTCATTGCAGCGTGTCCTGGAGAGAATGACGCACCACGTGACAACTCTGCTTTAAGTTTAACCTTCATGCAATTGTACAAATACAGTAAATAAATCTGCTTTTTGGCTCAGAGTTCACCTGCATCACTGTCTGTTCATATCCATCACAGGCTGAAGTTTGCTGGAGCTGAATGTCCTTAATGGCCTTTTCTTTCACCGTCTTTGCGAAGGTATTTGAAGTCTGAAAATAGGTGCTCTGACTTTATGTTGAAGTTTAAAGCTTCATTGTTCCTCCTGTTGCAACAAAACTTTTCATTAAATCGCAAACATGAAGCAGTCCTTCCTCATTGACTGAAAGCAAATGTTCATTCTCATTCTTACTCCAGTCTTATCATCGACTCTTCCTTTCTTTATCTTTGGGATCCATGCACACACAGTCTATAATGCACACACGCCGGTTTGTTTACAGCAGCGGCCGCCTGGCACGGGCCGCATCACAGGATATGACGCACTACGTTGACAGAAATGCTAAAATTGAACATTACTTATACAAGTTTTTTCAGCATTGAAAAACGTTAAGAATGTTGTTCCTCCTACAGAAACCACATTAAAACTAGAAATAAAATATAGCCCTCACACTCCATTTTCAGACATTTTTTAAAAGGCTCCAGGAGCCACTTTAGGGGCACTAAAGGTTGCCGACCCCTGGTGTATACAGTATGTGCAAGCAAGTACTGTAGAGATCAGGATGTCTGCAGTTTCAACAATAAAATAAAGTACAATAGTCTACATTAAACAGAGTAATAAACATGTCTCAGAGTGAGGGAGGTGGACACAGACAACACTGTTGTTTGTTACAGGGATGAGAATTGGTCAAAAATGTCTGAAATGCATAATGTCAGCCACTAGCTGGCTCTAAATCTGTTTAATCTGTTCACAACATTTTACTTTTGGGCTCAAACATGAACTTTTAATGCGATGGAAAATTTAGGTACCCGAGCTTTAATTTAGAGGAGAAGGGAGACGCGGACTATTTTCTGCAGCGGTGTATTTATTGGGTGCACAAATTACGCAAAGACATGCATGGTCCTGTGCGTGTTTATGGTCTTGGGTACATGGTCACGTTGCGGCTACGCGCTCACCGTGTTGTGTTGTGAGCGGTTCCCGCGTCCAGCTCAGAGCCGCTGGATGCGGGAACACTGCGGCCGCTGAGGTGGTGGAATCTCGTTCGAGTACATACAGCAGGAGCCCCGCGGACACGCGCGCTCCCCTCGAACATTTCTCAACGGATTTACACTTTTCACAAACATGTTTTTTGTATGAGGCAAACAGACCGGCCCAAATATGGGCATCGGCCCTTCGGGCATTGCCCGGTACGCCCGATGGCCAGTCCAGCCCTGCATACTCGTGATACAGGAGTATTTCACAAAATGGACTGAAGCATTTCCAATCCCTGACGAAAAGGCTGTCACAATGGCCAAAGTTGTAGCAACTGAATGGGTGTGTCGCTATGGAATGCCTCACTCTCTGCACAGCGATCAAGGACGCAACTTTGAGTCAGAAGTGTTTCAGGAAATGTGCCTTTTGTTTGGGATTGAGAAAACCCACACTACATCCTTCAGACCGCAGTCAGACGGCCAAGTTGAACGTTTCAATGCCACACTCCAGAAGATCCTGGCCTCTACTGCGGAACGTTGCCGCTGGGATTGGGACTTAATGATCCCATATGCAGTCAAGGCCTACAGATCAACCAAGCACAGTTCGACAGGATTCACACCGAACTTTATGATGTTTGGATGCGAGATCAATGAACCCGTGGATCTTGTAGCTGGCTTGCCCCCTGACTCTGACCGTGCACTTTCAACCCCAGAGTATGTATAGCAAATGCGTGAGCGGCTGGAGCTTCCGAGGTCCAGCCTCCAGCCGTGTATGAGGACGCCGCTGACGGGGGCGCCGCTGACGGGGACGCCGCAGACGGAGATACCGCTGCCTGGGGTGCTGTGGACCAAGGCGTCGCTGACCAGGGTGCTGCAGATCAAGAAGCCGCTGACCAGGACCTCGGTTTGCTGAGCCTCTTCTCTCCGGTGTTCAGTGACGGCGCTAGCCATGCCCAGCTGCCACTTCTGTCTGCATCCGATGCAGTTGGGTCCCTTCCATCCTCTCCTTCCCATGTCACACTTGACCATGGTGGGTGGGGGTGCGATGGGAGGGTCACACCCCCCGCGCCCTGTGGAACTGCACTCCAGACGTCAGCGCCAAGCTCCGGACCGGTATGGTGACTGGTTAACCGAGTAGACTATATTCTACGGCTGAAGTTGCACTAGAGACGTTGCAGTTTATATTTTGAAACAGTTGTCTTGTGTTCTGTGTATCTGTTAAATGCACCTTTTTCTATTTTTTGCAGTTTGAAAGAAAAAAAGAATGCTCAAGAGTCTGTATATTTCTATACCTGTACACTTTAGTCATGCTTAATCTGTATAAGTAACTTTCTATTTGTAATTATCAGTCAGTTTTATGTTGCTCCCGGTCGCCACAATAACTAAGAAGTGTATTGTTTACCTTTTTTTATTAATCACTGATGTTCACATGTTGCCTTAAATAAGCTAATATGTCACTGAGTAGACAGCATTTCTTGTATTGAAGCCTACCTGTTTAGTTATAATGGACACTGCTACCTCTTAGTTATTCTCAGGCCTGCTATTAGGGGAAATGTGTACCCGTTTTCTATTATGTTACTGGATTGGAATTGGTCATTGCCATCCAGGGTGGGGGTAGTGTTGTGAGATCAGAGTAGTGTGTGTGTGTGTGTGTGTGTGTGTGTGTGTGGGAGCGCGCCGGTAGACAGAGACAGAGTGAAAGCTAGGAAAGAGCGAGAGTGCGACCGGAGCAAGACAGGGAGCGTAGTTGTTTTTGGGAGAGATAATAAAGCCAACTCTTGAGCAACAGTCCGTGTCCCTATATCCGCACCACACTTAACAGCGAGGGTCAAACAAGAAGGGAATTACGCCCCGGAGGAAAGCACCCCTTCGGCCCTGGAGCTGCAAATCTCCCCTGCGCCCCTCGACATCAGTCTTGGGGCTTATAACAGGAAAGGCGTAACAGTACACTTTTGTTTTAACCCTCTCAGGGCCAAATTAAGATATACAGTAGTAACAGGAAAAATCTGAAATTTTGGGAAAATTATCATATGGGGTAGTAATATACAATCCTGCCTTTTTTTTAGCGTGACCTTCACGTGCAATGTGTTCTGGGATGTTGCATATTTGCAACATTGGCCCGGTGTGGTACTTGAACACCAAAGACTATGATTATGATATCAACGCTAACTTTATTTGTATACTTTTCAAGACAATGTTATAAAGTGCTTACATTGGCAGAAGAACAATACAAAAACTTGGTGTAGATGAGTAAAACATGGAGAAAAAAAATTACAATAGTAATAAAGAATTTCTAATTGTAAAAAACAAAATTAGAAATAACTTGAGAAAAGCATAAACATGATGCCGATAACTGCGGCATTACAAATCCTCATCAAGAAGGCCATATCTGAATGTCACATTTTCGTGTGGTACTCCAAGAAGCAATTTTTGTTCTTTGTAAATCATCTGCTAATCAATGGAGTGATTTTCTTCCGGTTCAACTTTCAAACAGTTGGTACGGACTTTCTCAAGTACTGGTCGCACCTTGAACAATGGATGGATCAGCAATGTCATCGTCTGAAATGGATTCTGTTTCAGATAAAGCTCCATCCGGAAGGTGGACCATCTCAATGGCTTCCCTGACTGAATGCAATCTCTTTTGGCCTGCCATAATGCACCACACCTGCAAAGAGAGAATTCTGTTCCAAGAAAAGCTTTCAGTCAAACAAAGAGCTGTACTAATATATGTGCCTTGGAATTTAGGCTACATCAGTTTTCCTCACTGCACAGTCAAATAAACATCGTAATATACCATTGCTTTTGATAAAATCTGACTCTGATAGTTAGTAACTTCACTCCAAATCATTTCATTTTCCATAGGATATATCCTCAATGGCACCTATAAGTAATAAGTGGACACTAGTGATAGGAAAATAAACTTAGGATAAACTGTTTCTCAAAATATAGGCAAACTAGTAGATAAAGCATGTGGCATCTATTGGTACCTGTCCGGCCAAATGTTGCAAATTTGCAACGTTGAAATATAGCTGCACCTGGGGAAAAATCCAGAGGAGATAAAATCTATTAATTAGCATGTACTGTATCTATATACGTATGTTCATAATTCATCTCATACAGCTTTGGTTTCAAATTAATGGAGTTTAGTAGTAATACTTACATGAAGTTGATACCTAGAAAATCTGTTTGAGTGACACCAAGGAGGAAGTCATGTTGGAAATGAGACAGCTCCGCCATGTGGTGAGCTAGTGGGATTTTTTTTGCGCTAATACACAACCAAGTCCTGCAGTGGTACTTCTGAGTTAAAAAAAGCAAAAAAAATATTGATGTGGAGTAATTAGGTTATGAGCATTTAGGTGTTGCAAATCTGCAACGCCTGCCTTGAGAGGGTTAACATAGTTGTAACTGTCTAAATCTTGAAGTAGCTTTAAAGACACTCCTGTACAGCTGAAGCTAAAGAGATATGCTCGACATGTAGAAAGGGCTACTGTCGGTTGTTTTTGTGTTTTCCATGAAATGAGTGAACTCTCTTTCACATAGACTGGCACAATATCCTGATGTGCTACGTCTGTCTGTCTCGTTTGAGCCCAACTTGCCTCACAGTAAACTTTTAGACCACGTTTTTCTGTGGTGTTCTTTTTGAAGTATAGTCTTTGTTCAGTAGTACCTTTGAGATCCCTGAACACATGTTTCACTGTATTCCAGTGTTCCACAGTTGGTTCACTAAAGTGTTGAGAAAGTTTACTGACAACATAAGTGACGTCAGGTCTGGTGCAAGTGGATCAGTAAATTATACTTCCCACTGCCTCTCTGTATTGTCGGGGTTGTTCTAACCTTTTCTGAATAATCAAGTTTAGGTTCAGAAGGAGTTTCTCTCGTTTTGCATTTCAAACCTTTCTAAAATCTTTTTCACATATCCCTCTTGTGACATTTTGACTTGTCCATTAGAATGTTCAAAATTCACTCCAAAGAAATATTCCTAAATCTTTCATTTTGAACCTCTGAGTCAGAGACGAGGAGTTTCTCATGAAGAATCTCATTATTATGGCTGTTGGTGCAGTCGCGCAGGGCCTGGGGCTCACTGGGTTCATGTGGGTCAAGTGCAGAGAGGACTAGGGTCATCATGGGTCTCAGATGATCCCCCTCCATCTCACCCTGAGTTTTCCCTGAGTGTGGCCTTCATGTGGAGGGTAAGTCTCCAGCAGTGCAGAGTGTCCATCCTGGAGCCCTGCGAGGGGGACTGGGGACACAGTGACACATGGAAGAACCACTCCATGAGCAGGGGGCACTCACTAAAGTGGTCCCAGGCCAGAGGTCACCTGATCTATTCACCACATGAGTCTTGTTTCTAATAGAATTATGCCAGTTTTGTTTTGGGAATAAACAATAGAGATTGATCATTTGTAATTCTGATGGTGGATCAGCGGAGATAGAAGACAGATATTCTAAATAATTTTTACCGATACAGCTCTCTCCATACGTGCATGCTAACATGCTCTGTGCTGTGATGTCCAATCTAAATCTGGGAAAACTCAGGGTGAGATGGAGGGGGATCATCTGAGACCCATGATGACCCTAGTCCTCTCTGCACTTGACCCACATGAACCCAGTGAGCCCCAGGCCCTGCGCGACTGTACCAACAGCCACAATAATGAGATTCTTCATGAGAAACTCCCCGTCTCTGACTCAGAGGTTCAAAATGAACGATTTAGGAATATTGAAACATTTCTTAGGAATGGATTTTGAACAAACTAATGGACAAGTCAAAATGTCACAAGAGGGATATGTGAAAAAGATTTTAGAAAGGTTTGAAATGCAAAATGAGAAACTCCTGAACCTAAACTTGATTATTCAGAAAATGCGGAAATGTTAAAATGTCCCGACAATACAGAGAGGCAGTGGGAAGTGTAATTTACTGATCCACTTGCACCAGACCTGACATCACTTATGTTGTCAGTAAACTTTTTCAACACTTTAGTGAACCAACTGTGGAACACTGGAATACAGTGAAACATGTGTTCAGGGATCTCAAAGGTACTACTGAACAAAGACTATACTTCAAAAAGAATACCACAGAAAAACTTGGTCTAAAAGTTTACTGTGAGGCAAGTTGGGCTCAAACGAGACAGACAGACGTGGTGTCACGGGGCAACTTGCCAGCGTGTGTGCGTGCGCATGACTATGACCCGGCCCACTCAAATTGGGACATCAGGGACAGGTGTGTGTGATTGAGGAGAGAGACGCAGCGGACTTCCTGTATGAGGTCGAGGTGTGTGAGTTTGAATCTTGGTTGCAGTGTGCACTTTCCCATTGTTAAGGCTCTGTATATGATTTATATGTTGGATTGGTTTAGTTTGTTGAAGGTTAGTGTGCGGTGGGTGTAGGGTAGGGGTACACTAGCCGTTGTCGCTGCAGCTTGTTGCTAGCGTCGGCGTATGGGGGGAGGACGTCGGAAAAGGAATAGACCAGGGATTGACAGTGGAGACGAGTGTAGCGAGGAAGCGAGGAAAATGTCTCGTCTGGAGGATCAAAGTAGTGAATTCAAGATCATCGTTAAATTCAAGGACAAAAGTGATAGGGCCATTAATCCACTTAAGCTGTCCGAAGACATTCGAGACAAATTGGGAGGAGTTTTGAATGTAAAAATGTTAATGAACGGAACCTTCCTGATTTTGTGTAAAACTGAGGCCCAGCGGGCAAAACCACTGAAGGTGTTCCAGACCAAGGAAGCAGTGTAAAGCCTGGCTCACACGAGACGATTTTAAAATTGTCGGCCGATTTTTCTCCGTGTTAGACCCCACACGGGGAGATTAAAAATCCTGCGTCTAACCACTTTGGTCGTGCAGTGTGTGGTGCGTAGCCACACGGCAAGATCACGCAAGCCACAAACATCACACACGAACCGACACCCCCCGAGCATTCCCAGGTCAGACGGAAATCTCTCGAGATCAAGCGTGACTTCAGAGTAAACAGTCATGGCGGACGAAGAGGATGCAGTGGCGATAGTGTGCAGTTTGTTGTTAACAGAGAAGACACGTAATCCAAAGAAAAGGCAATGGTCAAAGCCATGCTGCTGTGTTTTGGTTTTTTTCCGGTGTTTCCTCACCGGCTTGTCACCTCGTCTTCTTATTGGCTACACGCCGTAGTCATGGCAACGCGCTCGCTTGTCCTCGGAGGACACCACACACGACAAGAAATCGGGCCAAAACAATCGATTTGAGATCGGGAGCAGTCCCGATGTCCTTCCGAGCGACGAGTGCAGTCTTAACACACCACACACGGCAGGATAATCTGTAAGATTTTGTTACGGAAATCGGAGCGTTTCTTAAGATTGTCGTAAGGGGTAAATCGGGTCTAAATCGGCCTAAATATCCTGCCGTGTGAACCAGGCTTAAGAGGTGAGCCCTGAGATTTCAGAAAGCTCTATTGTGCAAACTATTAAAGGGGCTTAGGTGGAGTCTGCAAGGAGGTTTAGGAGCACTGGTACAGCTGTACTGTTCACCTTTAAACAGGATTCTCTCCCTGACCGAGTCACTTTGGGGTACATGAGCTACACAGTCAGACAGTACAATAGACCCCCCTCTCCGCTGTTACAAGTGCGTTTTGGCCATGTTGTGGCAGCATGTAGAGGGGCTGTAAGATGTGGTAAATGTGGAGGAAACCATGCGTTTACTGAATGTGAGAGTGACCAGGCTAAGTGCTGCAACTGTGGGGGCAACCACACCTCTTCATCCAGAGAGTGTAGTTTCCATCAGCGAGCTGTAGAAGTAGAAAAAGTTAGAGCAGAGGGTAAATTGTCGTATGCTGAAGCACTTAAAAAGGTTGGGGAGGGTAGTTCACCCAGAGGTGTAGTCCATGCTGCTCCTGCACGTAAAGTGGCAATTGTTACTGTGTCTCAACCAATGCTATCCTTCATGGTGGATATTCTCTGGGCTGCAAAGAAGTGTGAGAGAAGGTCAGATTTGATTAAAGTAGTGACTGGGGCAGCAGAGAGATTTCTTGACGGGGACAGAGTAGTGCCTGAGGATCTTTTTTACTTTATGAAACAGAGAATGGAAGGGATAGATCTCAAAGTGCACAAGCAAGTGCAGATGTCATAGTTGCTGAGGATGGAAGTATTGAGGTTAATGATGGAGGTTTTGACACCAGTTGAGCAGTATGTTTGAATGGTCAAGAGCTGAAGAGATTTTTATGTGATTTTATGCCACCTCCTGAGATTATTTGTATTCAAGAAACATGGTTAAAACCATGCTTAGATTGTGTAATTCCTGGGTATGATAGTGTCAGGTTAGATAGGGGTGAGAGAGCTGGTGGAGGTTGTGCAACCTTTATTAAAAATGAGGTCCAGTTTCAAAAAGTGGATCTTAAGACCTCACTCGAGTGTGTAGCAGTCAGGGTGTGGGGTGAGGAGGGATGGATTACGGTAGTAAATATGTACAACCCGTGTATCCAGATTCAGCTGTCGGAGCTTGAGGACGTGAAAGCACAGATTGGGCGTCACATAGTTTGGGTGGGGGATTTTAATGGGCATAACCCTCTTTGGGGGAGTGGTAGTAGGGATGTAAATGGAGGTGTTATTGAAGATTTTATGGAGTCAAGTGGGTTAGTTTGTTTGAATGATGGAAGGCCTACACGTTTTAACATCCAGTCAGGAACAGTCTCAAGTATTGATTTAGCCTTTGTGTCCAGTGGTTTGGCCAGAGTGGGAGAGTGGGAGGTTATGGAGGAGAATGTTGGCAGTGACCATTGGCCTATTCTCTTGAGGTTTGGGAAACCTTTATTGAAGAAGAAGGAGCATAATCCTGAGTATTTTAATTATGAGCGGGCGGATTGGGATAAATTTAGTAAGTTATGTGATTAATGAATAGATGGAGTAATTGAGGGAGGTACACTCAGTGAATGGAATGATAGTTTGTGTAGGATTATTATGGATAGTGCGTATGAGTGTATTCCTGTAAAGAAGTGTCAAAAAGAACGTGCCAAAGTACCATGGTGGAATAAAGACTGTGAGGATGCTGTGAGGGAGAGGAAAAGGGCTTTTAGAGTGTGTGGCGGACACTAGGAGTGGCCACCGCCACAGTGGTACTTGCCTGGCATCCGGGGTACAGCCTGCTACTGTTTTGTAGGGTTTTGGTTTTGCCTTTAGTTTACTGTTTTGTGTTTTTTTTTTTTATCCAGCACTGCACTTTTAAATAAAGGTTTTTAGGTTTTAATGCTGTAGACTCTGGAGCTTAGGTGTATAGTTTAGTTATATTTAGTTCTCCCGGGGCGCGCCTGAGGGGGACCTAGCCCAGTTTCTTTCAGTTATTTGCACTATTGGGTCTTCAGTTGTTTTGTTGTGAGTGAGGGTAGCACTTTCAGTTTTGTTACGGGTGGGGCTACTCCCCGCGCAGGTCGCCCTCGTTGGATTCATTTAGTTATTAGTTTATTTTAGTATATTGAATTTTTATGATGCCCAGGGGCTGCAGCTTTTAAACCTTTTGGTGGGCTTTTATATTTTGACTTCTGGACTTTTAAATAATTACATTGCAATGAATTAAAATCTTTTTTTTAAACTCTTAATTGCTCCAGCTTTTTAATAAAATTCTAATCGCACATTTTAAGTCTTGTCTCTGTCGTTGTTTTTACATACTTACCTGTGTCCTTGGTTTTAGTTCCTGGTTTATTTACTGTTACTGTGAACTTTTAAAAAGGTACCTCAGGTGACGAGTGCTTAAAAAATATCCAACACAAGGAAATGGAATAGTGTTTAAAAGATTAAGGGCTTCAGCCAGGAGAATAATTAAGTCAGCTAAAAGAGAGAGCTGGAGGAAGTATTGTGGTACACTGGGAGTAGAGACCTCGCTGAAAGATATTTGGAGGGCTGTGAAACGTATGTCAGGAGTCAGTCGGAAAATGGACATTCCAGTTTTAGAAGACAAAGGGTTATCAGTATCAACAAATTTGGGAAAGGCCAGGGTGCTCCAAGATAAGTTCAGAGCCTTTCATAGTGGTGAAAATTTTCAATTAGAGGATAGGAGGAAGAGAGATGTCACTTTGGATGTAAACAGGCACAAGCTCGAAGTTAGTGATGACAACTCTGATGTGTGTAATGTGTACTTCTCCTTGGAGGAGCTGGAAAGCGCTATTGGTAAAGGGAAAAGGTCTGCTCCTGGGAAAGATGGGATTAGTTATGAGTTACTCAAAAGACTGAGTGAGAATGTGTTATATGAATTATTGGCTCTTATTAATAATGTTTGGGAGCAGGGGAAGCTTCCGTCAGCGTGGAAGCAGGCAGTATTCGTGCCTATTCTTAAACCTGGAAAGAATGCGTCTGAGGCAGGCTCATATCGGCCAATTGCTCTAACCTCTGTTTTGTGTAAGGTTATGGAGAGAATGGTTACTAACAGGCTTGTCTATAGACTCGAAAGGGAAGGAAAACTATCACCTGTGCAAAGTGGGTTTCGAAAAGGTCGGGGTACTATGGATTCTGTCCTCAGCCTGGATTGTGACATAAGGAAGGCTTTGGTCAATAAGCAAAGTTTGGTGGCTGTCTTCATAGACATTGAAAAAGCCTATGATATGTTATGGCGGGATGGCCTGGGGATTAAGCTCTATGACAGTGGTATTCATGGACGTATTGCTCAACTGGATTCAAGACTTCCTTTGCAACAGAGTGATCCAAGTCAGGGTGGGAAAGGACCTTTCAGAGGGAACAGAGATTGATAATGGTGCACCACAAGGAAGTGTGATCAGTTCAATTTTATTCAATGTCATGGTCAATGATATTTTTAACTCCCTAGGTCCTTCATTTGGCACATCTCTCTTTGCGGAGGATGGAGCTATTTGGAAAAGAGGAAGAAACGTAGACAATGTGATAGGGCAGATGCAGGCAGCTGTTAATAAAGTGGTGCAATGGGGGCAGGACTGGGGGTTTAGAATTTCTGTTGAGAGAAGTAAATGTGTGATTTTTGGAGATAAAAAGGTTGGCAGTCAGGAGCTGAGGATGTATGGGCAGCAAATTGAAAGGGTGAGGGACATTAACTTTCTTGGAGTAATCCTTGATGAAAAGTGCCTGTGGAAAAAGCATATTGAAAATGTTATAGTTAAATGTGAAAAGGTGATAAATGTGATGAGGGCTCTGTCGGGAAGTTGTTGGGGGGTCTGAGAGAAACCCAAATGCAGTTTTATCGGGCAATGGTAAGGTCAAAATTAGATTATGGGTGTTCAGCATACGGTAGCGCAGCAATGTCTCATTTAAACAGACTGGATGTTGTTCAGGCTAAAGCACTGAGGGTTTGCTGCGGAGCCTGCAGGTCCTTTCCAATTCCTGCACTACTGGTAGAGGTAGGGGAATCACCTTTAAGCATTAGACGAGACAAGCTAGCTATGCAGTACCTGGTTAAAGAGCGTGTATTGGGGACTTCCCAGCGAAACGGTTGCTAGATCCATCATGGGAGTTGGGAGCAAGAAGGAACCATGAACCCTTTGTGATTACTGTATGTAAAGAAATGGAGAAGTTGAGCTTTAGAGAGGTGGGGGTTGCCCCTCAGCTGATATGGCCAGCCATTCCTCCTTGGACTTTACCATCCCCTGACATTGACATGTCAGTGTTAGAAGGTAAAAGGGGAAATAATGACCCTGAATATTTTAACCTTGTAGAACAGGCGTTGGGAGGGAGATGGGAAGGCCATTTACAGATCTATACAGACGGCTCAAAGGAAAAGGAGTCTGGAAGGACGGGGTGTGCCTTTTTTGTGCCTCAGTTAGAGGTTACTTTCAGTATGAGATGTCTGTGCACACTGCAGAAATCACAGCAATAACATGTGCCCTTCAGTGGGCAAAGGCATCTAAACAAGACCAAATTGTTGTATGTTCTGACTCAGCTGCGGTGTTAAACTCAATAGGTTTTGACAAAGGCAATGCCAGGCCAGATTTAGTGACTGAGGTACTAACTGAAATATCTGAGATTGAGCAATCTAAGGGTCGGTGGGGTTTCTTTGGGAGCCGGCTCATGTTGGTATCTGGGGCAATGAAGTGGCAGATATGGCGGCAAAACATGAGTGAGTGGAAAACTAAGATAAACATGCATGTTACAGCTGCTTGGCAAGCAATGTGGGATGGAGACAGCAGGGGGCGTCATTTATACTCTATTCATTCCTCTCTCAAATGTAAACCAGTAATAATTGTTACGGATAGGAGGTCTGAGGTCATCCTTACTAGACTGAGACTTGGGCATTGTGGGCTAGCGTGGGACAGATACAGTACCTTGCGAAAGTATTCGCCCCCCTTGAACCTTTCAACATTTCGCCACATTTCAGGCTTCAAACGTAAAGATATAAAAAAATATTTTTTTGTCATGAATCAACAACATGATTGATGACTTGCAGCTGTAATTGCAGCAAAAGGTGGCGCTACAAAGTATTAGCGCAAGGGGGCCGAATAATATTGCACGCCCCACTTTTCAGTTTTTTATTTGTTAAAAAAGTTTAAATTATCCAATAAATTTCGTTCCACTTCACGATTGTGTCCCACTTGTTGTTGATTCATGACAAAAAATTACAATTTTATATCTTTATGTTTGAAGCCTGAAATGTGGCGAAATGTTGAAAGGTTCAAGGGGGCCGAATACTTTCGCAAGGCACTGTATATAGAGGGTAAACATCAAAGTGGGTTATGTGCACACTGTAACGAAAATCAAACTGTCGTTGTCATGCATTGTCCAGTATATTTTGGTCAGCGAGCCGTTCTGAAGGAGTTGGTGTCTAAGTTAGCAATGGACTGGAATCTGAAGTCACTCCTGAGCCCAGCTAGAGAACAGAACCATGTTGTGAGAGCGGTTTTGAACTTTGTGCGAGCAGCTGAGCTGAATATCTGGGTATAGGCAATAGGCTTGAAGTCTATAACCTGCAGAAATGAATGCAGTGCACAATATGACCGGGAAAGGCAGCAATGTGCGAAGAGGCGCCAAGTCTGCCGGAAACTAAAAGAAGAAGAAGACCCGGAAGTAAGAACAAGAGCGTGTTTTTGTTGTTTCACACGGCCCCATTTTCCTTCAGTCCCTCCTTGGATCTACAACAGACTCCCACAGAGACAGATGTAAGTACAAGACTTTAAACTCTTTATTGTCCACTAACAGACTGTGGCTTTGAGTCACGTGGGCCTCGGGGATTCCAGCTTTAACTTTGTTTGTGCCAAGATCTGAGTGATCCTGTGTCGGGGCTAATGCTAATGCTAATGCTAATGCTAGTCGTTAGCCTGTCCTTTGTCCTCTCCACTTACTGTTTTCTCTCAGCTGTAGACTTAGTTCAACCTTCATTCATGTGATTTGTAAATAACGTGTATGTTGGACTTTTCTTCACTCACTTTAAAAAAAGTCAATACAATAGAAAGGTCCAGGATCACGTGCTCTCACAGGTTCAATCCTTCTCGATCATTGTTATTTAGCCTCAAATGAAGCTGTTCATCAATATCTTTAGGGTTTCCTTCAAATGTAAGGTGCATTTTACCTTACATTTCAAGAGGACCATGTTACAGTCCAGAGGCTGTGCTCTCTGCTCTGTGTTCTCTGCTCTGTGCTCTCTGCTCTGTGCTCTCTGCTCTGTGCTCTCTGCTCTGTGCTCTCTGCTCTGTGTTCTGTGCTCTCTGCTCTCTGCTCTCTGCTCTCTGCTCTCTGCTCTGTGTTCTCTGCTCTGTGCTCTCTGCTCTGTGCTCTGTGCTCTCTGCTCTGTGCTCTCTGCTCTCTGCTCTCTGCTCTGTGTTCTCTGCTCTCTGCTCTCTGCTCTGTGTTCTCTGCTCTGTGTTCTCTGCTCTGTGCTCTCTGCTCTGTGTTCTCTGCTCTGTGTTCTCTGCTCTGTGTTCTCTGCTCTGTGCTCTCTGCTCTGTGTTCTCTGCTCTGTGTTCTCTGCTCTGTGTTCTCTGCTCTGTGTTCTCTGCTCTGTGTTCTCTGTCTGTGCTCTGTGCTCTGTGCTCTGTGCTCTCTGCTCTGTGCTCTCTGCTCTGTGCTCTCTGCTCTGTGCTCTCTGCTCTGTGTTCTCTGCTCTGTGCTCTCTGCTCTGTGTTCTCTGCTCTGTCTCCAGTGAACCCTCCTCAGATCCAGATCAGTCACATCTCATCGTGGCTGAAGTTTGTGTCTGGCTTAGGTCTCACTCTCTCTCCCCCTCTCCTTCCTTCTCTCGTCCCATCCTCTCTCTCTCTTTCCTCATCCACCTCCTCCTCTCTTCTTGAGCTCGACCTGAAGCAGAGTCTGTGGGCTCTGGGTTACAGCATTGCATACTATTTTTCTTATTATTTTGTGAAAATGAACCCACACTTTTTTTTTTATTACATTAATATTTACAGAACTTTCTTCCTCCTGTGGATAAGGCCTATTTATCCTTTTGTCAGCTTTTTCAAAATTAGGAAATGTATTTGAAAGCTCTGGCTTTCAGTACAAATACATGTGTTTTGGGCTGAAGAAACTTTCGTATTTATACAGTGCCTTGCGAAAGTATTCGGCCCCCTTGAACCTTTCAACATTTCGCCATATTTCAGGCTTCAAACATAAAGATATACATTTTTAATTTTTTGTCATGAATCAACAAGTGGGACACAATCGTGAAGTGGAATGAAATTTGTTGGATAATTTAAACTTTTTTAACAAATAAAAAACTGAAAAGTGGGGCGTGCAATAAGTAAGTAGTAGTAGTAATCTTTATTTATATACCGCCTTTACACTGCACATCGGAGTCTCAAAGCGGTTTACAATTGTGATTTTTGGGAGTGGAGTGCCAGTACAGGAGGCACATGCCAGACCTATTGTACATATTTTTAGTGGTAGGGGAAACCGGAGCACCCGGAGGAAACCTACGCAGACACGGGGAGAACATGCAAACTCCACTAAGAAAAGCCCTGGTCCAACCGGGATTCGAACCCAGGACCTTCTTGCTGAGAGGCGAGAGTGCTATCCACTCAGCCACCGTGCCGCCCACAGTGTTTTATTTTCTTGTGTTTTGTCGTTTAAGCAAATCCGTTGAGCGGGGATAGTCGACTACATGGCAGAAATCGTTACGCTTTTACGGCGTCGTGAGTCCTACGTGTCTAGAAGGGGAGGTATGGTAATGGGTGGTGTGGTGTTGGAGTGGGGACAGCACCAAGCACTGTACTGTCGTGGTCGGTGCGCTCTCTTCGTACTGGGTTTAAAGCCTGGAGTGGGGGGCCTTCAGTACTACTGGGCGCTCAGAGTCCATTCCCTGCTGTGTCTGTCCTGTGTCAGGCCTAATGTCCTGATTAAAATCGTGTGCCATTAACTGAGTTGGAGCCGGCTCAGCAACATGTAAGATGTGTTTTCGGTTCCTCCTGTATGTTTGTCCTTCAGACTGGATCAAGTACGATCTCGGCTCAACGCACATCTCTTTGACTATTCCGGTGCGGTCATATCCTTTTGGTGTTTGCAGTCTGACCACCTGTCCTTCCGACAAAGGCTTAAGAGCCCTGCTTGTCTTGTCATAATACACCTTTTGTGTCAGTCTTTTATTCAGAAGCTGTTCGCGCACTTCCTCAGGATTGAGCATTTTGGGAGCAAGCAGCTCTTTGGACACTGGAAGAGTGGAGCGTGTTTGCCTAGACATAAGTCTTTGTGCTGGAGATCCAAGTTTAGAGTCTCTAGGTACGTTCCTTAAGTTCAGCAGGCAGAGAAACACATCTGTTTTGTCCCTATGTGATTTCTCCATGAGGTTCTTAGCACTACGGACGGCTCTCTCTGCTAGTCCATTCGATTGAGGATACTCTGGGCTGCTAGTAACATGAGCAAAGTCCCATTGAGCTGCAAAGTCCTTAAAGCACTGACTTGTGAACTGTCGTCCATTATCTGTGATCAGAGTGTGAGGGGCTCCATGGACCGAGAAGTGCCTTTTTAGTTTTCAGATCACATTAGCCGACGTGATGTTGTTTAACAGGTCGATCTCGAACCAGCCCGAGAAGGAATCCACAAGCACCAGATACTGCTGGCCGTGCCATTCAAAGATGTCAGCAGCTACAGTCGATCAAGGGAGCTCAGGAATGGTGTGCAGGAACAACGGCTCTTTTTGCTGATGTGGTTTAGTGCTATTACACACCGAGCATGCCTGAACCTCGTTATCAATGTCCATTGTCATTGTAGGCCAAAACACAATGCCTCTCGCCCTCCGTTTTGTAGCTTCCGAGCCAGGGTGGCCCCTATGTACAATGTCAATGTATGTCTTCTGTAATGAATGTGGAATTACAGTTTTCTGACCCTTCATAACAATACCATCCTCAACAGCAAGCTCATCTCTAAAGGGAAAGAAAGGATGCATTGCAAAAGGGAGATTGTGTAGTTTACTTGGCCAGCCATGTCTGATGACGCCGCTGAGGGTCTGGAGAGTCCGATCAATGGCTGTGTGTTCTCGCAGTTCCTGTAAACGAGCAGATGACACATAGCTGACAGTCATTACATCAAAATCATCCACCTCGTCTTCAAGTTGTGCCGTGGAGCTTGTGGGAGCCCTGGACAAAGTGTCAGCCAGGTGCATTTGTTTGCCGCTTTTGTAGATTAACTCAATGCTGTACTTCTGGAGCCGCAGCATCATCCTCTGCAGCCTGGCCGGAGCAGTATGAATGGGCTTTTTGATGATTGTGACAAGCGGTTGATGATCAGTTTCAACGGTGATAGATTTGCCATAAATGTAATCATGAAACTTTGAACATGCAAAAACAACAGCTAATAGCTCTTTTTCTATTTGCGCATAACGCGTTTCGGTATCTGTTAAAGTGCGTGAGGCATAAGCCACAGGTCTGCCACCCTGCAGGCACGCAGCACCAAGTCCATATTGCGAGGCATCACAGGTAAGTGTAACATTCTTCCGCACATCATAATACGATAGAACGGGAGGATTTGACATGTGCCCTTTAAGGGTGTCAAACGCGCGCTGATGCTGTTCATGCCACGACCATTCAGTGTCTTTGTGTGTTAATTGTCTCAGTGGAGCAGAGGTCTCACTGAAATTAGGGATGAATTTCCCGAGGTAATTAACCATACCGAGAAACCTTTGCACAGCCGGCACATCCGCTGGCACTGGCATGTCACTGATCGCCTTTGTTTTCGTGGGGTCTGCCTTCAGACCGTGTGCAGTGAAAACATGTCCAACATAACTGACTTGATTGAGCCTGAATTTGCACTTTGAAGGGTTGAGCCTTAGATTAACCTCTCTCGCTCTGTCAAGTACCTTTTTTAGGTTTGCATCATGCTCCTCAATGTCCTTGCCTCCAATCAGTATGTCGTCCACAATGATGGCGCAGGGGTAACCAGCAAAGATCTGCTCCATGGAGCGTTGAAATACCTCACTGGCAGAACTTATCCCAAACGGCATTCGGAGGAATCTGTAACGACCAAAGCATGTGCTAAAAGTAGTTAGCATAGATGATTTGTGGTCCAGTGATATCTGCCAAAATGAGCTCTTTGCATCCAATACTGAGAACACTGTGGCATTAGACATTTGTGATGCGACATCATCTACTGTGCGCATCGGGTGGTGTGGTCTTTTAAGAGCCGCGTTAAGGTCCTTTGGATTTATGCAGATCCGTATTTCTTGTTTGTCCTTCTTATTTGTGGCGACCATGGAAGATACCCAGTCTGTGGGTTCTGATACTGGTTTAATGACCTCTAGTTCTTGCATTCTGTCCAATTCGTTTTTTACTCTGTCTTTCATCGCCACAGAAATGCGGTGTGCTGAGCGAACTACAGGTCTCACCTCAGGATCCAGCGTCATTGAGTAAGTAACTGGTAGCTTTCCCAGTTCATCTGCAAAAAGATCACTGTACTTTGTTTTAATCTGTTGAGTGAAATCATTAGTTATTGCAGAGCTACTCACTTGGTGAACTTCCTTGCTGAGTGAGACGAGATCCATCTGTAAGGAAGCGTTGAGACCAAGCAATGGCTGTACATGCTCCTCAATAACGAAGAATGGCAGGGTGTAGCACTTAGCCCCTAGGTGGCAGCACAGGTCAACGATTCCCTCAGTCTTTATCTTACTGCCTCCATATGCAACCAGGTTCGTTGGTTTAGTGCATGGTTTGATTTGTTCAAATTTTTTCACCTTGAGAAACGTCTTTGTTGAGAGGACATTACATTTGGCACCAGTGTCCACTTTCATCTCGATGATTTTATCATTAATCCGCAACGTTGTGAAAGCTTCCTCCTTTTCGTTTGTTTGTGCTACAGTAGAGTCCACCGCCAGGTCCAGTGTAATGCCATTCACATAATATGTGTTACTGTCACTGTCACTCTCCTCTTTGTGTTCAGTATACACCTGGTGGACCGATTTCTCTTGTCTAAGCCTGTCGTACTGAGGTCTGGACCTGCAACACTTTTTGAAGTGGTTCATTCTCTTACAAGCGTTGCACTGTTGGCCATATGCTGGACATTTAATCCTTGCAGCTGAATGACTCCCACCACAATTGTTGCAGTTGTTAATTAACTGTGTGGGTTTTGCGTTTGATCTGTCGAACCTCTCAGTGTTGCGTCTTTTTGTGTAGTTGTTTTGTACTGCATCTACATTCGTGGCTGGAGCTTTGTGGCGACATGAGCGATTTATTGTGCTCCTCAGTCATCTCATGAATCTGGCACACTGAAATGGCTTTAGCGAGTGTTAAATCACTGTCACGAAGCAAAACTTTCCTAAGGTGGTCGTTGTTTATGCCACAGACCAGTCTGTCTCTGACAAGTTCCTCACGAAGCTCACCAAAATTACAGCTCTTCGCTTTTATTCTCAAATCACTCACATATGACTCAACTGTTTCACCAGCCTTTTGATTTCGTGTATTGAACTTGTGTCTCTCCATCGTTATGTTGGTTTGGGGGTTACACATTTCCCTGAACTTTCTTTTAAGGCACCCTCATCGGACTCATCTCCAACAACGATGAGTCCGCCTACAGGAGGTGGACCGGCTGGTGTCCTGGTGCAGTGGTAACAACCTGGAGCTGAACGCCCAGAAGACAGTGGAGATGATTGTGGACTTCAGGAAGAGCACTGTCCCCACCCTCCGTGATGGACTCCCCCATCACCTCTGTGGAGTCCTTCCGTTTCCTGGGCACCACCATCAACCAGGACCTCAAGTGGGAGCCGACCATCAGCTCCCTCATCAAGAAGGCCCAGCAGAGGATGTACTTCCTGCGGCAGCTCAGGAAAGCCAAGCTGCCTGTACAGATGTTGGTGCAGTTCTACACGGCCATCATCGAGTCCATCCTCCCCTCCTCCATCACCGTGTGGTTCGCTGGAGCCACAGTCAGGGACAAACAGAGACTACAGCGCATTGTGCGCTCTGCAGAGAAGGTGATCGTCCGCAGCCTTCCATCGCTGCAGGACCTGTACGTCGCCCGAGCTCGAGGCCGGGCTGGTCGTATCACAGCCGACCCCTCTCACCCTGCACATGGACTATTCCAACCACTCCCCTCCTGCCTGAGGGGAGTGGTCCATCAGGACTAGAACCTCCCGCCACAAGAACAGTTTCTTCCCCTCTGCTGTTGGACTCTTGAACACTTGAACACTTCCTAACCTCCCCGCCCTCTAGGAGTCCCCTACTGCTCCCTGTACTGCTGTCACCTTACATTGTGTGCACCATGTGCACACAATGTAAGGTAGTAACTATGTTACTATGTTACATAGTAATTGTAACTCTATTTTAATTTTAATTTTAAATTTATTCCTTAGAAGTGTTTTTTATTCTTTTTTATTTTATTTTATTCTTTCTCTCTGACTGTTGCACCGAGCCAAAGCAATTTCCAAGTCTGTGACCTCCTGTTACTTATGTGGCAATAAAAAAGGTTCTGATTCTGATTCTGATGGTGACGCGCGTTGCAGCGCACCGACCTCTCGGCACGCACCTATGGACCGCTGAGTAGAGCCGCACGGACTTGGCCGGAAAGTGAAAGGGGAGGAGCAGGAGCAGAAAATGGACGCCCACAGGAGATAAACTTTGCTCAACTTTTCCCCGGGACGTTCGTGCAGCGACCAATCAGAGAGCTGCAAAGTGGTCACATTGGTGGTCTGAATGAGCAGACTGAACATACTGTAAACAGCCAAAAAAGGAGCTACACCAGGACTAAACCAGGGTTGACAATGGGGGACTCTGTGCTTGTGAAAATATGCGTTGTCATGCTCCTGTGACTTTATGCAACTGCTTCGAGTGTGTTCGCCGATGCGGAAATACCGTTTAATAATATGAAAACACGTATAGCTATATATAACTACTGTTATTTTAAGCCCGTGGAAGGTCTCTGGGCAAAGACACGCTGCAAAGCTGTATATTGGAGAAGATCTGTACACAAGAAGCCGCTAGCATAGCTCTGTTAGCATCAGAGCCGGCCGGCTACTTCCGGTACTTCCGGCTCGCATCAGGACGTTCTGGTGTGAAGTCCTCTGCGTCTGAAAACTAGAGAATGCGCGTCTGGTGAGCGGGGCTTCAGCGTTTGAGCGTTTGCGGTCTGAATGCACCATTAGAGCTGGTACACACTGACTTAGCTCGACCGATCGACCCTGAGGCAAAAGACGGGTTCAGATACTCAAAAGCTTTTACTGACGACTATTCAGGTACAACTTTTGTTTATTTCTCAAAAGCTAAAAGTGACACTGTAGAAGCAACTGAGACATTTCTAGCAGATGTCGCCCCCTATGGGAAAGTGAAACGAATCAGATCAGACAACGGCACAGAGTTTACTTCCAGAGAGTTTCAATCATTGCTGAGAGAGAACGCAATAAGACATGAAACCTCTGCACCGTACTCACCCCATCAGAACGGGACAGTCCAGAGAAATTGGAGAACACTTTTTGAGATGGCACGTTGTATGTTGCTTGAGAGTAATTTACCTAAAAGACTATGGACTTATGCTGTAATGACTGCTGCAGTAATTCACAACAGGTGTTACAACAGACGCACAGGACAGACCCCTCACTATTTGTTGACAGGGAGAAAGCCGAACATGTCCATGTTTTGGGTCAGTTTGTTACAGTTATCGACAAAACAAAACGAAGCTAGACGCAAAGTGTGACGAAGGAGTTTTTGTGGGATACGATAAAAACAGTCCGTCAGATCTAGTCTTTTATCCAGAAACAGGTCGAGTTCTCAAACACAGATTGGTTAAGTTCCTCTACTACAAGTGGAGATGAGTCCAGAACGAGACCACTCTGGATGAAGATGAATTTCAACCAGTTGGAACATACTGTAAAAGATTGGACAAGACAATCAATAAAAGTAGTGTACAGACGCTGACATCTGAAGTATAATCCATGTTGTGCCTTTTTGAGAACACATTCATTATGGATTGCCCTGTTGCATCCACTCGCAGCAGAAGCCCGAGACCAGAGAGAACATGTTCTCATAACATTTTTCACATCTTTCACATCTTTGATTTTCAAAATGGTCGATCAATCAGATTAATTAGATTTATTGCCCAGCCCTAGTATCAAGGGTTATGTATAAAAATACATAATACATAATTTTGAATGTATTTTGAAGACCAGTTCAGCCTTTTTTATGTATGTAACAGCTGAAGTGTAACCTCCACCACAACATGAAAAGCTCAGCTTCTCAATGACACAAGGCGATATACAAGGCTGGTAGTTCTGTAATGTTACACATGACATTTCTTTACAATAGTATTACAAATGTTCACATGCATGCAAAGATACTAACACATGCAAACCAATAAAACATACTGTTTAAGACCCACACATCAATCTAAATACAGATGAACTGATAGTTCTCCTACAATCCCAGCCCCATATAAACAAAAGAACATCGACAAGAACAAGAACAGTAACAGTATTAAAGCTTTTCATGACCATATCAACATTCAGTGTATTGGAAAATACAATCCCAATAGACTCTGTATAAAAAAGAAGCTTTCAAGTCAGCATGGAACAGAGAACAGTTCGTCTTTTGGGGTCCGGTGGATGAGAGGAGTGGGTGTGCTTCCATAGAGGGCTCAGAGGGGGGTGAGGAGGCTGCAGGTGGAGGTGGACAGCGGTCACTACAGTCTATGTGGCGTAACGCTTGGTCCACTGTTTGGCTATCCTGTCGTGTTCCGCTCTGTTGGTCAGGTACTGTGTGGCGATGCTCCCGACAAGAGGGTCAGCTGCGGACACAAAGGAAACAAGTCTGAGGAAATGCAACTATCACTGTGTGTTGTGTAGAAACACTAAAGAATGTATTATGTGAATAAAGCAGAAAAACCCAAGCAAACAGGATCAAAATACAACAGCAATTTGAAACACAAGCTAAAGTCATGCTTACTGGCTGATTCCAACTCTGTGCCCAGAGATATTTAGATTAGGTTTCAGATCATTTCTCCAGCAGACCATTGGCCCATGTGGTCAGCAGGCATCAGCTGTTAGCTCACAGCAAAACACCTGTCATTTTGCTCCAACAAATGAACATCATGGAGCCAATTCTGTCATCCTGGACTTTGCTATGTTCCTGGACAAAAGGTTTACGTAGCTTTAAACTTTTCCTTTTTGATTACAAATTAAATGTCATGCTGGAGCAACAGTGCATGCTCCCAGTTTTTACTCCAACAGCAGAGTGTTAGAAGCAGACGCGAGACATTGTGGGACGGGTTACAACAGCATGAAATAGATTTATTGGGTTGCAGGAAAAATAAGTTGTCCTTGCACCATCACACAGCTACAGAAAACGCATTGGAGTTTTTGTTTTTACCATCCAGGAATACTAAAAAAAGACAATTCTCTCTATTTCAGATCAAGTTTATCATACTTTTTGAGAGAAATTATAAAAAAATAAAGCTCACTTAGGAATGATTTATTGGTTTGCCGATTAAGAAGCCCGGACGGTATTCAGGGATAAATACCTAGCCGCTACATTTTTCTAGTTATTTGAAACCAGTGGCTCATATGTGTATTTTAATTGTGGTACAGCTGTTGCAGAGTTCATGGAAGTTTTAGAAGTTACAGAACACTGATCTATTGTCGAAAAAGACTGGTGAAATGAGTGATGTTCACACCTCGTCAATAAATCTTGTTGTGGTTAAAACAGTTTCTCTGCTCGATTACAACATTAAAACCGGCGGCTTATATTCAAAAGGATTTTATTTTAAAATGTAGGTGGCATGGCTTATATCCAGGTGCGCCTTATAGTCCAGAAAGTACGGTAATTGGACCAAAAGCATTGAGTCTTTGAATTGAAGACTGCTGGGTTGCATAAAATGTACTTTTTGACTTTGACTTATTGCGTTAGGGTTCAATGTTTATGGTAAAATTAATGCCGTGGTTGTTAGCTATAAAAATGATGATATAATATGACCTATTAGTAACTTACTTACTTACATAATATCTTGCAGTAATCTCAATCTCAAGCAGTTATTATAGCAACTTTTATTCATTGAATCCGACTGCTCATTGTTGTGTTTCGTCATAGCAAGCAGAAGTTTTTAGAATTGATAAATGGTATCTAAACAGATGTATAATTTGTGACAGGTGACGGAGAAGCAGGAATCAATCACAGGTAAACACTACAAGTTTTACCTTACTCTCTTATACACACACAGTAGTTTGAGTCATTATCTTAACCTTATAAGGATAGGGAAATGATCTCCATTAGTTCATTCAAAGTCTTCCTTCAAATTAGCCTTCTCTTACCACTCCAACCCCCTTTTGATCATTACGCCTCATCAAAATCAAGCCTGGCTCGCGCTTCCTTTCACCGCGGAGATGAAATGAGCGCATTCCTTTTAACACCAAACCCACTTGATCGACAACCTCCTCCTTCCGTTGCTACCCACACACTATTGCTTCCTTTTCTCCGCTTCTTGCCTCATCAAAATCTTAAGTTTCTCTCTTTTTTCTTTCTTTCTTTCCAAGCCGTCCCTCTATAGCCTTTGGAACACCCTAAATATATCCATCCATCCTCCCTCCCGACTTCCAGGCAGAGACCATCGGCACGTATCTCATTAAAGCGTGGGGGGGAATGACAGTTAATCAGCGCTCCGAGGATAGCCGTCTCAGTTCCCTCCTAAAGCTGATCTACCGGAGGCATTTTTGGCTTTTTTTTATTTTTATTTTTTTTGGGACAATGTTGAAAAAAAATGGTGTCGACGTCGATGTGAGGCCGCTCAAGGCTCGTGTGTCGCGTGTCATCACTTCTTCCCTTTGTGTCGCTCCCTCGGTGGACATCCGAAAAGTCGCCTTAAATTTTTCATTAGCTGCCGGGGGGATTCCTGCTGTCAGGGGAAATGGAGTTTGGTACACTATCAGTAGGCTGGTGTAGCAAAGATTTTCTATTCTCTCTCTCTCTTTCTCGATCTCTCTCTTTTCTCCTTTAGAGATGGGGCTGCAGCAGTATCAGTTTGTCAAGCATGTAATCACCGCTCGCTCAGTCTGCCTCAGAGCGTTGCTGAGAAGGCGGGTGGGATGGGATAGGGGGTGATAGCGGCAGATTGAGGAGAGCAGTTTATGATGTTCGGAGGTTGATAAGTGGGCCTATAAGACATCTATCAAGGAAACATTTTCATAAGCAGCAATGTTTGTACGCAAGACGACGCAAGAACAGGAGGAGTATATTTATCTAAGCTACTTATGCATTAAGTAAGTAATCTTTATTTAGCGTCTTTTACAGACCTTAGTCACAGACCACTTTACAATTAGTTGTGGGCATAGGCAGAGAGATGGGAGCAAGGTTGGCATACAGGAGGTGCATGCCAGACTTATTGTACATGTTTTTAGTGGTAGAGGAAACCGGAGCACCGAGAGGAAACCTACGGACAGACACGGGGAGAACATGCAAACTCCACTCAGAAAGGCTCCGTTCCAACCGGGATTCAAACTCAGGACCTTCTTGCTGAGAAGCCAGAGTGCTATCCACCGTGACGTAAGTAAGTAAGTAATCTTGTAGCCACAGCTGCCCTGGGGAATACTGAGAGAAGCGAGTCAATCAGTATATGCCATCGGCCCCTCTGACCACCACCAACCATTCATGCACACACCAGACTCATTATAGGCAATGTGATGGAAGTGTCTTGCCTAAGGACACAACAGCAGTTGGGCAATTTACAGACGCCTGCGCACCACTGCGGCACCTGGTGTTTGCAGAGGTATCCCATCACAGTACTAGCCAAGAGCTGCCCTGCTTAGCTTCAGAGGTCTGACGGGATCTGGCTTCCACATACAGGTATGGCCAAGTTATCAATCATTATTACATTTTTTCCGTTATATAGTGCAGCCCTACTTCACAGGTATAAAAGAGGTCAGACAGGAAATCTCAGAACAAGCCGTGCCTGTCTCCTCCCAACAAAAGCCATCATTCAAAGAACCAAAATGCACCTTCAGTTTTGGTAGTTGATCTGTCAGTTTGGGAAAGGGATAGAGGACAGGAAAAACAGGCTCGCTGGCATTTGTTGACATTGACGTCAGCTCTTTCCGCCTACAGCTACAAAGTCTTGATATGCAAGCGCCCATTCATGCGGAAATCTGCCTGTAAGCCTGTAAAAACCTCCATCATTGAAACCCGGGAAGGATTAGTGCAGTTTTCTCATCTCCCCGCTCAGTGGAGAGAAGAAAAAAACTACCTGGGTTCTCAGACAGAATGGGGAGAAATTGACCCAAAGCTATAGGTGAGCAGCAGACAGATCAATATACAAGCCAAGTGGGATCCATGATGACGGACCAAATCCCATTGGTTCTCAATATATATGGTGTCATTCCATGCACTAGGGGCAATTCTACGGACATGCAGTGACAATATTCTACCGGTTTTGTCATCATTTCTGCACAAGTAAGACTTGTTTAAAGTAACTATATTTATATCTGTCTGTCTACTAAGGTTGTCAAAAGTATCCGAAAACAGATATTAACCAATTTTTATCGAGGCGACAGAGGCTCAGTTGGTAGAGATCCCCAAACACGACCTACTCCAACTGCTCCCACTAATGTCTGCTGTTGTTGTGTTCCTGGGCAAGACACTTAACCCCACATAGCCTGAAGCCCCCGCTGAAACACCAAGGCTGTGTCACCGCTGACGGAGAAGCTATCTTCCTGTGGACCCACCATCTGCCTTTGGGTGGCAGCTCTGATTGTCACCCCCCTTGACTCAGAAATTGACTAATAAAAGTGTAGAAAATTAATGAATGCATGAAAAGAGAAACTGGATATTCATTTGAGCAAGTATCAACTAGAGCCCAAAATGTTCAAAGAGCCATAATTGACAAAAAAACTAAAAACAACATCTGTCTGGAGCCGCAAAAAAATAACAGCCTTGTATAAGGCTTTTATGAAGTTAACACAGGCTGTAAGATGTATTAGCTATATTAGCCTAATATCTAAATGACAAAGTAAAGGCTACAAATACATAATAATCATTCATGATTATCAAATGTGTATTTTCACTGCAGCGTGTCGCACCACGCGTGTCGTGAATGACGCAACACGTGACAACTCTGCTTTAGTTTAACTTCCATTTTTTTGCCTTCATGCAATTGTAGAAATACAGTAAATAAATCTGCTTTGGGCTCAGAGGTCACATACCTGCATCACTGTCTGCTCATATCCATCACGTCACAGGCTGAAGTTTGCTGGAGCTGAATTAAAATCCTTAATGGCCTTTTCTTTCACCGTCTTTGAGAAGGTTTTGAAGTCTGAAAATAGGTGCTCTGAATTTTTGATGAATGAATCCTTCACGTAATCACCGTTTACGTCGTTTTGCGCGTCATTGTTCCTTGTGTTGCAACAAAACTTTTCATTACAAACATGAAGCAGTCCTTCCTCATTGACTGAAAGAAAAGGTTCATTCTCATTCTTAGTCCAGTCTTGTTATTGACTCTTTCTCGTTTTAGCTTTGGGATCCATGTGCACTTACAGTCTATGATGCACACACGCCGGTTTGTTTACAGCAGCGGCCGCATGGGGCGGGGCCGCGTGACCGCGCGTCATAGGATATGACGCACTACGTTGACAGAAATGTTGAAATTAGATATTACTTATACATATTTTTACAGCATTTAAAAACGTAAAGATTGTTTTTCCTTCTACAGAAACCACATTCAATCTAGAAATAAAATATAGCCCTCACACTCCATTTTCAGACATTTTTGAAAAGGCTCCAGGAGCCACTCCAGGAGCACTCAAGAGCCGCGGGTTGCCGACCCCTGAACTAGAGAGTATGTGTAATCACAACAATGGATTTTTGCTATTCACTTTTACTAAGATTTTAATCAATATCAGAATGAGTATAAAAGCTTTCGGTACCATAAAACCATATTTTGTAAGAATATTTCTGTTCTAAATTATTTTTGTTCAAAACATAGCTTTTAAAATTGAGTCCCTTTAGTTTTAGAATTGAGCCAACAAATTGTTAACATACATCATCTTCAACTTTCTCAACACTACAATCTGTCCTTTCACCACAAGCATCAAACAGTTTTAAATAAAGGCTTTTAAACTAATTGTTATTATGGTATTAGTAATTAAGCAAGTCATCTTTATTTATATAGCACATTTTGACAGACCAAGGTCACCCAAAACACATTACAATGTTCAGAATTACACTTTGCAGCAACACAACATTAGTCTAAAGAAAATACATTATGTCTTCTTTCTGAATAGAGTTGAGTGCAAAGACTGTTCAGTACATAAGATCAAACAAGACTGACCCACTAGCTCTATGAAACCCAACAGTGAAGTGCTAAAGTAACCGCTTATGTCTTTAACGACTTTTGTTTGGTTTTAACCTTGTTTTTTGGTTTTGCTTGGACTGAAACAAAACTGGACAGAAGGCTGAGTATTAAAGAGTGATTTACAGAGTCATGTTATTGGGGAACTACATCTGGGAAAGATCCAGAACATAGACTGTATATATTAACAGACAAAGTCACACCTATCTCCACCGTTCAAACAAATGGGCCAAAAAATGTGCTCTACTGGAGCAATCCAAAATGGCCCCGAGGCCACAAGAAAATTGTGAAAAAACGTATCTGCGCATGAGTCAGCTGGCGAGAGCTCCATTCATTTGAACAAGAGACTTAAAAAATTCACAGCAAGTAAACTAGAGTGGTCCAAAAAAATCCACCCCCCTCAGCATTGACACACATGTGGAACAGAGCTTTGGGCCAAGAGCCAACTTTTGGACCATCCTGTAAAGATGTTTTCGAGGGGTCTGCCAATGCTAGATGTTAGCATTGGCTAATTCTTCTTCTGGGTCCACCCCCATCGGCCCGGGGTGGTATTGCAAGCATGTCAGCGCACGTCATTTTGGCCACTTTTGAGCCGGGACCCGCCCCCACTGGTCCAGAAGCTGCATTAAAACGTGAATGTGGCTCCCGGGTCTGCTCTTCACGATCCTGGTGCTTTAAGTAAGTAAGTAATCTTTATTTATATACCGCCTTTCACAGACCAGAGTCTCAAAGCGGTTTACAATTGTTATTTTTTTGGGCAATTGTCCTCTCACTCCACACAGAGATGGGAGCATGGCCGCCGAACAGGAGGCGCATGCCAGACCTATTGTACATACTTTTAGTGGTAGGGGAAACCGGAGTACCCGGAGGAAACCTACGCAGACATGGGGAGAACATGCAAACTCCACTCAGAAAGGCCCTGGTCCGACCGCGATTTGAACCCAGGACCTTCTTGCTGAGAGGCGAGAGTGCTATCCACTCAGCCCAAGTAGTTAATTTTGATATGGTCTTTGTAAATCCAGTAATGCCACTGAACTGACCAATCAGGAGCCCAAAATCAGAGACTAGCACCAGTCCTCACGGCTCTTTGGTCGCTAGGTTGTTGCTATGCACACATTTGACTCCATATTCCTGCCCGTAGAACCTCCTTGAGTCTCAAAAAAGCTTATTCTGCAAATACTAGGTGACATCCGCATTTGGATATTCCACTCTTTCCACAGTCTATGCTTCAGTGATTATTGCAATAAGATAAATGACAAAAGGAGCTACTTCTGCTTAATTACCTGACATGTTAAGGTGGCTGTGGGCAGAACTATTACACTGACCATGTCCCCCGTCACGCTGTGGTCTCTGGAGATAGTGAGACCCAAGATAAAGGCTCCCCAAGCAATTAAAGTACAAGCTTTTAGAATGACTCAAGGTAATTCGAAAAGAAACCATAATGAATTTTCTTAAACTAACTCCCACTTCTCCAAACAACCATTGTGTTTTAGAGATGCTTGGACGAGGATGTAACCAAAAAGTCTAAGAATCCAATTGATGGATACGGGAAGCTGTTGGAATCCGGAGCCAACAGCTAGGGGGGGGGGCACACAAGAAATAAGCTACGTTCATGGATTCTATCTCAGTTGACGGGCAATCACCAATACGACTCCATGAAAAAGAAAATATGTCTTTCTTTCCCCAGATCATTATTTGATAGTTAGATTCACAAACCTGCCATACTCCTGTTTTTTTAAATCTAAAAGTCCTTTCTACTGGCCAAAATCATGCATGTTTTTGAAGATTTCCAGGCATCTTTATGAGAAAATGATTAGACTATAGTTGATATGTGCTGACAAAGCTTTGTGATTGTGTTTGCTTCATGTGGATTGACCCAGGAATTACAATCGAATTAGCTCTTAACAAAGACTAGAATCACCATTTTAAACTATGGCTCTTTGGAACGTCACATGAAAGCAACCTATTCAAGTAAATTGTAAGTTTACCCAACATGGCTGAAACCATTCACCCATCTCCAACCATGATCACCTCTGATTTACAACACTAAACCAATTTTACTCAAACCGTCAATACAAATGCCCGTTGTATAGTTCGTCATCCCACACAAGCTAGTGTGTGCCGTTTAGCTGAGTGATGGCGTTCTGGTGGTCCCCTCCCGATCATAAAAATCTCCACGCATGCTGATGAGTGGTGGTTGGGGCTGGGGTTTGTCGAGCGTTTTAGACCAGGGGCAGGTAATTGGATGTCAGAGCCGGTGCAGTGTTGCCTGTGTAAACACGTTGGGCTAATAAATAATATATGAGCGTAAATGTTGGTTTTAAAGGCGGGGCGGCGGAAGAGGGGTTTCCGAGGGCAGCGGACCGGCGAGAATAAATGGCCAGTGAACGTCATTATCGTCGTTATTAGTGGATTATAAATGGGGTAATGATTTTGGTAGTAAAGTTGTTGAAAGCTAAGTAGAAATTATATGCAAATAATCAAATATTTGTTTCAGTAAGTGTGCGGAAATTACTTATTTTATTTTATTTTAATAGTATCCCGTAATTCTGCTCATTAACATCTCGCTTCAGCTCACTCCGTTTGAGCAGAAACGGTTCAAATGAATAAATAAACAGATTTAAGTCCAAATGCTTTCTGTGTAATGGAGAAAGTATTGATACTTAAAAAAAGAAATATTCTACTGTTATTCTATATTTATAGTTTTTGGCCATTTTTTTTGACTTTTTTCTTTACCATTTCATGTGTTATACTGTGAAATAAAATCTAAGTAGAAAATATATGATGAAAAAAGTATCAAGGGTTGACAATGCTTTCAGCCTGCCCTATCTCTATGCTACCACAACAGCTGCAGAGAGATGTAGAATTTACTTTGTGGAAGAAATTATCTCATGTAATAAACACATTTAAAGCCAATACTTTTGTTTTTAGAGACAGTGCTACATTGACATCATACAATTACAGGACTGAGACAAGAGATTTTAGACAAAAGGGGCGGAGTTACATGTTTGTGCCAGCATGAACGGCTCTAAAAGCAACTCTAGGTCTGCTTTTGTTGAGGGAACTTTGTTGAAGTCGATTGACAGAGGTAGTAAAAAAAAAACACTTTAAAGAAAATACATACTTTTTTACTTTTTCCAGGCACTCAAAACGCTTCAGATCAAGGAACTGCCTACCCACTTACACACACATTCATAAACCAGTGTACATAGACACAGTGGACAAGGCAGGTTAAGTGTCTTGCCCAAGGACACGAAGCAGCAATCACCAATGGTAGCTGGTTTCACACTTACTCAATTCTATTCAATTCATTTTTGTATAGCCCTACATCACAACAGTGGTTATCTCGGAGGACAAGCCACGGACTCGCCAACACGGATCAGAGAAACAGTTGAAACTCAGGAAATGCAATGTTAAAAAAAACCCACATAGCCATTGGTCCATAAGCGGCAAATGGCCAATGTCCATAAATGTTGAAAAAGTGCATAAATGTTGAATACCGTACCTACACACCTGCATGTTAAAGTAATGAACGCTGCGAAGGTAAATAATGAAAGTTGCAACCTTGAGCCAAATTCCCTCGCCGTCACTTGCTGCGCAAAGGTTGATGAATATCCTTTGTGTGCAGTAGCTGGGATTAAGTTCATATACTGGGCATTTGACATCCCAACTTCTGGTTTGACTCCTGGGCTGAGAAATTGCAACCTTCCATGCCTCTTGAGAAGGTCATGCACAAAGACCTCAAAGCAAAGATTTTAAACAAAGTCTTGCAAATTAATGAGCAGTTATTTGTACGGTATAGAAGCGTGTGTCTCTGGCAACCTTGAATTGGAATGCCTCATGGAGATATTATCCATTCCTCAGTACTATATGAGAGAGAAAATGTATGAAATATAAAAAAAAGCGTATAGATTCTATAACACCGGTATCTACTGTGTTGGGGAGAATACTTGGATAATCTAATTTGTAAGGTTAAGGAATACTGAATGGCTGTTTAAAAAGTATTTTCTAACATGGTCCAATCTGAATTCTGAATACTTGGAATACTGTTACGCTCTCTTTGTGTAACAAGCAGCAATGGATGGAAACAATTTCATTTTTGCATCTTGTTGACAAGAAAAAGATGAATTCAACCCTATACAGATGCAACTCAGAAAGTCCCCGTCCCTTGAAAACATATTCCAGATACATGTATTCTGTAACTGAAACCACCGCGTCTATTCAAATACAGGCCGAAAATAGTTCAGTCTTTGAAGAAAAGCCTCAAAGAAAAAATATAACACATTCTTTCTATTCATTTTAAACACGATATTTAGTGTTTTAGCAGTAGGCAGTGGGAATTACAATCCCTAATGCAAGATAATTAGGAGAAGTCACTTTTGTGGTTATAAAAGTTCGTAAAAGATCAAGAGATTCAGCACAGGGCGTTTTATGAGCGCGGATGGGGATGAGATTGTGCTTAAAAAACGTGACATTCGACAAGACCCGGTCCGTGTTTGACGAGGGAACATGTTTAAAAGCTCACAAGACGTCAAATTAGCATATTATTTCATGTTTAAACACATCTCCTCATTGTTTGTAGCCCCAGTTCAAAAACAAACCTCATTCCGGTGTCACCTCGGCACACCTAATCCTAGATGCAAACAGGTCAATACCCGACAAAAAAGTTGTTATTCTGCCAAACCAGATTAGAGAAGCTGAATGCGCACACGAGAGGTCTTCAGATGAGGCAAGGGGGCTGAAAGAGGAGCCAGGCAGCGCGGCCCGAATCAAAGCGCGCTCTTGTCGATCACGGCTCTTTTGTGTCCGCCCGCATCGCTTCATTTCATCTCTGCGACGTGTGAAAATGTTATACCGCTGTGGGGACGTTTGGGAGCGCGGAGGGGAGGGGTGGGCAGGCCGTCTCGTTTCAAGCAGGCTGAGGGAGAAGTGAAGGGACGGGGACGGGGGGGGGAGTCTTTATCAAAAGAGCCGTTACCGATAAGAGCATGCGGGCTATCGGCGCGAGGTCGGCCACGATCAGCCTTTCACGCCAGTCGCAGCGGAAATCACTGCTTTTCTTAGACGCATCCAAAAACGGGAATATGTGAGATTTATTTTAACTGTCTATAATGACCATAGACAGTGTCACAAGCAGTCACAATATGAAACAAAATGTATGGACTTTATCAACATTTGTGGACCTTGGTCATCTGTCCCTTTTGGACCAATAAATTTGTGTTTTTTATCAGTGCATTTCTTTTGTTTGAACGGTTGGATTCTCTGATCTGTGTTGGTGAATTCGACGGTTTTGTAAAGTCCTCCGAGATAACTACTGTTGTGATTTAGGGCGACACATGAATAAATTGAATTGAATTGCCCGGCAACAGATGAAGCGGAAGAAAATGGATGGATGGATGAAACAAAATATTAAGACTGCACAATTAATAAATAATAATTGATGAAATGTTTTTGAATTATACATAGACTTAGACAAGCTGAGAAGAGGTTTTAAGACTCAGAAAATTATACCCTAGCCCTAATGACGATGTGTTTACTATTTAGTAATGTGTGATAAGTCATCTCTATGAAGGTCATCTAGTTGCATCTTAGGAAAATTCTGATTATGCGTGTGTTTAGAGCTTTAAAACAGAAATCGCAATTACAGTGGTCCCTCATGACACCTTCATTTAAAGTCGCAGGAACACTTTTGTGTCTTGTGTGCACGGCAGTGATTAGTTCAGAGGAGTTCCACTGTCTTCCTGTAGCCCTCAGTCCTGCTCCTGCCCATCAGTGTCCTCTGCAGCTGTAGTTTACAGTTTAGGCACAGCTTTTGACAGCCGCAGCAGCACTCAGACCTATAACCAACAGGTTTGATATCGCTGCGAGGAGTTTTACAGCCTTAAAACATACAGCTGCTACTTTGGAGATTTGGCTTATTGCAGGATATTTTTTAGAACATAACAAGTAAATATTACTTTAAAAATGGTGCAGCCCCAATGACAAAGATAGGACAAGGATACCCAGTTTCACCAGTGACGTTTTAAGGCTATTATTAGATTTAATTAGCTTGTGCCAGTTGCTTTACAGTATCACAAAGAGGTCGCATAAGCTATGATAATGAATGCAATGGATTCAAAGGAAAGTTTACAACAGCAAAAATAGTCCACTTTCTTGCTTTTCACAGCTGCTTCAATAATGTAATGTAATGAAGTCGTCGCTAGAAGTCATTTTAATGCGCTACAGCTACCTCCGTCTGAGTCATTAACCACCAAAATGATGACTATTATTCACATCACAATCGAGTGTGACCTCGGGTGCCAGTAGAATTATAAATAGATGAAAATATATGAAATGTCTTAATCATGAAGCTTTGAATACATATCCTTGCTTTAAAACTCAGTGAATGGGTTCTAATTGAAATACAGCAGTGCCAAAATGTTGGTTCAGCTCAGACACTGGCTGAAAGGTAATCTAAAGAAGAAATATTAAGCATGATTTTGGTCCATCAAAATTATATTGAGACTATTTGCGACGTCATTTCATGTTTGGCTTCTTCCTACTCCTTTTGAACATGAATACGTTTTTTGTTTTTGTTCTTACTGTTTTTTTTTAAAATATTTATTCTATGTTCAAATAAACAAACATTAAATGTAAACCAAGATTATCAGCAGAAGCATGAAGGATAAAAAATGCTTTCTGCCTGTAACTCCATATGCTGCCACCAGAGGGAGGAGTTAGGAAATGTATGTCTCATCTTTATTTTTTACTCCCATAACAACCCATACGTTTGATTACACATTGGAAAGACACTGCAAAAAATGATAAAACATGAGGTAATCAAGTGGTTTTAATCTAAAATTGAGTAAATTTGGCCTCAAAGCTAAATTTGCCAATGGGACAAAGCCATGTAGTCTTATTTCAAGAACTACTGCATTATTTTCTCATTCCAAGGGAGACATTTCTTCTTTCATATTTTTGAATCAAGTGTATATATCAGAGAAAGGCATTAATAATTATTTTGTCTTGTCCAGAGGCATCACCTCACACCATTTGCAAGCACACCACAATTCTCTGCTATATAAGTCTCTTCTCCGCATAATTGAAAGAATAAAAGTACTTGCACGACTCGACTAAGCCTTATTGTATCCATAACACAAAAGCCAAATGAGATAATTCAAGCTGGAACAGAGTTAGAATTAATTCCACATATCGTTTTGGCTTTCCTTTCATTTTTGAGCACAGTAGAAATATAATCAGGATGATGAACGACGGTGGACTCCTGTGAATAATCTTGAACCGCGCCGAGATCCTTATCCAGACGCCGCTCGAATTCAAACCATTTCATCATCAGCGCCTTTTAAAATGACTCTCCCCGCGTTTATCGGTCATATATCTGCTAAAAATATTCACTTCTGTCAGCCGGTTTTTACCCTAAGACAAACTCATCTTGTATAGTAGGCAGCTATATCCTCTGTTGATGCTAGAGGTGTGCACGCTGTGGATTGGATCAGACAGAATAAAATGTATTTAAACTAGAAAAACACACAGCAACTTTAATTCCATAATCAAAATTAAAGATTGAGAGATTTAAAAAAGAAAAAGGGGCGGAGTTACATGTTTGTGATAAAACTATAGGTTCATTTCCCCACTGTGATCTTTTATTCATCCCACAGTGGAGAAATCTCAGTGTTGCATCACCGGTTACAGAACTGTAGGAAGGAGGAGCACACAACACAAGATAAATGAAAAATAACTCTGTACTGAAATTAAATAAAATCTTTAACTTTAGCATAAAAAAGAAGCATGTATAAAATCTCTAGCTTTAGCATAATGAAGAAGCAAGAAAAAAAGTATACAATTTGAACATTGTAAATCACTTTTGGTGACCTTGGTCTGTAAAATGCACTACATAAATAAACATTACTTACTTAAAGTGATTGTCTGGAGTTTGTCAGAAAGAGAGACAGAGAGGTACTTGATTTGAAAAAAACGACGCAAGCTCCCTTCCCCTTCCTTTCTGATTGGTCTACACCTACGTTTCCGTAACACTTTGAAATGTTAATCAGAGAACATATTATACATATACATTATTAATACACATGCACGGAGGTTTTCAGAATTATTTGTGAACGTTTTAATGAAAAAAAATATGTTTTTATGCACACAAAAAAGCGATCGCGGCAAACCAGGAAGTGCTATTATCATGAATTGCACATTATAGGACACATCTGCAGAGGATCTGATTATGGATATAGGTTCAGTATATACATAAGTACCTCAGCGCGGATGTTCAGAATTCTTTGTTCAGTTTTCATGTAGTTCCAGAGCCTAATAGAGGCTCAGCAAAAACAAACAACTGCGCATGCGCGCAGCTGCGAGCATCAGCGCCGATGATTGACATCCCTTGGCATGACTCGATTGGTTAACCTCGACGGCACCGTGGATTCTGACCTATAGCTAAGAGCAGGGAAGGCGGGACTTACCTGTAATATTAGAATTAATAAAATGACTTATTTTATATCAACATTTAAGGCCAGGAGGTCAATTTAACACATTTCCTAAAATTTGTAATTAATTTAGAGTTACAGACTATCACTTTAACTTTAGTATAATAAGAAGTAGGTATAAATTCTCTGTCCTAAGCATTTAGCAAGAAAGTCTAAAATACTGACTTAGAGCAAGAAATATACAGCACTCAAAGAGGCTTATATCCAGATTGTGGAACTAGACCTGAATACTAAGGCCACAGATCCTTACATGGACTTCCTGCCGTCTATCCGTCTGTGTCAGCTGCAGCCTGCTCCTCTCATAGACTGTAAATAATCCTCCACTCTCTTCCGTCCCATTTTCACAGTCCATCATTCCCCTTCGTACTAGACTTTAAAAAATCCATTTACGACAACTCTGACATCTCTACCTGTTGGGATAAATGCGCCACGTTTTATCCTTTCATTCATTCATTCATTCACAAAGAGTCTCATCTGTCATCTGTCTGTTTAAGTCTGCAGGTTGAGGAAACAGACGCTGGGAGAGAAGCAGAACATGAGATTTGTGATGGATTTGTGTGAACTGCTGTGTCTGTGTGCATGGACACGCACAGCAGCAGCAGCAGCAGCAGCAGCAGCAGCAGCAGCGTCACACTGAGCTGGCTAATATACCGGCAGAAAGAACATGTCGCTCAAGTGTCCGGACTATAACAGGCTCCAGGTCTGATGAGGGCTAGCAGAGCGAAGGCATCCCACCCCCTGATGACATGAGTGTGCTTTCTGGACTGCTGTTCTGGTGTGTCCACTACCTGCTTGTCGCCAAAGATATGTTATTGTTTTGGTTGGAGAGTTTCCCAGTTGGGTTAAAAACGTCTACATTAGAGCCGGAAAACAGTGCGATATGCTATATCTGCCTTAACGATATATTACCCATAGCAAATTATCCTTGGCTATAAATGTTTTAGTGTTTCACATGTTGATTGTGTACACTTGTCCCCATCAAATAAATGAATAAATAAAACAAATATACTGCAATATTTTTGTTTCCCCAAAAAAAATTATGTTTGCCAAGATAAATGCAGTATAAATGCATACATTATTTATCCCCGTAGGGAACTTTGTCACTGCATTTCATCCTGATGCCACTAGGGCGTCTATCAGGAGCAGTGGTCGCCGTAGTACAGCGCCGGAAACCCATCTCCAGAAGTTAATGCTTGACTTGGGAAGTACTACCAGAGCTGGAGGTTTTACATATTGTGCATGTTATTAGCGCTATTGCTTTGGTTAAAAACTTGCACATTAGAGCTACACAATATTGGAAAACAGTGCGATATGCGATAGTGATGTCAAGGACTGCGATAACGATATATATTGCAATATTTTCTTTTCCCCAAAGTAATCATATTTGCATAAGACAAGTCCAATATTTTTGCATTGAAGGTTAAATATGTCGTTGTTTCAGTCACAACAGGTGTAAATACAATTTATACGTACTAAATAAAACAGTTAACTTCCTGTGAGTAACAAGAAGTCACCAACTTCATGAACTTTCATTTTTACTGTAACAAACGTTTTGTGTTCAGTGAGAGCTCCTGTTTTGACAATCTTTGTCTTTGTATTTCCTTCTCTGCGTCTGTCGTCTCTCCTGAGGCCAAAATGTATCAGAACTCTTTTAAGGAACATATTATTCTCTGCTCTTACTTTTACCTGGATCTATCGCTCAGTTAGTTTGTAAGCTCGCTTCGGCCGATGACAAAACAGCAGTTTCGAGGGTGCGCATTTAAGATGGCGTGTGATTGGTCAAAGTCAATTGCAATTGCTATGATGCAATGTCCGTATTTATATATACAAAACAAATTACTTGTAAATGACTTCTATTTGGGAAAATTATTGGTACAAATAAAAGTTGATATCTCACCATCATGTGTACCTCGGCATCTCGTTGTTATTTATATCCTGTGTTTTTATCATTCATTTTTACTTATCATTCACAAAACAGTGTACTAGAACATTTCTTTAAACATTCAACAGTCATAAATGCTCCACAGAAAGATTCTCATTTTTGTCAATATCACCCAACCACTAATGAGAGGGCATACCAAAGTCAAACCGAGCTGCGAGTGTGTGTGTGTGTGTGTGTGTGTGTGTGTGTGTGGTCTCACCAGGGTTGCAGTCGGTGAGCAGGGAGCAGATGGACAGCAGGACCTTGGAGATGGTCAGGGCAGGACTCCAGTTGTCCTTCAGGATGTCCAGACAGATCACTCCCTGACTGTTGATGTTGCAGTGGTAGATCCTGGTGCGGAACGTCACCTACAAACACACAAACGCACAACTTACATGTCGCCATTTTAAAGAACAAATACAATGCATTAGTGGGTCCGCAAAACATGACCTTACATTTTTTCCTTTTGCATATAGAATAAATTATAAAATGTATGAACATGTTTAATGGAGTCTGTGATGACTTACATGTGCAAACGCTGCCATCTATTGGTAAAAGTGGAAAATGACATTGAGGTTACGTTCATACCAACATGGCATGGTGTGATTTGACTGGAGAAAGTTACAAAACTAATGAACAGGAAATACTTTTGTTTAATTTGAAGGATGTCAAATTAAATTTAGGTAAGCTGGGTACGCCATTTCTACAACAATATAACATGTTATGGTGTTTGATTTCTTTAATGTTTTTAAAGTTTTTATGTGCACTCTTTTTGGGTCCTTTTACTCAGCAACTTTCCTGAATGCTATCGTTTTTCCTGGAAATGTTCCACCAAATGGCATTTAATTGTTAAATCTACGTTGTGGTGGCCATAGTCATACTTGGTAGAGCATCACGGCTCTAAAAGTTTCAAAACAACTGGATGTTACGGGTCACATCTGTGGCCGATTCGATGTCAGCAAAACAACTTTAGTGGAACAATGCGGCAAACTTGCACCAAGCATTTCCATGTCCAAACAACACAGTTCATTTGTGGAAGTTTTTAGTTTGGGAGAAGAGCTTCAGACTACGCGAACTGCAGCCGTTAGAAGCCAGCGGAGCCTGACCGGGCGCATCATTATGGCGTGACCTCTGACCGCAGTGATTTCTTAAGCCCGTAGTGCTGAGCGGACAGGAGCGCGGACCCTCCTCCATTGTCCCAGCCTTCTTACTATCTCATTACCACTGCAGAGCAAACAAAGCGGGCCTATTATGTTATCATAGAGTTCTGCTGTTGGGAACCACCAGCTCTTTGGTCTGACAAGAGAATCAAAGTGCACATGTTGAGAAAACTAAAGCAACCCTGATGCATTACCAAAAAGCATTCAGTAAACTTTTATGTAAAGCTGGGGGATATCACTGGTTTGTTTAATTAATAATAGAGCATATTTTTCCCAACATTCGCTTGCAAAAGAAACATTTTGTCAACAAAAGACGACCACAGACCACAAGCTTTGTTCTTCTTCCCATAAAAGAATCTGATGAATTGTAAATATCCATCCATCCATCCATTTTCTTCCCCTTAATCCATTTCTGGGTCGGGGGGGTGGCAGTCAGAGCTGCACCCAGAAGCAGAATTGTAAATAAAGTAATATAAATCTAAAATATCAACACATGTGAAAATGGTTAAATACGGCTTGTATGTATGTATGTGCTAGTGTGTGTATATGTATTGTATGTGCAGGACGTAAAATAAATATATGTTTCCCCGTTTCCCCCTTTCTGCTTGAATAAATGAATACAATGAAACAAAGGCAATAAAAAAGCAGAATCAAATAATTAGTAATATTTCAAATTCTTGTAAAAAAGAGCCCTGTCAGTCAATATTTAGCGCTTTGGGCTGAGAGTTGATCTGTTGAGTGAGGAAGATCTTCTCCTTTTCACTTTTCTGCCTGAAAAAGCAGATCTAAAGAAAAGCTGAGACCAAAAATACCTGTGAAAACGAGTGACGCAACCAAACTGTTGTGAGAGCAAGGAACTCGATAGATTTGATTACATAGTTTAGGTGAATGTATACAAAGGGACATAGAGTCATGTTTTTGCGTTTTCATTCACCCACAAAGCCAAGCCATGCTAATCCAATCCCACCCCAGGCGAATGCGTGCTTTTGTTGCGTACAAAGCAACATATAATCATACATGTATACCGTATGGCAAGCCGTGTGTCAAAGGTCACATTTGCATACCATCCACTTCAGGTCAAAACACTGATTTACTGTATTCAAAGCCTGTAGCATTTTAAACAAACACAAAACATTGGCAGACACAACCTTGAAGCCAAACGCATTAGAATTCCCTGAACGCGGCGCACATCGTTTTTCGGGTAATTTCAAGCCATTTGCAAAACATTTTCATAAGAGACACAGGCAGAGATCACCGAGCGCATCGCGAAGCTGACACAGGCGGCCCAGTGAAAAACAGTGGCGTTCCATTGTTGTGTGGGATTAATGTGGATGTCAAGAGAGCGCGCACAAGGCCACGCAGCTTGGCCCACTGCTGTCTCATTACCAGTCTGTAATCCTATCACGCTAGTGCTAATACATAATGATGCTGGCCTTATGTCACACGCACGAGCCTGAGCGCTGCTGTCAATGGTGTCACCCAAAGAGCTATGAATGAGCGCGCACAGGGCTCTCCATTAATCCAGGCATTCCTGATCAGATCTGCGGTGATGTAAGCTCCTTTGCTCTCGTGCCTCCTAAAGCCACATTCACACTCAGCATTTCCGCGGCGTGTTTTTTATTTTTTATTGGAGACCTGAAGACGGATCAACAACAATGGGTGGTATTCATAAGCTGTTAAGCAACATAAACTGCAGGCGAGAGTGTTTCCGATGGAGAGCTCGTGGTCCAGAAGTGCAGTGCAGTCCAACAGTCTCTCAATCCAATTTTGACAGAGAGTCCTGGTTTAGACTGCGTCCTGATATTTCACACGAGATGTTGAGTTGATATATTCTGCGATGGCGTACTAGTTATCTGTGTCAATCTGAATTTCACTTTTCTACTTCTCCTGCCCGCTTCAGTCATTGCCGGGTCGCGGGGGCAGCAGTCTAAGCAGAGACGCCCAGACTTCCCTATCCACACACATATCCGGGGGACCCAGAGGTGTTCCCAGGACAGCTGAGAGACATAGTCCCTCCAGCGTGTCGTGGGTCTTCCCCGGGGCTTCCTCCCGGTGGCACATAACCAGAACACCTCCCCAGGGAGGCGTCCAGGAGGCATCCGGAACAGATGGCCGAGCCACTGGTTCCTCTCGACGTGGAGAAGCAGAAGGTCCTGGGTTTAAATCCCGGTCGGAACAGGGCGCATTGGTTTGCATTTGTTTGTGTCATGGATGTTAGAATCCTAATACAAGCAGTACATACAGTAAGTATATTGGATTGGATATCACTGATACAATCCTAACCACAACATTAGTAAACAAGCACAGTTCTGCCTTTCACACCCAGAAGGCACTATCATTCTACAGACCCGTGCTTTATTGTTCCGTGTTGAAATGGCGAGTCGACAGGTTGACGTGTTGTTTGGATTTGTTTTGGCTTATAAGCATAGAAAGAAAGGGTTCAAACAAACTTCAGACTTTGAAAATATTCTTCTAAATTCCTAGCACAGTGAATCCAGGACCACAGGGAATCACACTATAATGGATTAGCTAATCATCCAAATGGAGTAATACAGCCTGTGTCCGTCATTGTGGAAGGAAAAGGCGACCCGACCTGACTGTTCGAGAATCAGGGAGTCTCAACTGTTAATCCTTTGTTTTGTTCTTAGTAACTAATAACAAATGTATTAACATATGGACATTGGTCATGCTGCTCCCTATGGTCCAATGGATCCTATGTATTTGTTATTATTTCATTTCCTGTGTTGGAACTAGATTCTCTGATCTATTATTGGCAATTTGACAACTTTGTAAAGTCCTCCGGGGCCACTGCTGTTCTGTTATAAAAAATAAATTGAATTGAAATTGGAACGTCTTAATGATTATATTTTCCAGCTCCTCAGAAAGAGCTTTTTGGTGTGTGCTACTTCCTCCTTCAAAGTTGTGTTCAATAACAACCATATTATGAATTATCGATTGTACCATCAAAATAGTAGCCGACTGTGTTAATTTATGAGTCAGAAAGAGCAGCCATCATCTGTAAATATCGCTCGAAAATGTCTACATTTTAGCGGCAGATGAAGAGCCTCATTTAAATCTATTTGCATACTAAACAAATAATCCATTAACGGCAACTATAATTGGTAGAGGAATCAAAAAATATATGCGTAATTACAGTCATCAACATTCAATTTTCCCATATTTATCTAGCATTAGTACTTGGCCTCTCTGAGCTGACACAAGTGCATTTTCGTCTTATGGAGCCATGGGTTGGATTTGATCAGCTGGGGTTAGCATCTGGCTTCAGCGAGCTAATGTACTCGCATGATCAGTTAGAGTTAGCATCTGCAGCTGTCCGATCTGTGCTCTTCACGCGCACCGCCGGACTAAAATAACACACCAGCAGGAGGCCAAGACTCGGCTTACACTCAGAGCTGACCGGGCGCACCTCTTCACGCCAACTTGCACTAATCGCTACGTTGGGTTTTGAATCGTTTGCTATAGGAGTCAGAAGATCATCAACATGTGTTTGTCATCCCAATGCTGAATCCTATATATAGTCGGTGTAAAGAAATTCTGTCTTTCTGGTCATGGAGAGGAAGCAGTTCATATTTAGGCAGCTTAAATCTGGAACAGCTTTCCTGGGTAAATGAGATCTTTTAGTCAAATCCAGGTTAAAGACAATTTTGCTTAGCTGTGCATACAACAGATTATATGTTCTACTTTTACAGAAGGTTTTAATTGTGTGATTTTAACATTTGGTGTAGTGTTTTGAAGATTGTTTTGTTGACTGTGTTGTAAAGCCCTTTGAATTGCTTCTGTCCAAATTGTGCTATGCAAATACATTAGAAGACAAGACGTCTCCATGCAAAAGTGTTATAACCAGAAAAATTTGCTTTGTCTTGTCAATAAAAAAAAAAAAAACTTTAAAGCTGGCGTACCTAACTTTTAGATTCATCCCAAATACATTTGGTTTGTCCGAACAGAAAGTTGTAAAAAAAATCCGACCACAACATTTTTTATTCATCTCATGGGAAAGCGTGTTTTCTGTTTCAGACTTGTGAAAGAGCCATGTGAGTGACTATTTGACGCTTTGAGTTATGAGCTGAGTGAGGGTGGTTCTGTTCCGTCCTGAAAACACTAAAGAGGATCTAAAGATGTGACAGAGGTCAAGAAATACATGCCTGTGAAAACTAGTGTGAGAACCACACTGTTTCATGAGCGAGAACCTAGTGAGATAGATTTTATCACAGACTTCCATCATTTAAAAGTTAAGTACCCGAGCTTTACAAGCATGCATTAAGCTAGTTTTTCATTCCTTCCATCCTTGTGTATGCTTGTACTGAAATATTACGTCTTGTTTGATCGTTCCTTTGAACCTCTCTGAAAAGTCTACAACTTCCCCTACTGCGATACAATACATACATAGAACAACCATAACAAATAAAAACCTTTTTCCAAAACACTTTTTTCTCCTCATTCATCGCAGAATATTCATGTTTCTTTCACGGTCATTAAAATTCAGCAGAGGCCTTTAGTGTTGCGTTAGGCGCTTCACAAAACAGATTAATTATCAAGATTTCCCAAGCAACTGTGTTATTTACTGATACAAATGTGTCCTCTGCCCCGACTCTGATTCTGATTTGCATTCATTCCAAAGCAAAACAAATGCCCCACAGTTGACGTCTCATGCTCAATCGCTGACAGCCGTTAACAGACACATATTTCCCGACCTGAGAGCCGCGGTGAGGGCTGAGTGGATGTGTAATGTGGGAAGCCTAGACTAAGCATGCATACCCGGAGCCCACAAAGCCGCAGGCAGGCTAGGCAGGCTGCTCGCTGGAGGCTGGCCAAGCTCTGCGCAGGGCTAGCAGTGTGCGCGACAGGAGGAGAGCAAAAGAATTAAGATTCAAAAGCTGCTGTTTGGGATATTCTCACCAGCATTCATGAATAATATAGGCTGTTGGTTTAACAATACTGTGTGTGAAGCTCAAAGATAACATTATATGCATGTGGGGAGTTTCTATTATTGGCCATAGAGGAAAAATCACCATAAAAAAGTGTGTTGGCTTGCACTGAACAACTTCTCCAACTCCTCTGCCTGCTTCTCCATGGAGATGTCGATGCTTTTCCAAGAGTGTTCACATTTTAAACCCCCACTTTGTCTCCTCTCGGCAGTCATGGGGTTCAGCAACTGTGACATCATGGAAAACTACTTCTCCATCATGAAAAAGTACTTCTCCATCATGAAAAAGTACATCATGAATCCAAAACAGAAGGATCAAGTTACAAGGCTGTGATTTTTGTTTGATTTTGAGGGGAGTACTGACATGTTTCTGCCGAAGGAAGCAACTCGGACTTAGAGTGGCACAAGGACCGGCCTCCTGCTAGGACTCTGAAGAGTACAGGGACTGGCCTCCTGCTGGTCTCCAGAGTAGAGTTTCGCTTTTCAGCCTGAGCCCGAGCAGGCCCGAACTCAGGTCGGGCCATGGGCCTGCTCGGGCTCGGGCCTCATTTGGCGCTCAGCTGTCGGGTTTGTGCCGTAGCATGCTGTGGTCAACAACGAACAGGAATAATAGTAGAAATGGATCAAGTGGAGACAAAACAAATTCAAAAGTGGAGACTAAACTTGCAATTGGAAGGTGAGTGCGTACAACGGGAAATCAGATGTGTCTGATTTCCCGTTTTACGCACTCGGGTTCTGTCGGGCTCGGGCCTGTTATACAGCGTTCATTGGTCGGGCTTATACGGGCTCGGGCTTAACATTAGCGGGCTCGGGCCGGGTCGGGCTTCATTTTTCAGGCCCGAACAAAACTCTACCCCAGAGTCAGGACCAGGTCATGGGGAGGCAGTATTTCAGATTTATGCAGCTAAACTCTGGATCTGTCTTCCTGAAATGTGAGACAGGCTACAACTTTGACAATGTCACTGTTATCTGTGCATACAACTGAAGGATTATATCTTCATAAACTTTGTTATATTTATGAATTGAATGCCTTGTTTGATTGTTACGCACTTTGAGTTACCTTATGTATGACCTGTACTCTACAAAGTAAACTTGCCTTGCCTATTCTGTTCTGGTGGTGGGTCAAGGAAAATTGATAAATTGCTCATTTCTAAAGTGCTGCAACTAGATACATTAACAATACATTCACTCACACTTCTACCAAATGAAAAGTAGCCATGAATACAAATAAATAGATAATATACACACAAATATATTAATAAGTTAATACATATTTTAGGAGGGTTCACCTTGTCCTCTTATTATATTTCGACAGCATACTTCAGTCTTCTTCTTACATGTGTCTGGTATATAAGAACCAAATAACTACAAAAAGATCAAGACTTTAAAAATCTAAAAAAACAAAAATGTATGGATTCATCAACATTTATGGACATTGGTCATCTGCCCCTTAACGCCAATGGCTCTACGTGTTTTTTATTATTGCATTTCTTGTGTTTGATTCTCAGTTTGATCTGTGTTGACGAATCAACAATTTTGAAAAGTGCTCGGAGATAACTACTGCTGTGATTTAGGCTTGTACAAAAATAAATCGAATTGAATTGAATAATAAATAAACAAGACAACAGAGAAGAAAGAACCACAGAACTCAAGCAGCGTTTAAGGCAGCGTTGGTCCAGCCGCAGATCAAAAACACACACACAAGACTTTCTGCATGTACCCAAGATGCAATGGGTGAAGTCGCGGGGTATCAGGATTACATAACAGCCGCCTTTGAAATACAAACGAATACCATATTACTCTTTCAAAAGCGCACTGGTTGTTTTGTCAGTTCTGTGGTTTGAACAAGCCCCAAAAACAAGTCCTTGTGTTCGAACGTGCGGGTGAAAAGCTGACCGCCCGCTGGGACAATGGCGCTATTGTTCTGCGGCCTGAGTGTCCCGTGGGGAGGGGGCGCCGTGTGTGTGTGTGTGTGTGTGTGTGTGTGTGTGTGTGTGTGTGTGTGTGTGTGTGTGTGTGTGTGTGTGTGTGAGTGTGCTGGTTCATTGCCTCAGGGCTCCACTCACCTTGGGAGGTTTGAAGGGGTAGTCTGGAGTGAAGGCGATATCCAGGAAGAAGACTCCTCCCTCGTACACAGAGCCGGGGGGCCCCAGGATGGTGGACCTCCACTCGTAGATGTTGTCTCCTTTGGGGCCGGCGCTGCATTTTAAAAAACACACAGAGAGAAAGAGAAATGGGATAGGTTTAATCTAGAGCAGCGGGAGGCTCTGAGGAAAAGGGAGGGTTTAATAATGCATCTGGATCCGCCCCGCAGCGACAAGCCAGCACAAATAATGAGTCTCATAATCAGGAGATAAATCAGAGTTAGCTTTAATCCCAGGAAACTAGTTGACTACCTGTGGCAGAGAGGAATTGGCACTCACTGAAGTAAATGGATAATTATTATGGCTTATCTGTGGCTTGAAAAACAACGTGATGGAGTATTTTAGCTCTGGCATTTTGTGTTTTGGGCTTTGAAAGAGCGGGGGTGTAGAAGCGAAAGATCACGTCTGATCAGTGGCGCTCTAGACAGTAGCGTGATAGTAAGAGTAAATCACAACGAACAAATGAAGAGGTCGTGCAGCAGTAATGAACTCCATTTGACAGCAGAAATGTCCAGAACCAGAGTGGACATGACAGTAAATGAATAGTTTTTTCCAAGGGCTGATATTGGTAGCTAGTAGTCATAGAGAACAATTACAGATACATAGAGGAAATTTGAAGAAAAGGGTGTCAAATTGTTGAATAATGCAAAGTTACTCCTCAAACTGTGAAGAGAGATTGAAACTTTTTGAAGACATGCACTGGGTAGACCCGCCCATGCTCAACTCCGCAGCTTCCTGATTGGTCAACATTCATTCAAATCCTTGAGGTCCCTCGTGATTGGTTTAACTATTCTCCTCAAGCAAATCTGTCTGTGGAAGGCGTTATGCAAAGGTTAGGGACAATTTAAAATATATTATTGTAGAACGTTATTCAATACTTGTACATAATAGTACAGTGTCCCATGTAGAACATTTAAATATACATACATTCTGGCAGCTTTATCTGTATGTATATGTGAAAAAAGTAAGTACAAAAAAATAAAGATACATTTTTAACAATAAATGTATAGTGAGTCGAGTTGTGTTCCAAGATGAGGTCTGGCACAGCTGTTGTGGTTACAGTGGACTAATGTTTGTGTTTCCCTTGAGTTGTATTGTTATTCTTTCGACCAGACTAATAATTAGACTTGTGAACAAAGCGGTATCAGTGCTGTACAAATGACAAATTGGTGTGTTGTTTAAGTGTTATTTGAGGGGGGAGAAGATTACCAAACGAAGCAGGGATGAAGCTCAAAATATGTTTCTGCTGAGGAAGCACAAAGACGTCTGTTTTGCATAATGTGAGTCCTTTGAAAACAGATCTCTGAAACAGCTGTACTCACAAATAACATTACAATCTACAAAATCAAGGCTCTCTTCAAACAAAGCAAAACGTTTTTTAGTCACCTTTTATTTCTCCTTATAATACATATGATGTATTGAAGGGGGTTGGAATCAAATAAGCATTTGCTTCATCCAAACCGTTTTCGAACCAAGTTTATTTGTCTGCTATAGTGATGTATGTAAAAATTGAGCAGGTTCAAAATAAACAAATCAAATTAAATATGTTCTATTGTCAAGGACTACAGATGGAAAGTAGCATGGTGCTAAATCTGGTGCAGCCATCTTTCTAATGAAACTGCACATTGTCCTTAATAAACTAAACTCTAAACCCTAAACCCTAGTATTCCTGCCCGCTTTGCTAAGTGCAGAGGAGCGTGCAGCATACACAGCTGTGGGAAGAAGAGCTCTAATCCAATCCCATTTTGTGTTGGAATCAGGCCAGATGCCCCTGTTGGGTTCACTCCTTCACTCTCATCGCTTCCACACACAAAGCCCGACCGAGGGAACCACACATGTGAAATGAGAGAACGAGAGGACGACTGAGGCTTTGCAGGACGCAGCACATAGGAAGCCGACATGATAAAAATAGCCGGTGAGCGACAAAGGTTTGATGGGGATGACTGAGATTATTCACTTGCGCCAGACTAAGGGGGTGACCTTCTGTGACGGATGCATGAACAGGATCTCATTGATGTTGGCATGGAAGATAGCACTGGGAATCAACTGTTTGACCTCAGGATACGCTCCCGATCTGTGCCTATGTGTCAGTATGAGTGATATTATGTGGAGAGACATACAGAAGAGGAAGGATTTGGAATTAAATTGATTAAATTTGATTCCGTTTATTTTTGTATAGCACTAAATCGCAACAGAAGTCATCTCAGAGGACTTTACAAAATTGTTGAATTTGCCAAACAGATCAGAGAATCAAACAGTTCAAACACAAGATATTACATTTTCAAAACACATAACGCCATTGGTCCATAAGGGGCAGATGATCAATGTCCATAAATGATGTTGAATGTTGAGTGTCCAGGAGCATCACCCATGTGTCGGCAAGGAAAAACTCTAAAACTCAGTGGGAAAAGGTAAGGAACCCTGGGGAGAAATAGAGATTGGGATGCTAGACAGACGGGCAATAGATCCAACCTTATCTCGCTTACTCATTGTAGTTATAAGCTTTAGGCTTTCCAGATGGCGATCTGAAAAAGTTATGAATGGTACAGACAAGGGCTTTCTAAATTTACTTTGTATAATATATTGTTTTTTTGAATAAATAAGTTTCAATGATATGAAACAATGTATTTTCCTTAGCTGAACATTTTCCTTCAGATTCAGATTCAGTTAATTTAAAACCACTGTGTGTCTTAAACATACATTTTGAAGCGCTAAAAAATGTAGTATACCACACTTTGATTATTTTCTGCTCTGTAGATCTAAAGTGAGCACTTGGACAAGCTGGCATACAGTTTACCAGAGAATTTTCACTCCCAACGCCAAAATGTTTTAATCAATAGCTGAAAATCTGTGCCGCACTGCAATGTTTTGAGCAATTAAGATTTTGAGCAAACATGTAGCCAGCCTGATGAATTCTTAAACCTGTTCCTTTGAAAAACAGGTAATCGTCCAACGGTCATGTCTCTTTTATATTAACTAAGTGTTGTGCTTAAATGTGTTTCCACCGTTGATAAAATATTCACACACTTCAATACCCTGTTTATTTATCTAATTTTCTTTTTTACACATTCTTTCAACCAGTACTAATTTGTCTCTTTTCCGAAAAACAACCTGGAGCTTCACATTTGTTTTGCTCCTGTTGAAAATGTCATCACATCAACGAACAACTCGCGCTGGTTCGATCCACAAACAAACACTAAACAGCCTGAAGGAACCCCTTGAGTACAATCCTATTCAAAGTAGCACCAGGACATATATTATACACTACAAATGATCTTTTTCACCACGCGAGAATATTGCTGCAAGTCCCATCCACTCTATAACCAGGGACCAAACATTACACAATAACACAATTTTGTCTACTTTAGTGCACCAGATTATAAAACTGTTATAGTGGTTATGACAGCCTGGTCTAATGAGGCATGACACGTCCATATTGACTGACATTTAACAAAGCTGAAATTGGCTGAATGAAGAAATATCACAATGAGACATTCCGTGCCATAACCGTAACACTAAAGACCATGTTTAAGATCTAAAACGCACACCCATAATGCATCATAATAGTTCTCTGCAGCCTCCCCTGACGCTGGCCCCCTCTTGGAGCCTGGTACAGTGGCGGACGGGACAGCAGACTCAGGCCTGGGAGGAAACAAGCATCTATATTTTTACCTCGCCGGCTGTGGAGAGCTGTCAGAATGATAAAGAGCGCGGGGGCTGCGAGATTCACCTCGGGGTGCGCAAACTCCTATTTATCCTCGACAACTTGACTTCTTCTTAGATTCACTTCAATGGCTTACAGTTATCGGAAACTCGAGCCGGCTGCTTTTGGAGAATGTTAAACGGAGTGCGATTGTGTGGACAGGAGTGAGACGTTTGTTGATTTTTGTTCACGTTGTATGTCTTTTGGAAGAACTGATGCGATGCGGAACAGCAGATATGATGGTGGGGTGTGATAAAAATAAATGCAAGGACACAACTGGGTATATCTTTGAAACTATGAACAAGTATAAATGCTGAGGAGAATATTAACCAACTTATTATGTGTAACCCATTTGGGAAGCACAGTGGGTTTTATTGACAGTGGCTTTTCGTATGCAGTTTGCATGTTCTCTGGTTTCCCCAACCACAAAAAAATAGTCTATCATAACACCTGGGACCAAGACTCCACTGAAAAAGCAATTCTGAAAGTTATTATTAAAGGGTTAGGGGTAAATACATAGTAAAGAAGGTGCCAAAGTAAGAAAAGGGGCTAAAATGGCCTATATGACTTTGTCCCATTGGCAAATATTGTTATTTCAAAAACTGATTTATTTTCTCATTCCAAGGGAGACATTTATTGCATCTTTTGCCTGTCCCATTGGCAGGCAAAATGTGCTAAAATTAGATATATTTTGCTAAATAGTGGCATTTTTTTAAATCACATTTTGTTTTGTGTTAACAGTCAAACGAGAACACCAGATGATCCATTGTAGCATCTCAGAGAATTCCACTCACTATCAAATTGGTTGAATATGAAAATCTGCATGCATTCTGAGTCTAAACATTAAAAACACAACTCAATACATCCAGGTCACATTGGCACATGTATAATTTCCTTTTTTTTCTTGCCTGGTCCAATTCCCTTAATGTTGCTCTAATTGACGTAATAAACAGTGGCGTCCGTCGATGAAAATTAATGCGCCGTCCGAGTTCTTTGTCGGCTTTGAAGCATATTTAAAAATGTCATCACTCCAGAGCGCAGACAGCACCAGATTCTCATAATAGGAGTGGGACAGCTCTGGTGGAACGCTCAATAAAGGCCGCATTAGATTAGTATCAGTAAACATTAGGCTGTGTTGCTTAGTCGCGCATTTTGATTCCAGGAAGAGCGGTGCGTTTTTACATCTTGTGAAATGTAATATTTGTTTGACTCCACCGTGCAATCGGATACACCCTTGTAACGCGGGGGTATTAGAGTTTCACCTGTTCCACCTTTGCAGTTCTTGACTTGTTCTGGGAGCTATTTCTGCAGCATCAAAACAACAAAACGGAAAATGAGAGCCCTTTATTGAATGCAGCTTACCCGATGACTATTTTCCCTTGAAAGACTTCTGTATAAGCAGAAATAAAACCTTACCTTTTAGTCCAGTTCTGCTACCAATCAAATATATCCAACCCCATTTCCAATAAAAGCCCTAATTTGCTCAAAATAGCTTCATAAAAAAAATACAGTGGTACAGTGAGCAAAGCCCTTATAGTAGCAGTTTTAAGGCTGTAAAACCCCTCACACACACTTTTCTAACAACCTGAACTCACGACTGCTGAAGTGTGGTCGCGGAGATATCAAACTTGTGCGTTGTGGGTCTGAGCGCTGCTGCAGCTGTCAAAAGCCGTGCATACACTTCCTAACCTACTACAGACAATAGTAGGCTAGGAGGCATCCGTCGAAACAAATCAAAGCAATAACATCGTTAACCTACTTTTGTCTCAGGTATAGAGGAACCAAATACTTTTAATTCTACTAAGAAAACAAGATGAAGATGAAGTAAAACAAAATCTGTCGTTCAAAATTGGCCATTTAAAACCAGCCTTTGAAATTGGCCGTCAAACATAAAGGCTTCATTAAACTGGAAAAGGATGATCCCTACAGATAGATTTACAAATACAATATCCATTGACGCTTTTATTTATTATTGTGAGTTCGCCCACAGAGAAACCTCACAATGGCTGTTTTGTGCTTGTCTTTGGCTGTGTTTGTGGATGTGGTGAGTTGTGCCATCTTATGTCGCAGCTGTGCTTTCCAGCTAAAATGCACTGAATGGCTGCTTCTTTCACTCACATACAACCATTTGTTGTGAGAGTATAAGAGACTACAGTTAGCGAGGAGAAAATAGCCAAAAAAGAGTTTTGACACCACGTAATATAATGAGGCACTGTCTGGGAGTTCAATCTTAGCAGCAACATGGTTTCGATCAAAGCTGCCAATATTTTTCATGAAAATTCCAATTTAAACTGAAGGAAAGTTTGGGGAGAACAAAGTAAAAAAAATGTTTTGTAGACAGCGTTTCAATACCTTTTTTCTTGCCTTTTTTATGGCGCCAGATTTACGCCAAAAGTCCACACGCTCAAATAACACATACACGCGCAGCTTTATTTAATTCACACGCGCGCAAACTACTCTCCACGCGCACATTTCACACCACACGCGCGCAGACTCAGTACCACGAGCCACAATACGCGCGTGTGTGCGCTCGTGACCTGCCCTCTTCCTTCTCGTGGTCTGTGTTCTGCGCGCGTTGAACACTTTTGCCATGTCTTCTACGCGCGCGTGAAATACTTTTGTCGCTTGGGGGCGGGGCCAGTGAAAGGTAAACAGCCCACTGCAGCTTGGAGATGAAATGCTTATGCATGGAAAGCATATGATTAATCCATAGACTGTATATCTTTTTTATAACCCTAACTGGGCTGGCTATTGTAGTCTTTAACGTGGTATGTACACTGTTGTGGACACCCTATAGCAGTGTCTCCCAAAGTGGGGTCCGCGGACCCCTGGTGGGCCGCGAGGGTACTGCAGGGGGGCCGCGGGAGGTCATAAAAAAAAATATATATATATTTGTGTTCATTATTTGACTTGAATAATCCACTGTAATCATTTTTGTATTACAATGTTTGTAGCAGAGGCTATTTCCCCAAAATAAAATAACCAGAAGAGCCTATTCTTAATGTTGTCTTCTTGGTTATTATTTTGGGGGGGCCACGCAGACCCGACAGATTTTTAAGGGGGCCTCGGTGTTACTGAGTTTGGGAATGGCTGCCCTATAGGCTTACACCAGGACATGTTTAGTTCGTAAATGTTTAATATTCTCTCTCATCAGCCTATGTTGCCGCAAGGCTAGCCAGGTACATCCCGGGACCTTTGTGATCGCTGTACGTTGTTTACACTGAATGCTTTGTCAGAATCATGTCAGGACCGTTATCAAAGTTTAATAAAACTGTCTCTGAGTTATTTGTTTGCTTTTTATTTGCATAATTATAGGGGGTTGACCTAATGAGTCTATGCTAACTAGCAATAAATCTGTCAGTCCATAAACCCAAATATCAAAAATGTGTATACAAAGTTTTGAAACAAATGAGCTATCTGAATTGTTAACATTGCTAAATAGTAGTAAACTTCATTTGATTTCATGTATTTTTATTAAAATGAACTTAAAATTGGGGCTAAGCTGTTTCAACCTGTCATAATTGGCTTCTGTACCTGTATTGTGTTTGCTAGTTTAGGATGGCTATCATCTCTACACACTACACAGAACCCCTGAATAGTTCTGATCGTGCAGGTTATCTTCATAAATTGTTCCTCTGCGATGGGCACCAGTTCCTGATCCACACACACTGCAGACCGGCAAGATGTAAAACATCATTTGGTCAGACTTCGTTTGCAGTTTTACTGCTGAACTGAACATTTTACCTGCTGAACTGAAATCTCTAATATTTTTATGCCTTAGCGACTGCCAATTATCTGTTTGCTATACGGCCTATGAACATGGCATTGGTTACCTGTAACAATACTTTTTGTTCTGTGCCTGTCAAATAAACATGTAATAATAATACTATTCTCACAGAACAGTGGGTTGTAGATAGGAGAAAATGGCCATCAGTTACCTGGCCTAATATCTATAATTACCTCACTCAGGCCCCCAGTGTCTATACAAAAGAGAACCTAAATCATATAAATCTATCGATGCAGACAATTATGTGTTATGTAAAGAATGTGAAATACTTTGACTCTGGTACTGAGTTCCGTGTTTTGAGGCAGATGTGCTCCCCAGTCAGAGAGTGGGCATTAAGTCAAAGCCTTATGATGCCTGGGAGTAACTATGGCCACAAAGACTTGGGGTACATCCTTACCCTGAACTGTTCTTGTATGGCAGGAAATGGACTTGTAACGGGTGTGGGCACCGTTGTAACTTGTTTTTATTGTTCAATTACAGTCTTGACCTGGTGCACACCTGTTAACCCCTTTATTAGTGTAATCTGCGTTGTGTTCCATATTCTGCGCTGTCTGAAGAAGGACCACGACACAAGGAGGATCACTGGATGACTTTTACTAGTAGTTATGCACAAAATAAAAGAAAACATAAATCCACATCACGTCTCTCCATGCATTCAGCTCAGCAGTCCTCTCCACAGATGCAAGGCACAGACTATGGTTCTCCTGATAAAGGAAAAAAGCAACATTAGCTCAAGTTATTATTGCCTTTTTAGTGGTATACAGGTTGATCACTTTTGTTCTCCAGTTGTTGTAATCAAGGAAAAACACCACACACTTCGTGGTTTTAGAGCTGAATACTTTAGCACTAAAGTATTTATGTGCTTTTGTTGTGACTAGAAGGCTACACAGGCTAAATCATGAACAGCTGTTTCTCCTCAGACTAAAACGAAGGAGCCTCCTTAGCTAACTTAGCAAAACAGCTAAAATGCTAACTGCCGGTTAGCATTTTAGCTGTTTGAGCTTGCTTTAACTTGACTGATCATGATAACTACATCTAGCGACATCATGTAACCTAGTGATTACTTATGGATTGGACTTTTTGATTATTAGATAATGTAGGACACAAACACAAAGTCTGCTCCAGTGTTCTTCCTTCTTTAGCCACTCGGCTATGCACACAACTTGCCTGTAACGTCGCCCAGAAACCCAGTGGGCTGTTTGCCTTTCACTGGCCCCGCCCCCAAGCGACAAAAGTATTTCACGCGCGCGTAGAAGAGATGGCAAAAGTGTTCAACGCGCGCAGAACACAGACCACGAGAAGGGAGAGGGCAGGTCACGAGCGCACACACGCGCGTATTGTTGCTCGTGGTACTGAGTCTGCGCGCGTGTGGTGTGAAATGTGCGCGTGGAGAGTAGTTTGCGCGCGTGTGAATTAAATAAAGCTGCGCGTGTATGTGTTATTTGAGCGTGTGGACTTTTGGCGTAAATCTGGCGCCATACTTTTTCTCAAGTCTGGACATGGGAGACTGGTTTAGACGACCCAAGACCACTGTGACACAGCCACAGTTTTTAAAGCTGGGGCATCAAACTTTCAAATCACAAAAAAGTAAACAAAACAGTATAGCACAAGTTTTCACTTGTTTTTCAGTCCTTTATCACATCTTTGGATCTCTTTAGATCAGACAGAAAAGGGAAATAAAAAGGACCCTCCTCACTCCCAATCAGCGCTCGGCTCAAAGCATGAAATAGTGACTCATAACTGACTGTGGCTATTTCTGATGGGACAAACAACATGTGTTATTTAGGTACCTAATTCAAACTCTAAAGCAGGTGTCTCCAACCTTTTTCACCCAGGGAGCTACTTTTGCTGGGTGGATAAAGGCAGAGAGCTTTCCCTCGTTGATAAATTGGTGTGAACAAGGCTGATATTGGGTACTATAATGAATAATACATCTTGAAATTTTCATTAGATTTTTTCATTTCTAAATCCTTTGGTGAGCTACCTGGAAGGAGGTGGCAAGCAACTGGTGGTTCCCGAGCTACAGGTTGAAGACTGCTCTAAAGGCAGCAGAATGAAATGAATATGTGCTTACAAAGTCAACCCAATATGTAACAAGTCATCTCTATGAAGATATTCTCCATGGGTATCATGTATCTTACAGACTGTAAGTAAGTAAGTAAGTAATTTTTATTTATATACCGCCTTTTCACTGCAGATCTGAGTCTCAAAGCGGTTTACAATTGTTAATTTCTTGGTTTTTTTTTTTTTTTGGGCATTTGTCTCTCACTCCACACAGAGATGGGATCGGGGTCGCCAGTATAGGAGGCACATGCCAGAACTATTGGACATATTTTTTTAGTGGTAGGGGAAACCGGAGTACCCGGAGGAAACCTACGCAGACACGGGGAGAACATGCAAACTCCACACAGAAAGGCCCTGGTCCGACCGGGATTCGAACCCAGGACCTTCTTGCTGAGAGGCGAGAGTGCTATCCACTCAGCAACCGTGCCGCCGACTGCAGCTGTAAAGTGCCAAACTGCTGTTGTGTTCTCAGGCAAGACATTACACCCGCATTGCCTAGAATGAGTGTGGTGTGTGTGTGAATGGCTGGTAGTGGTGGGAGGGACCGATGGCACATACTGGTTGCCTCGCTTCTGTTAGTGTGCCCCAGGGCAGCTGTGGCTATAGAAGTAGTTTAACACGATTGTGTATGGAGAGAAAGAATAATTACAAGTAAAGCGTCTTTGAGTGTCCTGAAAAGCGCTGTATAAAACCAATGCATTATTATTGTTATTATCGTAGTCATGTTATTTACAGCACTACATTGATTATAACTCTAGCAGAGCAAACCTTTCTACTAACACAGCTTTTTGCCACAAAGTCATCTGAAATCCAGCAACGTCAGCGGCTCATCAGGGGACACAAACGTTCAGACAATGTTGAGTCAGAGATCACAGAACGCAGAAACACTCGGCTCTCTCCAGCTGCGTGTGGGAGCTCCGAATGCTGAAACCGCATTGGAGCAAGAGGGTGCCGCGGTTGCCATTGTGTTTCTAATCTCCGGCGACAGCTTGTTATGCCCGATGCAAAGTCACCTGGGGTTGTCTCTGAGTCCTCCTATTTATCAAAGCAGTGGTTGGCTGTTAGCTCCTTTCAAGCTCGCTTCCCCGGCTGCACTTTCCAACACATTTAGACAAGCGGCGGTGCTACACAAGCGAGGCCTTGTCGAGCTATCGCGGCAGCTGTCCCACTCAAGGGCACCTCCGCTCCACACATTCGCAGAGTCGTTAGAAAGCAGGGAGCGTCCAACGTGCTCAGGCATTCAGCCGCCCGTCCGGGAGAAGGTTTTAACGGGCTCGAATATTGACCTTGTGGATCTCTCTCTGCTCTGAGCCGGAGAGGATAAGGATCTGTGGGTTCAAAAGTGATTCTGCAATAGGATGAAATCGGGAGCCTGACTGAATGATTTAAACAAGGTCCTAGAGGTTTTTACCAAGTTCTGCTTTCAATCCAATCCCATCCACTTTATTTACAGTATATATCACATTTTAAAAAATAAGTTTCCAAAGTGCTGCACAGGAGGAGGAAACCTACGCAGACACAAGGAGAACATGCAAACTCCATTCAGAAAGGCCCTGTTGCGACCGGCATTTGAACCCAGAACCCTCTTGCTGAGAAGCGAGAGTGCTATCCGCTCGGCCTCTCTCTCAAAAAAGGTTCTATCACATCTTTAGTTCAACTTTTCCATGACAGAAGAGCAAAAAAGAGAGGACCACCCCCCGCTCAGCCAATCAGCTCCCAGCCCAAAGCGTCAAATTGAAACTCTTTGTTTACAGATAACAGTTCTGGATCCACAGCCACAGTCCTGGTTCTACAGCCTGTTCGTCGTGGGAGCAGATCCCTCTCTCGATATAGGTCTCCCAGAGGTTCTCATATTTTTTGCCATGTTCTTTGTCAATTCAGGAGGACAGTGATCATCCGGGACATTTCAAGACATCTATGGGAATTCAATCAATGGCTCCTATGTGTTTGTTATCATTATTACTATTATTGTATGTATTCTCTGATCTGTGGATGGCAAATCAACAATTATTGTAAAGTCATCCGAGGCAAAAAAAATTACAAACCTCTTACTGTTGGGAAATTAGGACAAACAATATTGCATTTAAGGATATTGTGTAAAAACCCTCAGCCTATTATAGTGTGGCCAAAACTATTGTGGTAAACGGAAATGCTAGCGTTTGATTTGCGGATAACTTGATCTAGTCTACTATCCGTCAATATATCCGTTTACAGGCAGTGGAGGCAGCAGTCTGAGCAGAGACCCTCACACTTGTAAAGGTTTTGTGGTCAATTTGGAATTTTAAATGAACTGTAGTACTCAAAATCATGTGCAGTATAATCAAGCTGAGGTATAGGTTATCTTTTACACATTCATAAGTTTTGAGTTCAGTTTTTTTCCCCATTTTCAGTATCCCTCGACGCACGCTCAATTCCCTGGAGTTACATCATCATTACATTTTTCCCATGCAACGACAATGTCTCCTTTCCAACAGGTCCATAAAAATGCTGTTTTTCTAAGCCCAGAAGTGATCCCATTTTAGATCAATATTCAATTTGTCAATGTAGATACTCACTTGTTTTTAATGAAAACTATGAAGAAGATAAATATGTCATGATTAATGTTCAAAAGCCAAAGACGGGGCAGATACTGTGTGTGAGCCAAGAAAGAGCTCCGATCTTTCCAGCTCAATGAATTCACAATGATAAATACTCGCATGCAGGCAGACACACACAGACAGACTCACACACACACACACACACATGCACGACACACGTACAGAGAGAGACAGAGACACACATACACACACGCACACAGACACAAACACCAGACAGACAGAGACACACACACATACATATATGCACACACATACACAAAGACAGACAGAGACACACACACATTCACATACATATGCACACGCAGAGACAGACAGAGACAGACAGACACACAGACAGACAGACACACAGACAGACAGACAGACAGAGACACACAGACACAGACACGCGCACACAGACACGCGCACACACAGACAGACAGACAGAGACACACAGGCACACGCACACAGACAGACAGACAGACAGACACACACACACACACATACACGACACACGTACAGAGAGAGACAGAGACACACATACACACACACACACAGACACAAACACCAGACAGACAGAGACACACACACATACATATATGCACACACATACACAAAGACAGACAGAGACACACACACATTCACATACATATGCACACGCAGAGACAGACAGAGACAGACAGACACACAGACAGACAGACAGACACACAGACACAGACACGCGCACACACAGACAGACAGAGACACACAGGCACACGCACACAGACAGACAGACAGACAGACAGACAGACAGACAGACAGACAGACAGACAGACAGACAGACAGACACACACACACATACACGACACACGTACAGAGAGAGACAGAGACACACATACACACACGCACACAGACACAAACACCAGACAGACAGAGACACACACACATACATATATGCACACACATACACAAAGACAGAGACACACACACATTCACATACATATGCACACGCAGAGACAGAGACACACAGACACACAGACAGACAGACACACAGACAGACAGATACACAGACAGACAGACAGAGACACACAGACACGCGCACACACAGACACAGACACGCGCACACACAGACAGACAGACAGAGACACACAGACACACGCACACACACAGACAGACAGAGACACAGAGGCACACTGATACACATGTACGCAGACAGACACGCACACATACACACACAGACAGACACACAGAGACACACACACACCAGTTTATGAAACGAGGAGCGGACACAAACATACACTTTCCACAGCTTGCACCAACCCTTCAGAAAGTGTAGGACTGAAGCTCCCAGAGTGCTGAAAACTGCACATTCACATCACAAACGGTGACTGGGAGCTGAAGCTGATCTGCGCAAAGACGAGATAGTTTGCAATAAACATTTTGGGATTTGCTCTGCTGGGTTTGTTGACTCACTGATAAGCAATGACGCCGCTTTGGCATGAGAAGTCAGTCAGACAACAATGCATTTTTAATGGATGAAAGAGCTCTTGCTTACAAACGAGAGATGGAAATGTCAAATCAAATACATAAAAGTAGATTTTGCATGCTGCCAGTGGTTTAATACATTTCAATATTAAACCAAACTATGATTTTCTTTCATATTATTAGCAACTTTAGACAGGGGCCGTTAATTAAATTTGTGAATAGTAGTGTGTCTCTCTCTCGCCAGCTGCTACAGTAAGCCAAAAATAATTCACTACAGTCTGCTTCTTTTCAACACACATTAAATACATCTCCATGGAGACAAACAGGTGATGTAAACATGCAAAGTTATATGTGGGGGGACAAGCCAGCTCTAATAGGTTTTATATTGTGAAAAAATCCTAGAAAAGCATATCTGTGGATGATGGTGGACTGAATTAATGGGACAATGTACTTTGGACAGCTTTAGGCTTGACTAAAACGATTTTATATTGTCATTTACACACTATATATTATTTACTTACTACTGAAGAAAATGTTTCTATATACATATCATATTCATGTATACTGAGATACTTGCAAGCTCTGAAAGATACACAGCCCTATTTTAGAGCGTTTACCTTGAAGGAAAAAAAATAAAATAAAATAAACTTCACCTTGCAAACCGTGGATGTGACCAACTTTGTAAAGGGCTAGAGCACATAGTTATTCAGCAGGACCGACTACAGAAGTGTGGATCAATAATGAGATAATAATGACCCAAGGATGTCGGAGATTCTCACTCTAGCACAGACAGAAGTAAGTAATCTTTATTTATATAACGCCTTTCACAGAACAGAGTCGCAAAGCACTTTACAATTGTATGGGCAATAGTATCTCACTCCACACAGAGACGGGAGCGAGGTCGCCATACAGACCTTGTGCATGTTTTTAGTGGTAGGGAAAACCGGAGCACCCGGAGGAAACCTATGCAGACACAGGCAGAACATGAAAACTCCAAAAAGGCCCTGACCGGGATTTGAATCCAGGACCTTCTTGCTGGGAATCGAGTGCGCTATCCACTCAATACAATACAATATTTCAATATTTGCTTGGAAAAACTTGGAAAAAAAGTCTACCCCAGTGTGCACCAGACAGAGAAGATAATACACACCAGGGCTCTTGCTACTCAGCCATCGTTCCGCCAAAGGCATGAATGTCTTATATCAATATTTCTGAAGATGTAGTAAAATACAGTGTGGGTCTACTGCTTATTTATCCAGTGTCAAAGAACGCTCTCATTGTGAGCCATGTAATCCTGCCTAACAGAAAATATTCAGTAAACATATATTACGCACTGAGACATCATCTTTTTGCTCCAGCTTGAGGGGCAGAGGGTGAGTCAGAGAAGTGACTGAAGAGCCGTGGTTAGTCCGGCCTAGGGTAAGTTCGCCTTGACCTCTGCAGAGCTCGCTGTGGCATCATTTATCACTGCCCCCTTGGGCGCATCAATAGCCGCGTTAGCCAATCAATTTAGCTAATGAGACTGAGTGGCAGAGAGCACCCACGCCGTCCGTCTCCATTAGGCCACCAACGCTGGTGCTAAGGAACTGCGGATTACCAAAAAAGTTCTTATAAATGGTCAATTGTATTCTAGGTTAGTTAACTGTGAAGTGAACAAATAACTTTAAATCCTTAACTTTTGCTGCTGCACCATAGAAAGTGTTCTTCTGTGATTCTGAAAAATCAACGGCAAAGAAAGGAGAACTCTAAACAGGGTGGTCTGCTCTGCTAAAGGGACAGTGAGCTTCCTGTAACTTCTGGAGGCTTTTAATAAGTTTAGACTTTTAAATTGAGCTCTTCAAACTCTTCTGGCCACTGTGGGAAGGCCATGTTCCAGCTTTTTCCCTCTAGAAGAAGATATAGATCTTCGAGATGCTGAACATTCAAATGCGCACCATTCTAACAAGTCCTTTCCTCAAGCTGAGATCAGAACAATGCACAATGTTGATATAGCACATTATGGTATGAGACCTTTTCTCTGTTGTTCCACAGTTACAATGGTTTCTTACTACTTTTAAGTGTGTTTATAAATGTGTACTGTGATTTTGTATGTCTGTGGTGCACACTGGGAGCTTTTGCAAAGGCATGTATTTGTTCAAAAACTGCAAATGGCACATACATTGAATCTCAAGTGGTTATTTTGAACAGTTCTGCAGGTTTTGGCGGCACGGAAGTCACAGTAAGACAATTTTGTTGCCCATCAGAGGCTATGTGTGGTGTTTGCATGTTTCTCCCCGTGTCTGGGTGGGTTTCCTCATGGCGCTCTCGGTTTCCCCCACCACCCAATAACATGCACCATTGGTACAATCCTCCAGCAAAGGTTGTCCTGGCTGAACCATGCATCACTGTAGCAAACATTTCTCTTTGTGGCATAGAAATGAGTCAAACGCAGAGGACAAATAGTAGCACAGCAAGAAAGTCCTGGTTACTTTGGGGTCTCTGGTTTTCCCAACCACCAACAACAATATGAATGGTTGGTGCAGGTTGGCTGGTCTGGTGTGCCAGCTGTGCGGCAGTTTCACTGTCATCACTGTGCGCGTTGGGAATGAATAATACACAGAATTTGTGACAAGCTTTATATGACTTTGGTCAAATCTATATTGGTCATATCAATATAGATTTACTTACTTACAAATTCACCTACGAGGACAATACAGGACCTTCATTTAAACCGAAACTACACATTGACAATTTACCTAAACCAGGGGTTTCACAGAGAGAAGTAGAATACTAGAAGAATGGAATTGGATTGTTTCATGGGTATTTAACTGTAAACCATTGATTATTTTGGGATACAGTTACACATCTTTACGGTGTAGGCAAACTTATTGAAATATTCAAAGATTCTTTGGAGACCACACTGACCTAAACTGATTTAATACTAATCATTTGGAACGTTAGTTCCCGTTTCTTGGCATTTGATCTTTGTTCACAAAAGCCTCAAGTTTGGAGTTTTACTGAACACATGTAAGAAGCATGTGAAGACCCAAACTTCTTGAACCAAAACAATAGAAGTGCTTCTATTGAGGATAAAATACTGAAAGAAGGCTATAGGACTTGAGGCTTTGAAGGAGGTTGGTATGAAGCTTACCTCTGGCCTCAGATCTTGCTGGTTGTAAAGGTCATTTGCATGTCTAGCCTGAACATGTTGACACTGTGGGCATGGATTAACCTACACCGGTCTCCAAGGGCAACGGGGGAACAGAGGGCCCCTTATGGACACAGCCCGCTCTCCCAGACTCAGTCATATATGTGCAGTTGGCGTGCTCCAGGCTAGGGCTTGTTTAGGATGATGTATTGGGTGCTAAGTAAACCTCAGAGAACAGCCTGTTTTTCATTGTGAGTCGCACCTGTAATGTGTGTATTTTTAGAATTGGTATGGGGCATAATAACCACTGCGGAGACTTGTGAAGGTGCAGCAGGTGTAATTATGTCTCAAACATGTTGGATTGCATCTCGTGATGGCAGCAACAGTCAAGTTTTAAAGTCATTTACATGCTTTATATCAGGGGTGTCAGACTCATTTTGGTCAGGAGCCAAAAACATAGGAGCTGCTTGGGGCCAAAACTAATATTGAGTTTGTATATTATTTTCTGGTAGTTTGGATTCAACCACAACTGGGCCAAAAAGATATGTATTTGCAGACTGAAAACTGCTAACTTAACTTCTAATTACATGTTAACATTTTAGAACGGATTCTATTATGTTTTTTCCAATGCTTCAATTTACGGTCCTGAAAATCATTTTAGGGGCCACTAAAATTGGTCTTGTCGGCCGGATTTGGCCCTAGGGCCTGAGTGAGCAGATGTGGAATCTCGGCCAGTTCCATTTAAGCCTCTTCTTTTCACATGCTGGGACTTGGCACATATTAGGTTAAAGTTAATCTCCTTAGCTCGGCTTAGTTGTGATGTGAATGTTTAGGCTTTTGAATAAAATGCTTCTTTCTCATCAATAAATGATCAGTACAGTGTCACTGAGTGATTTTTTTTTGTTGCTTATCAGTACTTAGACTAACTCCATTCATTGTGACCTTTCACAAAATCAAAATGATATTTTAATGCAAGAAATTGTGTTTCAGGGAGGCATGCATTTCAAAGAGTATACTGGACCCCCCTACAATAAAAAAAATAAAATCTTAGCGACAACCTGGAATATGCAGACAGCATTTTGGAAAGTCATCAAATAAGCCTGCATAATTGAGTTGGTTGAGCTTAATTATATAGAATATAAAAATAAAACCTTTTAAAAACAGCCTATCACAGACACATTAGAATGTATGGCAGAATTTTACTTTGTATTGCCTCAATAAATGTAACTTAAACTATAATCTAACTTGTTCCTCAAATTAAAACAGTTTGGTTCTCCCACACGTGTTCACATTCATGTATGATTTTGAAAAGTGAAAACAAATTTGAAAAGTTAAAAAAAAACTTTAAATAGTGGAATTATTGCATAGTGGTTCTAAGTATGCAAAAGATACAATGCTAAGACGATGAAGGCAGCAGGTTGAGTCCTGATGGATTTCAATGTTGGCCACTTTGTGAATCCAATCCAATCCCTTGCACTTTATTAATCCCCATAGAGCAATTTATCCTCTGCATTTGACCCATCCTGATCCCACTAAGGGTTTTGTCCGGAGCAGTGGTCACCGTAGTGCAGCTGGAGGATTTTACCTATTGTGCATGTTTTTAGTGGTGGGAACCCGGAGGAAACCTACGCAGGCACAGGTAAACATGCAAACTCCACTCAGAAGGGCCCGGTTCTGACTGGGATTCAAACTCAGAACCTTCTTGCTGAGAAGCGAGAATGCTATACACTCAGCCACCGTGCATGACAGTTACTTTTATTTAAAGTCAGAAGAAAACTTGTGTGTGTCTTGTCTGCACCGCGGTGATTACTTCAGAGGACTACTGGGGTCTTCCTTCAATCTGCTCCTGCCCCTCAGTGCGGTGTCCTCCGCAGATGTTTTTTTTTTTTTACAGTGTATGCACAGCTTTTGACAGCTGCAGCAACACTCAGACCTACAACCAACAGGATAAAGGCTTTTTCTTAGAACTCCTGCATTAAACAATATAACAAATTCAAGTGCTAGAAAGTACAATATCAATTTGTCGTAAAGTGTACTGTATATTGTTTTGATTCTGCAATTCTAATCTCATTTCCTGAGCACAACAAGAAAAACAGACCATCTTTCATCTTTTTTGCTTACATTTTAAATTTACTCCAACAAACTCAACCAAGCTGTCGGGATTACATTTCTCTGCAGTCACTGAGCCAAAGACAGCGGCGTCTACACACTCAAGGGCACTGCGCAAAATGTCACAGTCCCACCGGGGAGCGTGCACAGCCTCAGCGCTAAATCTATTAGGAGCACGTAAACAAAGAAAGAGCGCTTAGAGGCACAGACACGGACAGGCTCGGCGACTCGGATGCCACATGAAATAATATAGAAGGTATGTTTGACAGTAATGTTGACATGTGATTCAACAGAGAGAGCAAAAACCCCAAAGAAATGTTGCTTAGCCGCTGAACTAATTCATTATTCATCAATGTGAATTTCCTGTTGTATCATAATAACTGCATTGGGGAATACATCTTAAAGTGACTCAAAAGTAAGATACTTTATCTATTGCGAGGCAGGAAATACAGTTTATAGTATCTTGGGCTGTAACTCAGGCTGAACAATATGGACATTTTATATCTTCATATTTTGATAACTGCAGAATACGTGAAAAACAACAACATTTTCAGAATAATTAAAAAAAATGATATAGAAGAGAGAAGATTAACTGGAAATCTATACTGTAATTTTAGTGATAAATCTATATTGTTCAATTTTTTATTGTCATATCTTGAAAGTTGATACCTTGATATCTTGGAAGCCCTATGATTATTTAGTAGTAATAGATTGATTGATTATTTTGCAAATTAATCAACATTTCTAACATATTTAAATTTTCTATCGTAAAAACGAGACATTACAACTCCTGATTTTTGGAGTTGTGTTGTTGGAGTCTGTACAGCAGTTAACGATTAAACAATCATTAAAATTGAAATTGATTAATCATTTCAGCTCAACCACACATGTATTACTATGTTCTGAATAATAATAATATAAAGAATGAATTGAATGTATATAGCGCTTTTATATAGACCCTTCACATGTCATTATTCTTTCACTCCATGCAGTGATGATAAATTACTACTGTAGCCACCGCTGCCCTGGGGCACACTGACAGAAGAAAGGCAACTAGTCTGTGCCATCGGACCCTCCGACCACCACCAGCCTTTCGCACACACACCAGACTCATTCTAGGAAAAGTGGGTGAATTGTCTTGCTGAAGGACACAACAACAGTTTGGCACTTTACAGCCGCCCCCGTCCCACTATGGCAGCTGGTGTTCCTAGAGGTCTCCCATCACAGTACTAACCAGGCCCTGCACTGCACAGCTTCAGAGGTCTGTCGGGATCTGGCTTTCGCAGGCAAGTATGTTCAGTATGTTATCTCTAGTGGAGGTACCGCAATCATTAAAATGTGTGGATAATATAACATAAAAACTCAAACTCCACCTTGTTGTGTCTTTTGGCTAACATCTGCCTGAAGAGCACTATAGCTCTTCAGGCCATTTACTGCATCTCAAACCTATTTACAAATAAAGAGATTATCATAACGATATACATATACTGAACAAACCCCACTGCCTGGAGCATTCCTGAAGCATTACTGTACCATTTCAGGCTAATCCAATTCTACCGGCATTCCAGATTACAAGATTACCGGATTAACAATAGACGATACAGCACTTATCAACAAAGCTCCCAGCAAGGTTTTTTTCACCCAGACTTGTTGTCGAGTCTTCCAACAACCTCAATGTTAAAAATGTCTAAGGCAAACTCATGATAGAATCTTCCAAGATTCAAGGTCTTAACCATGTGATTTTCCAACCATTGGTTCAAAGGACGAGTAAAGGATGTGTCTGCTATCTGTCATCAGTAATTTTGCCAATTTGGCCGAGGAAAGGTTTTTCTGAGCCTGAGTCTTAACCCTTGAGCTTTGTCGCCATTTCAAAAACGGGGGGTGGGGTGGGGGAGATAGGGCGCATGGTTGACGCCAAAGCCACAGTTTTGTTGTTTGAGTATAAAGAGATGGCTGTAGATAAGCGAGAGAGCTATTGACTCTTTCCTGTAGAGAAAAACTGATATTATTATAAGCAACAATGCAGCTAAATGGCATTAGGATTCTGTTCAATAGGTCAGTAAATTGATTCACAGCTTCTATCCAGTTTTTAATCAAATAACATGTCAAGAGGACTTGACTGGACCAGTAAAAAACAATAATAAAAAAAGCAATAATCCAGACATAATACAGTTCGGGAGACAGGCAGGGCACCTCCACCTTTCTCAAAAGGTTGACTTCGGGTTGACGAGACTCTCAGGTGTTTTCATATAACTTTTTCCATTTAAAAAATCCTTACAATGCTTAAAACAGAGGATAGTAAAATGTAGTCTCTTTGCTCAAGATACATCATGTATCTTGAGCGAAGATACATCTCTAAATCAGGGGTGGCCAACCAATCAGATCAGAGACTAAGATTAGTTGGGGACTGCAAAGAGCCACATCATACAAATAGGCACACAACATCACCCCATCGCTTACACACACAGACACACCTCTGCTCAGCCAGATTTATTGTAAATAACGGCAACATGATAATGACACGCCAGATACCAATACAGTATGACGTCAGCAAACGTTCCGAAATGGGTCCGACAGCCAATTGGATCCAGCCAAAGAGCCGCGGGTCGGCCACCCCTGCTCTAAATTAAGCAATCTTAAAAAATAAAAAAGTAAAAGTAAAATTATTGGGCTTTCTCATAACAACTTTACCATCTGCTTTGAAACCTTCTCTGGTATATAATTTGCATTTGAGAAAGGTGTGAGAAGCTAAACTTTTACGTTGCAAGTTGATAAAACACCAACTTCTGTTTTTGACTATTTTAAGAGTTTCTTTCCCTTTAACTACCTTCATTCATTATAGGGCTGTAATTAATGTTTTTATTTGTTGTTATTTACTTGACCAAAACAAATGGTCCTTGAGAACACCTTCATTGAGATTACATTACATTGGGTTGTTTGTCAAAAAATATGTGGTAAACACATTTTAAATCAATTTTGAAGTTACTAGAGAACTATTCAGTTTCACTTTCCAGTTTATTTCTTTCAGACAATTCTGACAATTTCATATAGAGGTCAAAATAAGGTCTGAAAAAGGAATAGGCAGAAGCTAAAGCTTATAGACGCCTTCATGAGACAGGTTAAACTTAATTAGATGCTACACACAAATCAAAATATCCCGAGTCATAAAAACTCTTCTCAGTATGTTCAAGTCTATGTCAATGTCAATGTCAGCTTTATCTGTATAGCACTTACAACAACAGCTGCCCAACAACATTGCTTCAAAGGCACAAAAGAAAAGAAAACAGCATAAAATACACCGAAATACAGGTACAAATTAAGGCAGTCTACTAAGGCTCATATCACAAATAATTGATTACTAAATTAGTTGCAACTATTTCAATAATCGATTAGTTGCAATTAACTTGTTACAGCCTTTAACTATGTCAGTTGACATAAGTGATCCCAATTTTCAAAAGACCAGTAAATAATTGTTTTTGTTTCTGACAGTCCTTGCTCAAATCCTCGTCAGCGCACACACACACACACACACAGGAACATGCACGCACACACAGACACGCACACTCTCAGCACGATGTCAGCTCCGTGAAAAGGGGTAGATCCTTGAGGACATGCCCCGAGCGCAGCCACATGAAGAGGCTCGGCGAGGAGGTGACGGCCCGCAGCCTCCGAGATAAAGCCTCCATTGACTCCTTTGTTACGTCAAGTTAAAAAGGGGCTAAGTGTTAGCTTGCGCGCGCATTTGTCCATTGCCCGCATGCTCCTAAGCCATGCGCCGTTGGAAGGTGCGAGGCCTTTTGACCTTTAATTCAGCTCGAAAACCAATTCACTTCTCTTTTGTCTTTCTGGAGGTATCCTAGCAACACTCAGTCCCCGTTGCGATGGGTGTATGTGTATGTGTGTGTGTGTGTGTGTGTGTGTGTGTGTATGTGTGTGTGCGCGCGTGACTTTGTGCTGCCGGACCGATTTCCATGGTAACGTTGCGCGTGTCCTACAAAAGCGCCGACAGCACTCGAGAGAACACTTACCTGAGAAAAGTTTGGACGGAAGCTAATAATAATAGCCTATCCGATGTCATTGGAGTGTTTAAAAGCGAGAAAATAGAAGATGTCCAATTAGTCAGTGGTAGAATGAGTGAAATACACATTAACTCGTTATTGCCAAGCCACAAAGAATGTCCGAGGGAAATATGTGCCAAATTCAATTCAATTCAATGTATTCTTGTAGTTCAAATACAATAAATGCATCAATAAAAAACACATAGAGCCATTGGTCCCTACGAGGCAGATAACCAATGTCTATAAATGTTGATACAGGACATAAATGTCGTTGAATGTTGAGTCTCCCGGATCATCACCAATGTCCTTGGACCCTCCCCTTCTGCATCAGCAAGGAAAAACTCTAAAAACCCAGTGGGAGAAAATGAGAATCCTCTGGGAGGGCCACATTGAGGGAGGGATCCACTGCCATCAATCCATTATGGACAAAGACAGGATCTCATAATGTATTTAACTAAATATTTTGGTATGATTGGTGAGGTTCAAGGTGTTCTATGTTTTAGATTTTTTGTGAAAATAAAGAGAAAACCTTTGAGGAATTGAATTGAGATCTGATCCTTGAAACATACAAGGACCCCATTTACAGTATCGCCTTTAGATTGCTTCCTGGTTTTTGCCACATGGTCACAAAGATATCAACACAATGTATATGTAATTTGTGATGTTGTGAAGAAATTGCATAGCTAAAGTTTTTCCCATAAGTACATGGATTGATGATGCTGTTTAGTACCTCTTCACTGGTTTGGTTTGGTTTACATGTTAAACAGTGAAACTACTTTGGGTTCATGAACTGTGGAGCAGCGATATTATATAGTATCTTTTTGACACAACAAAAGGCCTTTATGTTCTTCCCTTTGGCAAGACACCGCTCTAACCCTGCAGAAGGTAGTTCAAAGAGGAATGGCCGCTGAACAGTAAACGCGTGGAGAATCATCTTGTAAATTCTCACCACAGGTCTAATATTGACTCAGCCTGGAGTGCTTTATTTATTAAAAAGCTTAGCCTGTTGTTCACGATACAACACTCGTCCCTTCATCACAACTGAGCGACTTAACTGTTCAATTCAATTTATTTTTCATAGCCCATTATCACCACAGTAGTTTTCTTGGTGGACTTTTCAAACCGTCGACTCGCCAACACAAATCAGAGAATCACACAGTCCACACTCAGGAAATGCAATTATTATACACCTACGACTGAAAAACACAACAATAATAGGTCAAAAATGATTTGAATTTAGCAAAGTCAGTGTTTTTAAAGAGACAAACAAATTCTCCCTGCAATGAGAATATGAAATAAGTAATAAATGATAAATGGCTTTTCCCATTGACCTTGCTTTAAGACAATCAAAATGTACTATACTGTATTGTACTATTGATTCAGGCATGTGTGACCTAATATGTCACCATTTATTGCAGTGTGATGAGATCATATCTGTTCGATGATTCAACAACCGCCAACTATTTGCGTGCCACGCTCTAAACATGACCCAGTGCCACGAAAATAAACACGTCCTACGAGTATGAATAGCCTCCATGAGCAGTTAGCAGACATTTGACAAGCAGCATATTACATCCAGTGTTTTGATTTGAGCTAATAATAGGTGTAGCAGCAGTAGCCTTTTGAATGGCCGATGCGAGGCAAATGTCTTTATGATAACCTTTAGCGGCGCGCTCGACATTAGCGGTCCCATTACGAGGCAGACGCGCTAATTCATTAACACGGTGCGCGGGTGCTAAGGAATATGGGCCATAAAACAGCAGCGATGGGTAAAATGAGAAAATAAACAAGAGAGAAAGCTGTTTCATTCACAAGACTCGTGGGACCAATGGTTTGTAAATCTGATGTAATGATGCTAGCAGGGCTCGTCGCTCATGAATTTACAATAAAAGAGGAAATATTCGCTCGTCTAAGGAAATGTTAGTTTGGTTGACTCGGGATCGCCTTGTAGTGGCTCCCTTTGGCCTTGAAGAAGAGAGACTGATGGACGCTGTGACGCCCTGTGTGTTAAGTGAAAATTGAAACCTTCACTTCAATGTGCGTATAATGTACGTACGATGAATTTTACTTTACATTAACATTAGATTTTATACTTGCTTCTTTATTATGCTAAAGATAAAGATATTATAACTGCTTCTTTTTGACGCTAAAGCTAGAGATTGTACACTTGCTTCCTTATCATTTATTTATTTTAATTTTATTTATTGTTCACTTATCTTGCGCTGGGTGCCTATCATTACTACTGTTCAGTAACTGGTGATGCAACACTGAAATTTCCCCACTGTGGGACGAATCAAGAATGTTTTAATCTTAATTTACTGTTACACCTTTGAAATCATCTAAAAAGGTGTGTATAGACTTCTCCGTAGGGCAAACAGACGGGATAAAATCTGTTGAGACCTGTTTGATAATCCCACCAAATTGAGTGTGGTTTTTGAACGAACCCGCTATTCTCACTGTTGATAGTTTGTGACGTTCCTGATGCAGACAAGTGAGCAGACTAAAACGGTCCCTTACAAATCCTCACACAGACATGGACAAGGGAGAGGCGCTGTGACAGTGCACGCTCCCGAGAGGTTAAGCCGCAAAATGCTGCAGATCTTATTACAATCCCACTTCTTATTTGCAGAGGAATTTAGACGCAAACGTGTGGACAGGTGTCTCACAGCAGATATGCACAACTCGCCATGAAATGAGAATTTTCCAGCCTGCAGGACCAGAGGGGAGGACTCGCCTGCGCACCATGCACACTACACTTGTTATTGTTGTATTATGTGGTTGTAACAAGTCAAATGAAACTCAATAAATAAATAAAATAAAAGGTTTTGCAATGTGGTATGTTTTGTGGCTGCAGACTTTTTTATGTGGTGGGAAAGTGGACTCGTTTCTAAGGTTGCACACCTCAGAATGAAATATTACAAGTCAATCTTTTTGTTTTAAATGTGCACTTTATTGTCCCCGTAGGTAACAATAACCAGGAGCACCCGGAGGAAACTTACGCAGACACGGGGAGAACATGCAAACTCAACTCAGAAAGGCCCTGTTCCGACCAGGATTTGAACCCAGGACCTTCTTGCTGAGAGGCGAGAGTGCTATCCACTCAGCCACCGTGTTCTTCAGTTGACTGTTGTTGTACATTCAGAAATATAGAATACGCAAATATTAGCAAATCTAACTTAAAATCACATAACTACAACTTCACTTAAATAACTTTTATGCAAATTTGATTTAATTGTGTACAGCTATACCAGCGGTAGAACTGGTTTAGTGAGTTTATTGTATTTTTTTGGGTGTTTACTAAACAAACAACTAAGCTACTCTAATTATTTCAGCTATCTATTGGTCACAGTTATTCCAAATGAGTGGCTGCGCCGTAATGACGATGAATCCATTGTTCAAATCACAAATCCTCACTCAGACATATCATGCAAACGTGAAGAATAAAACAATAGGCACAACATATGACCTTGCAGAAGCTACCAGCACTATTGAACCAGGGAGAGCAATATAACAGGCCTTACTGCTGACACCACACAGGCCTGATGAGTTTCCCTTGGATCTTAATTTTCCAAACCACAAAGCCGTGCAAATATGAAGCAAATGTTCTATTACAATTGAATCACTTTTGTCCCTTTCAAAGTAAGACACCGAGGCGTCTGTGCAATGGAGCAGTTCTTTGTGTATCTTCTGAAACACAACTAAAGTGAAATGGATTATCTGTTACAGCCAGATCTCCACGGCACACTAACGATGTGGCTGCATTAGACACGAGGCAGTCACATTGTCAGAGCAGATGGTTTGGAGTAATTTGACTTTGAATAATTCTGTTGTTATAGTCTGTACAGTGTCTTAAGATGATGTTTTTGCTAAACACCAACCAGTTCTTAAAAGACTCCCCAAACAAAACAAAAATGCACTCAGCTTCACACATTTTAAATCTGTGTTTACTTTCTTTGAGATATTTTGCAGCCGTCATGATGGGTAAATGGGGCAGAGGTGACTAAAGGTGAATATAGCTTGTAACGTGTTGTCAGGAAGTTATTTCTGAAGTTTTGGAGTGAAGTGTGTCATGTGGTGATGTAAGAGCCTGTCATATGTGACATCTGAGAGGCAGAAGCTCCTGCAGACTGACAGCTAAAGCACCACAGACAGACACAGCATCAATCACACGATCTGCGCAGATGTGATATTAAAACACACAGTGGTGGAATAATGTACGGCCATGTACGACTTCAAAGGATCCAATTCAGTCGAAACTGTTTCAACTGCATAAAGAAGCACCTGGGGAGAATAAAGCCAGCTGCAAAGACTTTTTAGTGTAGAAAAAGTGCATTGTGCTGGACATGAAACAAACCTACACGGAAGTTTGAATAATAATTATCATCAATGGTATTGAGTGGATTATAAAAATGATAATAATGTTTTCAAAGAAAACTGCACCATAATCTTACAAACAATGGTACAAACTATAGCTTTGGCTAACAAATATTTTTATTGATTCATCTATTGATTATTCATTGATAAATTAAATAAATAAATTATTGTTTTTAGCACTGCTATTATATGTTGAATTGGATGAAACATTGTTTCCAACGGAAATTCTGAATATACTCCTTTGTACTAAGTTTTAGGCCAACAATATACTAAAAATGGGATAAGTCGCCAGAAGGAGAACTAATGTTTTACACAAAGCTTTGGACCTGAGAGCAGAGAAGACGGTGCAGGACGTTTGGCTTCAGTGCGGTGAGCTTGGCTCTGCCTTTGCGTGCACTACATATCCGTGTGGAGCAGTCATCACATTGTGCTCCAGGTCAGATCCCTCCTCCCCGATCTCTCGGTCTGTAATCCGTGTCTATTACACGCACTACTGCGCTTTGTGTGGAAACAGCTCAGATGTTTAGAATACATGCAAACCAGTCATATCTGCAAATATTCAGCCTAAGTATAAAGCCAAAGAGAGAATAATCATGTGCTGCAAAAGGTGAGACTCAAGCAGCAATAAGTAAAAATCACTTTGATGAATAAACAGTCTGTTCTGTTCACTTCACCTTTCAGCATCGCTTGTATGAGCTCTCAACTAATTATTGAATATGAAAATATTGTAAGTTAAATATTTAGAATAATGCACAACATTGTAAACTGTCTTGATAAAAGCGCATGATAAATATTCATTACTTGAGCAACAGCCAATTAAGTATTTTTGTGACAGATTTGAAACAACACTGGATGGAGAAACAACTTTTGTTGTATCTTTCCCAATCCCTTTTCACTCTTTTTTTCTAAAATGAAAAAGATCAATATTCACAACTTCCTTCTTTTTCCTTCTAAGTCACTTCTTCCCCAATCAACCTTTCTTTCCCGAACTCCTCAAGTATGCCTTTGAAAGTACGTTTTAAGTCCCATTGAACCGCCGTCCACATCTAAAAATAATACAATGACCTCAAAGTGATTGCATAAGTACTAAGCAGCACTTTGGGCGGCACGGTGGCTGAGTGGATAGCACTCTCGCCTCTCAGCAAGAAGGTCCTGGGTTCGAATCCCGGCCGGACCAGGGCCTTTCTGAGTGGAGTTTGCATGTTCTCCCCGTGTCTGCGTAGGTTTCCTCCGGGTACTCCGGTTTCCCCTACCACTAAAAATATGTCCAATAGTTCTGGCATGCGCCTCCTGTACTGGCGACCCCGCTCCCATCTGTGTGGAGTGAGAGACAAATGCCCAAAATTAACAATTGTAAACCGCTTTGAGACTCAGATCTGCAGTGAAAAGGCGGTATATAAATACAAACTTACTTACTTACTTACTTACTTTTCATTCCTCGCTATAACCAGTAATCTCTGGGAGACCATTGTTGAACATGACCCCAGCCCCTTGTAAGCACCTCTCAGAGCGCCCACTTACTATCCAAACCCAGGTGCCTAAAATAATGTGGTTCTCACTTAATATCATAATGCGTATTGTGACTTGTACGGATGCCCTGCTATTCCATTTAGCGCACAAGGTCGGGGGAGACACGCAGAGTCAGCGATGCCATTTTCAAAAGCCACCGTGCCTTCTTCCTTGTTATTAGACCTGTTTTTACATTATTTTTTTATTCATTGCTTCTCATAGCTGTCAGGCGTCGGACACTTTCGCGGAAATGAACACTGTATTAAATGACACGACATGAATAACCCCTGTCAAAGTACAGACTCGGGGTTACACAAAAGGGGCTTTGAAGACGGCGAAGGAGAGACATGTTAGTGCTAACTGAATGAAGAATCTGGTATCCGTGTGCAGCGTTCATCATGGCAACATTGATTAGCTTGCACTCGTGGTATTGATTTTGCGTCTCGCTTTGCATTGAGATGCGCGCCGGTAGGCTGCAATCACTCAAAAGGAAGAAGCGTTCAGTCTATCTGGAATTCACTCAATGTTAGGGGGGAAAATGTATGTTTACAGGGGTGTCCTCCACCTGCTGATTGTCGCTGAAGTGAAAAGAAACATTTGTGACAAAATGAAATACAAGGGCTTTTTCTTTTGATGGAATTCTGTTGTTTTTTTTTCAACCAAATTCTGGCAACTACATTTGCCTTTGTGGAAATCAAACAAAGAAGACACAGGATGACAGAGTGTTTGATCTCCTTGAGCGTTTTTTGTGTACGCATGGCTAAGAATTTCAACCTTCAAGTTCCGCATACACAGTCGTCTAAAATATAAAAAGACTGTCAGAAGACAAAAGACCATATATGACATGTCTTTGACCCTTAAAACCAATTCAGTTGAAAATATTGTTCAAATCAATGGATTTATAATAAATATATCAGATTTATAATAAAGGTACATGTTTTATGCTTTGTGGACTTGCAGATGCCTGTATCCATTGTGTCCATATGGACAAAGGGTTTGCACTGAAAATGGTGAAAGAACAGTTTATCTATGAGTCCAACAGTCCTTTTAATGACAACAAAAACACATTGATTCTGCAGTTAGTTCACGTGTGTGTTTACAAAAGCCATGGCTATAGAAAAGAAAGTCCATACTCTCCGGTGTCGAGAAGTAGGTAAAAAGTGGTTTTACTGAAGTAACTTACTCAGAATGTGTGAGAAAGCCTCATATTTTACATTGTTGCCTTCTCCCAGCTCTGTGCCGTCTCCTGGAGCAGTGTGTGTGTGGTGTGTGTGTGAGTGTGGTGTGGTGTGGTGTGTGTGTATGAGTGTGAGCGTGCGTGTGCATGGCTCAGAGTGCATGAGACTAGGGCAAGGGGAAAGCCGACCCACGTAGCTCAAATCAATGTGTTTGGAGTTTAAAAAGATCTGCTTAAATTTTCAGAGAAAATGGTCATTCTTGGAGGCTGATATCGTGCATCCCTAGTTGAGATTATGCGGAACTGCAGAGGCTGAGGTACCTGATGCCAATGAGTCACAGGTACAAAAAAAGTGATCAAATAAAGATTGTCCCCGTAGCGAAGCATAAATGCCTGTTATGCCTCTGTCTTGAGCAGTAGTCGCTGTAGTACAACACCAAGGACCCATCTCTAGTTGGAGCTGGAGGATTATTTGACCTATTGTGCATGTTTCAATGGTAGGGGAACTAGAGATGCACCGATCCAGCTTTTTTACTACCGATACCGATACCAGAGCTATGGGTTTCTGCCGATACCGATATTGACCGATATCGGAAATGATCATGCTAAAATGTATTTAATAATTGAACTCTTTGTTCAAGTAACCACAAAAGCAGTGGATGAACTAAAGCGCTAAACTTTCCAGATAAAAATGGATTCAACATAAATGTGCAATACTGCAACTATAAAGAGCTGCTCAATGTTCACATTAAACATTACAACACTGTATTATACCTTATACATTTATTGAATATAAATGTACATATATTTATTTGAATAAATAAACACTTAACACAAAAAAAACACGCTGCATGAAAATGTAAATAAATAATAGTACCGTAGCTTTAACTGGATTTCAGATATGTATTTGGCGACGGCATGAACCTGGGTTCCAAATGGTCTATGGGGCTGCGAGCCCAAACTGATGAACTCCAACACTTTCGGGTTGTTGCTGAAAAGCTTTTTGTGACGCTGCGTCAGTGTCATCTGTGTCTCGTTGTTTTCACGTAATCTCTTTTCGATGCAAAAACTCCCCATGCTGTTTCTTGTGGTGCTTAGTCGTGTTGTATTTCGCTAGTTTACCGCCGCGTGAACAACGCTGAATCTTTCCTGCGCTCCATGCTGTGTTGTTGTAGAGCGCCACGAGGAAGTGACGTGTACGTCAGATCTGATAAATTACTTTTAATTCATTCATTTTATACGTATATGTACATTATGCACAATGTATTTTAAGACATTGTGCGGTACCTGGTATGTATCAAAAAAGATATATAATTTTTAAAAAAAAGAAAGAAAAGAAAATGGATCGGCAGCACGGCGCCTCTCTCTACGCAGATATCCGATGCAGTATTTTTTATGGTATCGATACCAGTATCGGATTGGTGCATCCCTAAGGGGAACGGCCATGTTGTGACTGGGATTCAAACCAAGGAGGGCTAGCCACCACGTCGCAAAATATATCTAATTTGTTGACAAGGACACAATAAATATAGTGTAAAGACAAGCTAATTTCCATCCGTATTCCATAGCAGAGGCAAAGTGACAGCAGGTTTACAGTCTGCAAATAATAAATGAAATGGCCCAAAAAATCATATAAAATACAGGTAAAATGTAAATAAAACAGGCTAAATAACTGCACACTTGATGATCTTTGCGCCACGTGTTTAGGCTGAGTTTAAAGTGTCCCTCAGAGACAGAGGTGAGGAGTCCCAGACACTGCTGCTTTGACAGAGAAACAGTCAAAGGACCTGAAGTTCACATAACAGACTCCTCCATGTGGCTCTGGTGGATCTGAATCTAACCTCCCCACACCTCTTCACAAAGACATTTAGTGGTGGGGGTGATTGCTTATATTGTTTGATTCCATAATATTGATTTGACATTTGTATTCTGGCTCTCTCTTGCTCACAGCCTGTAGTGTGGCAGCTGCTGTGGATTCATCACCTGAGTGAAATCAAAGCCCGCAGGAAGCTGATCCTTTCTCTGTGCTCCGCTCTGGCCGTCCAGCGCGTCGCTCCCTGCCAAAGCTGTAACAGAATCTCAGCGCTGCCCCAGACCATTTGTCCTCGTGCCAACCGGTTCCACTTTACCCACACATGAGCCCACATGAAGGGGAAGACAGGAACGGCTCCTCCGGCCAAGAGGCGAGGCGATAGAGAAGCCAGGAATAGTATTGGAAGTTTGTTCAGTAATACGGCTCTCATACTGAATTCTAGAGGTTGGTATTGGTGCATTAGTTAGATGATTTTTATTGGAGGAATTACTGAAAACATTGCAAAAAAGGCTGTTTAGTGACACATAAACAATATCTATTAACATGTACAGTACAATAGGGTTCTCTCCTCTGGGCGAGATTCTGACATCTCAGTGAACAAATAAGGGTCATCAGCGCATTAAAGCAACTTTAAGCAAGCTAACACCAAAAACATCACACTATTTTAGGCAAAGTCAAGTATTGAGGACTAAAGCTCATTAACTGTTCCGACTAGAATTTGAACCCAGGACCTTCTTTCTGAGAGTGCCACTTCCACTCATCAAAAAAACTTCCGCATGGCCCAAGAAATTTTTCTAATAGGCCTATTGTGATCAAGTCTGGTATGTACAATACAATACAATACAATACAATTTATTCTTTTTTAACCCTGAGTCACAACAGAAGTCATCTCAGAGGACTCAACAAAACCATTGAAATCACCAACACAGATCAGAGAATCAACAGTTAAGACACATGAAAAATATAAAGCACACACACACACAAAAAAAAAAATAGTAGTACTGTTACAACCCAACAGACAATACATACTACAAAGTAAATTCTTAATTCCTGAAAAATCACAATCCAATATGATACACAATTGATGCATACCAATTCTCAAAACAGGATTCAGTATGCGCAGTTTTCTTTGATTATACAACTCTAACAGAAGACGCACAGTTGTTCAAATCTCAGCTCAGATCTTCTTAACTGGTGTTCGACAACTGGGAGTGCACAAGTCAAACGTATTCATAGAGCGAGCCCAGCAAATATTGAAAATCTGCTTATCGAAATTGTTGCTTCTCAATTATTCAAAACTGGCGTAAAGGCTCAAAACGACCCATCTCTGCCCAGTAAGCAGCGACGGCCTGATTTACGTTTAGCCATTAGCTGCTCTTAAAACAGCATTATGCCTTTTTCCCCCTGCCGCACACGGCCTTGGAAGCAAAAGAGGAGACACCCCCTATTAAGAAGAAAGTGATAGCTGTTGAAAGGCAACCACAAAAGGGCACATTAAGTATTCAGGAGCCACATCAGCCGGAAAAACCAACTGAGCCATGGATGAAGATAATTAACCGGAGATTTACCATCCCGGAGCTATGAGTCTCTTCCATGTATGAATTCCAAGTGCGGGGTGATTAATGGCGGCGTGGGGCCTGGCCATAGCAGGGGCTGGTGGGAGGAGTGAGTGGAGGCCAGCAGTGGGAATGGTTCCCCCAGGCACCACGCTACATCTGGTGGACAGGTGACCTACACGGGGGTACGTCCAGGACAATACGAGAGGCCAGCTAAGCACTGAATGGATAATTAATCTTATCAAGGGCAGGAGTGAAACCGTAAGGAAAAGTAAAGAGTATGGGAATACAATGGCACATGGAGACAAGGGTTGAAAGAGTCATTGGGGAGAAGGGTTCAATGTGTGATTCAAAGCGCAGCAGTTATTATGGAAATACTGTATACTGTCCTCTGCACACAAAGGTAGGTTTGCAATGGTCTTAGTAAGGATCCAAGATATTTATTAGGACTGGGCTTCTTTCAGTACCTCGTTATGCACAAGTCATGAATCTATAGACTGTCTGCTCTGATCCTTTTTTATTTTAGTCATTCCTTGCCGATGCAGGAGGGTCTAAGCGCGGTAATGATCCGGGAAATGTATTGATATTTATGGACATTGGTCATCCCGCTACCCTATAGACCAACGGCTTCTATGCGTTTTTTTGTTAGTGTATTTCCTATGTTTTAATTGTTTGATTGTCCGATCTGTTGTTGGCAAATTGACAACGTTGTAAAGTCCTCCAAGACGAGTGCTGTTGTGATTTAGGGCTGTACAAAAATGTGTATGAAATAAATTCAATTAACATGCCACAATATGACTTACATCTATGCCATGTTTAAAAGCAGGTTAAGAGATTCTAAAATTATATTAATGGTGAATGCAGTTGATGTTAATGGCTTTCAATTATTGTTGTCACAATAATAAATTTCAAACTTAATTTTGAAATGAGTTTTAAAACAGTTCCTTCTCTTAGAATAACGCCACCAGTAAGATTTGTTGGAGGAGTATAGTTAGACCAATAGTGAGGGCCTCAGCTGTCTATCAAGGATTTTAATTAATTTCATCCAATCAGGTGGCTGTGGGGGTGGGACTAACTGATGCTTGATGTATGTCAAATGTTGTCCTCATTATGTAATTTATTTGGACTACTTTTGATACTAGTTTTAATATTGAATAACATTGGATTTTCGATACTTTTGGCAACCCAACTTCAATGCATTTCATTATTACAATTATGAATTGTATTGACCGCCTGTACTTTTTTAAGGGAGTATAGTTAAACCAATGGGAAAAGGGCTTATCAATCATTCAATTAAGGATTTTTTTCTATTGTTTTCCCATTGTATAATTCAGAAAGTCAGATTTCAGAATGCCCATTCATAAATATAAATGTAAAACCATCCTCAGTGGCACTCCCTCTCCCTCTTTTTCCTGTGGACTTGCCATCCATCACAGTGCCCTGATGTGTCTCCAGATGCAGTCGTGGGATCAATAGAGCAGGCTCCTTGCTGTACTTTTCACTTTAGCCTCTTTAAAGTCAGCCTGTAATGGTCTTGCTCTGGCTGCGTGGGAATGCTCTTTTTCTGATGACTATTTGGAGATATAAGGCTTTGATGCATCTCCAAGTGCAATATTATTCATTTTTCTTCCGGTTCTGTTTCAATATAAGTATTCCTCATACGTTGACAATGTGGTATTAACATCAAAAGGTAACTTTTTTTGTGTAAAGGGTAGTAATGTGTCAGGAAATGGGATAAAATATTTTTTCTGAAAAGCTGAAAATTTGACATCTTCATATGATCAGTGTTCAAGATTCCACACGTCAAATAAAGGTGTTACTTCTTCATGTTACCAGAGCGTGCAGAGTTTTATGTGTGCGAGTAAAGTTCATATTTTCCCTGAAAGTGTTCCTGTTCCCTGAATGCATGCTTGGTCAATCCTATAAAATCTCAAGCTGGGGCACCAAGACTTTCAGAAAAATCCATCTAACTCCAAATTCCTTTCTCTCAAAACGATGGTTCTATCAATCACTTTTTCTGTTTTTTTCTTACAGAGCATTATCAGACAAAACAAGTGTTAAAGAGAGAACCCCCTACACTCAGCCAATCAGCACTCAGCCCAAAGCGTCAAAGAGTGCCTCACAGTCGGAATGAATGATATAGGAGATCATTTCCATCTTGAAATGTCAGAGATAGAAAAGACACAATTATTGTATCATAGACTGGATATTTTCTGACATATTTGATATTATCTTGAATGTCCATATCTCTGTAAGATAACGATGATCTGACACAACAACCGGACAAATTTCACCGGTAGACATCTGAGGTCTGATGAAGGCGGAAGTCTACCGCCAACGTTTACCAATGTCAGGTAATTAAGCAATACCAGCGTCTTTACATTTTTGGCGTATTAAAATAACCTAAGCATTAAAGATAAGACAAATTTACTTATTCACAGACCATGGTCACCCAAAGCTCTTCACAACGTTACCTCAGAAGTGGTTATTCTCCTCAGAACTCAACAGTCCAACATTGCTCTGGAGGTTCAGGGTCTTATGCAGCAGGAGCGGTTGACCCCTGGCCTCATTAGGCAGCGGTGAGTACAGTTGTGTGTTTTTCTGTTGGGAGCCCCCAGTGTGCGCGATTAGGCCTGTCACCTTATCTGCAGCTGTCGTTGATGTGTCTTTAAGCTGCCAGAGCGGGGGCAGAGAGATAAAGCAGGGGACAGGAGGTTGACCAATCACACACACAGGACTGACAACGGTGACAAGGAAATAAGGCCGTCATTTACATGGCAACACACTCTTCTTTCAACCACAAGTGTAGGGAATGTAGGTTGTATTAAAAATCTAATATTTAGTGAAGTATCTTTCAAAGCCTGCCGATAAGACACAAAACAACAGATTGAGGACTTTCAATATGATGCAACTTGATTCTAATTGGTTCAGTAAAAAACGAAGGATTTTGGCTAATAATATATAACATTATTGATGCATTTATTTTTTTTTATTTATTGAAAGTTAATTAACATTAAAGTAAATATATCCATTAGTAGTAATATGTATGTTTATGAATTTGAATGAATCAAAACAAAACAAAAAAACACAACTTAAACAAATAATTATTTTTTTAACATAGATAATTTCTATGAGGTACCAGAACAACTTACTAAAAGCCATAAGCAATCCTAGTTTGTAAAATAGGTTTCATTTTAATCATGATTCAAGAAGAGTACATTTTCACAATGCAGAGAAATAGGAGTCCAGGAAGAACACATGTCTTTCTGTATTGTCACATCTTGAATTGAGAAAAATTACAGTTAAAAAAGTATTTCCTCAAACAAAGATTTCTTAAGAGATTTAGAATGTTACTCTGGACACAAAAGAACATTGCTACTATTGCAATACATTCATTTGGATCTACATTATAAACTAGTATAAAACATTTTTTTTTATGAATACACACTGTTATGAGTGTTAGTTGAAGTCTATTCATTATTGAGATGGTCCACCTCCTCCGAGACCCGAATTGATTTGTGCTTTCTAGTGGTTCAATAATTTTTCGAAATGAATTTTAACACCGATATAAGACAACTTTTTAAACTACACACTAAAGGCAGTCACCAACTAGAGCTGCCATTATAGAACCCAGTAAAAATGCAAGTGGCTGAAAAATCTAATTAGTGGCCGGCTTCCACTGCACCAGGGTTTAACAAATTAGGGGAAGCCATAATTATTTCTATTACTGACAATGGCAGCAATGTGTCTCATGCAGGATGATAATAGAGGCTGGTCACAGGTGTACTGTGCTATGACCCAATATTCTCTGTGTCTGAGTGCAACACATTTAATCACTTCAGTTAACGGCATCTCACAACTGGACGGACACATGAACAGATTAAGCTTTAGCCATTACTTGTTTAATTATTTTTGTCTGCAGCCTTATTGCAGTGTTTGTGTGTTGATAGGACTGAGCCTAAAATCAAAACATCAAAATCTCCGGTTTTTGCTATTTTGATTGTCGAGATTTTAATCAAAAAATGCAAAGTATAGTGTCCCTTCATCTCTCTTCACTCATGTACCGTTCATAGTATATTTTCGGTTTAGATAGATACTTTATTGATTCCTGTAGAAGGAATTCAGAAAACTTTAAACAAACGCTATTTATTCTTTTTATTATTGTTATTATGATGTATTGTGCTTTCGTCCTTTCACTCTAACATTTCAATATTTTACTTTTTATTAGGGGTGCAACGGTTTGAAAAAATCACGGTTCGGTTCGTACCTCGGTTCAGAGGCCACGGTTCGGTTCATTTTTCGGTTCATTTTCCTAAAAAAAAGTTTTGTCTTTTTAATAAACACAGCTCATGTGGACTCGGCACCTGCTCTGACTGCCCCCCCTGACCTAGAAATGAATTAAGGGGAAGGAAATGGATAGAAGGCATATTCCATCCATCCAATTATGTCTATTTAACATAATTAATGAAAAACAACACAAAGTGCAACATAAGAAGGCACTTTATGAGGATATTTACCCTCATATATTACACCATCTTCCTGATTCTCCCAAGGAGGGGGTCCATTCTGGGTCCAGCCTCATTCACTGCATTTATTTAATTTTTGGCATTATCAGTTGTGACTGGGATATTAGTACTGGGCCTTTGTCTTCCATTCCTCCGCTGCTTGTGTCAGTACCTGCGCTGTGTGACAGTGTGACTGTCGTAGAGGGGGCGTGTCTGCAGCGCCAGACTTTTCATCTCCCAGTCTGCGGTGATGAAGTGAGCGGTTCCGCTCATGGATCTATTATAGGTTCCGCGGGACGTCCGAGCGTCAGTCGTGAGCGCAGCTGAGGATGCACGGGAGAGTGGACTTTAGCCCGGTCTGACTGTGCGTAAAGGAGCTGCTTAAATGCCGCGACAATAAGCGGTCGTTGAGACGCTTTTTTCACTCATGTCTTTCTTGTGCCACAGTGCTTACACATCGTGACAGTTTTGTTGAATATTAATTATCAGTATAGTTACAGTGAAGCCAAAATGCTCTCATACTGGGGATTTAAATGACGCAGGGCTTTCAAGCTCCTCCGTTCCTCTGCTCGCCGTGACCGCGCTGTGTGTGGACTGAACAACGTGCGCACAACTTTTTTTTCATAAACCAAACCGCGGATCACGTCTGTACCGAACCGAAGACGTTGAACCGAACGGATCACGGATCAGTGATGAACCGTTGCACCTCTACTTTTTATCATATTGTTTTAGGATCCCCAGTGTTCCTTCTGGAAGAGCCCTCTGCACTGGGAGCAGTGGTCGACTGTGGCTGTGGGGGTCTGGCTCCTGGACCTGGTGGGGGTCTGGGGCCTCCTCTCTCCTCTGGGTCCTGTGTCGTCCCCTGTGGCTCCAGGCAGTTCTCTGCTCCTGGTGCAGTCGGGTCCTTGGATGGTGCTTGATGTGTGTTTGATGTGGAGTGTGTGTGTGTGTGTGTGTGTGTGTGTGTGTGTGTGTGTGTGTGTGTGTGTGTGTGTGTGTTGATTTGATATAATTTGAAATAATAAAATTTAGTTCAAATACAAGGCAACATTTAAAAATTCTTCTTTTCTCCAACACACAGCTCACATCAGCCTGCTCCCCTCCTCCCTCTCTCCTCTGTCTCCTTTGTTTCTCTGATCCCACACTCCTGATTCTTGTGATCCAAGTTTTGCGAAGAAAAAACTGTTACTGACAATATAGATGAGTGAAACAAAACTTTTATCGAAGCATTGGTTGTGTGCCCAGTTGACGGGAACGCACATATGTAATACGGATTGTTATGTGATGATTGTCATGTTTCCTGGAAAATTGGTGCTATAAATGTGAAAAAAACTGTAGTTATTCTGATACTCTACTCTCTACAGTACATTCTGACTGTCACTTATGGATAACGTTCAAAACAGTTGAAGATTTTGAGCAGTGTAGTTTATGTTTTATGTGGACCTTCTCATGTGCCTGAATTAAAAGTGTAAGTATTTTTGTATTTTTACACCTCCTCGTTTTGTATAGAAACTCAATGTCTTTGTCATATAAGCAGGACAGGGCCTGGTTAGTAGTGATGGGAGATCTCTGGCAACGCCATATGCCAGAGTGGGGTGGCTGTAACTGTAAAATGCCAAACAGTCGTTCTGTCCTTCAGAGCGGGTGAAGTTAGAATGAGTCTGGTGTGTGTGAATGGTTGGTGGTGGTCGGACGGTGGCACATACTGGTTGCCTCGCTTCTGTCAGTGTGCCCCAGTGCAGCTGTAGCTACAGTAGTTTATCACCACCTTGTATCGAGTGAAAGAATAATGACATGTGAAGCGTCTTTGAAACTGATGCATTGTTATTATTATTATTATTATTGCCAAACCCTATGTGGCGATTATCACCGCGGAACCAACTGGACAATCTTCAACAAAATGCAAATATGTCCTTTAAGTCGAGATAAACAGTGGAAGTGAGAGCATCTGTGTATCTGATAGGACTGGAGCTTCCTCTTTAGCAGCGAAACAGGAAGTGTGGGCATGTGTGTGTGTGTGTGTGTGTGTGAGTGTGCGTGTGTCTGTTCTATAGGGGACCACTGCAGTGCCCATCTATACAGGACAGCATGTAATGAGGCTTAATTATAAACCAGACGCACACTGTAAAACGTGTCTGGAGAGTGAACTGTACAATTACATGAACAAAATCTACCATTTAGTGCTTTTGTACATTCACAAGCGATCAATTAAACTTAACATTAGGGCTACGGTTTCGCACAATACACTAATGGACCCCAAATACAATACTAACTGCTTTCATATAAACGGATTGTTCGAAATGCCCAGTGCATGTGTATGAATGAGTGATCAGCAGTGATTAGCAATGACTTTACACACATATAAAATAAACACACATTATTTTACATACTGAGAGCTGATTGGCTGAGTGAGGGCTAGTACTACAGATCTCTGAAACATATTTTTTTCCCCGGGTGAACCTTAGTTGGTCTAGTTAAAGTGAACCAGACCATAAGATTGATTGGTTTGGTTCTCTTGTTGACTTGTAAATTCGCCAACAATAGATCAGAGAATCAAAAACTGTTCAAACACAGGAAACGCAATAACAACAAACACATAGGAGACATTGGTTCATAAAGGGCGGATGTCCAATGTCCGCAAGTGTTTATAAATGTCCTTAGATCAAGATAAATTGTACAGATGTCTACATATAATTCTATATTTCTAGCACTAGAATATACAGCGCTTGCTTCTTTATTATGCTAAAGTTAGAGATGAAAAAGCTGATCTAAAGATGTTATGATGACCAAATATACTGTACATGCATGTGAAAACTAGTGTAAGAACCAAACCTTTTCAAGAGCAAGGAACTAAATACATCATGCATTTCATAGTAGTTACATATATTATTTTTTCAGGAATCAAAAATTAGCTTTAAAATAAGATAAGCCCATTCATTACATTCACTTCTGGCTTTAACACTGCTGCTTTTGACAGTGTTTCTCTCCACATTGGAAACATGGTGTGCAGGCTATTACAATAATGAAACGCCACAACAGTGTCAGGCTTAGTCATCTCTGACAAACTAATGATAGAGGAGAAAATGAAAGATGAATAACTCAAAGAGCCTGTGCACTCATTAGCTACCGTCGCACTGATTGTCGAAACCAAATCATTGTTATCATTATGGGTCACATTCATAATTGACACCTGTGAGTGTAAACATGGCAAATAACATTTAAAAAACTATGATTTGATTAGTTATTAGTTAAATAAGGGGATTTCTACAAACAAACAAGGGCAGTAACAAGCCAATTGCAACCACCAAAAATAGTTTCTAGCTGTTAATAATAATAATGCATTGATTTTATAATGCACTTTTTGGGACACTCAAAGACGCTTCACATATCATATTCATTCACTGAACACACAGTGGTGATAAACTGTCAGGGCAGCCACGCTGACAGAAGAGAGGCATCCAGTCAGTGCCATCAGCCTCTCTGACCCCCACATACCATTCACACACATCAGACTCTTTCAAGGCAATGTGGGTGAAGTGTCTTGCCTAAGGACACAACGACAGCTTGGCATTTTACAGCCGCCCCACTGTGGCACCTGGTCTTCCCAGAGATCTTCCATCACAGTACTAACAAGGCTCTGCTTCACAGCTTCAGGGTTCTGACAGGATCTGGCTTTCACATGCCGAGAAGAGGTTTTATGACTCAGATAATTCTATAATGACAAAGTATTTTTCATCAAACAACTCAAAGTGTACAAGTCTAGGACTGTAATTAGCAATTTTTTTGATGATCAATTATTCTTTCAAATTTTTGTTATTGTTTAAATCGGTTCAACATAGGATTATGTAAATTATTCTGACCAATAGAAAGCTAAAGCGATGCCACTCAAGAACATCTTCATGGAGACTAGATGTAACATAATTTTTGAGGCGAAATTAGTTGACAACTAAATCGATTAGTTGTGATTAATCAATTAACTTGTTTCAGCCCTAAACAAGTCTATGAAGATGTTCTTTATATTTGTTTTGGTCAAATGTATAAAACAATCCAATATTCCCATATTAATCCAATAATACAAATTGGATAAATTCCTCAAATGGTTGATGAATTAAATGAAGAAAATTAGATGTTATCATTCCCGCAGACATAACACAGAGGAGCATTGGCGGCACGAGGACTGGGCAACATGCCAATAAAAGTCATATGACATACATGCTTCTTTTATTGCCTACATCACAATTTTGATTTCATCACAATTTATGAGCCGTTATTAACTTAGACTGCCTAGCTGAGGTCATCTGCTGGGTTTACTTCACTGTGAGAGGTTAAGTGTACTCAAGTGTCATCTATATCTAGTAAGTCTTAATTTATATTGTGTATTTAACTGACCAAGGTCACGCAAAGCTCCTAACAATTTGGTGCGTTTTCCATTCACTTCACACACAGTGATGACAGCAGCGGTATTGTTGCACAGCTGGTAGTCCTCTGAACTAATGACCGCGGTGCACACAAGCCACAGAAGTTTCCTTTTGACTTTAAATAAAGATACCTGTCATATTATACTAGCGGTTATATGATGTAGTATATGATGCTGTTGGAGCACACACGTGGCGCATGACAAGCACACGGTAAAGAAATCAGCAAAACAGGGACGCTGAGAAAGATTAACAGACTTATAGTGAGAGCCACTGTATTTACCCATATAGCTCATTTACGAGGACAGTTCTTTGCTGCAGAAAAAGACAGGGCCGATCAAACCAATGCAACATCCGCGACATGTTAGTGTCATATGAACAAACTCAGACTCTGGGGAGCACAGGGACTGGACTCCTGCTGGTGCCCAGAGTCAGAACTAAATATAGGGAGGCAGCGTTTCAGATTCATGCGGCGGAAATCTAGAACAGTCATATTGATAATGTGAGACAGGCTCCGACGTTGACAATGTTCAAATCCAGGTTTAAAACTGTTCTGTTTAACTGTGCCTTGTATGATTGTTTCTATCTTGTTTTGTTAAGCACTTTGAGTTGCCTTGTCTATGTACTGTGCAATACAAATAAACTCACCTTAACTCACTATACTTCTGGGCTTGGCTTTTATTTGGAGATCTCAAGAGCCTCATATATGTTTATTTACAACAGCATATAAAAGTCAACGTCACTACATTTATACTGTCCCTCACTGCACCACATGAACAGAGCACTAATTTGAGACAAATGAGCGACTCAATGATAAAACATCAAGTTTTGTAGAACGGAACAGATATTGATTCGGCATTCTGCGAAATCTGCAGGACGGAACACATACAGTACATACAATTGAATTTTGCACCATTAAAGTAACGTTCACATTTAACCACAGTCATTCTTTGAACTTGTTATGGAATATGGACTGTAGAAAACTTTGCCTCAGGCTGAAGGTTACTGGAACAGAAAGCCCATCTGTGATCAACAACAAAAAAGCCAGGAAAGAGGCTGCATAATAATTCGAAACAATATGAAAATAGCAAAGATGTGCAATAATTGTATAATCCTATTTTTTGTTTTTTTTGCATAAACTTTTTCCATTTGCTGTTAAAGATTGTACAGTGAAATATGGCTATATATTATATTCAATATGATTTCTCTGATAAGTCGACCGTTTACTCTTACGATGCATTAATGTCAAACTCAGACTCGGCGCACAAGACTATTTTTGTGGCCCCTGAAATGACTTTCATTTATCAACCAATTAACTTGAAGCATTGATGGTAATGGGATACTATGGCATGTTATACCTACTTATACTTTTAAAGTTGACTAACATGTGGAAGTCAAGTTAGTTAAATATATAAACAATTCTTTGGCCTATCAATCTCTGATATTTGTGGTTGAATCCAAACCTACAAGAAAAGAATATACAACCTCCAATCAAATAAAATTGACATTGAATGTGTCAAAATACAATAATATGTTAAAAAAAATAAAAATGAAAGAAAGAAATATAAAAAAATTAATGATAGTAAAAGTAAATCTCTTTTATACTCTTGCCCACAACCAGCTCTTATGTTCTAGGCCCCCGACCAAAATGGGTTTGACACCCCTGCCCTTGTAACACCTTTTCTCTTTGCATTTCCAGTTTTAGTTTTTATTTGTATAGATATATTTTTATGTGTTTTTCACTTGTCTGTACAGAACTTGGATAAGCCTGGGCTGTTTTTAAATGTGCTGATGATTTGATTTATTGACTGATAGTAAGGCCATAATTATTTTCAAACACTTTTTAATGTGGTTTATAGGACACATTAAAATTTACAACCAACACATTTACAACTAATTCAACATGTGTACAGCGTTGCTCTGATTTAAGCCGCAATTTCAGACGTCTAGTTAAGAATGGTGAAATGGTATTTTAAAACTCAGAAAGAGCAGTCAATTATAAAAAAGCAGAAAACTAGCAATGTATACATATTTTTCTGTGATAGAAAAAGCCAACATCTAGTAGAGTGTCCTCCAGAGGATTCACTTCAGCTTTTATCGATTTCCCTAATAACCCCTGGACACCACTATCACATATCGGACTTATTCCCTTATCGTATTCAGCTTTAGCTCATTGGTGTCATGTGTACAGTATATTATAAAGGATAAATGCTTGTGTAGAGTGTGTTCTTGTGTAAGGTCATCTGAACTCCATGCAATAACCCGTCTCTCCACGCGTCCTTGAGAAGAGCCGTGGCTCCGCAAGGCAGCAAAGGCAGACGTGAACATTCATTTCATCGACTCTACATGGATTATCAGTGTGTCTAATGGAACATTTACTGCGGTGTGGGCCAGTGCAGGGCAGCGCCAGAGATTCCAGCCTTCTGTACAAGTCCTTATCTGTCAAATCAGAGCGTCTGTGCAGCCAGGCCTAAAACACTCGCTAAATCCCCGGGGATCGTCCGACAAAAGCCCTTTGAGAAGTCATTTTCCTCTTCCTAGACGTTGTTTGAAAAGGATGGAATGGATTGTTGATTTGTGGGTTAAACGTGTATATGGACATGATGTTATAAGGCTTGATGGCATAAATCATGAAAGCAATCTTTGTTATGGGGAAACTATAGCAATTACTGTACAGGTGAAACTCAGAAAATTAGATTTATTTCTGTATTTCAACAAAAGATTTGAAACCAGTATATTGTATAGACTCATTACACACAAAAGCTTGACATATGTCACTTTGCATGTAATGATTTTGATTAATAGTAACCTGCAGTACATAATTTCCCATATTATACACTAATAAAGGATTAAAAAGGGGTTGGATTAGCAGACAAAATATACTTTTCCTACCCACTGTGGTTTACACTCTGCAGTGAGAGCCCCGGTAAAATTTTGGAGTGAATACAATTTATGTTTTTAAGAGACACTGCAATGTTATTTTAGAAGAAGTTTGTTTTGAACCTGATATTTTGACACGTACCTGTATGCCCCGTGGTGAAAAGTCGACACGAGTTCAAACTACACAGCAACTATTTCCACTGTCATTTCAAGACGGGTCAAGAAACACAATTTTTTTTAAGCTTCAGGTCCTGTCTTTATAGTCGACCAAGACAGTGCTCAGGCGCTACATAAATACAATTATTTCTGCAGCACCTTATTGCTTTGACATTCATGTAACGAGATATTAAACCTCGCTTTATTGTATTTACATTCATAACCATATTTAAAGGGTTGTTATGGAAACCAAAGTCTGGAGCTTCATCATTCTCTATCTGTATTATTAGCGCAGAAACAGTCATCAGCACAAATTAACCACCTGCTATTCCAAATCTGTCGCTTAGCAGAAAATCTATAATTACTCCCAACCCTGCATATGATATTTCAGAACTATTGTGATTTTGCCTCTCACAAAAACATCTTTGTGTCGAGGTGGGTGAATGCACCAAGGCGTTTTCATGTACATGAGTTGAATTTATAATGAAAGTAATCAGCAGAAAACCGGTAGGTGCAACAGGAAAACTAATTGGATCAAACACGGGAAGTATGCAAGAAGAGACAAAGTGTGAGCGGCGTCACCTGAGGAGAAACCAGAGCATTCACTATTTAAATAAGTGAAAAAACAAGACGAAAAGGCGCTTTTTGAAGAAGACATAATGCACCTTTGTCTGACTGCAGTAATAATGACACTAAAAGACACTTGTAGATCAATGAGCACATTTTTAAAATCTCGATATTAATCTCAAACAAGTCCCTTCAGAAAACAATATTATGCAAACGTAAATTGTTGAAAGCTATTGTCTTATTTGAGGAAGATTGAAATAAAATGTAAACTCTACAGTGTGTGTGTGTGTGTGTGTGTGTGTGTGTGTGTGTGTGTGTGTGTGTGTGTGTGTGTGTGTGTGTGTGTGTGTGTGTGTGTGTGCGTGTGTGCGTGCAGCTCTGAAGACTGATTTGACTATATGGCATAATATTACAGGATTGTTTGATATAAATGAAAGGTATTTTGGTTCTAAAATATATAAATATATAAAAACAACTGTTAACGGTGTAAAAGTGAGAAGATAGAATACTTGATTGCTAAAATAATTGATAGCTGCTGTCCTAGATTGAATCATCCCTGAATCACGCTAAAATAGCGGTAAACAGAGATTGGGTAAACTACTGTACGGATTGAGATAGTAGGAAAAATACAATTTTGAGATGATCCATCGTGTAATTCTTGATTAAAAGCAACAGAGGTATTTTTTTCAGCCAATACTTTATTAAGAGTACTATGATAGCCTACTCAAACAGTGCTACTCCTCCGCTTGTAAAATCCACCCACAATTGTTCTCACAATTTCAGATATATTTAAATGCACTTCGTGGTACATCAGAAATGGCTGTGATATAATTCCAAGCATTGTACTGAATTGTGTGATATTCAGCTCCCACAGAGGAAATGTGGTATCTCCCAAAGACAGTTTGACATAATCTCAGTAAGAGGTTATTCATTAGCTGCTTATCATTCATTTGTCTGCGCTACAGTCGCTTGGCTCTGACAGACTCTGACAGCAGCAGATCAGGTAGCATGCCCTGACTTTAATGTGTGGTTTAGAGTAAACAGTAATGCTAACCGCAGAGCAGAGAGCGGCTACAGTTACACAGGTGGATGGCCAGTGCTCAACCATCACAATGGAGGCACAATACACACAGAATGTTGATCACATTGACTGAGAGATCCATTGCGATGTCTGATGCACTAAAATTCCCTGTAACTTCTTTGTTGTCATCATAGCAAAAGAGAAGCAGTTTATGGGACCAGACAAGTGGAATCAAAAGCAAGTTGAAAAAGGGGAAAAAAGAAAAAGGTTGTGGCTAAGGTACGGCCATCTCGTATTGCGCTTATCTCATTCTTTGAGTTTCAAGTATTAAATTTGTATGTTTTAATTTAAAGTGATGGTCAGTTACTTTTCCAATTGTGAAGATGGGGAGCCACTTTTCACCTTGGCTCACACATGGGACTCACTGCTCCATTGTCATTGGCCACATCCGGTAACAGCTGATCAGAGAAACATGTCTCCTCTAACAAAGCCAGAAGTCTCCCATCAAAACATGTAATAGGTAATTAAGCAGTACTAGCTTCTTTACTCCATCATTCATCCATTTTCTTCCCTCGTCCATTTCTGGCTTGGAGCTGCATCCAGCACACAGAGCACCAGCCCCTCACTGATCCTCCTGCAGGTGGTGAGTCCACAGGAGGATGGCTGCTCTGTCATTGAGAGCATAGCCTTGATCTTTCAGTGGGGGCTTCAGGCAAAGTGGGGTTAAGTGTCTTGCTTAAGGACACAACGACCGCAGACATCAGTGGGAGTCGGTGGAGAAGGTCTCATGGGAGATCGAACCCACGACCTTAAGGGCTCAAAGGCTAATGCTCTTCTAACTGAGCCACTGTCGATTCTTTACTCTCATTCTCTTATCAGAACAACCTTCTAAGCCTGGATCATATTGTTTGGCAGATATGGTTTGGTTTATGTGCTGCTCTAAATCTATGTTTGTGCATATTGATTCATTTGAAGATGTTAAAGAGAACATAGCTCTGTGTTGAAACCTGCACATGTCATTATTACCAGTAGCATCTACAAACAATAGCAGGATATCTGAGCTTTGGCAATGCTCGTGTCTACAGTACTCTAATGGGGAGTAGATGTGAGGGCACACGGCCAGTACAATAATGGAATCTGATTAAATCCCTATCAGCGCGCACTGTTTGCAGAGCTCAGCTTGTTCAAACCGTCGGGTTCATTGTGACCTCATTTAAAAGCATTAAGACTTTGGAATAGGGCTGTCAAAATTATCGCGTTAACGCACGTTAATTAATTTTTTTCATTAATCGCGTTAAAAAAATTAACGCAATTGACGCATGCCCATGCGTCCCATAATAACACAATGCCGCGGACACATGCGCGTGTGTAAGTAGGGGACAGAGCAGGTAGGCCCTTTGGGAATTCAAGTTTTGAAAGAATACACGCGTGACCGCGGGGCACTTGTTGTTTCCTGTATGAACTCTGCATGTTGAGCTGCGGCCGCGACAGCGCTCTGGACAGCAGGTCCCACTTCCAGCGGCTGTGATCACGGCGAACGGCGCTGCGTAATGGGATCATATCCAAGACCACGCACAGAACTATTACAGAACTATTCTCTAGTGTGCGTACGTGTCTTTGTGTAACCGATGCACACAATATGTACAGCGCTGAAGCTGGACTGCGGAGCCTCAGTCTCCTCCGTGTCTTCTCCCGAAGCGCACTCGCTAAATTAAAGCTGAGGTACCTAATTTTCCTTTCGACTACCAGTTCATGTTATTTGTGCCAAAAAAGTAATGGTGTGAGCAAATCAAACAGATTTAATGACATTCTGCATTTCAGACTATTTTGAAATGTCCCTCATCTGTAACAAACAATAGTTTTGGTCTGAGTCTAAACAAAAAGACAGAATGTTAATAATGTTAATGCCATTTTATATGGATTTATTGTTATAACAAACAAATACAGTACATATGTTCACTAAGCTGTCATTTATCTTTCCATTCAAACAACAATTTACAGAAAAATATGGCATAATTTTGCCAATAGTTTGAAATGCGATTAATTACGATTAATTAATTTTTAAGCTGTAATTAACTCGATTAAAAAAATTAATCGTTTGACAGCCCTACTTTGGAATAATATTTGTATTGCTTTCTTCCTACGTGTAGACATTGCTGGTGAAAGCAACAGCTGACTCTTACGATCCCATAAGATTATAATCAAATGTTAAACCACTACATTCATTCATTCCGGCAACGAAAAACGAAAAAAAGCACTTTGAAGGTCCTAGAATCTCTTATTGAGGGTGCAATTCAATTAAATTTAAAGCTGCACTAACTGATTTGGAGACATTTTCAAACGCGAGCGATGGGCTCGCTCTCTCTGCTTGCCCTCCCCACACCCACGGAGCTTTCGCCCCCACTACCCCCCTCCCCCGCAGCCTGTGCTCTGTGCTGTTGTTAGCTTCGGAGCTAGCGTCTCACAATATGGAACAATATGGCACTTTTGCACGTGGATGGCATGACCATAGAATGACAGAACCGGGAAGCGCGGAGAGGACGAGGCTTTATTTTGGATGGATGTTTCGCTGTGTAAGCAGTAACGAAGACACAGGAGGTTTCAGGTTAGCCTCTGCCGCTTGTGCTAACTCAGCTGTCGGTGCTAACCAGAGACCTGTGGCGTTTCTCAAGAAAGCGGGGGCCAGTGGTCAGCTGTGATTGGTCAGAATCTGAGACCCGAAACACATTATCTTCCTTGTTTCATGAAAACTCGATCTAAAATTTAATGTCACGCCAGCACAAACTTGCGCTACTTATTCTTCAAAATGACATATATATCAATGCACTGCATGGATATATATGTAATGAATACGAAAGTAAAGTCAGTTAGTGCAGCTTAAATTTATTTTTGAATAGCTCTAAATCACAACAGTAGTATTCTTGGATGAATCAAAAAAAAAAGCCGTCCGATTCGCCAACACAGATCTGATAATCAAACAGTTCAAAGACAAGAAATGCAATGATAAAAAAAACACAGAGCCATTGTCCATAAATGTTAATAAAGTCCATAAAAGCCATTGAATCTTGAGTGTCCTGGATCTAGTGGTGATCCTTAGATCCTTCTGCGTCTGCAAGCAAAAACTCTAAAACCCAGTGGACGGACGAGAACAAAGGCCATGCAATGCAAGACTGAGGCGGCTCCCAAGACTGGTGTGCAGAATTTTTCAATGAATCTCCCCTGGTACAATTTGCACTCTTAGAAAAGCCCGAAGCAAAGATCAGAAATACAAATTAAGATGTGAATTTCCTCAATGGTAAAACATTTCTCAATTTTTTCTCTGGGCTATGTTTTCTCTCTCGGCTATCATCTATTCTGAGCTCTAATTTTAATCCTCGGTGGGAGTGGGAGCATGTCTGAGCCAGAATATACTAAAGCACAGTGCGGTAATGGAGAGCATGTCACAGTCTATCTACCATTGTGAGTCACTTTGGACGACGTGTTCTACAAGAATGTTTGAGGTGCTGAAAGATATTTTAAACGTGTGTGGCATTTCGAGACAATGAAAATAAACAGGCAGATTAAAATTAAAAAAAATCTGCTGATACCTTACATCAGCCATTCCCAAACTCAGTAACACCGAGGCCCCCTTAAAAATCTGACGGGTCTGCGTGGCCCCCCAAAATAATAACCAAGAAGATAACATTTAGAATAGGCTCTTCTGGTTATTTTATTTTGGGGAAATAGCCTCTGCTACAAACATTGTAATACAAAAATGATTACAGTGGATTATTCAAGTCAAATAATGAACACAAATATTTTAATATTACAAACAAAACATTATACATTTAACATTAAATAATTATATTATATTTTTATGACCTCCCGCGGCCCCCCTGCAGTACCCTCGCGGCCCACCAGGGGGCCGCGGACCCCACTTTGGGAGACACTGCCTTACATGAACTGCTAAAAAGATTCTTACCACAGATCCCGGCTAACATATTGTGAAATGAATTGTAAAAAATGAATCCAATTGTTAAAAATGAAACTCAATGACAATAGTAAGTTCGTAATGTTTATTCATATAGCGTATTTTACAGACCAAGGTCACCTAAAGCGCTTAACTATGTTCAGAGTTCAGATCGTTCCAATCTTACCACACACAGTGATGATGGTTAGCGAGTTGCCCAACACACTGGCGCATCAAAGCCCCCAATCAACATAATCCATTCACGCTCTATTTACATTCATACCTATTGTGCATGTTTTTAGTTGTTCGTGGAAACTGGAGCACCTGGAGGAAACCACCGTCATTCATCATTACTATTTAGCGCACCTAGAACCTTAATATTGGTCCGAAGTTATTTATTCATTATTGACCCTTATTTAACCATCTTTTTCACGGGAGTTCTTTCCCCAGCAAGAGGGGACTGGATTGGGGTTGAGGAGGGTGTTATGGGGAACTATTGTACATGTTTTATGTGGTAGGAGAAACCGGAGCTCCCGAAGGAAACCATGCATACAGGAGGAGAACATATGATGCACAACCACAAACCACTGCGTCTCCATGGTAATTAAACTATGTTATGAAGAGACGTGTGTGCACTTCCATATTCACTCTGGCATAATTCACTGTACTGAAACAAAAATAGTTTCTTACAACGGAAAAGTGTAAAAAAAAACTGTTATTCCGATGCGAGATAGGTTTATGTGTTCAATAAGACATGCCCAAAGATATTGGTGTATTTTTACTCCACATAACACCAGAAGCAAAAGGATTTATCATTCTGTTCTTTCACACTGATTGGCAGCCTTTTAAAATGTCTTTTTAAAAGCCGGGGTAATGCCCATTTTGAAACTTCACAAAACAGGTCTCATTTATGGAAGGTTAGCCGAGCATTGAAATAAAGTGACTGAAAGAAAGTGTTTTTGACTCGAGCGCTCAAGGCGAAGTGATTCAGTGATTTAAACTACAAAATCAAAGTAAATCTACAACAATTAAAGTAAAGATTCAGTCTCGGTGGATTAGCCATTACCTTGAGTTTGAGCTTGTTTGTATGTAATGTAAGGCAATCCAAATTTATTTTGACCCATGCTGTTTTCCGCGTCGCCGCGGGGTTACCTCACAAGGACACTCCATCCCACGTGCGGCCTCATGTGCAGGGGCAGTGCTCGGTTAAGCCTGCTGTTCTGTTAATGGCTCTCTCGCCTTGACACTTGTGGCTTCGGTAATATGAGCCTCCCATTCTGACCCCAGATAAACCCATGACTAGGGTTGTCACGGTAAACGGTGTAGCGGTAAACTGCGGTAAAAATTTTGACGGTAAAACTTACCGTGTTATTTTTGAAAAACTATATTACCGCGCCCACGGTGTAAGCACGGTGAGCCTCACCGGCCACCGTCTCATCTGCTGGAGTTGCCGCGCATGCGCACTATGTTGTTGTTTTTTACCCAAAACAAGCTGGAATCATGGCCGAAGGAGAAGACGGCAGCGCTCAGGACATTTATCAACCTTCAAAGAGGACCAAGTCTGAAGTCTGGGCATATTTTGGGTATTTGAAGAACGCCGAGGGACAGCTGATAGAAGACAGTTATCCTGTTTGCAGGACGTGCAGGAAAAAAGTTTCTGCGAAAGGCAGCAACACGTCGAACCTCATGACACATCTGCGTGACCATCACCCACAACTCTACAGCCAATGCAAGGTAAGTTAACATTTTAGCCGAAATGCATAATGTGCAGACTTGGGTTGAGGGAGAACGCAACGAGTCGCCCCATAGTGCAGCCGTAGCGCCACCGCTTCCATGTAAGCCGTGTCGCGGATACCTCCGTATTGAAATGGCACAATGCATTACAGGACTCCTGGAGGGCAGATAAAAGCCCCATTATTATGAATTTAACAATGGTCACTGACATTTTCCCAAATCTGAAAAAGCACACGGGAAGGACACAAACTGAGCACACTATATCCTGAGGGTTTATTTAGTTGTCTGGAAAATATTATTATTATAAACACATTTCTGGCGCTATAATTAGTACATGTAATACCCTCGAAACGATCAAATCATTAAATATTGGAATCAATAGCAAATATACCATGAACTTATATGTATAAGCCCTGTAAGAATTTCTAACCAATCGTTTTATTTTGATTTATCAACAAAAACAAGTATAGGCAAACTCGTCGTATGTATTTTAATATGAATGATATAATAATAATTAATAATAATGATTCATAACAATAATGATATGGGTATTTTTTTAAATATTTTTTTTTTGTTTACAGAAAGGAGTGGGACAGACAGCGAGGCAACGGAGTACTGCTACTGGATCATCAGTGACACAGACACTTGAGCAAGCGTTCAAAAAACAGACTGCTTATGCGCCTGCATCTAAAAATGCTCAAGAACTGACTGCAGCAATCGCCTATTGCATAGCAAAAGACATGATGCCTTTCCGGATAGTCGAGAGGCCTGGCTTTCTGAGGGTGATGAAGGTTGCCGTACCTCATTACAAAGTGCCTACACGCAATTATTTTTCAAAGACTGAAATTCCAAAGATGTACAATGAAGTCAAAGCTGATGTTAAGAAGAGTTTGGCTCAGGGTGAATTCTTTGCTGCAACTACTGATCTCTGGACCAGTGAAAGAGGGGGTGGTCTACCATACATCAGCTTTACAGTTCATTATCTCACCCCAGACTGGCAACTGGAATCACATTGCTTAGAAGCCCATTTTTTTCCAGAAGATCACTCTGCTCAAAATATTACAGAGTTTTTTGAAAATATGTTGGAGGAATGGGAGATAAACAAAACAGATCTGGTCTCCATAACCACAGATAATGCAACCAACATGACCAAGGCCTTTGAAGACTTTCCAGATCTGTGGCTAGGATGCTTTGGTCACAATTTGAACCTGGCCATCTCAAAGGCTCTGAAAATACAGAGAGTTGAAACAGCAGTCAGGGCATGCCGTCATCTGGTCCAAGGCTTCTCACGGAGCTGGAAGAGAAAGAGAGAACTGAGAGAAAAGCAACTTGCCCTCAACTTGCCACAGAAGGCTCTCATCCATGACGTTGTGACCCGATGGGGATCTACATACAAGATGCTTGAGCGGTTCATCAGCCAGCAGCAGGCAGTCTGTGCTACATTGGCTGCAGAAAGGGGAGTTTGGCATCTGATGCCCAAGGATACTGATATAGTTGTCATGGAGCAACTCTGCCAGCTCCTTGACCCTCTGAGCAAGTTTACAGATGCACTTTGCTCAGAGACACGAGTAACTTTATCAGCCATTAAGCCAGTCCTTGACCACATCACTGGTGATGTCCTGGAGGAAAATGAAGAGGATCCAGCCCTGACCAAGCAGATGAAACGGGCAATGAGAGAAGACCTAAACAACCGGTACACAGAGAAAGCAAAGGATGTCATGCAGATGGCTTGTTTCATTGACCCCAGGTTCAAAACTAACTTTTTAGACCATGTGGATGATGTAGTTGACCGCTGTGTTCAGGAGGCCTTGAAGCTGACACCTGTACAAGTCAGGCAGGAACCACAAAGCACCAGCAGTACCTCCACAGCAGCATCAGGAGGGAAAGGCCTAGCTGGGTTACTAATAAAGATTAACTCAACAAGGCAGCAGCGATCTGAAGAGGGTTCGGCAGCCACCCCAGAAGATAAAGTGAAGGAGGAAGTCAAGATCTACATGTCTCTGCCATCCATTCTAGCTGATAATGACCCACTGGTGTGGTGGAGGGCCCATGCATCAGAGCTGCCTCATCTTGCCAGGCTGGCAAAAAAGCTTTTGTGTATCCCAGCAACAAGTGTTCCATCAGAGAGAATATTCAGTGCCAGCGGGTACATTGTTTCCCCTCTTAGATCACAACTTAAACCAGACAAGGTAAATATGTTGACATTTTTGCATTTCAATCTCAAGTAAATGGAGATGCATACAGTCATGATGCTGGTTGCTGGATCAGCAGCATCTTATCTGTTATGGAGAGAAGTATACAATTAGTATTTTTTTTATGCCATCTATACTTGAACATTTGGATTTGATTACCTATGATGGTAGACGTTATTTTTGTAATTTGTTTAAAGTGGCTATTTATTTTAAGGTTGACTTGTACAGTGCTAAAGTCAAGTGTGCGGTTTTAGAAAACAAGTATAAGACACAAGTGGTGTTTCTTTGATTTGTTTACATATTGTTCCTTATGTCTTGAATGTTTGGATTTGTAAAATTCAAACCTGCACTATTGTAAATGTTCCTGACAAATAAGCTATTTGCATGCTCAACCCTTTTACTTAGATGTGAAAAGTTGCACTTTTGATGAGGCTTTGTCTGTATTTTTTAATATAATAAACACTGTTACACTTTTTCTAAACTATTTGCATTTGTGTAGGACTATCAATGCTTTCTGAACATATTCAACACACTTAAAAAAAAAAAAAATACCGCGATAATACCGAAAACCGTGATAATTTTGGTCACAATAACCGTGAGGTCAAATTTTCATACCGTGACACCCCTACCCATGACATCACAAACTCACGACTGAAGTCTCGAGCCTGCGGCAAATTCAACAGTGGACCTGCAGAAACGCCAAAGACATTACAAGGCATTTAGTGAAAGCCTGATGTTTACTCATACTCCAATGTTTACACAAAAACAACTGAAATGCCTTCAGTGCATTTGGTATCACGTTTGAGCTGTTTGTGTTATAAAACGCAGTAACGAGATGAACAGAGTTTAGTTTTTATCCTTATATACTGTTCTCTCCTCAAGCCATCCAAATGATGCTGTTTATACAATATTGGACCCCATTTATAAAAAGTGAGTCACAAATGCCCTATTAATCGATTAGATGACAAAAAGGGGGCATGGCTAGTTCTCTAGATAATAATATGTACTTGGGATGTAAAAAACTATGAATTTTCATGACCGACCACCGAGCCTCATTAACCGGTTGAAACCGGTTAACCGCGTAGTTTAAAATAGTCCACGTTCTTTGAAATAACAGCCATTTCGAGCCGCGTACTTTTCATAAGTGCAGCTCTGCGTTCTACTGGATCAGAGCCGAGACAGCGGCGCCAAAACCCACAACAGCTTCGGCACCTTTGCGCACAGAGAACTGCTTTTTTAATCTTCCCATTCTGCTGTGCTGCGGGTTAATACCAAAACTTTCTAGCAGCAAACGACGGCTCGTTCACATGGTCAGAGCAGCGAGTGACGAGCCGCGTCTCACAGGTCTTCACAAAAGTTTAAATACAAGTGATGTGTGTGGAGCTGATCCCGAGGACCATAAACACAAACATGTTCCATGTGGTTTGACTGGAGCCGCGTATTTGCGCGAATCCTTTGGGCTCCGTGACACAGAGGAGCGCGACAGACCGGTATGTGTGTGTGTATGTGTGTGTGTATGTGTGTGTGTGTGTATGTGTGTGTGTATGTATATGTGTGTGTGTGTAAATGTAAGCTCCAATGTAGTTCTGACCCGCGCCAGTGTGCAACTTTGACGGTAACAGAGGGGAGAGATGATGCGTGTGGATGTTACGTATGGAGAGGGGGAAAGTGTGTGTGTGTGTGTGTGTGTGCATATGTGGCTCGTGCGGCGTGAGAGTCGTCCCGGAGTTTATAATACATGGGCGCACACAGCTAGATACAGACCCGCTCGTCACACCGTGCAAATAGGGCTTAAAATAGCGTTATTAAGAGACCTCCCCTCTCCCCTTTTTCTCTTTTTTTAACCGACAGCTTTGACCGGTTAACGCTGTGACGGTCAACCACCGGTTAAACGGTCGTCGATTTACATCCCTAATATGTACGTCAATAAATTATTAATTTTCGTAAACGGTTTAATGGTTATTTACCAAATGTCAGTCCTTTAGCCCTAATCTAATGCAGACCCTTTTCAAAGCCAAATTAAATATGCACTATGCTTTAACCCCAAGTAACTTTTTCTTCAAAAGAGGTATTGTTCTGTATTTGACTCAACTCTGCTCAATAACATTTTGAAAAAATGTCAAATATCAGAGAATCAAGAAAAAAAGCTTTCGACCAAGAAGAGGTAAATGACATATGGTCCAGGGCTTGGGCATATTAAATGTTGACCTAACAATACCTTTAAAACCTTCTTTGTAACGTAGGTATTTACTCAGAGTGGATTTTATGGCAGGAACAATAATTTGTGATATTGATTAATTACAAGTTACATGTTCTACCAGTTTCAACTCACCTGCCACCTCACTTTGAATCATTGCATCACTAACCCTATTGTATTTTATTCATGTGCAGTTGTCAAGTACATTTTATGTTACGGGGCTTTCACACCGCCAACGCTGAAACGCTGAAGCCCCGCTCACCAGACGCGCATTCTCTAGTTTTCAGACGCAGAGGTCTTCACACCAGAACGTCCTGACGCGAGCCGGAAGTACCGGAAGTAGCCGGCCGGCTCTGATACTAACAGAGCTATGCTTGCGGCTTCTTGTGTACAGATCTTCTCCAATATGCAGCTTTGCAGCGTGTCTTTGTTCAGAGACCTTCCACGGACTTTATAAAACAGTAGTATGTGTTCACGGAGGTGCGCCATACGTTTTTTCAAATTATTAACCGGAATTTCCGCATCGGCGAACACACTCGAAGCATTTGCATAAGGTCACGGGAGCATGACAACGCATATTTTCACAAGCACACAGTCCCCCATTGTCAACCCTGGTTTGAGTTCTGGTGAAGTCTGGTGTGGGTCCTGTTTTGGCTGTTTATGAGTATTTTCAGTCTGCTCGCTCAGTCCGCTCATGTCCCCGTGACCACTTTGCTGCTCTCTGATTGGTTGTCGCACGAACGTCCCAAGGAAAGGATGAGCAGAATCCATTTCTTGAGGGCGTCGATTTTTCGCTCCTGCTCCTCCCTTTTCACTTTCCCGCCAAGTCCGTGCGTCTCTACTGAACAGTCTGTTCGTGCGAACCGAGCGGTCTGTGCGTTGCGACGGCCGAACGCGCGTCACCATAGACTTTGCATTGAAACCCGACGCAACGCATGATCCGGTCTGAAAGCACCATCAAGAAAACATGAAAAATAAATTCTCTTGTCTCCATCTTACCCCACTACTACCCTCTAACAGCCAATAACCACCGATTACTCCACATCCGTCTGCTGCTTTTAGAATCTGCTGTGATACTAGACGCATGTCCTCGTGTCTACATCGAAGGACTGTGTACGTAAAAAAGAAGAAAAAGAGAGGACAGAGAGCACGCACGGTCGATCCCCTTTGGAATCCCTGCATTGTTTCCCTTCAGTCTACGGGGGATTCTTATCAAAACGCTGCCAGGACCGTCATGAAAGGATATGGTAATTATGGAGGAGACACACATGCACCGGCATACAAAGAGAGAGAGGGGTAGGGGTGGTAGAGGGTGGGAAGGCGAAAGGAGAGGGAGCAGGCTAATGTAATGTGTCTGCTGAAGGGGGCTATTTACATACCCTTCCTCACTGCTTGTCACATTCAATTAATTACACTCTGGCGAGGTGACAACAATGATTAAAAGGAATGATGCAAAAATATTTCTTCAAAGAGATTTTAAAGGACAAGCCAAGAGTAATTTGTAGTCTTTTGGATAATTGAGAATTTTGTAAGGTGGTACTTTTAGAAACCTTGAATGTGTGGGTAAATAAAGTGAAACTGAATGACACAGTTAAGATTTGTGGTCAAAATATATATTGTGTTTCTATATCAAAATATCATAGCAACGATAGTGACAGAAGTCAGCTTTACATTTGGCCATCAAAACTGGAATTAATATGTATAAAGCATGTAATGATTGTGAGAAGACCCAAGGAAGAAGAGCCGCTGCACCTCAGCTAATGGGAATCTTACTAAACAAAACAATAACAAAAAGCTGTAACCCTTTAAAGGCCTTCAGTAATTTTGCCTGTTGATCAGTGTCTTTGTCAACTATATAAACTATAATTTAGACTAGGTGAAACTCTGAAAATAATAATGTTGTTCAAAAGTCCATTCTGTAATTCAATTTCTAATGTGGAACTATATGACTCGTTACACCTCATCGCACTTCATACACAAGGGAACTCAAAGTGCACAAACACAAAACATCATACAAGGCATTCACATGATAATACATAACCCCAGTGTCTTAATTACTGTGATTAAGGTCAAGGTCAGTGATGATCTGTGACATTTATGGGAAAATATTAACATAATCTTATTCCCTATGGCCCTATGTGTTTTGTTAATATTTCTGGTGTTTGAGCTATTTGATTATCTTATCTGTTGTGATTTACAAAAATGTATTGAATAATTGTATTGATTGGTTTCACATCTGAAGTTGAATTACAGATATAAATGAACTTTTGAATGATATTTCCATACTTCCAAGTTTCAGCTGCAATATGGTTGATTTTAGGAGCTCTGAGTGCATCCTTCTGTCAAATATTTTGGAAGTTCATAACGATACCCACAAGTTTGAGAGTTTTTTTTAATTGACTTAAAAAATATATGTTCTCTTTATTACAATCAAAAATACAGAACCGATTTAACAGTGTAGACTAGGATAACATCTGACCAGGGCTGGAAGAAACACCTGACAAATCCAAACAAAATTCTCACACTGTAAATCCCTCAGTATGATACAAGTATTAGAATGTCTGTGATATTGGAATTAGGGCTGCACAATATATTGAAAAAATATTGTTATCGCGATATCGGTGCGTGCAATATCCAAAAAATATAATATGCATTTGAATGTTGTTAATGTTGTGCTTATTTTTTGTTATTTGTCTCTTGCGTTTCAATGCATAATGCAATTTAGGTGAAAGAAAAAAATATCGCAATAATATCGTTATCGCAATACTAAACACTCATATGTGCAGCCCTAATCGGAATATCATTTTTTTGGTCTTGGTAAAGCCGAAATCCTGATAGAGCCTTACAATTTGTGGTCATTCACTGGACCCAGAATTCCATAGTTTTACTCATACAGAAGACTAAAAACACATTTAGTAATTCGTTAGCAGTATTGGTATCAGACAGGAAAAGGTGGGACCACTGCATATAGGGTTATGGGTTAATGTACACAACACATTAAGACGAGGCAAGTTTATTTGTATCGCACAGTTGATACAAAAGTCAACTCAAAGTGCTAAACAAAACAAGATAACACAAGGCAAAAACACAGTACATTAAAAGGGTGAAGATAAACGCCCTCAGTATGCACAACTAAACAGATCTATTTTTAACCTGATTTGAACGTTGTCAAAGTCTGTCTCACATTGTCAGGAAGACTGTACCCGATTTTAGCTGCATAAATCTGAAATGCCCATGTTTAGTTCTGACTCTGGAACTAAAGATTACTTTGATTACTTCTACATAAAAAATACCAGCAGTACAATGTATGCATTTTATATTAGCCCCAGAAAAATCCAAGAAGCCTTCTTTATGACAGTTGGCATATCATACATTTTTATGATGATCTCCCTCTTTAAGGTAATAAAACACACATTTCATCTGCGCTGCATGCCTAAACCGAAGGAAAAACATGCCAGGGAGAATGTTTGCAATCGTGCGTGTGATCAGCACGGTTTTATTCTGGCAGGTAAAGAAAGCGCCAGAGCCCGTAGGCTAACGAACGGCATCACAGCGTCCATATCCGAAGCCCTCACATCAGATGCCTTTGAGCACCGCCCCTGTGAACGCTGGCTATTTAACACTGTCAGATCAATTAGTAGGTGAAGAAAGCCCGGTGGAGACGCGCGCCTTTGTACGGGCCGAGGTACAGTCGCTGTTCCTAAAGGAATCCGTCTCAATTGTGTTGTTGCGACAAAAGACTGCGCTGCATCCTGATTGTTGTGGTGTAGGCTAAATCAAACACAGGGGGAAGGCATGTGACAGGCTGGCGGGGGAATTGGGAGCAGTTAGAGAGAAGGGAAAATACCCCTAGGGGCACATGAATGCACAAATCTACATTTCAAGCTGCGCTGAGCCTTCCGCAGGCTGCTAGCTATGCCGGTGTGTGCGATTATACGCGAGAGAAGACTTAATTTCTCACTTATGACCCTCTAAATGTATTTGTCACGGGAGATCCTTTCAAGACATTCATTTGCCCAAATCAAATTTTCAAGACAAAGCGACGGCCAGAGAAATGGATATGTTTCTTGACTTGGCAAATGTAATTACTGTAGATATTATTGATCCCGTTACACAATTTTTGTATTAATCAATTAATATGACAGGCGACTCACAATATGTGGCATACAATATAAGATATCAATAAAACCTGCCTTAAGCCCGAGGTGCTTAACTTTAAAACTACAAATTTTAACTATGCAAAATATAATCAATCAATAACTCAATCAATCAATCACAAGTTCACATTATATAAGACTCCTTCTGGCTCTCTACATACTTTGGTATGCAGTCAAAAAGTCATGGACCTCACCTTTAAAGAGCTTAGATTGTGCGCTCATCAAGGTTGTTCAATTTGGCGTTGGCATTTTGCATAGTTAAACATGTGATGATTGAAGGTAAAGATCAATGTGCAATGGTAAAGATCAAAAGTGCAGATCAAATCAAAACAGACCTTTACCACCACATAGAGTGTCACTCTTTCTAGTTTTTTCAGCGCAGATACCGATAATCAGTAGTCAAGGAGACAGCCACCCGATATATGGATTAGCCTTTGCAAATGTCGCAAAAATACAGAATCCAAATCTTTAACATGTAATTTCTAACAAATGACCAATCTCCCAAAGCTACCACTGTATTAACTGAATCTGATAAATAGACTCCAGAGAAAGTGCTGGAGACCATATGGAGTGGATCGATCACAGGTAAGAGATTTTGACTTGTACAAAATTATACATTTCTTTACAAATCATATGCTGTGCTTAACTTTGGTGTTTGTTCTGACTGATGTGTTTACGATGGTAGCTTCCAAATGCATTGTGCAAACAGAAAAAGCAAATCATAATCAATCATAAGGGTCACATGCTTTCCTGTTGTGCGTGCTCCCAGTGCTCGTGTATACATCACTTATGACCGGGAACTCCCTGAATGCACTCGTCACAAGAGCTCTTTTCAGCCAGCTCGTCCCCATCACCCCTTCGCCACTTTAAACACAAACGTTGGCCGTGAAATCTCCCCTTCCCTCTCCACTGTTTGGCCCCCCTTTGTCAGGAAACATAATGGTTTTCTTCATCCAGATTAGGCTTGTCTTTGAGACTCGACAGGCGACAAACACAGTGCGACATGCCCACTGTGTCACGGAGATCTTTAAATACATTCCTCAGCTGCTAAAGAGGGCAGGGTGAAGATCAACAGCCTGCTCTGAAGATACGACCTTTGCCAATAAACTTTAACTTCCACTGCTTCAGAGATGGTGGGGAATGGGGACAGGAAGACATGGCAACGATTGTGGGGATGAGTGTCCATGTCCATGGCTGATGTGACATAATTTTAAAAAGTACTGCAGAATAAGTATATTCTGAGTCCAGGATAAAAAACAAAATAAGACTTGTCTATTGATTACATGGTCTGAACAAGGGCTGCACAATTACTCGCAATCAAATCAAAATGTATTATTTGTGGTCACACTAGCAAATCGAAAAGACTGCCATTATTCAATTTATTTTCAAAGATGACCAGACAAAAGCAAAATTCTTGCATTTGGGGGGAAATAAATCATTTAGTTAGAGTTTTATGAAGCTTTGTCTATGGAACAAGGAAGTATCTTTTGTTTTGTCAGACAGAAACATTATTTGACAAGTAGGGCATCCATAGTCATTTGAAAAGCAATATTCTAAAACTGCTAAAATATATGCATGTTATGCTGAATCCTAACACGCGTTTTGTGCATTTTGAGGCTTTGATTGCATTAAATATACAATGACCTTTGGTATAATGCTCTCTCTGGAGGCTAAGAGAAGCGGCAACACAAATTGCTGATTACTCAGAAATTATCCCAAAGGAAAGTTAAAATGCTTAACCCACACTCAGCAATGATGGTATTAAAAAAGATTGATCTGAACAAAAAGCTTAAGGAGTTTTAACAGTGCCTTCGCCATAATTTGTTCTGAAGCTGATCTCACAACCAGTTAACATAAATGCTCTTTTATCTGTGGGAGAGAAGGCGGCAATAAATTGTAAGAAATTTACTGTTTATTTGACCTTTGTATGGCGCAGACTATAAAGACATTTAAAAAGGAAAATCAATGAGTAAGACACAAATTACAGCTATGTTCACAGCCAGCAGCTCCGTTTTATAGAGAAAATAACACACATTATTGCACATGGAGGAAACGGTTTTTTTTTTTTAGTTTTGACATTTGGTTAAGACAAAGGCTAAGTTACACATTATCAGAAGGCATATTTCCAAAAAGTAATACATCGAATTTTAAACTGAAACCATATTCTTGTGGAAATCTCATGCACACTAGTCCTGTGGAAATAGCATTTCTGCACAGCCCTACAGTTTTAAACAGTTATATAAATATGAATAAAAAACAATCTATGAAGTGGCTGATCCTCTACACAAAGCAAACTAAAATGTTACGACATTGGTCATGGGGTTATTTTTTGACCGAAGACATAATAAACTAAACTAACAAATGTTTAAATAATCAACACAAAATTGATAATGTTAGCAACCAAAATATACACAGCGAATAAAAAACACATTTGTTATCATATTTTAATCATTCTTTTACACTAAAAAGACCTGACAATTGCATTCCATAAAAAAAATCTTAGCTGGGTTTACCCCAAGAGACATACTTGCACTTCCATTGTTTTATTTCTTCAGAGTAACTTCCTAAACATATTCTTTTAAAACTATGTGTGTGGTCTGGCATGTTTACATCTGCCAGGTTTTGCACCCAACCACTCTTAAGCAAACAATACTGTACTCCGTATGGAATCCTAATGTTGTACAAACATTGCATGCATTTCTGTTGAACAAAGTACAGCTGTAGCGTTCAGCGGTTTAGGTGAGAAGCTCCAGATGAAAATAGATACTGAGCAGATATAACTTTCACCCCCACGCAGAGTTTCGAATTACCCGTCAGTTTGGCAGAGTGAGAGAGGAAGCCCTTCTAGAGACTTGTAAAATACTTCAAGATTGGCTTTGAGCTCAGAGCGGCCACATTTTTGAGCTTGGAAGCATGCACGCATCATTGAGTTCCCCTTTTTTTTCCTCAAGCCTACAGGAAATGCCTGCATCTCCGCGACAGGCTGTTTGCGGCGTGTGGATTGGCAAAATTACATCTCCAGTTTCTTTTGTGTCTCAAAGAGATCAGTCAAGAAAAAGAAATGCAGCCATTTCAACTGAACAAACTTTTCAATGTTTGATATGCACAGGAGTGATTGATTCAGCTTTTCACTATATCCATGAAGGCATCTTTTACAGCTATGCATCCATGAAGTAACATGAGATAATAAACATGGAAGATCAAGCCACAATAGAGGAAACTATGCAATATGGATAATATCACAATAGCTGTCTTGATGGACTTCCAAATTGTTGTCCCCTTCGTCAACTGATGTAATCTAACTATATATAATATCACACTAATGGATACAGTAAGCGAAAGACTGAAATAAATATGTCAAATCAAACATTCTGGGATAAAAGAGTAAAAAGGAATAAAGTCAATAGGGATTTTACATAGTAGCGTTTTGCTTTTTCCAGGCTTCTAAATTTTCTCAGCTGTGAGGGGAAATTGTGGTCATTCTGCTGTCTAATATTATTTGCAATGACGGACTCACATCTATAAGCTTTGCATGGTGTCTTCCTTTTTTCACCAAGATATGCACACAATCTAAATGTATCAGAAATTGGTAAAGTTGTGAATTGTAAAATTTAAATACATCCAATCCACAGAGCTATTCTCTCCTTTATATTGACAATGAAATATTGGCCATGGAATTTTGACCACAGGAGTATTTAGGCGGCCTTTGGAGTTTGCAGTTTCTTACTCCCACTTTTAACTAAACTATACCAAAACTACAGGTTATCAGCTTTACAAAAAGCCCAGCCTTATGTTTGTGCTCCAAAGGGTTCTCAGACAGATTCACTTTCATTTTATACAGAATTTTGGAAGCTTTTTAGAGAAGAAAGGTGGGCCTAGTAAGGGGTTAACACAAATTCACTTAGCGGGTCGGCTGTATTGTCTCGGGAACTATCAAGAAGCATTTAAACCTGGGCTGTCCGTGTGCTTGGTGCCTCTGCTCTCTCCCCCTGGCACGGTAACAAATGACTCTAGAATAACAAACGCTGAGTAGACCGAACAGCCAACAACGAGGGCTCTTACTCCAGCAGAGATTGGCAAGAAGTCACCTCTTGTTTTCTGCACCCTCAAGGCCGAATTCAAAACAAACACCAGCCCTTTTGGGAGTGCGAGCAAACAGAACAGCGACGCAACGGCCCTCCCAATAGTAAACAATGCCGATCAGGGCTATCACACCTACCTATATTATCCTCCAACTCATTCATGCCAAACAAGGGCCATTCACTGCTCCAGGGCTAATGTAAACATGCAATAATCTGCCAATGCAATTCATGTGAGTCACAGAGCCAGCGTTGTGTTCACGTTCCCCACATGGCACACAAACGCACTTAAGCGCGCACAGACACACAGAAGCGCACACAGACGCACACACAAGGACACACAAGGCCACAGGAGCCTCAGGTGTCACAGCAAACATGAGCTAGCTCCTACCTGCAGTTTGGAGGCGGGTCCAGGGTGATCTCTGCTAGCTCCTTTTGGATTCTGAAAAGGCAAAATAAATGAATTTCAGGATTATGTATATACAACTTGCATAAATTCAAGTGTGTCGCAAATGCAATGGCAAAGTGACAAAAATATTCTCAGAAATGCCATTGCCATACAGGAGGTGGTCTGTCCCAAAGTAAAAATCCATTGTTACTTCTGTGACTCTTAACTTTTCCTCTCCTTTTATACTTTTATACATAAATATCTGTAAGCCTTACATTGAAAAATGCGATCGTTACTTCAGGAATTGACCAACAAGAAAGCTTTGGGTGTTGCTGTGGCTCCCCTGACTGGAGATGCCATGTGTTACTCTCTGCATCATGTGACCTAAACTTTTCCCTTGTCTTTTTTAAATTAAATATACATAATGTAACAACCACATTTTTCAATGTAAGGCTTACATATACTTATTTACGTATAAAAGTAAGGAGAGGAAAAGTAAAAAGTCACCAAAAAAAAGCACAGAAGTAACAATGGATTTGTACTTTGTAGTTTTTGTCACTAATCGATTAACACAATTGTGAAGAGCTTTCTGTGACCTTGGACCATGAAATGCGCTCCATAAACAAACATTACTTCCTAATTTAATTGAAAAACAACCCTTATGTAAACAGTTACATATAGGCCATTGGAAAAGCTTGTTCAGAGTCAAAGGAATTATGAATTAAAAACCAATGAATCCAAAGTAAACATAGTTAGTACGAGCTGGTAAGAAAGCAGTATGCGCATATTTAAACTCCACTTGAGAGCTGTGCAAAGAAAAATCTGCGCTAGAGGTTCAAATCGGCATCACAGCCGAAGAACAACAAATACGTTAAACCCTTGAATCGCTGTGTTAACGGATGTTATTGAAACACATCCACACACACACATCCACCCTCCCCTTTTTACATACACTCAAATTGCCGTCAAAAGAAATGCCACTGTTTTCTTCCATTGTGCGTCAGAAGAACCGCGCTCATAATCACCCACATGCAGACAGTTATATAAATCCAGGCTGGGAAATCAATCTTTGAGCGTACACAGCGAATAGCTCATTGATTTTCTAATGAGTTTCTGAGGGCTGCCGTTGAACAGTCCTGTCATGCCACAATCAGCACGACGGAATATTTACTGTTTTTAAGCGAGCGGGTGTAATGCGACGCCAAAGGGCCATGACGGATTAAGTAGTTGTATCTCATATGTATTTATCTGAGGCGATCTCTTTGGCTGCTTTACCCCCCCCTTTTCTTCTCCCTCTCGTGTGCTATCGGGAAGCCTTGGGGAGCGCTTCACGCAGGCCAAAGAAAAACAGGATTAATGAGGGGACAGCGCAGGTCAGCTTTCTTCCTGGTTATATTCATTACATAACTGACAGTGATGTGATTAGAAGTGTCCGGCTGCCAGGTGCTAAATCAGTGCAGCAAAACCACTCGAGAACATTATTGGACCGACGAGCAGACAAATGAGGACAGAGGGATTTGACAGTGCTTCTCTTTGCACTTTTAATTAAAGTGGATGCGGTTTTGCGAGTCTTGTGTGATAGGATTGTAAGTGCTGGGTGACTGCGATGTTTACGCCTCAGAACCATTCAAAGACGTGGTGATGAAGAAATGGCACGCAGAGGTGTCGTATCAAACGGTTATGAGTGACGCATGGTTTTACAGGGCTTCCCTCATTAGCCTTTTCTATTCCCTGGACAGAACTGGACACGACATGGATGTGGTTTCAGGTCCTGTTCTGATACTGTATAAAGTTCTCCTGTGATAAAACTCCTACCGTCTGCCATTCTGCAACAGTGTTTCCAACTGCAGCTTATGCCTCTAGTGCAGTATAACGCTGCCTCTCACACATAATCCTGCAACGACTTTCATAGAACTCTCTATTTCCTTGTATTTTTGGGCACACAGGAGGTCTAAGACTAGAGAGGTCTTTGTTTTTATGAATAGTCCATCTATGGGCCAATATATTGACTTTGAATTCAGTCTATTGTGTGTACTTAATGCACTTGTATATAGTAGTCATTTTAAGAAATATGTAGATTTTTTTATTCCTTTTCATGCATGCCTTATTCCATTTTTACTTATAGAGCTTTTTTGCACCAAGAGCCAAAGCAATTTCCTAATTTGTGACTTCCTGTTACTTACAATAGCAAAAAAAATATTCTGATTCTGAAGTTGATCACTCTTTACAAAGTAGTAACTCGGCTAATGGGGATCTGAATAATAAACTATACTAAACACAGGACTTGTACGACTCCTCGTAGACGTTTTGTCATGAGTGTAAATAGAAGTACTTGGTGCCACGGTGGCTCGGGATGGCCCTGAGGTCGTTTGGTTCTGGGAGATAGTCACTGGAGTCCTGTTTCCCTGCTCTACCCTGGTCCTTCTGTTGAAAGACATTACTCAAATCGGTCTCAGCAGGACGCACCAAAGAGTTCGAAGCTACAGCCACCAAAAAGATGGTTGTCGCGAGTCAACAAATCTAAATCGACATTACATTGAACTTGCATGTTTCGTGTGGTGTTGGTCCAGGTTAAAGGCGGTTCTGTTTGTCCGTGCATACAACATAAGGATTTTATCTCTATTTTTAATGCACTGTGGTTATTTATAATTCTTATCCCTTGTGTGAGGTTTTAATGGTTTTAATTACCTGTGTGATATTAATTGTGTTTTAGTGTCTGGTATGTGATGATTTATGCCTTGTGTGACGTGGACAACAAATTATATACAAATAATGATTGGTTGAATGATTGACCTGTGTTGTGTGTGTGTGTGTGTGTGTGTTTTGTTACACATACATAATAGAGTATTTAAGAAAACCTGTTATATCTCTCTAGTGTCAAAAAATAACAATAAGAAACTAAGCACTGCACTGTTACCATTTTTAAGAAACTATCCAATTTGGCTGCAATATCAGGTCTCGACTGGCCAGGCATAAGACTGGGCAATGATTACTGTAGAACTGGCTTCGATTAAAAGGAGATTTTATGAAAGGGCTTATGATCATGGTGAGTTTTTTATGAGTCATGCCACATTTAGAAGGCACAAAGTTATTCTGAGTGGATGTGATTCATTGCTTTTTCAGTCAGTCTATTCATAAACTAACCACTTACATTTTGAGCTGTGGGACCTGGCTTGTGACTGCTATAGGCAAGGCAAGTTTATTTGTATAGCACAGTTCATAAGGAAACTCAAAGTGCTTCACACAACAAGATGGAAACAATCGCACAATGCATAAAATCATAGAAATCACAGTGCATTAAAAAGAGTGAAGATACAATCCCTTAGTTGTATGCAAAGCTACACAATTTGGATTTGAACTCTGTCAGAGTAGAAGCCTGTCTCGTGTTTTTAAGGAAGACTTGCCCAGGTTTTAGCTGCACATATCTAAAGCTGCCTCTCCATGCTGTACAAAAAGGCAGATGGAATGTCATAAGGTAGATTTTGTAATTACGTTTGTTCGTTAGTTCGTTGAAATCATTGAAAAAGAGCTCATTCACTGCTCTTATGGTTTGTGTCTTATGGTTTGTGTCAAACCATGGAATATTGTAGAATTCAGAATTGAGTTTGAGAAAACAATTTTCAATTTGACAATGTTCCGTTCAAAGTGCCCAGTCGGAATCTTGGCACAATGCATATTGACGGGATCACATTGAGTCAAGTAATTTAGAAATGGTTAAGTCTGCAAACATTCTTCTGAAAAAAAATAGCATTGTTTTAAAGTAGTAGTTTAATCTACAGCTTGTTTAGATTGATCATGATATAACACGGTGGCTGAGTGGATAGCACTTTCGCTTCTCAGCAAGAAGGTCCCGGGTTCGAATCCCATTCAGGACAGGAACTTTCTGAGTGGAGTTGGCATGTTCTCCCCATGGTCGGGTAGGTTTCCTCAAGGTGCTCCTGTTTCCCCTACCATTAAATATATGTACAATAGATCTGGCTTACGCCTCCTGATCTGGCGACCTCGCTCTCATCTCTGTGTGAAGTGAAAGACAAATGCCCCCCAATAAAAAATTGTAAAGCGCTTTGTGACTCTGGTCTGAGAAAGGCGCTATATAAATAAAGATTACTTACTTACTTACTTAGGATGTGTATAGTGAAGCTATATCATAAATCTGCCTCCCCATGTTTAGTCCAGATTCTGGGCACCAGTTAGAGGCCAGTCCTCAGTCCTCGGTGTCCAAGTTGGTTAAAATGGCACTAACTTGTCACAGCTGCCAGAGAACTGGACCAATGTGATCGTACTTCCTGATTCTAGTCCGGACTCGAGCTGCAGCCACACTGCCCAAAACACGTACAACATTACTCAAGTGTGAAAGAAACTATATTTTAGATAATGGAACTTTGAAGAGATTTTGTATAACATAATTTTATACCCTTAATAAAAAGCAATTCACCTCTCCCTGCGGTGAGCTGCAAGTGTAAAAATACTTTCAGCGATTCAATAAAACAAATAAAATGGAGCGGGCTTATTGATTGAGCAGCCGGTTTCCTCAGCTGTTCACTGGAGGAGACATAAAAATAATTTGCTATTGGAAGAGGGATGAAGAAGTGGGACAGCAAGTCAATGCTCGGAAGATAAATTCTTTCAGCGGCGACAAACACAAATAATATGTGCAGTAGTGCCAAGAAGCAGCAACAGCGCGGCGCCTGGGGACAACATATCTGAGACAAGGGGAACAATGCAAGACTTATCATAAACATTGACAAGGTTTGTAAGTCCTGCAGCAAAGTAAGAGATTTTAGACATTGAAAATATTGCTTTGTTCAATTTAATGACATTTTTATGGTATTTCATTTCAAAAACAGAAATAAGAAAGACTGTATTAATATATTCTAACTTCAAAAAAGGCCAGGACATAAAACTGGACGGAAAATTTTCTTCATACTGGTCAATCTCCATGTTGCTGACCTGGGACCAGACCAGACCAAGACGAGACCCCAAAAAGTCCGGACCAGGGTTGGACCAAAACTAGCCCCAGAACAAGCCTGGACCAGAGTCAGATCAGGACCAGACCAGGACAAATACCAAACCCAGGTCAAAACCAGACCCTGACTAGAATTGGACCAAGGGCAAACCCAGAAGAAGACAAGACCGGTCCTGGAACAAACCCAGATCCGGAACCGGTCCAGACCAGAAGCAGACAAAGAACATATCTGAAATCAAGTCCAGACCCTGACTAGACCTGGATCAAAACCAGGCCTAGACCATAATATTCTATATCCCACTTTTAAATGTTTTGATGTTTTCATTACAGAAAACAAAAAGGTTTTGAGTAATGACTTGATGAGTATAAACAAGAATTTAAAATGATTACAAAACTAGCACATCTTTTTCTTCCAAACCTCTTCTCCAATTCACTTTTTTGCTCATAGGACACTGGCTTGCTTTATCAAATAGGCCCAAGTATATTATCCGACAAAAAGAGGGGAATTTATCTTGATACCAATTCTGTTCGCTTCTCTGCCCAATTTTCAATCCTCAAATGTTCTGAAACAATACAAGAGTTCCAAGGGTACAGCTGCACCATAAAACACAGCAGTCACAGCTATAATAACCTTAAATGTCTTTCTACAAAAGCTAACTCAGTCCGACACTTGCCAAAAATGAACACAGATCCTATCAGCACTGGATACAAGGCTATTGTGAGAGCTACAAAACACACATTTAACTGAAAAACACCAAAACTCTCCATCTCCAACACTTCAATAAATTTTTAAACACCACACAAGTGACACTTGGCTATTTTGGCCTGTAACAAACATTGAGTAAAGGTGAAAAGGATTGCAATAATGCGGGATCGCGATTATAAAAAGGAGCAGTTTTTTCAAAAAGGAATACCAAGCAGGAGGTAAGTATAATGTTATAGTTAAAACAGCTTTACATAGCAGACTGATGCACACTCACACTATTTGGACACTTAAAGTCGACTTTGTGAAGTGAGATTTTTTCCAAAGCAAGCATCGGTTGGACACGCCTATTCTCACCCTCACAGCTTCCGAATTGGGCAAAATACCTTAAAATCCTAGATACACAGACGAGGCCCCTTGCCATTGGCCCAACTATTCTCCTCAAGCAAATCATACAGGTGGTGTGTCAAAATGTGGGTAACGGATGCCAGCTTATTCGGTTTCACTGAATTGAGTCTTTGTGTTCGCACTGCTGATCGCATTTGGATTTCATAGATTTCATAGTGTAATAGTTCTGCTTTGAGAAAATCAAAAGTCCTTACGATTGAGTTTCTGGACAGAAGGCTACAGTATATATCAAGATGCCTCGGGGTTAGGCTCTATTACTTGGGAGCTCCCGTGTTTATAAAATGTACCGGTGTGTTGTTGAGACCGAGAAATAAAAAAGTCAGATTTGCCATTTTGTTTATCTTTACCGGAGAATCGATCATGTGACAGTCAAAAATATGTATTCTTTTAAACATGAAATACAATTGAAGTTTCAGACATCACCTCTTAAGTTGTCCATTACAATGAATTCAGGGTGTAGTATGTCATATTGAAATTAGGATAAAAATGATGTTATGTTTTATGATTGTGATCCCAGTCTGCAGAGGGAGAAGATGAAAAATGGGCCCAAGCCGCAACTAATCCCAAGAAGTAAATCTTGAATAAATCATTCTCACCCATCAGGAAACAAGAACGCCGCCAAACCAAGTCTACATAAGGACTGAAATGGGCTCAAAGCATAATCTAACACAGGAGATAATTGAGGCATAATAACTATAAACCGAAAGCCGCAATGCTACTCAGCTTTGGACAGTTGTGTTTCCATTCCGTTACTAAGGTTTGCCTCTCTGTGAGAACTGTGCTCCGCCTGACAAAACATAACAGAGCATGATTTAGCTGGCAGAACTTTTTGCTCTTCACACTGCGATGAGAGAAGGGAAGTAAGCAATATTTTTCCACCAACTAATGTCTATATTTATTTGCAATATAATCTGTTAATGTTCCTCAAATAAAAACACATCTTGGCAGGTACTTCCAAGTCTGCAAAGATCAAAAAGAAAGGTGTTCTGCCATGGATCTGTCACCACTGTCATTCTGAGAGATTGCAGGTATGAGACAAAAGTTTTATCAGTGTCAAGACAACCAGAGGAACAAGAATCCACCATCTTCTATAAATCAAAAGCGATAATAACATTGCAACATGAATATCGTGTCTATTCTTGATTTATGTGTGTGTGCAGAAGAAGATGAAGATGAGAAGGTGTTTAATAGCTGTTATTTCGCCCACAAAAATATTCCACTGCAACAGACAACGTTATCTTATGGTCCCAAGATGAGTTATGCTCGAGGAAGAAACTTAACGGACATCCGAGCCTTGTTCTTCCAGAAACATTCTTTTGAGTTTCTGCAACAAGAATTGCCCAATCCAGTGAATGACTAATGAGGGAAATTCACTAAATACTTTTATTATAATTATATTGATTCAGTATACATTAAACCGTATTATTTATAAAGTCAAGTTCTGCAAATGTAAATGACTGGAAATACATAAGTATAGGGATTTAAATTATACAGAAAAAATATTGTAGATTTTGTTATCTAATTTAACTCCTTTAAAACACAACATTGCAATACAACAGTTGTACTTTATTGTTCAACATTGTCTCATCAAGTTTTTCTTGTTGTGTGTCCCTTTTCTGCATTTATCCCCCGTGTTTTCGTACTTTAAATGATTGTAAACATTGTTATACAGATGTATTATTATTGTTAGTAGTAGTATTAACAGTAGTATTTTGAGAAAACCCCAAGCTTTCATTTCCTTTTATAACATATGGTACGTCACCAATTCATAAAGAATGTGAACAGTTTAAAAAGGGAGTTGTCTGGACAATAGATTGAAATAGATAGGTTTGGCCAGTTGCATACAAGTTACAACCTAAGATTACCGCCTTCAAATAAACACTCTAGGGCTGGGATTAAAAATGAATTTGGTAAATCTAGTATTGTGGAATGCCTGAAAGATCAACATTATATGGGATTTTTTCTACATTTGACCAAAACAAAGCTTGATTGAAAATACTTTGTAAACACATTTATAATTTCAGTCTGCAGCCATTATAGAATTATCTGTGTTTTAAAACCTCTTCTCAGTTTAAGTATTGTGAGAATCAAAAAGCCAACTATTTCAATAATCAATTAGGGAATTTCAAACCATTAAAAAAATAACTAGTTCCTCACTATAAAAAAAAAAAAGGTTCATCTTTAGTTCAGCTTTTTCAGAGAGAAAAGTGAAAAGGAGAGGACCACCCTCACTCAGCCAATCAGCTCCAAGGATCAGTGACTCACAAGGCTCTTGTAAAGACATGTGTTCTTTAAACAAAGGAAGGCAAAGGCAGGCAAGTTGTAGTCTGATTGGTTATCAAAATGTTACCTTTGTAAAACATTAATGGAACAAACAAAATGCCTTATATTTGTTTTAACCAAAGCTTTCGTAACAAGACATAAGCGCAAACCTGCTTTGTATATGTATTTCCATTTTCCATTGAGCTCCTATGCAATCTATCCAGGCTTCAAGAGCGACACTGTATTCCACTTCATCAAGTATTTGCCGTGCCTCCAAACTGGCCTTGATGGAGCATGAGAAAGGGCCATGTAATTTGATCCTTTACGCTTGTGAGGTCCTTCTTGGCTTGCGCGTCGGCTGGGAAAACATATCCACGGTACATCCTGAGGTGGCACATTCTGTCGGAAGAGGCAGGGGACTAGTTAGCCAAAATGGATCCCAACAATGACGAGGGAATTCGAAGAGAAGGCGACTGATTACGCTGGCCGCTCTCGGACGTCTTGCGTGGCCTCTTTGAGCAAACACCTGCTTTCTCTAATGTGCCGCATAGCTCAGAATGAAAATCCCAAGTGAGTCTGCCAGCTCTAGACTATTACATTCTGCAAGCCCTGACAAATGTGATTCGGGAAGCTTTTAATGGCACAATGTAGCAAAAGTTTGAAGGTTGGAGTCGCTAGTGAATTGGAATTGCTTGCGAGAACTCCCCAAAGTGATCCAACTTTGATGTGGTTAAAGCTATCTCAGTTAATATAGAATCATCTTTGTGTTTCTCTGTTCCAGGCGGCATTATCTTCTCAATTTGGAAGAGAGAATGACAATGTTTTGAAAGTTCATGAGAAGTGTGCAACGTAGGGATGAGTTAGAATATTTTTCAATTCAATTTGATTCCATTTATTCTTATATAGCCCCAAGTCACAAATGTAGTTATCTCGGAGGACTTTACAAAATTGTTGAATTCACGAACACAGATCATAGATTTTTTTTTATCTCTACTTAAAACGTGTCAATGACCATCAACATTGAAGGAAACTTACGTAAACTAAACTAAGAAATCCAGTTGTATACAGTATAGATATTTAAGCGTTTGTAGATGTTCCTACTTGTTATCGTCGTTTCCAAGTGCAATTTAGGGCATGTTCACAACTGTTGGTTTGGTTCACTTCAGCTGGACCAAGTCTGGCCCACTTGTTTCAAAAAGGTGTACACTGATTTAAGAGAGAAGGAACACATGCTCACTGGTTTGTTGATACATACATACATACATACATAAATAAAGTGAACCCGAAATGGTCCAAAAAAAGTGAACCAGACGAAAATGAGCTTCATTCATGTATATTTTTGGTAGGTCGCCTGTTTCTACAGAGCAGGAGACTGTCTACATGAAGCCCGGGGGGAAACTCCAACACATATTTGGTTCCATAGCCAAAGCAAAATGTGATATGATGCAGTGTTGCAGGGTCTGCTTACTGTGTGCGCTGCTGAAGAGATTGTGCTTAGGCTGCGACACTGTGCGTGTGTCCCGTTGGCGTACAGTTGACAAGGTCCAGTCTGTACAACAGGCAAATGGAACAAACCCTAATCCTTAAGGCCCGTGACTACAAGCACAAGCCACTCCACTCCAAAATGCTTGTGCAGTCTTTCTGATGTCCAGACGTGCTGTTTGTAAAGGCGTGAAGTGATATGAGGATGACATAACTGCATAAGGAATGATAAGACTTGTCTCTTAATAAATAGTGATGGATCAAGATTGATATTTAAACTCTACAAAATATACAATAATGATCCAAAATGGAGATCTGCCATGAGATTTTCATTGTGTAGCAGGAAGAAGGAACATTTTGTACATAATTTCCGGCCTATAAAACGCTTTTTTTTTTGTTATTATATAACAATGTGGCTAATATGTGTATTTTTTTGTGGTAGAGTTGTCAGAGCAGACTTTATGGACTTATTGTTTTTACTCCATCAAAATAATAATAATTTGGACTTCATACAAATAAGTGTAGTATCTGTAGACATTTTTTTATCGTCAAAATAAGCTGTTACACACCTAGTCATTAAATCATGTCGTGACCAGTTAAAACAGTCATCTCTCTGCTACATTACAACATGAAAACCTGCGGCTTATATTCAGGTGCAGTCTATATGTGGACAAAACTTTCTTTTAAAATGTAGGTAGTGCGGCTTATAAATAGGTGCGCTTTATAGTCCAGTAACTACGTCTTCATTCAGATATTTCGGCTTTTGTGATTTCCTTCTAAAACATTACATAACCCTAACCCAAAATCCAAATTCTTAAATCCACTGCAACTATTCTTGCAGTATAGCTCTAACATAAAAACAACAGAAAAATTAGATATCATATTCAACAACTATAAAACTACACATTATAGCCATATGACTGATGTAAGCAATGTAATGCAGATAAATGTTACATGATTAGAGCTACATTAAGGTCTCTGGCAACAGTGAGATGTGGAAATCTTGGCTCTTGCTTGTAGAGGACTATTCCTGTTTATTTCTGTGTTTAAAAGGTGCTATGAGAAATCGAAGGTGTGAAGAGCGGAAAACAAAGATAATGGTTGACACGTAGAGTAACACACACCACAAATAGCCTCGCGTTTCAAAACAGCACATTCTCATACACAGCATCTCTTGTCTACCATTGTAAAATAAGTAGAAAGTGACAGTATTGCGGCATTAACGTGAAATTTAATGATGCTGTTGGCTGCAAGGAGGCAAAAATTACATCAGTTTACCAAATGTAATTTTCTCATTGACTGTGGGTCGCAACCAATCAACATTGCGTCCCTATAATATGAATCTGAATAGTGTTGATTTCTCTCCAACTCGCAAGACAAAGAAAGAGGACATAATGAAAGAAGATAATGCTTTTGATTTGCCATGTTTTCACTAATGGAATGATTCTAAAGTAATGTGATAAATGCACAAAGATGCTATCGCGCATCGAAAGTGGATAAAATTGGTGCTTTCTAGTAGAACGGTCCTGAAGGCATCCTCATTTACCGTGAGCTAATGATAGAGTGGGTTCACTTCAATCAGCCACTGGAAAGGATTGTGTTATGGTAAGTGAGTTGAAAATGGTCGCGCTCCCTCGGCTGCACTGGGCCCTCCCTCAGGCGCTGTCATAAATTCCATGGCTTTGTGTAATTTCAGCTTTAAAGAGGCATAAGGCATGTCATCCCTCCACACTCGGCCCAGCTTCCTGGCTTCTTTTTTCTCCCCCTTTTGGAGCTCGCCGAGACGTTGAATATTTGTCATCCGTGTAGAGCTGTAATGTAGATGTTTAAAAGACAAGGCTGGCGCAAGGCAGTGAGAGACTTTTCAAAAACCGTGTCATGTGTTGAAACATTAGAGCAGAGGATGTCGGTCAGCGTTGTGGAAGCGCCTCAGACACAAAGGGCAGACTGATTAGAGGCGGCTCGTTGTGTGGAATGAAACTGTGCTAGTGTTGTCATGCTGCTGAAGACGGTTAGGCCCTGTCCTGATAATTTCAGTCGTATCTGCAGAAGTATCTTGTCAAATTCAGCTATCGTCCGCATGGAGCCGGTGGATCCGTTTGGTGAATTTGACACTTAATGAAACCGGGTCCCAGAGGACACAAGTTTGAGTATACTCTAACTTGGCTCACACATGGGACTCACTGCTCCAGAGACACCGGTGCGACAGGAGGCATGGCCAGTCTGGGAGATTTGCTGGATCCGTCAAACTGGCTGCATCTGGTAACAACAACACCGATGAGATGTACATCCAACGACGCCAACAGAGAGCCCAGTAAATCCTACAGGACAGCAGACACCCTTAATATGGACTGTTCACTGCTGCCGTCTGGGAGGGGCTATTGTCTTCTCAAAACCAATACTGAGGAGATTAGGAGTTTCTTTCCCAAAGCCATAAGACTACTACACCGGGTCTAACTCTGTCTCTTTGTCATGTTGTGAATTGAAATGAGGACCCAAAAAGCAGGAATGCCAAAAAATAAGGGTTTAATGATAATAAAATAAAAGTCCAGGTGAAGACAACTCAAAATCCAAAAGGCACAAGGAACACGGAACCAGGAACAGGACGGAACAGACATTGACAATACAATGGACCAGCAAAAAGAGGAGAGAAGCACAGGGTACACATAAACACAGACAGGTGTAACACATCAGGGCGGGGCAGACAATCAAGACGGGGGAAAACAGGGCAGGAAGTCAAACTGAAACCAAACCACAGAGAACATTTGCCAAAATAAAACCACAAAACCAACAAAATCCACACCATGACACTCTTTCTGTTTTAGTCTGTCATCTGAATACTGTAATGAACTGAACATCTGCTGGAGGTACATCAGAATTTACCAGCATGTAATGTGTATGTGACAAACAATACACTACACTAAACAACTAATAAGAGACACGTCACACCATCACATGTCTCCTCTGACGAAGGCAGAAATCTACCACCGAAACATGTCAGGAAACTAAGCAGTACTAGCTCATTTTTGCACGCTTTGTCTTAAAGATCCTTCTAAGCCATTGAGTATGCTCATTTTCTACCCTTTTATACACAATGACATCATCCCTCCATCAGTTTGTGTACTGACCTGAAATCCATATTCCTGGATGTGTCATTCAAATCACTGTTTGAAGTTACATTCATGGAGTAAAATCATGAATGTTGCTCTAGTTACATCTAAAGAACAGGTCTCCTCTTCTCTTCACTTGCTGTTTATTTAGAGCAGATGTGTCAAACCGGTCCTCAAAGGGCCGGTGTGGCAGCAGTATATTCATTCCAAAGGAGCACACTGGACTCCACCTATTTCCCCAAGTGAGTCCAATATTCCAGTGTTCTTCTATGTGAAGACTCGAGGAAAATGGGTAGTCTTGTGTGCTCCCTGAGACACCCCTGATTTAGATAAGATAAGGGAAGATAGACTTTTTTGATCTCACAATGGAGAAATTTGGCACATTGACACATTTAGCATGAATAGATTCACTCAGGGTATGCAAAAGGCAGTAAATGTGCAAACATGTTAAAAAGGTTAGACAACGTCTGAAAAAAATGTAGTTCTAGCGCCCGGCCAGTAGTGGGCAGAGGAACTTTACAACACGGCACAAGCGACCCCCAGCAGTATATTCACTTTCTCAACAACATCCCCCTTGAGCCACCGCAAAAACGTGAAAGAATGTACCAAAATCAATCTGCATTAACAGTAGCTGCGGAAATGGAAACTGAAACTAGAACTTTGCGTGGTTTCGTTTGGACGAAGGAGTAGATTTCTCCTCCGTTTAGCGCATCTTAACGGGGCCTCAGTCTTCCACTAGAGTTAGCACGGTTTTGTCTATTCTTTGGGGGGGTGCGGGTGCTATGCGTTACTGTCCGATATGGCGTTTACTGTAGCAGCCTTTTTTATAAACTACGATCGACCAGGGTATTTCTTTGCTCGGTTGCAGCCCAGGAGTCATAGAAATCAGGAACCACTAAAGCACTTGACTGGGACTTCAAGATGAAAAGATAAAGAAACAGTTGTGATGGCTGTTACTGTGTTTTTAGGAGAACGGTATGCAGGGGAGTGTGCATGCTGTCCATTTATTACTGCCAAAGCCTCTCTCCCTTCTGTCAGCTGCCTGAATCAATCACAGCTCTGCGAATAAATCTCTATTTTTTTACAATTTCAGCAACAAGCTATGAGCGTCCACAACTGAGAACCCAGGCAACAAAATATTCATTGTCCTCTGCCAGTCAGTCTAACCCTCACATGATTATAGGTTTCAGACAGACTGTATATGTATGGACAATGCTAACCTGCTAGCTCACTGAAGCCCAACAGATGGTTTTGCTCCTTCTCACTCCGGCACCTATTGACGTCTTGCATTGAAAAGTAAACTCTTCTATCTCACCACTCACTAACAGTTTGTGTCACACTCACCATTTTGGCGGCATGGTGGCTGAGTGGATAGCACTCTCGCCTCTCAGCAAGAAGGTCCTGGGTTCGAATCCCGGTCGGACCAGGGCCTTTCTGAGTGGAGTTTGCATGTTCTCCCCGTGTCTGCGTAGGTTTCCTCCGGGTACTCCGGTTTCCCCTACCACTAAAAATATGTCCAGGCATGTGCCTCCTGTACTGGCCCCGCTCCCATCTCTGTGTGGAGTGAGAGACAAATGCCCATAATTAACAATTGTAAACCGCTTTGAGACTCAGATCTGCAGTGAAATGGCGGTATATAAATAAAAACTTACTTACTTACTTACATTTTGAGCTTTAAATTCCATGGTTTTGAGCGCTCTACAATCCTAGAGTTAGTATTGTGATTTTGTCTTTGTAAATCCATATGTAAGCCATAACAACTGACTAATAAGAAGCCTTCTGTCACTAAATGCGGCTTTACTAGCAAGTAGCGCAAGTGGGGACAGAAAAGCCCCGCTCCGTCATGGCATCTTGCTAACTCAGACGTTACAATCAACAACATTTGTATTCATTTGCCTCGACATTCCCACTCAAATAGCCTGTTCAAGCTATCTCTAACCAGCCTCTTGCGAATAAAGGCAAACACATAAAGGTCAGTCCACTTCTAATATACTTTTACTTGTGCATAAAGGATTATCTAAGTCTAAAGAATTTTTGCTTGTGCCTGTGCACAGATATACAGTGGACCCTCACAATAACGCGGTTGCCTTTTGCGGCCTCGCGTATTTGTGGATTTGTGCTTTTTTGTGTGGTTTTTACAGTGTGGTATTTAAGCGCTGCATGTATACAACATAACCCCTAGTATAACGTGGTAGTTGCTTTATTTAGAGTCAGAAGAAAACCTTTGTAGCCCTCGGGCCTGCTACTGCCCTTCAGTGCGGTGTCTTCTGCATCTGTATTTTACAGTGTATGCCCGGCTTTTGACAGCTGCAGCAGTGCTCAGACCTACAACCAACAGGTCTACGCGATCGCATTTCAGCAGTAGTGAGTTCAGGTGGTCAGAAAAGTGTCTGAGAAGTTTTACAGCTTCAAAACATACAGCAGCTACTTTGCTGATTTCACTTTATTGCTCGCTATTTTTAGAACAATGTGATAAATGAGGGACCACTGTATAGCTACAGTAAGAATAAATCAGCAGATCACCTAATCCTAGCTTTAACGGGCACCTCAAATAATAATTAAGAAACCTTGAAAAATGTCCTCGCAGCTGATTGTTACTTGTTCTAGTGCCCCCCGAGAAACGACCTTGCAGATAAATAGAATCCTCAAACCATTATATAAAACATATAAAGATGTATGACCTTTAAAAAGAGCCATTGTGTGACCGGCAGGGAGCAGAAGAATTGATTTCGCCCATAAAAGGGGTGGGCAATTGTTATCTCCGGGGGGGCAAGGCACATGGAGATATGTGTGGTTTTCAAGCGGTTACCATTTAATTTAATCAGGCACAATACATTTGGAAATCATATTTGCCATATTATTTTAACAGAGTGAATGCAACTTCAGTTATAAAAAGTAAAAACAAATGTACTTAATGAACACAAACGAGAGGGAAACATAAATGTGTTTTCTTTGTAAGTACGTTTATATCTCAACTTCAGCATGTATGTCTATTTATTTATTTTTTGATTGACTCATTTACAATATGGAGATGTTTAGCTTTCTTTACAAGCAAAATTAGTAACACATTTGTGGATTGAACCGAACTAGATCAAAGCAAAAAGGCTGGGTATTGTAGACTGATGAATGCTTTTGATTAATTACGCTTTAGGGGTAATGTGGTTGTATTGAGTTTTAAAATACCATGGTAACACATTTCCAGCCTTCATTGAGTATTGACTTTCAATGGTCATTCATTTAAATAGCGGCAAAACATATTCAGTAGTGATTGGCTTGATGGTATGAGGTCAGATGTGGCTCGCAGCCCAGTTTTATGATATCGGTTCAATGGTTATCTTGAGTCAGCCTTTATTTTGATGTAATAGGCGTGTTTACAAGCCGTACTCAGATTCTAGTTCTGTCATTATTTACCAATATTAACACAATTGGACAGATTTGTATTAAGTTAGCTGAGATTTAAGGGGAGATAATCTGTAGTCCCTTCTCTGGAATTGGTTCATAATGGGGTATTAGCTGGGTGGCACGGTGGCTGAGTGGATAGCACTCTCACCTCTGAGCAAGGAGGTCCTGGGTTCGAATCCTGGTTGGACCAGGGCCTTTCTAAATGGAGTTTGCATGTCCCCCCCCCCGTGTCTGCGTAGGTTTCCTCCGGGTGCTCCGGTTTCCCCTACCACTAAAAATATGTACAATAGGTCTGGCATGTGCCTCCTGTACTGGCACCCCCACTCCCAAAAATAACAATTGTAAACCGCTTTGAGACTCCAATGTGCAGTGAAAAGGCGGTATATAAATAAAGATTACTTCATTACTTACTTATATTCAAGCCAATGATATTGTGAATGAAAAAAAGATGGATTTGTGCATATAGTTACAATACAAGAACATTGATTCTTGTATCTTTTCAGCCCCTCTTCATACAGTATTTACGTGTTTATGCTTCAGTTTCTCTATTTAATCTTGACACAACTCCCGGCTCCCTGATTTTTAGTCCAGTGCACGAGTTGACTGTATTTTCCCAAAACCTAACGAGTCTTTGAGCCGCAGCGGCATTATGCGTGTGTGTGTGTGTGTGCGTGTGTGTGTGCGTGTGCGTGTGTGTGTACGAGCGGCAGAGTGCTCTCGCGGCGCGCAGGCCTGGCACAGCTTTAGTTGTCCTGCTCACCGGCTCTGGGATATCTTCACTCCTCAGCGCACATCGATTTGCAGCATCAGCTCAGATCTGGGAGCTGCGCCGCGGGAGGGTGAAAACAAGCAGAAAGAGCGCTGTGATGTCGAGGCTTCCAAATGCATACATGCGATTACAAGTCGGTTGCTTCAAAAGAATTTGTGTCGACGTTGGACAAACAAGTGATAGAAATGATGGTAGCGAATCCCTGTGTATGCTAAATACATATTTTTCTCCATTTCAATCAATCAATCAATCAATCCTTATTTGTAGAGCCCATTTAAAACACTCTAGGCTTACCAAAGTTGAAAAGTGGAAAAAACATCAACAATAAAAGACATATTAATAAATACATGTACAGTATACACATAAAAAAATGAAAACTTGTCTACCTGGTATTAAAAGCCAGAGAAAAAGTGCGTCAAACAAGGATTTAAAGTGCTCCAGTGATTGTGCAGTTCTAATGTGCAACGGTAAACTTCCACCGATGTGGTCCTATCAGAGAAAAGGAGAGAATAGGAAAGTGGGGCTGGAGGAGGTCATATAAATTAGAAGGTGTCATTATATTTGTGCCAATATGTGATTATCAGCCCCAATAGTGATATACAGGGGTGCCTCTTTATAATCATATAACCGCTAGTATAACATGACAATTACCTTTGTTTAAAGTCAGAAGAAAATGTTTGTAACTTGTGTACCGTGGTCCCTTCCCTTCCCAACTCAACACAAGCATTTCTTATGTGCTCCTCTTTCCTACTGTCCTATAACCTGAACAGATACGCTGCGCGGCAGGGGCGTGCTTCACAGCCGCGAGAAGAAAAAGGTGTGAATCATCTGGCTGCAATGACCTCACCACTTCCCGCACGTACATTTAGACATGCGCAGAAGCTGAGAACAAACGTAAAAAAGAATGGCAGCGGGTCAAAAAATGCTACATCTGCTTCGAGCGCTACACGGAGGAGAATTCACAATTCACCAACATTGGGAGCATAGAATACAAACACTTGAAATCATTTAAATCATTTCTGCACTGTAATTTGCACTTAAAAACAAAAACGGCAATGTATTGTTATTGTTTACTCCATCCTAGTTTTAGACACACTAATCAAAAGCTGCACAAAACCAAATTCCACTAAACATCTTTTGTGTCAGCGATACGTTCAATGATCGCTCGCCCTGTGAGATATTTGTCATGTGATTTTGATGAACATCAGTTAAGAAACTCCACTATTGAGAAAGAAACTCTTGCTTTATTGTTATTGCATCACTTTGAAATATCTTAGTCCTGGTCTTATGCTCACCATTGTGTGTACTGATCACAATCCTTTTACATTCATACCAAGAATGCTCAGTACAATCTCATTGATTCAAAAAAATAAACTTGGAGATTGATAGCAAGAAAGGATCTGAGAACAAAGACGCCGATGCACGAAGTATCCTAAAGCAGGGGTAGCTACAGTATCTTTCAAACCATAGAAATGAAACAGAATGCAACCAATTCTTCGCTCTAAATAAATAGGTTCAAATACAATTTTTTCGCCCCTGTCACAATAGAGACTCATAGAGCTCTTTCTTACAAGGTCTGACATTTTACTTTTACAAGACTATTTCTGTTGGGAAAAACAAAATGGATTATGTAGGCGGGGGGAAATAGCTTTAATTCCCTCTTTACATATGCGCTCAGAACAGGATGTACCTCTTAGCGCTGGTGGAGAGCTTGGCGGCTGTCTTGCTGGAGATCTTGGCCTCCTTCTTCTTGGGTGGAGCCTGGTCTCTCTGCTCCTGGCCCGGCTGCTCCTGTGGGGCCGCTTCTCTCTGCTCCGCGTCCGAGCTGCCCCCGCTGGTGTTGGGGCTGTCGTCCGGCCTGGGCTGCACCTCACTGGACATTATGACTCTGGAAGGCAACGAGAACATGTGTATTTTTGTTAGGAATAACTTACTGTGTCTTGTAAAGCATTAGAATCCATTGTATGTTTTAGTTACTCTTGTTTTAGGTCAACGATAGAACAATAACTGGTATATTGTGATATTTAAAAGGTAATGCATCATTCGAGGGATTCTAGAGCTGTATAAAACAGACTACAAAAAAAAGAAAACCGTATTGTACTGAAAAAACTGGAGGTGTTTCAGCACAGATCGAGTAGTAGGAGAGAGGTGTTGGGTCAGAGAGTGTTTGGGGCTGTCTTTTCTGAATGTGTGTTTGTGGTCTGTAAACAAAAGACAACATAGGTTTTATCCTTTTTCACAGTGTCTTGTATAGTACCATGTTATTTTTTTTTTTTATTTAATTAGACTTTATTAAGGACTCACATGCAAGCACAGGTTCCATAGCTAAGAATAATAAAAGAAAAAAATATATATATTGTGTTTTACTGTTCTACTGTATTGCTTACTACTAACGTATTCTTTTTGACATTTTTGCTCCAGATCGTCAACGCATAGAGTGTTGTATGGGTGAGAGAGGTTTAGAATTTTTGGAATTTTGGAAGCAGTGTGCGTGGACAGGTGAGTCTGAGCATCTCTACTTGGACTGCTGCCCTTGCTACCTGGCAATGGATAAAGAGAAAGATAATAGATGGCCGAGGGATGGATGGACGGTCCGGAATAATCTCAGTGTTAACTTCATCCAAACCATTTTTCAAAACTGTTCTTCTCATTTTTTGATCGGTACATTTGTGTTGTATTGGGTTTTATAGATAAGATAAGAAAACCCTTTATTTGTCCCTCGGAGGGAACATTTCAATGTCATCGTTGCGAACATTACAGCCGAATAAAAGGGTAATAAGGTAATAAGCGCACTCAGGTTATGGACGCATCAAACAGGATTTATTCTATAAGATAATAGATCATTAAATTAAATAATTAAATACAACTCTGGAGCTATAATTTCACTTGTGAAGTACACGCTGTACTTAGCAGCAGACCTGAGGTATTTACACAATAACTGGTATTCATCAATTTAATTGAGGAAAACTATACTGATACTGTAATCTTTTTTTTCATGTCTATTAAGTTAAGTACAATGGGATAGTCCAAGGTCTTTCAATCTGTCCTCATACTATATATATATCTATTCAGTGTGAGAATCCCTCTGTGTTTTCCTTGTATGCACACTACTGTACATGCACAGTTCATAAACGCACTAAAGAGCGACGCAAGCATATTTATTGTTAAAACATGAAACGCACAACCCCGTGGAAATGTCATACCATCCCATTCCCATTCCAGACGTATACATTTATTCCTTCAGATAAATTCTCATTGTGTGTGATGAAGCATAATGTGAAATCCATTTAGGAGAAACTACCAGTGACATCATATTTTCCCCCATTCAGAAGCACGGATGAAAAGGAACCATGGAGAAACAAGTGTATGTCTATTCCAGAGTAAGAAAACAGAGTGAGTGGGTAGAGTTTGATGAGAACCATGTGAAAACTGCTGTTCTGCTGATGACTTTCCCAGACGTGTTTATTTGTCAGGGTTCGATGCTGTAAAAAATATCTTCTTCAATCAGCCATCTATTCATTTTCTGCCACTTTAGCAATTCAGTGAGCGTTCTTTATTTATATTCAATTGCTGCGGCACGGTGGCTGAGTGGATAGCACTCTCGCCTCTCAGCAAGAAGGTCCTGGGTTCGAATCCCGGCCGGACCAGGGCCTTTCTGAGTGGAGTTTGCATGTTCTCCCCGTGCCTGCGTAGGTTTCCTCCGGGTACTCCGGTTTCCCCTACCACTAAAAATATGTACAATAGGTCTGGCATGCGCCTCCTGTTCGGCGACCCCGCTCCCATCTCTGTGTGGAGTGAGAGACAAATGCCCAAAAAAATAACAATTGTAAACCGCTTTGTGACTCTGGTCTGTGAAAGGCGGTATATAAATAAAGCTTACTTACTTACTTACTTACTTACTTCAATTCACATTTCTGACCCAAGCTTCAACACATGCATTCCTCAAGATATATAAGTGTAAATGAGTTAAACGCGTCGATAACGTGTGCCCTTTTTGAGACGCGAGTGTAAGATGCACCAGAGAGTGGTTTTTAGTTGCTCTGAGCCGGTTTGTAATGAGTACAAAACCACCGCCGTGCCCAAACAAGTTAACAACGGCAGCACCCAATTAAGTATAACAGTTCTGTAATATTGAAATGACATGTGTTGAGGTGGACTGCAGAGGCTTTTCATGGACAAATATATCATCCACTATACTACTTTGATTGAACCCGTTTTATAACATAACTCAAAGAAGGGCATTGTGATATAGATTCAATAAAACTTGTTAGCACGTCCCAATTAAGTTTTACAACGTTTAAATTGATCATCAGCCAATCTTTGACAAAAAAAAACAAAACAAAAACTGGAATTGGCCACAGAAAACTAGGGGTTGGCAGATTTTTGGCCAGGTCGATTATCAGAGCAGTTGTTTGGCCAATGCTGCGAGTTTTGTTTTTTGTATTTATTTTGTATTTTTTATCAACTATTCAAATTTTAAGTCAAATTTGCATATTGTTACAGTCATACTTACTGTATATACGTGCATTTATAATCACTGTCTGATAAATGTAGTTTATTTTGGTTAAATTCAAGGTCAAAATGAACTTCAATATTATCCCCCTTAATTTGAATAAAATTACATTGACTAAAAGTAAGTATCTCTGACCTGAGCGATCTATTCACCAAAGCTTTCAGTCTCTCCTATTCTGCTGGTACATCACATCCAGTCTATTGTTATTTGTTTGTTATTCTATTCATTTGATTTGTTAAACAATATGCTTAAGTTCAGGCATCTACACAATTGGATGAATATTGGCTCCATACAGTATCTCGGTTATCTCAACTACTATTTTTATTGGTCAAAAAAAACCATATGGGTCGGCTTCTGGAGGAAATGAATCACAGTCAAACAAACAATTTCTGTGGCTTCATACTTCTTGGTCTGGTTCACTAGGGAAAAAAATGTTTCACAGAGATGTTTCAAAAAATCTGCAACTTCAGCTTTATCTAATTTTAAAAAGAATACATACTTTTGATCATATGACGTTGTAGTGTCATCTATATAAAGCATTTTTCCTAATGAATATTTTAACCTAAATACCTATCTGTATATCCCTCATTTAAGCAGTACTTCCCCTTGGATTAACCACTACCGGTAAGATTTTCTGACTGCTAATTTACACATCACGCGTTACAGCACGTACGCGTTATACGCGCAGCAGACGCGCGTAACTTTTTTCCATGTTAACCTATGATGATATTTACACTTCTAGCGTTATACGCGCGTATGACGGACGTATAACGCGAAGCTGCGCTCTAATTTAGCACCAACGCGTCTCCCATTGAAATCTCATGTAAAAGTTAACATTATTTTTCTAGCGGTCCGTGGCTCTAGATTGCATCTATACACACACAGCACTTGTGTCTAAACATCAGCAGGAGGAGCAGCAGGTTTTACAGTGATTCTGGACATCGTTTTTTTTTTCTTTCATAAAGTCTCGCGTCTGGCCAAACCAGCGCACAGAGACCATGAAGACAAACACATGCATGTGATTTGTGTTGCTCTACATCAGTCCTCTGGCCCGTACTGTCCTCTACACTGCTCCATAGACTACACAGGGAGAGCATCAGAAGCCGCGGACCTGCGCGCACGGCCTGTGTAGATACTCCAAAAAAATGTTACGCACAGAGAGCGCGCAGTAAACGCGTACGCGCTGTTTACGCCTACTGTGTAAATTCCCCGTGAGGGTTAGAGCAAATGGAAAGGGGCCTCAGCTGTCTTTCAAGGATTTGAATGAATTGCGGGTCTATCTGGCACTTGAGTTAGAAAAAACGTCTCTCTATATTTACAATTTGAAAAGTAACTGACCTTCACTACTAATGGGCAGACGTTCACTTGGTTTTGGTGGATTTATAACTACAAATAAGGCCTATTTGCCCCCAAGAGGCTTCCTGTGGCTCAGAGAATTTACTTTAAAGCAGCTCTGCCTCTGTACAAGTCTCTCCATGGCCTCGCACCAAAATACATCTGTGACATGTTAGTGCCATATGAACCAATTCGGACTCTGAGGAGCACAGGGACAGGCCTCCTGCTAGTTCCTAGAGTCAGGACTAAACATAGGGAGGCAGCATTTCAGATTCATGCATCTAAAACCCTCTAACTTTCTTCCCGAAGATGTTAGACAGACTTCTCCTCTGACAATAATCATAACCAGGTTAAAAACAGTTCAGTCTAGCTGTGCATCCAACTAAAGGATAGTATCAATGCACTGTGATTATTTATGATATTAATGTCTTGTGTGATTCAAGAAATGTGTTGAGCACTTTGAGTTGCGCCGATTCCTGTTTTAAAGTCCATGTGGTCGGTCCCTACACAAGTCTGGTGAACTTCAGTGACCGTCTTTCTAAAATTTTGGACACCACTGAGTTAGAGTGAACCAGACCAACACGGTCTTAGACGAGTGAGAAGTGACAGATTTACAGCGGGTTGCACCATACATCACACGTCTAATTGTCGATGATCCTGCCTCACAGAGCAACATACAGCCCTCATGGAGCTCCCTAATGAGAGGTCCCATTGTTTTGCGGTGACAGCCGATATTGCACGGTGTAACGAGGCTCTCAAACCCAATAAAAAGATTACTGTGCTGCAAATGTAAAAGCAGGACTGATCACAGGGATTTAAAATGCAGCATATCTTAAACTTGATTATTGAACGTTTAATTCCTTTATTTTTCCATGTTATCATAATACATACGCACATGATATTGTTTTATTTTAATATAACTTTTTTTTTTTTTTTTTTTTTATTAAAGGGACAGTGCATATTAAAATACATTATGCATGTAAATAAGCCAGAATTAGCCAAAAGGCTATTTTTCATCTGTAGTCCCTGGACAGTTGTTAAGTGTCCTCCTGAAGGGAATAAAATTAAACATATCACAAACAGATAAAACATGACAGTAAAATATATACAAGCAATACCCTCAATAATACAAATCAAACATATAGACATGAACACACAACTGTTACACACTCAACAAAAAATGAAGACAAGTCAGACTCACAGACAAAGAACTTAATATAACTTCAGCATAATAAAGAAGCAAGTGTAAAATCTCTAACTTTAGAAAAAAAAGGAAGCAGCAAATCTAAAATCTCCAACTTTAGCAAAATGAAGAAGCAAGAATTAAGTATAAAATCTATCTTTAGCATAATAAAGAAGGAAGTATAAACAAACAGTTAGCAGCATGAGGGTCTAGGACAAAGTGAAAGTAAGGTTTGTATGCATGTACAAATAATGGGCTTTTTTTGGAGTGAAAGTGAACGCAGGAAGATCAGGGGTCCCTTAAAACGGAAACGTGGCCTTTATGTAAATGAGAACAGCTGCATCAAATTATCCTGTAGAACTGCAGAGCTGCTCAATGTAGGGTACACTATGCACGATCACGCTTATACGCAGGCCTCGCTAATGAACCCATAACGGCATGATAAAGTCAATGTGGGAATAGGGATGAATGTTATGTTCTAAAGTGATTTGCTGTTTTTTTTAATGTGTGCGATGAAAAAAGGTTGGAAAGCAGTAAAAAAAATCATCAAATCAGGTCAAAAAAACACTTAACAAAGCTATGCGCAAGTTCTGTATAAAGGAAACAATGAGGTATAATTTTATCATTTCAATTTTAATGAGCTGGATGCTTGAAATTCAATTTGACAGTTGACTGGATGGGGAATGAGAATCATATTAAGGACTAAATGTATTGCTAAGTGATTTGCTTCGATAAGGAGGAGGCAGACTGGCAGAGTGTGGCCTTCCTGAGTGGAGTTTGCATGTTTTCCCTGTGTCTGCGTAGGTTTCCTGTGTGCTCCGGTTTTCCCCTACCTCCTAAAAAAATGCACAATAGGTATAAACTTTAATCAGTGCGTGAATGGATGGTGTTGATTGGGTGCTTCGATGGGCCAGTGTGTTCGCCGTCTAGCTCCTGTCATCACCTTGTGTGTGAACTCTGAACAGTGTAAAGCGCTTTGGGTGACCTTGGTCTGTAAAAATGTGCTATATAAATAAAGATTACTTACTTAATACTTACATATACAATTTCAAATGGAGTGGGGATTTCCATGGCCACGAAGACATGCTGAAAGCTATTCTGACATTGAATCCACCCACCTTACAGTAATAATAACAAGAAGAATGTGAATAGCTACGGACGCTTTGATTTTTAAGGAGAAACTCACATTGAAATGATATGAAATGAATTATTAAGAATATTGATAAAATAAATCAATATATTCTGAGAAGGAGTACTGCAGACTATATTTGAAGATGTGTGTGTATTGTCCATGATTTAGAAAGGATCTAAAACACTTCTTTCTGCTCCTTTTCAACCATGTGGCCGGACTACAATGATTTGTAATGTAATTGTAATATGTTGTTTACTGTCATAATACCGTCCCCCATTGACATAAATGAATAAATATTTGAACTACAGTAATATTTTTCTTGTTTTCAAATGACAGCAATCCAGTCAATGAGAGCGGTGGAGCAGATAGGTTATCAATTTCCCGACCGGGCAATAGATCAATAAGTACATAACCTCGCTGGTAGTAAAGATAATGATTGTCTGTTTTGTTGTCAGCCTGTCCAGAAAATCTCCAGCACTGACTAATAGACTGTGTCCGCCTCCTTATGTCCAACAAAGTTATGTCGGATAACTAAGTGGCAAATCTGTAGCCTCTTAATTGACGGATAAGAGCTATGTTCTAGGGCTGCACAATTGCGATATTTTGAAGTAGGCGTTTCATTTTTTTATATAACCAAGAAAGACTCATAGAGATTTCAGAATCTCTTCTAGGAAATGTTCTTCCTCACAAATTTCTTAAAGTCAGACCAGAGTTGTGCAACACATTTTTACAGTTTATTATGAATAAGATGAATAAGAAAAGATGTCTCATTGCTTTTCCTTAACAAGACAAAAGATGCTGTACTTGCTTTTGATAAATCTTCAAAATATACTTAAAACAAGAGACATTTTCCCAAATCCAAGTGATTTTTGTCTTTAGTCCCTTTTTTGTTGGCAAAGAAGTGAAATATCTGTAGTCTAATTTGGCTAAATTGCAGTTTAGTTTTGATTGCGAGTAACAAACGCAAATTACTCTTTCAATTTATCAATTAATTGTTTAGATGCTAAATGGTCCGCAAAAAAAAAGAGTTTTAGAATTAATTGCTTAAATGGCTTGCAAGATCAAGGCTATGCTCAACTCAGAGCAGCCGTCCTCCTGTGGACTCACCACCTGCAGAGGGTCAGTGAGGGGCTGGTGCTATGAGACTTGGGTGGCATCTCTGATTGCCACCCCCCTGACCCAGAAATGGATTAAAGGGTAGAAAATGGATGGATGGATGGATGCTTAAATGGAGTGCAGTTTTTAATCTTCCTTTGAGTACATGCTGGCTGTCTTTACAAGATTTGCCAATGGGACAAGCCATTTAGTCTTATTTCACAAATTGTTGCTTTATTTTCTTATTCAAAAGGGAGACATTTCTTTTCTTCTTCTTTTAAGGCATTCCAAATATGCTCAAATTACTTTACATTTAGCCAAATTTACCATAACACGCTTTGCTTTGTTTAATTCTACGTATGGTAGAAATAAAAAGATTCATTGTTTACTAAAATATTTACTATTTACATAATCAATAAACTTGTTACAGCCCTAAATGCTATTTTTAAGACTGTTCAGACAAATGCATTGAAGAAAATGTGGGCGTCTTCATTTGTTATAGTAATTTTTTTTAAAGATGTTGAGGGTTTTACGATGCACTGTAAAAGTCTGTTGTGGCGAGTGGGCGATTGAGCGATGGAACAAATCTCCAGCTATGACCGCTTCATTGCGCGTCCGTGTGTATGGAAACACTTGAGGAATTCACTCACTTTTACTGAGACACGGCTATTGACCGAATTGTGTGACTGACAATAGGCCAGTGCGGTGCAATAACGCTGTCATTGTCAATGGCTCTTGAACATGACAAGCCAATACCTCTACAATGGTCGGAATGGTTTCGGCGGCTGTGGTTAAAGAGAATAGCCGTAGATAATGAAAAGTTGAGCTGTCCTCCTCGGAATCATCCAAGCTGAACCCCGGCCGGTCACGATTCAGAAATGAAAGTCGCCTACAAGGTCGTGTTCGCTAAATCCATTCTCTCCTGGTGTCACGGTGAGAATCTTAACCTCAAGGTGAGCTGGTCTATTTGCATTCTGCCGCTCTGCCATAAAAAATGCATGCCCCTGATGAGAGGACTTCCATGAGCGAGCTGTCTAAACCTGAATACCCTTTTGGACACAAGCAAGCAGAGATTGTTACAGCAAACATGAGGATTTGGCACAATGAGGGGGAAGGTTGACATTTTACAAATAGGGCAAAAATGTGGCGTAATAAGACAGTTGATGTTGAACCGCAATGGAGTGTAATAAATGGAGAATAACAATATGGGTCAAAGTGACATGCGAGTGTGATTTTGAGTGATGTGACAAGGAAAAGGCATGTACCCAGTTTTTTTTTCCAACAGAATGATTGCAATGTTGGCTAATTGTAGTGTTGTAAAGCCAAGTACAATGCAGGCTGATAAAATGTAAATAGACATAGACCTGTAGCAAGCAATAAAGTGCAACAAATGACTGTGAAGTAGTTATTCACAATGCTATAGCTGGAAAAAAGTGAGTACAAGGAAAATATATTAGCTTATTACTAAACGTTAAGCTAGCAACCATTGAGTAAGTAAGTAAGTAAGTAAGTAGTAACCATTAAGTAAGTAAGTAAGTAAGTAAGTAAGTAAGTAAGTAAGTAGTAACCATTAAGTAAGTAAGTAAGTAAGTAAGTAAGTAAGTAAGTAGTAACCATTAAGTAAGTAAGTAAGTAAGTAAGTAAGTAAGTAAGTAGTAACCATTAAGTAAGTAAGTAAGTAAGTAAGTAAGTAAGTAAGTAGTAACCATTAAGTAAGTAAGTAAGTAAGTAAGTAAGTAAGTAAGTAAGTAGTAACCATTAAGTAAGTAAGTAAGTAAGTAAGTAAGTAAGTAAGTAAGTAAGTAGTAACCATTAAGTAAGTAAGTAAGTAAGTAAGTAAGTAAGTAAGTAAGTAAGTAGTAACCATTAAGTAAGTAAGTAAGTAAGTAAGTAAGTAAGTAAGTAGTAACCATTAAGTAAGTAAGTAAGTAAGCAAGTAAGTAAGTAGTAACCATTAAGTAAGTAAGTAAGTAAGTAAGTAACTAAGTAAGTAAGTAAGTAGCAACCATTGAGTTAGCAACTTGGGTTTGTTGTTTTAAATCAGCCAAACTAAGACTAATAAATTTGAAAAAACAGACGAAAACATATATTTAAATCATTTGTCAGCTCGGGTGTGTAGTAAAACGTGTTTAAATGACAAAAATGTTGTCAAGTCTACATACGCTAATTTTTAACAATATGCTAATTGGTGGCCTAATTAATAAACCATGCTTCCATCCTGTAGGACTTGCTTACAGATAGCTTAAGTGAGATAGGTTTTGCTGCTTTATATATAGCTTAGTAACTACTTAATGAAAGCTGTTATTGGACACGCAGGCACCCCGTTAAGAAGTTGTAATTACATTTGACATAAGTGTGGTTTGGTGCAGTGGGTGTACCGCCGACAAAAGGGGCTGCTAACAATTTTCCATGGCGCTAGTTTGTACCACATTCCCCCGCGGGCTCTGTGTGCAAGCTAGCGGTGGTTATAGCTGCTGAAATGCGAAAAAGTTGAGTCCCAAACAACAACAATATGCATTCATGTTAAGCACCCCGCGATAGGGAGCCATCGGATCCCTGTTTTGGCTTTTTTTTTAAGAAGTCAGCAAGACACCTCCACTGCGCTGGAACAATATATAGCACAGCATCCGATGTGTGGCTTATCGGGAGGCTTAAGAACGCTGCCAAATCGCTCCAATCTAACACAAAAGACAGAAAGGATACCCCATTCCCGTGTCTACCCCCCCCCTCCCCTCTCTCTTCGACAAGCTCCTACAGCACCACCGCCCCCTCCTCGCCCTCGATCTCCCTCCATAGCCTCATAAATGTTGGAAAGAGTTGGTCATTACGCGCGGATGTCTCACCTTGGCTACGCAGGCTGGAGCGCACGGCGGCGTGAGAAGGATGGTTTGTTTACGCGTAGTTAGTCCGTGGTAATCCGTACTCGAGGGGGTGTCTAGTGTGTGTCCACTGCTCTGACTGAGTGAGCTTGGGCTGCTGTTGCTGCTGCTGCTGCTGGTGGAGACTGGAGAGTGTGCCAAGCGAGTGTGAATGCGCTTCTAGCTGTAATTACGCATGGGGCTTCCGGCGTGGGGAAAAAAGGTGTCACAATAAAAGCGAAAGGGGTAGGTTATAATGACATTGTGTTGTTATTGTGACTGTTTTCATATTTGATTAGGAGGTCTTTATAGCACTGGATTTGTGTAAAAGCATTCGACCTTACTGTATGTCTGTGTGTGCATGTTTGCATTGCCATAGACATGATCCACCTGGCATGGAGAAGAGCCTTTCAACTGAAATGTTCTTTCTTCCCAAGGGTTAGTTAGTGGTCTATGCGAGTTTATTTGTACAACACAGTTCATACAAAAGGCAACTTAAAGTATTTAACAAGTTAAGAAAAAGAAACATTAAAATCACTCAAGGCATAATAAATAATCACAGGTCATTAAACATAGTGACAATACAATCCTTTAGCTGTATACACAGTAGTAAGTAAGTAAGTTAGTAAGTTTTTATTTATATACCGCCTTTTCACTGCAGATCTGAGCCTCAAAGCGGTTTACAATTGTTAATTTTTTTTGGGCATTTGTCTCTCACTCCACACAGAGATGGGAGCGGGGCCAGTACAGGAGGCGCATGCCAGAACTATTGGACATATTTTTAGTGGTAGGGGAAACCGGAGTACCCGGAGGAAACCTACGCAGACACGGGGAGAACATGCAAACTCCACTCAGAAAGGCCCTGGTCCGACCGGGATTCGAACCCAGGACCTTCTTGCTGAGAGGCGAGAGTGCTATCCACTCAGCCACCGTGCCGCCCACACAGCTAAGAAGGAACTGTTAATAAAATGTTTAACTTTTGAACATCGTCAGAGTAGACTCCTGTCTCACATTTTCAGGAAGGCTCCTCCAGATATCAGCTGCATAAATCTGAAAAGCTGCCTCCACATGTTAGTCCTAACACCAGCAGGAGGCCAATCTCTGTGCTCCTCAGAGTCCGAGTTGGTTCAATATGGCACAAACATGTCACAGATGCACTTTGGTGTGAGGCAATAGAGAGACTTGTACACAACAGAGTTGTTCTATTCTCTGAGCCACAGGCATTGAATAAATCCCCATGTGAGTGATCCTGCATGTTTCTTTTCTTTAATTATATTGAAGATATTCACATCTGACAACATGTGGTCATATTGTGATAGTAATCGGGTCCCATACATGACTTTCATAATGACTTTCTACAGCCACAATGGGGGAAATCCTCATTAGCTATAATGTGAGAATTAATAGCATTGTTCTTGTTTGCTATTTTCTGGCTAATACAAGGACATTCTGCATTTCCTGATGTAGCCAGAGTCAAACAAATATTTATTCAGATATTTAATTCGTTGTCTCTTTGTTTCCTGGTTTGCAAGATGACTCAAAAAAGTGGATTCTAAACACATTGTTTCATTTTGGTGATGATCCAGATCACGACTTGGCAGAGGTATGTGCTCTGCAAGGGCTTTTTAGTTATATGTGTCCACTTCTTTGTTATCCACAATGTAGATTTTATTGAGATTATAGGCACACTTCCGATCCTTTATCATCTGTTCTAACTTGACTGTCCAGACTGCCTCCACGCGTGTCCCCTTCATAGACATGTATATTTACAAAGTTGCCACGAGAGGGCGCCATTGCCCCCTTCTGTGTGATGTTTCTCGTGGATCCCTTTGATGATTAAACACCACAACGGATGAAAGACTCATCTTTGACTACTCACATTAAAGTGTAGCGTCTTTGGAATATTTTTTTCCCCACATTTTGAAACGCAGTCCATGCAGTTTTCCAATGTCTCATTTGAACTTGTGCAGCACCTTGTAAGTCTGGCTCTCTTTTTTTTATTCTCAAACATTGGAAAAGACCACACTTCTCTCAAATATGATTAAAATAATGAATGTTAAATATTCTATGACATAGGGACAGCTACATCAGTCTTGTGACATATTTTGGTCATACATTTTGATCAATGCCAGTCAAAGATGAGACATGATTCCACTGCTTTATTCAATTCCAACCATTACCATTACCATAAACAATCAATTTATGTATTTTTCTGTTGCCGTGTACAATGGCCACCAGCCATGTTTGAAAATGATGCACATGTCTGTAACTTTGGAACCAAAATGAGAGTGAATAGTGGTTTTGTAGTGTACCAAGAAAAACTTTGATAAAAACTTATATTGTATTTTTTAAATTATTTTATTATTTTCTTTATTATTATTTTTAGTGCTGAAGAGTGATGTAACAGTATCTGTGGCTCTTTTAAATTATACGTACCAAATTGACAAATTACTAGTTAATGTCATTACAAAATATTTGCTAGTCTTTATTAATGATAATTTGTCTGACTAATATTAGATTTATGAAACACATAGTCCATTTGGGCATTATTTAGAAGATAGTTGGATATGTATAGGTTCATATCTCATACGTGTCTACTGTTTCTTTGTCATTAAGCAATACATTTGATCGTCAAAGTATAGTATATAGTTGTTATAGTATATAGTAGAGTTGTGCCATACCTAATATTCACTTATCTTGTGTTGTGTGCGCCTCATTCCAACTGTTCAGAAACTTGTAATGTAACACTGGAATTTCCCCACTGTTGGACGAATACATCTGAATGATACAACTTGAGTTTTCAGCGGAACCTTTCTCTTCTGTCTCTGTTTCCGCTACGTGGTAATAGAGCGCTGCACTCCTCTCCCCAAACATGCGCCATTGAAAACAAACGTAGCCCAGACGGTTGCCTATTTTCACAGAACAATCCTGCAATCTTACATATTTATCTGGCATTTAGCTGACTTTTACACTCACAAACAGACATGGAGAGCATTTTAGAACAGCAGCGGCGCTATCACGAAGAGAAAGAGCGGCTTATGGACGCGAAGACTAAGGAAATGCTGCACAAAAAGTCCACGGTAAGAAGTTCAATGAAACGTTAGCTGTAGCATCGGTGTAAATAACTCTTCACTCATAACCATGCATTTATGTGTTTATTGTCCCTGACAGCTGCGGGACCAAATAAATTCTGACCACCGGACGAGAGCAATGTTAGACGTAAGTTGTTTTAATTGTAAATTCGATGCTAAATCTTGTATGCTAACAGCTAAGAAAATTACGATTATGAATTTGATATTATATAATCTATGAATGAGGGATTTACAGATCCTGTCCGTCCATGCCCGATCCCGATAATTGATACGTGCCGCTACTATTTAGCTAAAGGAATGAAAGTCACAGATGATTTTTTACAAAAGGTGTCTGTTTGATTTACTGCCCTTCGTTCTTATTATTCTATGTGGAATTCTGGGTTAATTACAGTAATTAGTCTAACATTGGTCTGATTGAATGACTTTCTAAATATTTTCAGACAATTTATTCTTCCCTTATACATTTATACATTTGTAATCTTGTAAACTTGACTTAAATTATCATGAGCCACGCAGTTGTGAAATCGTAAATTCACAAGAAATTCCCAATAAATATGTTATAATCTGCCAGATAAACAAAAGGATGTTGTAGTGATGAACTCTATCTAATGCAGTAACGTGTACTGAAATCAGGTGGTCATTAAACCACTGGCCTTTGATTTGTTGTTGGAAAAAACCCTACATAATAGTTGAGGGAGCAGAAATGGGTATGACACCTTAACACGTAACCTAATTTGGAATATAACTATGTGTACATCCCTTTCCAACCTTCATTGTTACCAGATCACGCCACCAAGCATCCACATATTGTGCCTTTGTATTAAACCATTGTCATTTGTTTTCTGCAGAGGTATATGGAAGTGTGTGCAAACCTCAGAGACACTTATGAAGACAAAGACGGGTATGTAATAAAATGATTTTAATATCCCAGTGGTTTCACAAGGACAGTGCATGTAAGCTATGTCTGCATTTACCCTGTCGTCATCAGGATGAGGCGGGACGAGCTCGGAGCCATCTCTGGACCCAATGAGTTCGCAGAGTTCTACAATCGACTCAAACACATCAAAGAGTTTCACAGGAAGCATCCGAACGAGGTGCAGCTCCAGAGATCTGTGCGCCACGTCGACTTCCAGAGCAACATTTATTTATATCTGCATTTTCTTTCAGATCTCCATTCCGATGTCTGCAGAGTTTGACGAGTTATTCAAAGCCCAGGAGAACCCCACTGAAGAAGCTCTGAGTAGGTTCATACCTGTTTTAAGAACGGCCACTGGGTTTAGACCAGGGGTGTCAAACTGGGTTCAGAAAGGACCGGTGTGGCTGCAGGTTTTCATTCCTACCTCCAACCAAGCAGGAGCACTCCAGACTCACCCCATTCCCTCAATTTGTCAAGTTAAGACTGGACTCGCTTGAGGAAATGGGTGGAGTCTGGTGTGCTCCTGCTTGGTTGGAATGAAAATCTGCTGTCACATCGGCCCTTTTGAGAACCGGTTTGACACCCCTGCTTTAAACCCAAATCCAAACATTTCTCTTGATATTATGACTAAAGTTAAATAATCGGTGTCACACATTTCTGTAACAACGAAAGCCATTACAAAACAAGCATTTCATTTAGGCTTGACCATTAATTTGTTTAAACGGTTCAACTGTAGTGTACACAATAATACATGTCTGTAATTGGCAAAACAATTTCTTCCAACCTCCGCAGACAAGAAAATGTCCAGGCCAGGTCCGATCGCACGGGATTCCCATATTTGCTTTTTTTAATTTACATTATTAATGATCTCAAACCTGTACAGAATTCACAATGTACAATGCGAAAAGGGTCGCAAAAGTTGAAGGGGAAGTAAAAGTTGACATTTTTTTGTTTTGCGTAGACCTGGTGGAGTTCTCCGACGAGGAGGGATACGGCCGCTTCTTGGACCTGCACGACTGCTACCTGAAATTCATCAACCTGAAGGGCGCAGAGGTACGCAGGCAGACGCATGAATAATTCACCGGGATCCAATCCACTTACCTCTGTCTGCTTGTCCTCCACAGAAACTGGACTACATCACCTACTTATCCTCATTTGACCAGCTCTTTGACATCCCCAAAGAGAGGAAAAATGCAGAATACAAAAGGTACGATGCTTTGATATGCCAGGGAAGCTATCGGTGACATTCGGGAAACTGAAAATCTTGCAAACGGGGAGTTCATAAAGACTTCTGTCAGAGGCCGAATTCATACAGGTTCTTGTTTTAGCATAGGGACTTTTTGCACTTGTATTCCAATGTGGTTTTACTGAAAGTGGCAAATAAAATTAATCTGAATCTACAATGAGAGATGGTTGGGGGTCAGCCTCATTGGAAAATTTGCAAAAAGAGCCAGTGTGCACAATGGCTTAAAAAACAGTTCAATAAAAGGTAATTTTGGATAACCCTAAATCACAACAGCACTTGTCTCAGAGGACTTCACAACATTTTCTAATCATCTCAAACAGATCAGACAATCTAACGTTACAGATGTAGTCAGTCAAGTTCAATCATGTCTTTTCAAATAGTAATGGAATTGACCAGATGCCTATAGTCTTCAAAAATGTATACAAATTATTTTGGAGCGGACCGATAAATATAAACCAATGCGATTGGTTCATCCCCAACGAACCAATGGGGTGCGTTTACCCCCTTCACCCTCTTCCTGTTTCTCGCGAGTGCGCCTGAGTTATCGGATTTTCTAAAACCTAAAAGGGTTGAACAGAAAATGCCAATTTCCCGTTTGCCACCCACTCTCCCTGTTGTGACAAAGAAAAGAAAATGCTGGATGTTTGGTTTGGTGGAGAGGCGAGGGGAGGGGGAGTGTTTTTCGAGTTGGTGCTACGGCTATGCTAACCACATCGCTCACTGCACCTTTTTAATAACAAGAATTGCATATAGTCATTGGTGCAAAGGGATTGAGATGACCTGTATCCATAAATGTTGATACATGTTCTGAATCATCACTGTTCTCGGACCCTTTTCCATCGGCAAGGAACAGTTTAAAAACAACTTGAAGACAAACACACACTAAAAAACACAGGGAAGCAATTGACACTATGAAAATCAAGCACATACTAAAAGCAATAAAGTGCTAGACCACTTTAAGCCAGTAGCCGCCTCAGTCAACATAAGGCCACTTTTAGATGAATAAATAAAGCCAGAGGATTGATTTTATTGAAACAGAAAGAAGATTGAGGAAAGACTGAGGTGGTGAATAATCGAGTGAGTGTGAAGTTTTATTGTATTTTATTGTATGAAAAGCGCTTTATAAATAATGTTTGATTGATTGATTGAAGTGTTGTTTGGCTCTGGCAGGTATCTGGAGATGCTGCTGGAGTACCTGCAGGAATACACCGACCGGGTCAAGCCTCTGCTGGACCAGAACGACCTCTACAACAAAGTGCTGACCGAGTTTGAGAAGAAGTGGGACAACGGCACCTTCCCCGGCTGGCCTGTGGGTGGCTTCTTCTCATTTCGTATCCCGACAAATCAGACAAGAGTTGTTTTTGAGTGATTGCCATTTTTTTTCTTTTCCACCCTTAGAAAGAGGCTAGCAGCGCTTTGACACACGCCGGAGCTCATCTGGACCTCTCTGCGTTCTCGTCCTGGGAGGTAAATACTTCAGTTTCTACATTTTTGACAACATTCCTGAAATGCTGCTATGATTTTCCTGAATGTTCTGTATGTGCCGCTGCAGGAGTTGGCTTCGTTGGGTCTGGACAGGCTGAAGTCTGCCCTCATGGCTTTGGGCTTGAAATGTGGAGGGTAAGCCAGGCACACAGTAGATCAGATTGAATTTATATTTATATACATTCTGCTCACCGGCCAATATCAGTTGCTCTATTCTGATTGGGTTGTTTATCTTTCAGAGCCTGTCTATAGATACAGACTTTTAATCCCATATGATATACAATATTTCCCAGCAAAAAAAATCGGTAAAAACATTTTGGCCCCTTGCTTCCGGCTCTGTCCTATTGGAACAAACGTGCAACATAATTGTATTTTTGATCAAATGGGGTGGCACTGAAGGTAAATGGCATTTTGATTCCACTTATTGATTGTTGAAAAATCTTCAGTCTCATGTTTGCAATGTGTGGGTCTCGATTTCAATTTATGAATTGGATGTAAAATTGATCTAATCAATTACAGAAATTATAACACAAAAACTATCATCATTTTGTAATAAAAATACTATTATTTTATCTACATTGTTTTATTAGCTGCTCCTGTTGTTCTGTCAGAAAGTGGCCGAGACTCAATCTCTGCCTGACCAAAATCTAAACCAGAGGATAAATTACAAGTCTTTGTTTTGACAGAACTCTGGAAGAGCGCGCACAGAGGCTTTTCAGCACTAAAGGAAAGTCCCTGGAGGCGCTGGACTCATCTCTGTTCGCCAAGAACCCCAAAGCCAAGGGCCCAAAGAAGTGAGTGCTCGTCCAAACGCCTCAATGTCTTAAAATCTCAAAGCTGCCTTTTGCTAACGGTCCAACGCTTTCACAGAGACACGGAGCGCAACAAGGAGATTGGCTTCCTGGAGTCTCAAGTTTATGAATACGTGGAGATCCTCGGGGTAAGTGAATCACATTTTGGTTACGTTGGGTAAGACGCACAGCCATTTTTAAAATCATTTGAAAGCAGCAACATATAACAATTTTCATTTCAGTCTACACCGTCGTTTAGAATGAAATGTTGAGTCAGGTTGAAAATTATGTTTATTCAGGCTTCCTTTTTGCCTAACAAAGGACCTTGGCCGAAACTTTGCACATCTTTGAAACTTTGAAGCAAACCACAGTGGTATGCAAGTATAGTTGTCCTTTTCAAAGTTGCAAAGCTGTCTTGGAGCCTTACCGGCTCTGCACCTGTCACAGAGACGGATGTGCAAAGTTTTCTGCTTTTTAAAGATGTTTGAGTTGGATGGATACAGATTATTCCCTAATACCTTGTTCTCTGAACATATTCCAACTGGATCCAAAAAGCGGCCAAGCCCTGACCTGTGGTCGTGTTTTCTCGTGTCGCAGGAGCAGAGGCAGCTGACCCACGAGAACGTGCAGAGGAAGCAGGCGCGCACAGGCGAGGAGCGTGAGGAGGAAGAGGAGGAGCAGATCAGTGAGAGCGAGAGTGAGGACGACGACAACGAGATCATCTACAACCCCAAGAACCTGCCGCTGGGCTGGGACGGGAAGGTGAGGGGCTCTCCACAGGGGCCATGATAGAGGAGGAGTGTGAAGGGCCAGGCTGAATGGAAGTGGTCAAGAAATATGGGTCTGTTCAGTCACGCTTAGGGCCAGAAGTATTATTTATTATATTGATCTAAGATTGTTAATCCAGTCACATTTCTATCGTAAAACAGACGAATAATGGCTTTGATTAATACTCAAAACCGTTTCAGACTGGATTAAAGTGAATGTCTGTTACTTTCCCAATTGTGGAGAAGAAGTTCCCTGTTTACCCCTCTCTGATTGGACACAATTATTTCAAATCTTTAATCAAGAGGCGAGCTCACTCTCCAGCAGTAGATTGCAGGGAGGTTACTGAGGACACTAAAAGCATAGATTCAATTTATGTGGATTTAAATGTACATTCTTTTAAAATTGTTTTAAATTTTAGAATAGAATTTTAAAAAGTAGTCAAAATGTCCATATATCTTCATCTTAAAAACATGGTTTGATGGGATTCAATATAAATACAGTTAGCTTTACCAGAGCACTACGAGAGAGCTGAAGCCTGATGCAGAGTGGGACACATCAGTCTTGTATGTTCGGACCTGTACACTATCACTATTTTCTACTCCTGTTCAGTGTTTTCCTTTGAATAATAATACATTTTATAACTTGGATGTCTTTCTAGATACTCATGGTTACCCTCCTTAAAAGGAAAAGTACATTTAAAGACAGTTAAAATACAAAGTTAAAAAAACTGCATGAAACAGAGTATTATGTAGTTATGATGTAAGTGAATTAGGCTTGTCCAAAGTCTGCCTGCGCTTGTTGTTGCACCAAAGGATTAACAGATTAAACGGACCCTTCGTGTTTTTGTTTGTTTGTGGAGTGTTACAAAAATATGTCACTTATTGCTTCATGTCATTACACAATTTGGAACAGTTTTATTGAATGTAATTTCCTCTCCAGCCCATTCCATACTGGCTGTACAAGCTCCACGGGCTCAACATCAACTACAACTGTGAGATCTGCGGCAACTACACCTACAGGGGCCCCAAGGCGTTCCAGAGGCACTTTGCGGTGAGGCCCAGTTCTCCTAAGCACCACAACCCAGCCTCCACCCCCACACCCCATCACTGACCTCTCTGTGTTTCGCTCTGCTGTGTTCCTCAGGAATGGAGACACGCCCACGGCATGCGCTGCCTGGGTATCCCCAACACGGCCCACTTCGCCAACGTCACACAGATCGAAGACGCCGTGTCCCGTAAGTGCTCTGTTCTATGCTCAAAGTCCAGGCAAAATGTGTTTTCACCTTTGAACCCATCTAGAAGGTGCCCAGAACAATGTACTAAACCCCTTTGGAAATCCTGGTTGGGCACAAGTGTATAATTTCCATCATGATTCAAGATGTTTCACAATTCTCCAAAACCTCGATTAGATTTTAGGGTCACGATTCATTTCAATTCTCGATTATTATTATTATTTTTTAACAGCAAACTAGCGTGGTTCAAGTACGCTAATTAAATGTTTTAATCCAGCACTTTCCACTGAATGAGGCTGCAGATTAGCTGCTATAACCCTGTCAATATATATGTATCATTTATACTATGGCTAGTTAGTGCCTAATCTATCCACTGCAAGCTGTCACCATAGACCGTCATTGACTTTGCATTGAAACAGGACGCTACACATGGTCCGGTGTGAACGCCCCATAACACTCTGAACCAATGCAAAACTGGGAAACCCCACGTAAACAGAGTTTAAATGTCCGAGCATCACCGGTGACCAAATAGAGCACATATATAAGGCGCATGCGATTGATTGTTTATATGGATTGAAGTCCATATAAACAATCGGGTCTTACTGCCTCAGTCTTTGATTTGGGGGGTACAACTACTCACAAGAGCACTTAATCTAACTTTAATGCAGTCTTGTTTACCAAAAACACCCGAAAGCATCGGTCCGCCACTTTACATAGTCCAGGTTAACCACCACCGTTCCGGGCACGCGCACACACGCGCTACAATGATCGTCGATCCTCTTTGATTTCGAAGCTTGAGAGCATAACGTAATTTCGATCAATTTTGATAAAATAATCAAAATTGTGACACCCCTAACATTCAGAAAACTGCACCTGAACAGGCTTCGTTTTCCTCTTTACTCTAATTCTCTAATCACAACAAAACTTGACACACTGGAAGTATTTATAAAAAGTAGTTCCCCCTTTTTGTTTTTTTAGTTGTTCCTTGCTGATGGAGCAGGGTCTAAGGACGTTGATCCTCCGGGACGTTTATTCACATTCATTAATATTTATGGGCAGTGGTCATCCCTCTCCCTGTACCAATAGACCCTAGACAAATGGCTCCTATGCGTTTGTTAATGTTGCATTTCCCGTGTTCTAACGGTTTGATTCTTTGATCTGTCGTTGGAGATTCGACAATTTTGTAAAGTCCTCCGAGACGACTCTGTTGTGATTTAGGGTCATACAAAAATGAATTGAATTACATTGTTTTGTATTACATATGAATCAAAGAGGATCACATTTCAGGCATGGCGACTTTGTTTCCTTCAAGATTCAATTGAAATTCACTGCTGTCTTTCCATCGGATGGAAAGACAGCAGTGAATTTCAATTGAATCTTGAAGGAAACAATAAGGGGATGGAATCCATCCCCTTATTTTGAATGCACAGTGTTGTAAAAGTCTCTGGAGGTGGAAACTGCAAATACAGAGTTGGAATCCTTTATTCACAAAAACGCATTGTTCCAACTTCATTGCAAAACTGTCGGCATTTTAATTTGGTGGTAAAATGTTTCCAAACCAATCCATCCAAATGTATGACAAGCTTAACTTCGGTGGTATTCGTTTTCAATATGCAATTATTTCAAGAATGGAAACCCAGTTAATATAGTCTACCCTTTACTTCCAGTGCCAAAAGTTATTAAACATTATTTTGACAGGAAATGACTTTACAGCCGCCATTTTGTGATTTACAAAAACACAGCTGTGTCCAGGGATTGGGTTTGGAGGACATTTGGTTTAAAAGTTATTTGAAAAATGCATCAAATTTACTAGTTTTCTCTTTTGGGTCTTTAATTTGACTTGACTGAACCTGGAGCATCTCGCCTGATAATGCTTTCTCTTATGTGGGAAATTGAAAAATGACTTATTTTGTCTCCAGTGTGGTCAAAGCTCAAGTCCCAGAAGGCTTTGGAAAGATGGCAGCCAGACACAGAGGTAAATCTTTGGTACTGTAAATACACAAGATATTTCTGTATTTAAGCATTAATGTGTGTTATGTGATCACAGGAAGAGTACGAAGACTCCATTGGAAATGTGGTGAACAAGAAGACATACGAGGATCTGAAGAGGCAGGGGCTGCTCTAGATTATTATTATTAGCCGTTTTATCACACCTTTGATTTTTTTATATGTATGTAATGTTTTACCCTCATCTTTTTGTAAGATGGTCAAATAAAATACAGAGAACCATGTCCATATTTCTGTCCCTGAAATATTTGTTTTTAGAAAAAATGTATTTACTTTTCAAGTTTGAGGAGAACCCTGCTTATGTTTAAGAACTAGCTCTGAATGTGAACAACTTTCTATTGGATGGGTTTAGAAGCGATGCCGTGTTTGTATCGCGAAGGAAGACATGAAATCAAGTTGATGGCTGTCACTGGACATTGGAAAACGGGAAGCCCAAAGCCTCCTTTCCCAGAGCTACTTTCTCCAGAAAAAAATAGCAAAGAGCTACTCCTGTAAGTGTTGCTGGGAATAGTTGGGGTCAATCCTGAGATCAGCTACTTTCACAATCATTTATCATCACATGTTCACACATCAAATGCTATCGGGAAGGTACCTGGAAAGAGGTGGCCAGCTACAGGTTGCAGACCCCTGGTATAATCCAACAAACATGTCCTTGGCCTTGCCACTCTGTCAAAGAGATGTTTAATCTCAATGGGTTTTTAACATTTAAATAAAGGTCGAAAAGGTAAAACTTAGTGCTTTATTGACATTATTCTTTTACCCTGTACACAATAGTAAACGACTTCACTAGCCACCACTGTCCTGAAGAGAGGCAGCCATCAGACATGACTGTCCAGCAGAGGGCGCACTATGAGTTCTCTGAACACTGGGAGCTGTAAACCGTGGCACAGTTAAATTCTCTCATTACTTTAGTGTTTAGTCTTGTGTGGGGGACTCTTATAAATAGTAATCCTGTTCAAAGTATGTGTGGAGAGTTGGATAGCCGCTTTATGTTATGATATTCTACGCACTAACATCTGAGCAGCAGAAAACGTGTTTAATGAAACCCCAGTTTACACAAGTTCATCAACTGCATTTCCCTTGGTTTGTACTTTTATTTCTGAACACATTAGTGGTTTTGATTGACAGATTGCTCTGTATTCAAGAAATAAAAAAACAGTATAATATCAAACAGGAGCACTGGACAGAGTTGGTTAGTGGGATACAGATGGACTGATGCAAACAGTGTTGCTAAAAGAGCCTTTGTTTTCTATGTTCAGCGTGACAATATTTTGTACAAAAGACACACGTGAAGCTGGAGTGTATTTGAAGTACTCTTGTTACATGGCTTCTTGCTTATACTTACATTTGGAATGTCATGTTATTGGAATAAATTAAAATGACAATGCTGCTAAAGAATAGAAAGTCTCAGGATCCAGTGTCGTAATACTGAGAAGACACCTCATTTTTGTGAAGGAACGATAATAATTAATAGAACTTTGTGTGTATAAGATGAGAGAGAAAAAAACATTCCCCAGTTGAAAAATCAGAGATGCCACTTCTACGCCTATGTAAAAAAAAAAAAAAATCTTGTATCTGCAATGAACAGACAACTAATTATTAATATCACAGTAACCAGTGGCCCTGCATACACTAAAAGGTTGCATATTCATTCATCCAGCAATTTATACTTTCATTAATTGTTACTTTGAACCAAACTTAGGGCCAGTGTGTGCAGTCACATGGGAGGAGCTCAGAATGGAGCCGCTGCTTCTCCATATCGAGCTGGCTCCTGCATACTTGATTGACAAAGCCATTTTAAAATGTCTTGTATCCACCAGCTTCTGCTCAAGAATATCACTTCAAAAAAGTAAAAACGGAAAAAGTATGAGGAGGAAAGAGAGTGATGCCCTGAGCATAGAGCAAGTGACAGAAGAGGTGTAGGGTCAGAGAGTGCTTGGGTCTGTGTTAGGCCCTGTGTCTTGTCAGGTGTGTGTGTGTGTGTTGTATGAGAGAATAAGCTTCGGCTTCATCCAACCAAAAAGTTTCAACTTTCAAACTGTGTATTTCTGTTTATTTTGTATCTTAGGCTTTAATCGTTTATTTTCTGTTTTATTTTGTATGAAACGTATAGGTTTGAAATAAATGATCAAATATTGGCAAAGTGAAGTAACAACTGAACTGGTGCGAGGGGGCAGCAACTCGCTAATTCATCGTACAGGAGAAAAAAAAAATCCAAAAATCCAAGAAGAAAGAGGAGGCTCTGGAAAAGAATCCAGGACACACTGAAGGGACTTTGCACATCTTTTTGCTGGCCTAGCAACACCTCAGGATTCCACCCAATGAGCTAAAGGAAGAAGAGGTCTTTTCACATTCTGTCACTGACAATTGAAATGTACAAATGAGGAGAATTAAGAACCCATTCGTTTTTTTAACTTGCGTCATCTGTAACTCCCAAATACACATTTTCCCCACTGCATATGTGTGTACAGTATATATAACCCAGGAGTCTCCAACCTTTTTCATCCAGAGAGCTACTTTCTCAGGACTTAAGTGTTAGGGGAAAAAGGAATCTATCAAATGGTGAGAAAAAGCCGAGGATGGGGCACAGTTACTCATTATTTATCATTTATTAAATTTTTAGGTGTGGAAATATTCTCCTGGTAGCTTCCGGGCCACAGGTTGGAGACCCCTGATATAAATGCTTGAAATTACAGGTGTAGATTAGCACTGCTGCTACAACCTGCATCTCTCCTTTTTTCTAATGTTTATTGTACACTGTCCCTGTAAAAATAAAAATCATACCAGACCAGACGAAACGAATGAGTTATTTAAGAACTCAAAAGTCTCAAAAAATTCTGAGCCTGTGCATAGACCAGGTTTTTTTTCTATTTTACAGTACATACATGAATGAATGAATGAAGGAACTTGTTGCAGCCCTAATCAAAACAAGTCAAAACCTCCAAAAACTCATCAATAAAAGTGTCATTAATGATCAGAGCTCAGAGTAACCACTTGTCCTTCTCTTTGTTGAAGCTCTCGGCCCATTGGCGCGTCAGCTCCAGGTAGTGCTCCGGCTGATTGGGCAGATAGTCTAAGTACAAACGGGTGGCGGTCTTCTTGGGGACCGCCCTCTCTATCTGCGTGCCCTCGTGCCACTGGTTAAACGACGTAATAGTCACAATCTCCGGCCTCACCGCCAGCGCCGCCTGCAGGGACGTCTCGTAGTACCTCCCGTTCACCCTGTTCCGCGTGTTGTGATTATTCCAAGGCCGCACCGCCGTGTCCACGTACCCCGGCCCCACGCTGGGGATAAACATGAGGTTATTGGAGTCGCAGAACGCCTTGACTGCCTTCCAGTTCTGGTGCGAGGAGCCGAAGGAGAAGCCGTTGGAGGCGAAGTAGGTGTACATGCCGTCGAAGCCGCTGGCCAGGATGTCGCTGGTGTGGCGCTCCTCCACAACGAGCGCCACGAAGAGCGCGTCGTAGGCCGTGCCCCGGAGGCTGCGCGAGCCTTTGGGCGTCAGCAGCTCGGCCCACGAGTCCGAGGGGGTCAGATACGAGTCGTAGATGTAGAAGAGAGGCAGGACCTGGCCCGTGCTGGAGCGCAGGCGGTAGAAGGCCCCGTGAGTGCCGTATCTGAGGGAAAGACAGGTGCGGGTCGGGAGTTTTTATACGTGTTGCAGTGATTTAGAGCAGCGTTTTTCAACCAGTGAGTCGTGGGGCATTAGTGAGCCTTGAGATGATGTTTGGTGTGCCTTTGAAAATGATCCAAAATCATCTCATTGGTCAAAATAATGTTAAAATAAAATAATGTGAGAAGATTATAAGAACCATTTTGCAATTTCTATATAATATACTTTGATGAGAATGAATGGCTTTGTTAATTAAGGCTGTAATTTCATTTTGGTATCAGTTTCAAGATACGGCTTGCTGCGGCTCAAAAAAGTCAGGGACACTGATTTAGAGCAGTGGGGCATAAGAACCCCATGTTATTAATGTAGGAAGGAAAACTCTTTTTGAGGATTAACAAGGGCTTACAAAAGATCTAACCAAGGTTTGCATTACCCTTTTACATTGTTTTAGATATCTTGAGCTATTTTATTCAACATGATTTTTTTATTTTTCTTAGCAGAACAAGAGCCAAAACTGGAGCAAAAATATGGTTTGTTTTTGCAGACAGAGGCCGAGTATTAAATATTAACTGCACTATACTGTAGGTTCAATGTGTATAATCAAATGAACAAAATGGCAGGTTTTCTCGAGAGAATAATGACCTTTAAAAGTATGTATGACATAAAAAAATCTAAAAATAATCCAAAAATAAATTATGTGTCATTTGTTCGGCTAGAAAGACACACATTGACTTAGGGCTGTGCGATAAAAATGCAAAATCTGAATTTTATTTTCTGCTTTGGACGATTTTGATTTTAAATAAATTATCATTAAAGTCACTGAAGACAGACTTTGCCCTTGAAAATATGTTTTGATCTTTCCGCTCAATATTCCAGTTTCAAAACAATTTTTTATTTGTTTCCCCCCACTATGTATTTAAAAAGTCTTGTAGAGACTGTGCTGATATTGCAAGTATAATTCATGTGCTGCTGGAACTCTCACAAAATCCTTATTCGATTTCACGATTTTCACATTTTTCACAAATTCAATTTTTTCAAAAGCTGATTAATTGCCTAAATTTAATTTATTGCCCAGCCCTACATTGACTCATATACAGTAGTGCTTGGTATTTCACACATATAGTGGAGTGGCTTTCATGGTTTAAAAGAAAAACAGAGATTATACAACCACCACTCACTGCTTCTTTTGGCGCACATCTTTCTCTGCCCTCCATCACTGTTTGTGAGTTTGTTTGGTGTATTATTATCCCAGCCCTGACTTACAGCTTTATCGGTAGGCTCTACATATTCCTATCTGCTCTATACAGTATGTGCATATGTGTGTGTGTGTGCATTAGGACACTGCCTTGTCATGATGTCCCCAGCTGTAATGCGAGCTAAAGCCTTCCCTCTCTCCCTCTCTCTCCCCCTCTCCCCCTCTCAGACACATCCACACTGGAGCGATCTATATTTAAACCACTGCTCTTCATCACGTTTCTGGATGAGCGTCCGTGAACCCACCTGTCGATGATGTACCGGATGTTTTCATGCATGCTCTGCTCCGTCCGGCCCTTGTACGGCTGGATGTGGAAGGCCACCTGCGAGAAACGGCGTGTTAGAATACCGAATGAAAGTCTATTTTGTGTGTGATTACAGGCTGCGGAGGAAAGGGTTAATGGATCTCTGCAGCCTGCGGAGAGTTATGTAAGCAACGTGACTCATGTTTGTACCGTTCCTTTACATCTGCGCTAAAAACAAAACAGATTCAAGGAGAAGGTCAACACAACTCCAACATTAGGCGGAAACTGGACATACTCTCAAAGGAAATATTTGCAAAATCAACCAGACGAGCTAGAGGAAGTGTGTGTGGATAGGGAAGTCTGGGCGTCTCTGCTTAGACTGCTGCCCCCGCGACCCGGCAACGGATGAAGTGGAAGAAGATGGAATGGAATGGAACTTTTTGTTTTTTGCCATGTCACAACATTTTTCCCTCATAAAAAACAGACTTGGAGTATTTCTTTAGATCCATCCATGCTAATACCAGGAAGTTCTGGCAGAAATATGTAACTCCGCCCCTTCTGTCCAAAAGCGCGTTCATGCAATATCAAGGTTGGACGTTCTGATTTGGAAAAAATAGAAATGAACGCTGCTAATCTCGTGAATTTGCGCATGATTGGATGAAAATATAGAGCCAAACTGAAGTCACCTACATGTTTCCAAATACATAGATTTCAAATATTACCTCGGCTTTTCCTTGTGCTCTTAGTCTTAAATGCATCTGCTGACCATATCTCAATAGCTTCCGGTTTACATGCCAGAAAATGGTTAAGCCCAGATTTGCCAAACAAATAGAAACATTTCCCACCTCACATTGGAGTAGGGCGAATTCTATTTTCTTTTTTTTTAACAAGTCCTTTAATTTACTGTTCAGATCAGCATAAGGAACTGGACTATAATGATTAATTGTCCAATTACCAACTCTGCATTGAAAAAGGTCTCTGAAGGATAAATTGCTGTTCAAACCTGACTTCTGGCGTTGCACACTGTCCCTGGTTTCTTTAGGCAACACACAATACACTGTCTATAATGTTTTCAATGCCCTCTCATAGACTGATGCACGTATAACATAACAATAAACTAGCACAAGTCTGCAACAGCCGACCCACATTCGTGTCATTTCTCCTCCTCTTTCCACAGAAGTATTTCTCAGATCCTTTTTTAGGCCAAGCACTCTGTCTGCTCTGCTTTCTTTGCACACAACACCAAGGACACACCATTTCTCTCCCCTGGCCTGCTGACACTGTTGGGGAAAGGGTATTGTGTATGACTGCTTTCACATACATATTCTTACTTTTATTTGTATCGGTGATAAAGATTGAAATGTTAGTGTGAGGGCTGACTCCACCTTCACCCACTCCAGCTGGGGGTGTAGGCTCCACCCTATGGCCTGAACCATGGTAGGATCAGGAGAGGAGGTTTTTTTGAGTTTATATTGTTTGCAATTGCCAATATTATTAACATTGAACATTATTAATGCTAAGATTAGTTACTTTTTTTATTTTTATCCTGAATCTATTTTAAATAAATGTATGTATTTGTTTTGTGTAGAAGTCTTACTACCCCCTTTGATTGCTAGCTGGTTTGATAATCTACTTCATATAATCCCCCAGTGTGTCTTGTGGTAGATCAGTTTGGCCATGTTCAGTTGTTCATTTGATTTTGGCCTCATTTATTTGTATTTTTGACATGTTTTTGGCTGGTTGAAAAGCAGAATATTCAAATTGTTTTGTGTGCTTCCTGCCCGCACATTGGTCCCTTATAGCCACACACATTTTTATTAATTCATCTTTTCTGTGCATTAGTGAACTCTATGCTTTGATTATAAAACAATATTCATGCCCATAAGTTTGTATATAGTATAGTTATTTAAGAAAAGTCATCGCCAGAAAAGGAGCTGCTTTTGTTCCATAAATCTCCAGCTCAAATGCCTGCTGTTATCTATAGAATTCCTGTTTAGTGCTATGAAAGGACGAAACCTCACATAACACGTTCATCTCCGTCTGTGAAAGAAGCCGGCGCGTTTCCATGACCACGGTGAGCCTCCTCATGGCGCCCGGACGCCCCGATCTTTTGAAAGGGCGTTAAGGTGATGCTGACAGCGCAGTTAGAGTCAATGACAGCTGTGTGAGAGCTGTGTGAAGCCAGCGCCGTTAAAGGAAACGAGGATGGTACAGTTGGTTCAGTTACTGACGGAGAATAAATACGTATACAGACTTTGGACAAAAAATAACTTCAATATCCACGATTGGTTTTGGTCATCAAAGAAGTCGTGATCAGACTGAATTTGAGCTACAAACTAAAACTCCATAATAGCAAAGTGAATGAACAGGTTTGCATCTGCACCAAGCCCCAGGTCTCCAAGATGTCTGCCCCATAAAATCAATGGCCTTTTTTTAACCCCCTGTTTTATTATTATTATCATTATCATTATTATTATTAAAGGCCTTTACCGAATGGTTGAAATGCAGTTTTTTATGGTATAAGTGTCTAGAACAGAATGAGAGGCCCCAAAGAGGTATATCACTCAGCCACAGGGCAGCATTGTGGATAGCACTCTCGCCTCTCAGCAAGAAGGTCCTGGGTTCGAATCCTGGTTGGAACAGGGCCTTTCTTAGTGGAGTTTGCATGTTCTCCCCATGTCTGCTCAGGTTTCCTCCAGGTGCTCCGGTTTCCCCTACCACTAAAAACATTGCTTCCGTCATCACCATGTGTGGAATGATTGGAACAATATCTGAACTCTGAACATTGTAAAGCGCTTTGGGTGACCTTGGTCTGTAAAATGCACAATATAAATAACTATTACTTACTTACTTACTATATTTCAGTTCCATACTTCAAGTAGACTCAAATAGTGATCCACCAAATGGCTTAGGAAACCATTAAAGAGTGAAGCAGAAATATATGCAGATAATATAATATATCCACAATTTGCCAGTGTGGCAGAGCACCACAGTGGGTCAAGTTAGGAAAAGTCATTAACAATAATAAAAGTATTTTTTAAGACCCCAAAATAATAGCTAAATGTATCCCAAAGCTTTGCAATGTACATGGCCAGACTGAAATTCCTCGGGAGAGTTATATCTTTACAACCGCTGGGATCTTTGCATTGAAACAGGAGCGTATTGCCCCATGTAAACTTTGTATCTACTTTTAGCCAGCCTAAATAAGGTTTTTTTTCTCAAGTTTTTGAGTTGCTGAGGATAAAATACCTATAATGCCGTTGTGGTGTTTTCTCCTTGAACCTATTCAGATTCCAGAGACACATTTTGACAATCACCAAATGCTACACAATTTGCGACACAATTTATGAACTCTCACATCAGAATAAGAGCAGTTTCTGTGTAGCTACGTAACTGCAGTGGACTAAAGGGGTCAGTCTATGATTAATTAGTAGAGTGTGCTGGAGGGGATTTATGGATCAGAGCGCGACTATAGTCTGGTCTGCTGCTCTGGGGCTGTCTGCCAAATAAGGGCATCCGAGTCCCGATTCACACCTTTTAATTAAAAGTCACTTTAAATGAGCAGAGACAGAGTTGAGAACTCTCTGATCCAGTAATTCAGCAAAGTCACTATGTCACATTTAAAGCTGGGGTTTCAGACTTAAGATAACACATGTTTGTTTGTTCCAACAGAAATAGTCTAAGTAACATGTTTTGCGGCCTTGCTCTAATGAGAAAACATTTTATCTTTTGAATACTTGGGAATCCCTATTTGACACTTTGGGCTGATCGGCTGAGTGAGGGTGGTTTGGTCTTTTACACTTTATGGTCTGAAAAAGCTGATATAAAGATGTGACAGAGGCAAAAAATTCCAGAGAAACATCTAGGATTTTATGACACAGTAAACATTTTGTATTTTGGGAGTTACTGTAATTAGCCCAGCTTTAAAGGCGCAGTGAGATTTGAATTTCTAAATCTTTTTTACACGTGTCCACAGATAACAAGTCACATGTGCGAATCATATTTTGGCTTATCTGAAGAAAAGTTTAAAGTGGAGGTATCCTTAGTTAAAATACAATGGATTTAATGTCCACATGTATTTGTGCTTACAATTTTAAAGATGAGCCAATCAGAGAGCAGAATGAGCTCTCAATTGTGTTTTTTAAGTGACATTTAGCTGGTTTTGGCTCTTCTGTTTCATAATAACAATCACACACACAACAAATTATTAATCAGTCTTTAGTAATGGCTGGGATTGTGTTTGTATTTGTAATGACTTTTACAGTCCACTAAGAAATATTACATACTGCTCCTTTAATAGAAACTTTCATTAACACTTTAGAGCTGTAATTTCTAACAATCAACTTTCTTTCAAACTTATACTAGCATCTTATCTCATGGAACAGTGAATATCCGAACAATGTTTATGTGGGTACAGGGAATAGACTGTTATGACAATACTTCCAATAGAGTTCCTGTGTTTGTCTGTGTGGTAGAATACCAAAATAATCAGATAATTGAAAAGGCAGGCGGTGACTTGGCGTGCGTGGGATTTTGAATGACATGTGTCTTTGTGTACATTGAAGCTGCCGCGGAAGAGAACTACTAACTAACATGAAAACTACAGGCTTGTCATGACTGCAGAACAAAAGCGAGAACTCAAAAGGTAACTGCAAAAATAAAAGATTTTATAAAGAAAAGTCAAAATAACTAAATCCAGGATAGAATAGGAATCCAATATCAAACCGGGGAGAAAACACAACGGGCCGACAACAAGAGGAGAGAAGCACAAGTGAAACAGATCAAGGGAAGGGGGGGCAGGCGGTCAATTGAACAGAAAGGAAGTATTCTCAAAAAAGACAAGGGAACCAATACACAAAAACAATGAAAAAATGAACAATGAAAAAGTCCACAGCAAGTCTGGCTGCTACAATCACAAGATGGGTTCAAGAAAAAGCCCTGGGAATCACTATTTGACACTTTGGCCTGATTGGCTGAGTGAGGGTGGTCCAGTCTTTTGCACTTCATTGTCTGAAAAAGCTGATCTAAAGATGTGACCGAGGCAACGTGAAAGAAATTCGAGAGAAACTGCTTGGATTTTATGACATAGTTAAATGTTTGGGGTTTGCGAATTACTGTAATTAGCCCAGGTTTAAAGGCACAATGTGTGAATATTGAATTTCTAAATTTTGTACATGTGTCCACAGATAACAGGTCACATGTGTACAAGGGAGAAGTGCTCAGACTCACAGAGAAGAAAAACAATACATCTCTGAATGATATACTGCTACCACATGAAGTAGTTTTCTTATCATCCATAAAAAAGAATCCAGCTGAACATAAAAATAAATGACAGATGGTGAAAAGTATAAAACCTACCGGGGTCTCACCAGTTACCTTGATGCTGTGTTTGTGGGCAGCGTCCAGGACCGCAGGGACCAGGTCTTCGGTGGGTTCTCCGTGGTCATCGGCCACTCCGGGGGGGTACCAGGACAGGACCAGCACCCCTAAAGCACACGCCATCCACAGAAGGGAGCGGGAAGGATCTCATTACGCTTGGATTTCGAACATGAACGGCACATTATCCTGTTATTTAGGAGTGCCCAGATAGCTACTCATTTTGTCATGAATTGACCGATCCACACTGGAATTATCTTCTGTATTTCTGCTCATGGAATGTTCAACTTGTTCCCGTCGACTGTTTGTGCCTGTCATTACACTGAACCATGTGTCTTCAGCTGCAGATAAAGGAATCATGCTGCTCAGACTGTGCTGCAGGTGCTGAAGTATAGAGACCATACCATATGGATTCAACCAAAGAAACTGGCAACCCACATTGATAAATGTTAAATGTGGCATTCATCAACATTGTTTCTTAAATGAAGAATAAATCAGTTTTAAAAAGTGGCTCAGAAAAAGACATCTAAAGACATATCTGTGTGTTTGTCCTTGGATCTGGGAAAACAGATTAAATATAAACAGTTTAAACGCGTACAGCTCCTTTAAGAACTAAGAACAACAACTTGTTATATTATCTATGAATATTTGATACGCTTTGACATGTTATATACACACATTGCACTTTAATTTGCCATTTTGGATAAATAAAACCCATCCATGCATCTATCTATCCGTATATGCTGTGTCTGTTATCTGAGATTGCATCATCCATCCATTGGACGCTGGGCTGACAGACCCTCACCCTGGCCCTGACACTTCTTCACTGGAACATATTGTATATTGAATGTTCGTCATATGAAGAAGGTCTAGGCTGTGGATTTCCATTTCAGTGCAATAGAAATAAACACCATGAAATTGCAGTCCAACAACCATGAAGAACAAGTTTTTCCTCATTACTCCCTAAATAATGTCTCACAGAAAGAAAGGTTTTTTCCCCCACTGTTTTTTTCACTCAGCACAGTCATTTTCTGCCTTTTCAAGTTGGAGAAGTTGTGTTTGGAGTGTGCTCGTGCAAAGTTTTCCGCTTTTTACAGTATTTAGCTATGTCATTATCTGGACTATTTTGAGTACACTAGTTCACACTGTTCAATGTAGATAATAAACGCAACCGTCACAACAACCCCAACAGTCTCCACGGGTTATCAAAGAGAAGGCAAGACACAACGGTCAAATTGGGCGTAGAGACCAAGCATAAATCCACTGGTGAAAAAAAATGCAAATAAAGCATTCAGCATCTCACTCTGGACCAGAACAGAGAAAATGGTCCAAACAAAGTGTCTACTCCATCTCTGCTGCTGTGACCTAAAGTGCTAATGCATCTTAATACAATTGTTAGGTACTATAAGAATTATGTTTTTATTTTGTTTTGTTTGGATGGAGTGTTTTCTGCTGCTAATGGACACCTGCATTTTCCAGTAAAATATATATCTACCTATCAATCTATCTACATTATCGATCCAAAGCATAAGTCTGAGTCTAGCTGGGTGTGCACTGTACCTGCTGCAGCCTCCTCGATCTGAGACATGTGGTTGTCCAGCACAGTGGGGTCCCTGGAACTGTAGGGCCCTAGCTCCGGGTAGAAGCTGGCCGCGATGTCCTCTGGAGGCTGGTGGTTCCCCTGGGGGTGACTGGCTGCGATCTTGGGGTCCCAGTGTGGCACCAGAACATGATCCCAGTGGATGTACTTCTGGTCCAGGCTGGGCGCCCCGTACCACAGGTAGTAGAAGATGTGGACGTCGTAGAAGATGCTGTACTCGCGGTCCGACCTGGTGAAGACCACTTTGGTGTCGCCGCGCCCCGTCTGAGTCTGCGGAGACGGGTTGGTGAGGTCTCTGCTCTCCCCTCTCCTCCGCTCGCTCCCGGTGAAGTCCAGCCCCGGGGCCATGTCGGAGAAGCCGTCGCTGGGCTTGAGCGTTCGCAGTCCCATCATGGTGCCGAAGATGAAGAGGGTGAAGAGGAAGAGCGCCACCAGAGCCTTCCGTCGCAGCCGAGTCATGGTGGCCGCCTGAGACGAAAGAGAAGTGGTCAGGGGTTTTGGTGATGGAACAGGGTCACTTGTAATGAAAGATTGTAGTTTTGCATCAGACAAGTAGATAAAATGTTAGGTAAAATATTTAAAGAAACAAAGGAAGTAAGGCTGAGTTCTAAAGGGACACGTGAGTATATTCAAAACGCTGCAGCTCGAGTCCTGACTAGAACTAGGCAGTACGATCACATTAGTCCAGTTCTCAGGTCTCTGCACTGGCTCTGGGACTCTGAGGAGCACAGGGACTGGCCTCCTGCTGGGACTCCGAATCAGAACTAAATATGGGGAGTCAGCATCCTTGCATAAGACTGAAAGTGTATCTTCACTCTTTTCAATGACCTGTGATTATTAATTTTACTGCCTTCTTTGACTGTTTCTATTGTTTTATTAAGCACTTTGAATGTATGAACTGTGTATAAACTGCATTGCCTCTAAAATCCTGGTTGTCCCACAGAAAGCTTCCCTAATCCTTCCCATCTCGCCAACCCTCTTCCTAACCTTTACCCTAGCCATAACCTGATTGTGATTCTTCAACACAGCTTTAAATTAAAAAATAGCAACAAAACATGAATAATTCCCTCTGCCTGGTGTTATAACATAGAATGAAATCTAGACATTTAGCACGCAATATTAGTAGTCAAATGAGTAGTCAAACTTATCATAAGTAGTTTCACGGATATGTAATAGTAATCACATTATAATGGTGTTACCCTTTCATTAACTCAAAATGTTATTGGGTTTGACCAATAGTAATTCCGGAAGTGACTGTGGGCGCCATTGTATTGATTTAGATTCAACCAGTGAGGCGTAACAAGGTTAAAAAGCCCTCCCTGTCAATGTCTCTGTAGTTTAGATTGTTAACCCTTTAGGCACTGAATTCATGGACCTGAATGAACCTCGGAGCGTGGGCGCCTTCATCGGGTCTGATCTTATAAATATCTTCACCATGTGCCAGATTTTCAGTTTATCCTCTGTGGTATTAGCTTGGTAAGATATTAGCTTGTTTTTGGAATCTAGGTTTACCTATTAATAATCTATTTTTTTCCTTTTTTTGCCTCAGCCTCCAGCCTCCAGCCCAGTCCAGTCCAGTCCAGTTTTATCTTTTTGCATACCTTTGTCATCAAAAACTTCTTCCTCTATTCTGACTTTTTGGTCTGCTAATTTTTTGATTCACCAACGTTATATCATATCTGTCTTTGTTTGTTTGTTTCTGTCCTGTCTCTATAATGTCTATGAACGTTTGTGTCTGATACAAAGCTTAAAAAACCAATAATAACCTGTGAAACGTTGGCCTTCACGATACAGGGTGGCTTGAGTATAATATCAGCAAAGAATCAATGATGCAAGAAAGGTCAGGCTGGATACTTAAAGGAAGTCTTTAATGCGACGATCGACGAAGTGCGGAGCAAACTGCAATTATCGTTCAGGGTTAAGATAGTGTCTGTTTGTGTCTCATTGAACAGAACAGTCTTATTGTCCAACAGGGAACACAGGACATAGACTACTTAACCAATAGAAACATGTCACTGCAAGAAGAATAGCAGGTCGAGTTCTCAGATTCAGATGCAGATTAGTTTAATTTATTTGACATTTTCAGTAAAACCACATTGGAATACATTTTCAAAAGTGTGCACAAGACAAGTACATAAATAAAACAAACTAAAAAAAAGTCCAGGAAATTGTTGTCACTGTGAAATTGATCTACAATAGTTTCAATCCAAGTGAAGATCAATAAAGTGCTTTGTTTAGACTGATAACATCTTGTGGAAAGAAGCCGTTAGCGAAACGTTCTGCGTCTCAACGAACGACATCTTCTGCCTGAGGGCAGAAGCTGGAACATGGCTTTTCCAGGGGCCAGAAGAGTCATTCACTGCTTTTAAGAGCTCTGTTTAAAAGTCTGGATTCATAAACTCCCAGAACTGACAGGTTTGGTGGCTGTGATGTCACCAAACCACACAGTCACAAAACCAACAGGCAAACTTTCAGTGGTGAACCAGAAAAAGTTAAGCAGGTTCATAGAGTTTCCGCAGAAAGTAACAACCTGAGCTCTTTGTGTATTCTAAGTTTGGACAAGTGTTGATGTATTATTGACCGTCTGGTTTACAGCGCTCTGTAGGAGGACAGTCGGTGTAGATCATGGCGTAAATCATGCATTCAGGCACAGCTAACTTCTTCACACAGTACTTACTGAGATACTATCACCATTTGTGTCCAGAGCTCGTACTTGTAGCAATACAGTGCCCCGCAGTATAATATCACATAAATCGTCAGGCATTAGCTATACCAATAATCGTTTTTGGTTTCAAAGTATGGTTCTCCAGCCTTAAAATAATTATAAGGGTTATACAAATACATATTGCCAAATACCACTTGCTACGAATGGAAGTGTATCAATAATTGATGATAATTTGATAAAGTCCACTCTGTAGACTCCCTTTTCAATTATTGCTGTGGATCAGTTTTCTGAAAGTGAGAGCATTGTTACCAGAGCCAGCTGTACCATAAATAGACCATAGGTTAACATGGGAACGAGATACTATCACTGCATACAGTAGTAGATGGCTCATCCTTTGAGTCAGTGTGCGAGTATTACACATTTGTCACTATTTCACAAGGACGCAGCCACTTTAAAACTAGAACTCTTTATAACTTTGAGATTTTATCTGTTCCTATATGTCTTCTATTTTTATGAAATTGTCTTTTGCTATTGACATGTGTCAAGTTCTATCTTTAACTTCCATTGCAGTCATTTTGACTGCTCCATTCATTTGAATTTAAGATTCAGTTTTGGTTGCTTGGCAACCAACATACTAAGGCAGTTGAGGCCCTTATTCTCATGGTTCTCTGCTGGTTTCTGGTTCTGAAATAACACATTTATTTGGGGAAATGTTCAGAATTTCTTTGATTTGAGTTCTATTACTTTCACAATTCTGGAAGGTCGAGTGTTAATGTAAGGGCAAATCAGTACAAATATGTGCTTTTAACTTTAAATTTCACAGAAAAATAACTTCATATGTAGAATTGAAAAATACTGCTAGCATGTTTCACTATGAATCAAATATTACAGTCATTTAAGGCACTGAGCTCTTTAAAACACGTTCATTCATGTTAAGATATTGTTGCATATCTCCAAAACAACTTGAGATCACGTTTCTCTGCCCATTTCGACCTGATAGCTCTATATTTAACATTATTTCCCTTTTCAAGTACTAAGCCTGGCCTTAACCATAGCACTGGTGTGCAATAGTACAGTCAGTCTCGCTGTCCGTGGTGCTGAACTCGGCAGCACCCACACAGTTTAACCCAAACCCGAGCTAAAACACCTCCAAAACACATTCTCTCTCCAACATCAGGGCTTACGTGATGAAACAACACCAAAACATAGCATTTCGCAGCCACACAACTCCAACAGAATGACAGCTTTAGGTCCGCTATAGCCTTCGCTGTATCACTTGCACTCGACCTTTCCTTCATTTATGTTAATCTAGAGCCTGTAGAGTGTATAATATTTACCTTTTAGCCTGCACTCCTTCGTCAGAACGTCCCGAGTGCCTTCAACCCATCTTTTCACCTCAATATCTGCAGATAATTGAGGCTATAAATGCGGGTATGGTCGTGTGTAGGAGCAGGCGAAGCGCATTTCCGACTCAAGCGGAGGGCGGGATTAGAATTATGTAGAGCGAATTTGATTGGCTCCTGGTAATCTCAAATTCGAGGCTATTGGATAGAAGAAATAGACAGATCCGGAAAAAGAGCAGCTTTTGCCATGTTTGTTATATTAACCATATTGCAGAATAGTGTGTTGCAATAATATTCTATGTGTGGAGAGAGGGAAAATCTAATACAATTGAAAAAGATTATAATATTTCCTGTAAATGTGAGACCAAATCCAGAATAAACTGTACTATTTAGGATTGTAACTTCCTTCAGTTGTTTATGATTGTAATGCCTTGTGTGATTTTGATGCTTCTCGTATTGTTTTGTTAAGCACTTTGAGTTGCCTTGTGTATGAACTTTGCTGCACAATACATGCAATACATCGACAATACACTTGCTTTTCCTGCCTTACCTATAATAATGAATAATAGTAACAGAGTCCTTCCAGGGTGTGTCATTCAAAGGGAAAATAACACAATAATGTTGTCATAACTTTTTCCATCTAGAAAATCGTACACAAACTATGATGATATATACAATAATTATAACATATCACCATATAATACTGATATTATTATTAATGACGATGCATTTTTCCAATGGAATACATTTTGTCAATATGTCTTTTTTTGCTTTGAGGAAAATGACAACAAGAGGCCTTATAGATTTTTGTATCTTTAGCCTTTGAGATATCCAGTGGCTCAACTTACTCCCCAACTTACTTTCCCATACATGTTATTTTTTGTCCAATAAACCAAACCTATAAAGTACATCACTTACACTGGTGCTTTCAATTTCAAAGATTAAAATTGATCCAAAACAGAACAAAAGTTATAGTTATAGTTAGGAAGAGGTGATGGATTTCTAGACGGATGCTGAGCATGGATCTATTATAATAACGATGCTGAGCTCAGCTTCAGTCTTGTGGAAACAGACACTGACGCGTATCAGCCGCAAGAGGGCGTCATAGCTGTTTCCTCAGAGAAAAAAAACAGTTATGTAATACATTATGTGGGCCACTTAAATGAGACTGGGTCATATTTAGGCCGTGGACAATCCTTAAAGAATCGTACACTTTAACGAAATTTGAAACACTATGATACTATACAATCTAATGTTTAGGAGCTATATAAAGTGTATAAGCTGTATCACACACACACATACACACACATACACACACACACGCACAGGTACATACAGGCAGATGTCATTCTCATACATTATTTCCCTGTGATTTCTGAAATAGTGGAATTTAAAATCTCACATCTGTTTGTCCCAACAGAAACAGTGTTGTAAAAGTAAAAAGGAACTGATTTTTGAAGGAATGTGTTCATCATAGTCACCAAACAAAATTAAAGTACTCTCTTCATCTTATTGTGACCCGTGTACACGTCATGACATTGCTACTGATCAGAATAAAGTGAGTGGAATTCCCAGTGCAGGTAAACACATTTCTGCTTTGTTTACACTTCCCATAATCATTGTCAGCATCTGTCACAGCCGCCATCACGAACAACCACTGTTCAATACGCGGTGATTGTATTCTGTCAAACACATCACACTGAAGAGATGAATGTAACCTCCCACACACAGAACACAGCCAGCAGTATTCAAAACGCTGCAGCTAGAGTCCTGACTAGAACCAGGAAATATGATCACATTAGTCCGGTTCTCAGGTCTCTGCACTGGCTTCCTGAGGCTCAGAGAATAGACTTTAAAACAGCTCTGCTTGTTACAAGTCTCTCCATGGCCTCACATTAAAGACACATCTGAGACATAGTGCCATATGACCCAACCTGGACTCTGAGGAGCACAGGGACTGGCCCCCTGCTGGGACTCTGAGGAGCACAGGGAATGGCCTCCTACAGATGCCCAGAGTCAGGACTAAACATGAGGAGGCTGCAATTCAGATTCATGCAGCTAAAATCTGAGACAGGCTTCTCCTCTGACAATGTTCAAATCCAGGTTAAAAACAGTTGTGTGCATCTGTGCATATAACCGAGGGATTTTATCTCTGCTCTCTTTAATGTAAAGTGATTATTTATAATATTAGTGCCTTGTGTGATTGTTTCTTGTTTTGTTACACAATTTGAGTTTCCTTGTATGAACTGTGCTATACAAATAAACTTGCCTTGCCTCTCTAACACAGAATTCTATATCCAACAGTACAACCAGACAAAAGGGAAGGCAAAATAAGGATTAGATTCAGCAGGTCTCTCTTTCTGTTGTAAATTCACTGCTCTGTGACAATGTGTACAATTCTGACTGAAATAAACTTAATTCCTTCGTTTATTTGTTCAATTGTTTGGAAGGATCCTCATTTGCATAAGGATGTGTGTCCTGGAGCTGTCCTGGGGCTGTGGCCTCGGAGGTGGCCTGTGGGAGGGATATCTGTCATAGCGTTTCAGCGAGTATGGATCTGTTATTGAGCGAAGCTTATTGAGCGCCTTCCCTGCAGAGGTGGAGGGCAAAGGGCGGCTGACAGGACCCCCGCGGGAGCCCAGGCCCGGACACCAACCCAATGCTGCGTACACGCTCCAATCATATATTTCATACAGAATCTGCGGCAGTGGGAGTGTAGGGAGTTATTATAACGTGTGTGTGTTTGTGTGTGTAGGAATGAGTGAAAGTCATTGTTTGGGATTGGGCTATTTTGAGTGGGGGACAATATTGCTGTGAAATAGATTTTGTTTTGTTCATAAATTGTCTTGCAATCTTGTCATGAGATAAACAAATTAAAGCACATTAGTATGAATAAGTGTTCACCTTCATGAATTATTATTACTATCATCATTATTATTACTATGCTTTGTGACTCTGGTCTATATGAATATTGATTACTTACTTACGTATATGTGTGAGGAATTGTTCTTGCTTTTGTTGTTGTTGTTGATAAAGGACCAAAGAAATGAAAAAAGGACACTATAGACGTTTGATTTTGGAATTGGCGTCCTTCAGAAAGTCTACATAAATAGATAAAAATACAATAATTCAACTTTCATCACAACTTAATTCATCACAACAGTAGTTATCTCCGAGGACTTTACAAAACCCTTGGATTCGCCAACACAGATCAGAGAATCCAACAGTTATATTGCCTTATGTTAGTTTCACATTGTCAGTTGAATTACAGTAAATGGATTTCTGAACGTTATTATAATTTTTGGAGTTTCACCTGAATTTATTTAAATTCAAAATATTTTTGACACACATAATAGTTCCTCCTACATTTACCAGATTTTAACCAGATATTTTCAAGACATATTTGGATCATAATGGAGATTTGGAGCAACGTTGTCCTGTCCATGACTTCAATGCTACTTTTTACACCTTTCCGTTTGGCCCGGAGAATTCCTGCATCTGGGGTTTATGAAATGGAAGAGCATTTTATTTACAGTATATGTCACATTTCATACAGGTCTGCGAGTGTGAACGTGCTTCAATAACCAGAAGACAGAGATTACAGAGCTTATATCAGGAGTGGACAGTGCTGACGTCACCATAGTGTTTGTTGAAAGCTGGAGCCAATTTCCTCTCATAAGGGCATTTGTTCTGACGCCGTAAGCTTCTCGCTATAACAGTGGGAGACGTGTTGCTAAGGTGGTTGCTAAGGCAAGCTGGAGTTTCCCCGGCAATTCAAGGTATTTGCTTGGTTCATCCTTATAAGGCTCATAATAGGCAAGGCAAGGCAAGGCAAGTTTATTTGTATAGCACAATTCATACACAAGGCAACTCAAAGTGCTGAACAAGATAGCATTAAAATCATAAATAATTACAGAACATTAAAACGAAAGATAAAAATATAAAATCCCTCAGTTGTATGCACAGCTAAACAGCACCGTTTTTAACCTGGTTTTAAACATTGTCAGAGAGGAGGCCTGTCTCACATCTTCAGGAAGATTGTTCCAGATTTTAGCAGCATGAATCTGAAAAGCAGCCTCCCCATGTTTAGTTCTGACTCTGGGCACTAACAGGAGTCCAGTCCCTGTGCTCCTCAGAGTCCGGGCTGGTTCATATGGGACTAACATGTCACTAATATATTTTGGTGCGAGGCCATGGAGAGATTTGTACACAAGCAGAGCTGTTTTAAAGTCTATTCTCTGAGCCACAGGAAGCCAGTGCAGAGACCTGAGGACCGGACTAATATGGTCGTACTTCCTGGTTCTAGTCAGGACTCGAGCTGCTGCATTTTGAATGTACTGCAGCTGTTTTACAGCCTGTTTGGACAGACCTGTGAGCAGGCCATTGCAGTAGTCTAACCTACTGGAGACAAATGCATGGATAAGAATCTCCAAGTCTGCTTTAGACACTATGTTTTTGATCCTGGCAATGTTTTTTAGATGGTAAAAAGCTGCTGATGTTACTGATTTGATGTGGCTATTAAAATTTAAGTCTGAGTCCAGTATTACCCCTAGATTTCTGACCTTGTTTGAAGGTTTTAGGGAGAGAGACTGTAGGTGACAGATGACGCTCTCTCTTTGTTTCTGGGGACCAAAGACAATCATTTCAGTTTTGTCTGCGTTTAGCTGAAGGAAGTTGTTTTGCATCCACTCACTGATCTGTTGGATACAGTGAAGGAGTGAGTCCACTGGTCCATGTTCTCCTGCAGTCAGTGAGACATAGATCTGAGTGTCGTCTGCATAGTTATGATAGGAAACTTTGTTTCTGCGTATTAACTGACCTAACGGCAGCATGTAGAGATTGAACAGAAGAGGTCCCAGGATCGACCCCTGTGGTACTCCACAGGTCAGGGCCATATGATCTGAGACACAGTTTCCAATCTCCACAAAGTACTTCCTGTCTTCAAGGTAAGACCTAAACCAACTTAGGGCGGTGCCAGCGACGCCAACCCAGTCCTCTAGTCTCTGTAAGAGGATCTCATGGTCGACAGTATCAAAGGCAGCACTTAGATCTAACAGGATTAGGATTGAGACTTTGCCTGCGTCAGTGTTCAGCCGGATATTGTTTGTAACCTTAACGAGAGCAGTCTCAGTGCTGTGGTGGGGTCTAAAGCCGGACTGAAACATATCAAATGAGTTGTTGATTATAAGAAATCTAGTAAGCTGTAGGTAGACAACTTTCTCAAGGACTTTCCCCATAAATGGCAGATTTGAGATGGGACGATAGTTGTTAAGTACCGTAGCATCCAGACTGCTCTTTTTTAGCAGGGGCCTGATGACTGCAGTTTTCAGGGCCTTTGGGAATATTCCAGAATCAAGGGACATGTTTACTATCTGTGTGAGTGAAGGTAACAGACTGCTCAGAACAGACTTTAGAAATCTAGTGGGTAGTACATCCAGGCTGCATGTGGAGGAGCTCAAACTGGAGATTATCTCTTGGACAGTTTGATCATTTACAGGTGCAAAGTAAGTTAGCTCAAAGAGCCTTTCTGGCTGTTGGATTGTTATCTGTGGATTGGAGACAATGGCGTTTTTGATGCCTTGAACCTTGTCATTGAAAAAATGTGCAAACTCATTACATTTACGTTTGGAAGTTAGCTCTAATGGCATTTGAACAGGGGGGTTTGTTAATCTATTAACTGTTGAAAACAGAACACGCAGATTGTTGCTGCAGCCTTCAATCATTTCAGAAAAATACCTTTCTCTTGTACTACGTAGCACCTGGTTAAACTCGCACAACTTATCTTTGAAGATCTTGTAATCAACCTGGAGGTTGGACTTGCGCCACTTCCGCTCGGCCCTCCGGCACTCTCTCTTTTGTGCTCTGACCGAGTCTGCTTTAGCCCACGGCGCCTTCTGCTTATTTTTCACTATTTTAACCTTCACAGGAGCGATGGTGTCCAGAAATTTCAAAACACTAGAGGTGACAGAGTTAAACAGTTCATCTACAGTAGAATACGATGCATTCTCAAAGTTTATCATTCCCATAAATAGTTCACCCGTATTTTCATTTATGTGTCTTCTTCGTACAGTTGCAGAGTCCACTGGTGGTTTGTTAGTGAAACACATGTCAAAAAATATACAAAAATGATCCGAAAGCGCAACATCGACCACGTTTACATTATAAATGTTCGCCCCCTTTGTAACTAACAGGTCTAGAGTGTGCCCTTTGCTGTGGGTGGGGCCACTCACATGCTGAGTGAGACCAAAAGATTCAAGAAGAGAACTCAGCTCTTTAGCATTTCTGTCATCAACATTATCCACATGAATATTAAAATCACCTGTAATAACTAAACTATCAAAATCTGTGCATACAACTGAAAGCAACTCTGTAAAATTATCAATAAAACTGTGACATGACTGCGGTGGCTTGTATAGGACAACGAAAAGTATTGGAGGAGATTGTTTTTGTTGTATTTTAAAAGACACATATTCAAAAGACGGAAACTTCCCAAGAGACATTCTATGGGAGACAAAGTGGTCTCTGAAAATGGCAGCTAAGCCTCCTCCTTTTTTGTTTTCCCGTATTTCAGATTCAAATTTGAAATTTGGTGGTGATGCTTCTATTAAAACTGCATTTTCTGTATTTTGGTCAAGCCATGTTTCAGCCATGAACATAAGATCTAGATTATAAGAACAAATAAAATTATTGATTAAAAAAGACTTGTTACAAAGAGATCTGACATTTAGCATAGCAAGTTTCAAAGTTTCAGGATCAGCGGTTGTGGTCGGCTGATTCTTACACGGAACAAGAATTAGATTTTCCTGATTAGACTGATTAACTCCAGATGTTTTTCTGTTATGTATTCTTTGTGTTATCACTAAGGGAATGGCACAGGTGGCTTCACGACAGGGCCCCAGCCGGGTCTCTCCTCTAACTAGACTGCCAGTGGCTGCGAAGCAGAGACCCTGTGCATCCTAGTGTTTAGAGAAAAGAGGGGTAGGGGAAGGCGGGGGAGGAGGATGGAGAGGCGGGTGGTTCTTGGGAGTTGGACGGGGAGGGGTTGAAGGTGGATGGGTTTTTGGTGATGGGTTAGGGGAGGGGCAGGCTGAGTTGGGTGGTGGACGAGGGGGGGAGTGGAGGTGGAGGGTTTCTTGGTGCTGAGTTAGGGGGGGGGAGGGGGGCTAAATGAGCAGGAGGGGGGGGTGGAATACTTATGGGGTTAGAGGAGGGACGGGTGGATTTTGTGGGAGAATTTGAGTTGGACGCCCTAGGTGGCTTTGGAGGTACGTATGGGGAGTAGTTTTGAATGTTAGATAGGACTCTTGATCTGGCTACAGTGGGTGTGAGAGGAATAGTCTTCATCGCCGATCTTATCATGCCTGCAGAGTGTTCCGGTAAATCCAGTAGTGAAGGCGGGGATAGAAAACAAAGGGAAAGGTCGTCCTCATTTTCCCTAGATGGAGTGGATGTAGCGGGGGGGACCCAAGCCGGGTCCATGGAAGGTGATGAGGGAGTCTTTGGTGGAGACAGAGGTGGTTGAGGAACCCCCAGTACAGGCCTGACTGTAGCCTGGAGTAATGGGGGAAGCTTCACGGGAGCTGTAGGTGGGGAAGGTGCTGCTGAAGATGATGGAGCAGCCACTGCTGCTGCTGTATCCACTGCTGCTGCTGAAGATGATGGAGCAGCCACTGCTGCTGCTGTATCCACTGCTGCTGCTGAAGATGATGGAGCAGCCACTGCTGCTGCTGAAGATGATGGAGCAGCCACTGCTGCGGCTGTATCCACTGCTGCTGCTGAAGATGATGGAGCAGCCACTGCTGCTGCTGTATCCACTGCTGCTGCTGAAGATGATGGAGCAGCCACTGCTGCTGCTGAAGATGATGGAGCAGCCACTGCTGCGGCTGTATCCACTGCTGCTGGTGGTGCTGTATATGCTGATGGCGCTGATGAAGATGTGGCAGCTGCTGATGATGCTGGGGGTGGAGGCGTTGAGCTCTTTCGAAGCCGTGGAGGTGTTGAGTTCTTTTGGAACCTTGGAGGTGTTGAGTTCTTCTTGAATCGTGGAGGTGTGGAGTTCTTTTGAGGCGGTGGGGGTGCAGAGACCTCGGGAGTCGGTGGAGATGGTCGTGATGTCTGTGCCCTTTGCTTCTTCTTTCTCCCTTTCAACGGCTGCACGCGCTGCGCAGGCTGAGGTCTTAGGGCAGATGCAAAGTTATCCATCAGCACTTTTACTCCGTAGTTGTTCAGATGTGGGCCTTTTTCTTCAAAAAGCTCGTGCCTATTCCAGAACAGATTAAAGTTTTCAATGAAGCCAAGTCCTCTGCGTGAACACTCATTGAGTAGAAATGTATTTAGCTGATACAGACGGCTAAACTTCTCCATTTTTCCATCTATATTTGGCAGTGGGCCACTAAGAAAAATTGTTATGTCCATTTTCTTGAGGTCATCCAGTAACAGCGTTAAATCCATTCGTAACTTCTCGCTTGCCTTCTCATAGATATCTACCGCCCCCGTGTGGATCAATAATGTACGCACACCACTGTTCTCAGATAACACTCTAGGCAGAAGAGTTCTTATCTCAGCAACTTTAGCAGAGTGAACTGAGACAGTGAGCATGGACTCCATGTTTACATTTTTCACCGAGCCATCTCCGATAAGGATACAGTTTGTCCTTGGTGGAGGCGCTGCAGTTTTTAGCAGCTTTGTTGTTTCAGAAAGGGGTAAAAAGCGGTTTGAAGTCTTCAGAACATTTAGTTGTGGCCTTATTTCACTCCTATTGTCATTCTTAGCTTTGTCAACTTTGGGTTTGGCTCCACAATTGTTCCAATAATTCTCATTGTTGATTTTGGGAAAAGAAATGACGTCATAACTTACATTTCCAGTCTGTCCATTCATCCCATTTTCACTCATTGGAAGAGTCGGGTTAAGTCCCATTTCTGTTTCCACAATAGATATCCGTGTTTGAAGAGATTTAAGCTGATTTTCCAAAGCACAACAGCCACCGCAGACGCTTCTCCGTCTCTTCCGTCCCGACATGACTAATGTTGATAAATTCCACAAAGCTGAAGTGTGTAGAAGGAGTAATCCTCGTTTTGTAAATAAAATGATTAAAGGAGAAACAAAAAATGTAAATAAAATGATTCAGGGAGATTAAAAGGCGAAGCAAAAGCAGAGCAGAGAGACACGACCGCTCTCTCGAGAAGCAGGAATAATATTTAAAATGATAATGAATCTGTTTTATAAAGTGCTTATTTGGAGATGCTTCAATGCCATTATTCATTCACTCCATACACAATGGTGATTTAGCCACAGCTGCCCTGGGGGAACTGACAGATGAGGCAACAAGTCTGTGCCATCGGCCCCTCCGACCGCCACCAACCATTCGCACACACACCAGGCTCATTCTAGGCAATGGGGGTGAAGTGTCTTGCCTAAGGGCACAACAACAGTTCGTCACCACATTCAAAGCCCTCCATGACCTGCTCCACACCTGTCTGACCTCCACATCAGCACAAACTCTCGCATCCTCCGCTCCTCCTCCTCTCTCAAGCTCTCTGTCCCCTCTCTCCTCCTCCTCTCTCCTCCTCTCTCTCCCCTCTATCTTCCTCCTCTCCCCAGCTTTCTGTACCCTTCTCTCCTCCTCTCTGCCCCCTCTCTCCTCTTCCTCTCTGACCCCTCTCTCTCTCCTCTCTCCTCCTTCTCTCTACAGCTCTCTGCCCCTTCTCTCCTCCTCCACTCTTTCCCCTCTCTCTCCACCTCTCTGTGCCCTCTCTCTCCTCCTCTCTCTCTCCTCTATCCTCCTCCTCTCTCCAACTCTCTGTCTCCTCTCTCCTCCTCTTCTCTCCCCAGCTCTCTGTCCCTTCTCTCCTCCTCTCTCTCCCCTCTCTCCTCCTCTCTCTTCCCTCTCTCCTCCTCTCTGTCCCCTCTCTCCTCCTTCTCTCTCCAGCTCTCTGTCCCGTCTCTCCTCCTCTCTCCTCCTCGTCACCATGGAGGGTAGAGCATTCAGCCGCTCTGCTCCCCAGCTCTGGAGCTGACCTCTTCAACACTAACTCTCTTCCCTGTTCCAATCCAGACTCAAAACTCACCTTTTCAGACTTCCTTACCTCACACTCCCCAACACCTTCGTCTAGTTCTGTTGTTTTCTGTTGCACTCTGTTTTTAGCCATGAATGAATAGTGTTTTTGGGTGTTTTAAAAATACGTGTTTTAATAAAATGTATTATTATTATCATTATTGTTATGTCTGGTGACACGACGGATGCTGAGGGGAGCTGCTGTATTTGTGTCTTGGTATAAAACCATGTGAACGCTGGGAAACACCAACAATTAAACATTCTTCTGCTGAGACACGACCCAAGACCTCCGCATCTTTTGTCATTTTCTTCAGTTGGTGGAGGTTGCCGGCCGTGTATTTCCGTTTTTCAGGAAGAATGCAAGAGTGCAAGGTTTACAGAGCTTTTTAACATCACAAACAGAGAAATGAAACTGGTACAAACAAGATTAATGTGACAGAGGTACGTGTTGTACTAATCGTCTCTAGACAGAGGTAGACCATGACCCCAAAGATCTACTCAAATATCAAATATTGTATCTTTTTTGTTTGAAGTTCTACTGTATTTGTGAAGGCCATCAATCATACAACGTAAAAAATTCATGTAATAGATACATATGATGCAACATTACAATTACAACACAATACAATGTAAGATTTATGCATTTTATTTTTTACTTTTATGGTATATTTACTTTTACTCTCCTCTGCTTTTTGAAAAGGAATGTAAAATTAATTCATTCACAAAGCAACCAAAGCAATTTATTTATTTGCTCGGTTAAACTCATTCAGTTTTATGCACAACTAAGAAACCACGTTGTCCACCAAACATTCGCACTAATGTGGAAGTTTTGCTCCAGGACAAATACGACAATAAACTTGGCTCTGCGGCAGATGGTTGCCAAAGTCTCTCCACAAAGAATGCATTCATAGATAAAAGGCGTGTGGGGGGTCAGAGGTGCCGCTGAATGGACACGTGCCAGGCTTTTGTCCCCAGGCCTCGGTGAAGGGCCCGGGTCACCTCCGGAGCAGTGGGGGTGGGGGTGTGAGGCTTTGAGGGGACAGCCGGTGGACAGTCCCCTCTCAACGCTGAGTCAACGCCCTGTCACTGTCACCGGAGCAGTCCAACAGGACCCAAAAGAACTTAGTCCGGTCTCTGAGGTTGAGGGTCGAGTCAGGGATGCTTTCTTTCCCCTGTATTGTTTGTGGCATTAGCAGCATATGTTTCTGAAGCTAACGACCAAGTTTCAACTTCTAACCCAAAACTTAACTTAAAAGTGGAATCATATTTTGTCAAATATAAACATTTGCTTCATTGAACTTTCAACTGATGAAAGTAATGGAAAGTGATACGGGTGTTGAGGGGGACAAGGCGTATTGTTTATTATTTATTTAAGAAAGGATTGCTCCATTGAGATGGATCACCTCTGTTCCAAGGGGGTCCTTTGATACAAGGATGGCTGATATGCTCAACAATACAATGATAGATAATAGAAACATAGGAACTAAAGCACAGTTAGAAAAGCATATGGATACACACACACGCACGCACACACACGCACACGCACACACACACACACACACACACACACACACACACACACACACACACACACACACACACACACACACACACACACGCACACACGCAGACACACACACACACGCACACACAGACACACACTCACAAACACAAAGATGCACGCACACACACACACACACACACACACACACGCACACACACATTTTGGACAAACCCAGTTTGTCTTGCCACTCATCTCCCACCCCCGCTTATCCACACTTTTACCTACTTTTCTATTCAGAATGTCGTCATGTTTTACCAAAGGTATAAATTTATATAAAGTATACAATAGTTCATAATGTAACCTGTACATGATGTTTTTAAATAAGAGAACAGCACCGACTTGAATGATGCTAATGTTTTTGCTGATCAGTTCAGCAGATAAATGTTTATATCGCACAGTTCATTGACAAGGCAACTCAAAGTGCTTAATAAAAAAAATTCTAAACAATCACAGTACATTAAAAAGTGTTGTATAACAACTAAACAGAACTGTTTTTAACCTGGATTTCAACATTTTCAGGAAAACTGTTCCAACTCTGGGCACCAGCAGGAGTCCAGTCACTGTGCTCCTCAGAGTCCGAGTTGGCTCATATGGCACCAACACGTCACAGATGTACTTTGGTGCAAGGCCATGAAGAGACTTGTAACAAGCAGAGCTGCTTTAAAGTCCACTCTCTGAGCCACAGGAAGCCAGTGCAGAGACCTGAGGACTGGACTAATGTGATTGTACTTCCTGGTTTTGGTCTCGAGCTGCAGCGTTTTGAACATACTGCAGCTGTTTTACAGCTTGTTTGGAGAGATCAGTGAGTAGCCGTTACAGTAGTAAAACCCAATGTTCCCCACCTTTTTAATTCCATGGCACAAGACAAGCTGAAAGTGATCCAAAAATGAAACTCTGCAGCCATAATTTGCAATGCAAAAATCTTTCTAATCTTCTCATAATATATGGACAAGGATCTCCAAGTCTGCTCTTATTTGTTATAATGTTAATATTGGGCTCACAGCTTGTATAAACCCCAAACAAAGTCTTGGCACATCTCACTTTACATGTAATGAGTCTGTATCTTTTACCACATTGAATTACAAGTGCAAACGTTCCCCAGTGTGCACCAGACAAGACATTGAGAGATTTGGAGGTTACCAGCAAGCACCTGACCAGCAGCTCTCCTTTGTCTCTCCTGTGGCTGCACTCGGCCTTTGTGTCATTTTACTGGAAGAGCGTGACTCAGCCCTGTGCGTCTCCGTCCCGCTCCTAATCAGCTATTAATGAGCAGGTGAATGACTCTCTGCAGCCGACCCAACACCCCTGACTCACCGACACATGAAGACCCAGGATGAAATACAAACGCAACTATTTCTGCCACAAATATGAGTCAGCTGCCTGAGCCCAAAGCTGTCCAGATGTAACACGAGACCAAATGTAACCCAGCGGTCTTAATAGTTAATAAAGATATCAGCGTTTCAACACCAACTTTTGGTTTTGGTGTCCTCTAATCTGGGGAGGATACTCAGGGTGGTCATTCGTGAAAGAGAAGAGGACGTTCTGAAAGTAAAGTGGAAAGGAAAGATGACTGATGACTTATTATCAGGTCAAGTGGACTCTTAAACTGAAATTAATTCAAAAACGTATTTTTTGACGGTATGTATTAAATGTATTTAATTTGTAATTCCACAACAGTAGTATTTAATGATTACCAATGCTGAGCTACATAAATATAAATGATGGTGTTATTTTGGATGATAAACTAATATATGTATTACTATCATTAATAATTTTTCAAGAATTGTATTGGTAAAACGATTTCCCAATGAAATACTTACAAAATAAATTGTTGGGTTTGTTAATTCATATTTAATCCCACTTTTTCCCCATTTTTTGTCTCCAGGAAGATAGGGATCAAAGTATTGACACACAAAATAAAAACAAAAAACCCATAGCCAAATACAGAATATTTCAGATGGACGGCCTATCTGTGTGGAGTTTGCATGTTCTCTCTCTGTTCGCTTCGGTTCCCCCTACCGCTAAAAACGTGTGCAATAGTTCAGGGTGAATGATATGTGTTTGTGATATGGGACAATGGATGCAAATGAGCGCGAACACAACAATCCAGAGAGGTGTGTTCATTAACCTGCACTGTCCCAGACAAATAAACAACACACAAATTAATAAAATAAACCAGACATGTGCCGGTCCGTACCGTTTCATTCATAATTGTTCTCTGACTAGACACCAATTTCTATATATCCATTTTCTTTGAAGCGACAGACACCTAACATTATTGCTCTTAAAAATGAGTTTATGCCTTTGTGTAATCAAAATGTTTCATCCTAAACTTGGATTAGGATTAAAAATAATCAATGTTTGCGATTTGAGGATCTCTGTTTCACTTGTTTCCATTTTTTCCTTTTCGTGCTTTGCCATTTGTTTTCTGCCTGAACCAACGTTTTGCCATTTTGAATACTGAATTAAAAGCAGAAAAACACAAAGCAGAGATTTGGAATTTGTTCAAAAATATCTAAAACTATCAATGTTTTTCACTGTTCCTTGTTATAGAGCTAACATGGTACCCTTTAGTTTTCAAGACATTTTTAACCTCTGAAATGTGAAACTTCATTATAGGTAAGGGTTATGTAAGGTTTCTCACTTTTTCATTGCCGATGCACGAGGGTCTAAGGACAGTGGTGATGTTCCAGGACACTTGACAACAAACAACTATTTTGTTTTTTGTTTTTGTTTTTTTTTAACATCTATTACCATTTGTGGACATTAAACTGTTTGATTCTCTGATCTGGGTTGGTGAATCGACAATGTACTATACAGAAGTACATTTATATGAATTCAATTGTCTATTTTTGCATGATTTTGTACAATTTGATATTGAGGTGTCCACAAACTTATGAAACTTTTATGCAATAGGAATCAATTAAAGTACATTGAGCATTGTAGAATCTTCACATTTTGACTCTGGGAAGTTCTTCAGCAGTCAGTTTATTAGATACATAGTGTGGCTTTAAAGTTAGGTACCCCACCTTTAGGTAAAATCCAGATAAAACAAATCATGAAAATAAATTATGGTACATTACTTTCATATGTGCACCTTTTCTTTCTTCCACCATGGACATTAAGACACAGCCCAAATAAATATATACACAAATATATTACAAGTGACTTTGACATTTCACTTTGACTTTGACCAACAACATCCACATTAAGGAAGTTCCCTAATCATACAGAATGGTGCAATATGGGTCTGTGTAATATAAGGTCAGTCGGGGCATGTGCAATACTCGGGTTTGTGCAATACAGATTGTGTTTCTGTCACTGTTTTCTACATTGTGCTTTACTGTCATGCTTGCTGCTTGCTGCTTGTTCTAACATGATGCGATAACTGTTCCTGTCGCTGTCTCTCTGTATATAAATAGTGTCTCTGTTTGTTTTTACTAACTTGTGTGTAACACCAACCTGCCAGGGGGTCTGCAAATGGAAATTAGCCTAAGGCTATAATCTGGCATATTTACATTGGTGAAGATGTTCATTAATATGTATTATTCCTCCTTTCTTAAATAAATAATACAATAATAATAAATCACGTAGATGCATGGATCTTTACATAAAAAACCCCCGAATGTATTATAATGACGGTTTTCTGTGACCTAAATTGAAATTTCCCCTTTGTTGGATTAATAAAAGCATTCATACATTCATTCATCAAAATAGTCAGTTTGTTTCGTGCGTAAGACCTACAGTGGCCTTATTTGACTGTGCGTAAAAGTGTGCCACACGCCCGCGCTTCCCTCTCCCCCTCGCTGGCCTCGCTCCATGACCGGTCCGTACACACACAGTGGGCGGGTCTGCAGATGTATGTATATATATATTTCCCAGAGGGCCTTTCTTTTCTTTTATGTGATCCGGTCGCTAATGCATCGCGCGCTCCGATTGGTCGCTCCCCTCACCGTTTGGCACCCTATCCCATTAGCCATGTGTGATTTATCTGCCACGGAGGATCACGTGGAAATGAAGGAGTGAGAGGGTGGGGGAAAAGGCCCGGGCAGAGGTCACAGAACAGCGGGGATACCATACCACTACCACCACCACCACCACTACTACTTCTACTACTATACTGCTTCAACTACTACATGAGCGCAGAGGAGCCCAGGGCAAGCGCGGGTAGAATGAATGTTTCCCGCTGGATGTAAGCTTTACCCCGGGCTGCTGCTGCTCTGGGACGTGTCATGGCAGAAGGTATGGCGTTTTCTTTGGCACTAGTTTTTCATCAATTGGTTCATTTGTACACCTATAGTTTGCTTCGTAATTTCCGTATGACCTTTTGTGGAATATCAAGATAAATATCCATGCTTATGATGTTGAAGCAATGTTTTAAACAAGTCGCCTGAAGTCGTTGCAAAACTTGGCTTGATTTTAGATTGTTAGTTTTATTTTAATCATGTGTTTTTTAATTCTGTATTTACATTGCAAAAGTACCAGAACACCCACTTAATTCTATATGATTATATGTACCGTAAATTCAGTGTTCTATTAAATTACTTTACGCACAATTTAAAAATGCAACAATGAATGGAAAAGCAAGTATGAAATCAATGAAAGGAAGATCACTAGTGTGTTTGTGATATATGGCAAGATGACAAGTAAAATCAACAACACAACAACATTTATTTGTATAGCATAAATTGTGTACAAGGCAATTCAAAGAGATTTACAAGAGCAGTTACACACACAAATAGAAATGCATTGACTAAACAGATCAAATATGTAAAACTTATACATCAATATATAATATTTTCAAACAATTATTAAATATTAAAACAATGCAGCACAAAAGCATTGGGCTTGAAACTCTTATTAAATTGGAGATAAATACAGAGATAAACACAAAAATAGAATCAGTTGTTGGCACAGCTAATCAGATATGTTTTGATTCGTTTTTATCCTAGTTTTGAACAAGGTTGGTGAAAGATTGAGGCAATTTCAAATATTTTGTGAAGCTGCTCAGAATTATTGGTAAAAAATGTCCAGCTTAATGGAAGTTGCTGTCTTAAACTAGTTGTTCTAGATGGAAAAAACACATTATAGAAGATGAAGAAGCATCATAAAGCTTAAAGTATTCAAAAATGTTAAAAAAAGAGGCTTGTGCTGCTGAATTGCACTTAACTTGTTTGGTCTTTGTTGTCAGTTGCTTTGAATGACCCAGCCTTGAAGTTATATTGAAGATTAAAAAAAAAGATTTGCATCCAGTTGTTTCTTGCATTGTTCTTATCCTTTTCCTTGTGACCATTTGAAAAGAGCAGTAGACGAAGCCGGCGCAACTTGAGAAGCTTTTCAGAGAACGGTCCCCTTTTGGTGTGGGTGACTGCGTCTTTGGGAACTCCTGTGTCACTGCTGTGTCACCTCACACACACACACGCACACACACACACACGCTGGCTGCATCCCAATTCACATAACCTACCTCCTTTGTTATTCTTCCTTGTCCCTTTTATTGAACCGGATGGTATCAATTTGGACCTGGCTCTTTAAAAAATATTATAACAGCCTTAAATTTTACTTACCCTTGGAGCAGCTCTGTCCTCGAAAAGCTATGTTTTTGCTTCTTCTATGTTGCTATTTCTTTGTTTGGCATTGTAAGATTTTAACCATGTACTATATTTAGTTATGAATGTTTTTTAGTTCTCAAAACAAGAACTCTTACGTTGTGCATGCTCACCTCCTCACAGATATGAGCTATAACTCGTCCAAATCCATCCTGCACATTTACTGTAGTTTAGGATTTGCACTGTTCACATAATCCAAAGTGGGTGAGGCAGGATGTATTTCATAAAAAAAAAATATTGTATAATTCTAACCATGGGACACATGTACTTTGATGTAGAGTCAGTATTTCCCAACAATGATATGGTCCCTCCCCTTGACATAACTCAGACGCACAATTCTGCAATGTTTGGTGTGTAGTTTTAGGTCAAGCACACAATGGAAAGGTGGACGCTACAACAAAAAGCAGTATCCTAAGAACAGAGATGGTAAAACAAAGAAAATTCACAGCTATTTGAAAAGGAGTGGGATGAAGTCAATCACTTACTGATTCTCACACCCTCTTTCAACGTCTTGATATTATTAGTTTACTTCCTTTTGGATTCACCCACTTTCTTGTAAAACACAAGCGCTTATATTTTCCTACACATTTACAATATTCTAGCAACATAAACAGACAAACTAGTTTTCCTGTAGTAGCTTGTAATGTGAAATAGATTATATGAGTAAATAACTTTTATTTACTACAGTTTTTAAACAATTAGAGTTCAGCCATATCTACTAAAAATAAGCTAAACATTTCTTTCATTGCTTTAATTAAGGAAAATATATCTTAATTGCACGTTGATATTTCATGCATAATATAATAATAAACCTCTGGAAAACTGCACTGAAATACCCATACCCTTAAAAATACTCATAAATACCTGCCCACGTTCGAGGAGTTTTCTGTGTGGAGTTTGTTCTCCCCGTGTTTGTGTAGGTTTCCTCCAGGTCCTCCGGTTCCTCCTACCCTTTAAAAACACGTACACTAGGAATGAATGTCAAGAATGAGAGAAGGGATGACTGTGTGTCCGGCGTCTCGCTTCTGTCATTGCTGTGTGTGGAAAGTGAATGGAAAAAATGACTGGTACTTTGTTTGTGACCTTGCTCTGAGACATGCGCTATATAAATAATTACTTTCTTACAAACCTCTGTAACAGTGCTGTGTGTGTGTGTTTGGCAGGAGGCAGTGCGCAGGAGGAGGAGGAGGCTGCGCAGGTGTCCCGGGGCAGTGGTCTGTGTAAGTGGTTTAACGTCCGCATGGGTTTCGGCTTCCTGTCCATGACCACTCGGGACGGGGTGACGGTGGAGCCTCCGGTGGACGTGTTTGTGCACCAGGTAAGAGCCCAGACGGGACACTCCACTCTCGGGCCGGCTGGGACCTCTGGGGACGCTGGAGGACTCGCACCTTTTGACGCTTTTGGATTTTAATGTTTCGTTTCTTGTTTTGTTATGCACTTTCGAGTTGTGAATGTAGTAAAATGTGTATGAATCCGTCCACAACCTGCAGTCTTATCAGAAAACATATTATCCTTTGCATACTTAAGGAAGAACCCTGTGAGTCACTATTTGACGCTGTGGGCTGAGAGCTGATTGGCTGACTGAGGGTCCTGCTCCATTTTTCACTCTAAAAATCTGATTTAAAAATGGGATAGAACCAAACAGTTTTGAGAGCGAGGAGCCTGCTCTTTTATGAAATACTGTAGGTCAATTTTTCCGTGATTTCATTTGTTGCTGAAAATTGACAATTTGTTTCTCAGTTGTTTTATTAAATATAAAATGATTAAATTATGATTTCAGTAAGTGGGCTTGAATCCGATTCTGATGAGAAGTGCAGCAAGTGGAGCAGAAATCCTCTAGCGTTTTAAGAAGGATTCAATTGTCTCCCTTATGTCTTGAGCGGCATGGTTCTTGTGCTTCATTGCACGAAGTGTCTGGGTTCGAGTCCAGTCGTTTCAGTGCTGAATTAATCAAAATGGAGACTGTTTCAATATCTCAGAACATGCTTGTTTCCTGTGACATATTGTTCCTTTGGCCATATTCTTCCACTGCATGCAATATTATACAACATATTAAAACATTTATTTATATATGTAGGCAATCCATGAGAGATCTTGTTCATTTTGACTGTAATCTTCCCTATAGACCTTTTTTTTTATTTTTATTTTAGCTTCATATTTGCAGATCGCCAGCAGAAGTTAAGATCTTGTCAGTTGAAGCTGGAGTACGTAACTTTCAAACCAGAGACATAGAATCCATCTAGTTCCCCACTCTCTCAACAGTCCGGCTCTATTACTAGTTTTCACAAGCATGTATTTCTGGCCCCTGTCACATCTTTAGATCAGCAGAGAGGGCCATAAAGTCAAATATGGACACACAGGGCTTTTTCTTTGTATGCAAAAGATAATGTTTTATAATAATATGAAGACTACTTGCTGTGGTCTGATGTTGATTTTTGACTTCACTATTAGCTTTTACTGCCATACTTTTGATTTGAGGACCCCCTCGAAAACAAGATGTTTTCCTCACAGTAAATGAAATTAATGTGTGTATTTTAGAACTATCTGAATTTATTGCCATTTTATCATGACAATCCTCTGGTAGGAACCTTCTGTTTTTGATACCAGTTTTTCAGCGACACGTGAGTTTCGCATCCAAGTTCACATGTAAACTTGCATCTATGGATAAAGTTTCTAGTAAAATCCTATTTAATTTATATATGTATATTTAAGCGAGGACATAGTGTGTGTATAGAATATTTCAATGCATTTTTTCAGTCTCTAATGTTTCTAATTGTAGTAGTAGAAAGTAAAGAGGAGAAGGAGTGTTGTGGTTCTCCTCTGATAGTAAGAGGTTAACAGGCTAACGTCCAGAGAAACAGGCCTCTTCCTCTTGACCGCCTCTGCTCTTTGTCCTGTGGTCATCAAGCCTCAGGGGCCCACCCAGACCTGAGCTGCCCCCTCCTCCGTAAAGGCTCAAGTTTCCCAGTGTAAATTGTAAACCTGCAAAGACCAAAGCTGTGAGTTTTTATTTATGTGTGAGTCAAGTGGAAGAGTAGAATGTGGTTATTTTGGTCAAAATTACTATTGCAATTTCTTTTGTTTTGATATTCAGTCTTGTATGGCTGCAGAACTTACAAAATCTTTCGGTCAATGCGTTGTTTCTCTTGCTTTTGACATACTTTTTATGTAAGCAGTCAAATTAACATTATGCAAGTATTCAAAATTGATGAGGAGCTGCCTTTGCGATGTGAATACTGTTGACGTACCAGCGTTTATGGTCACCTTTTTTGAGGAGAGCTTTGAGAGTCCGTTGTGTGTCTTTTGTTGTGGCCTGTGAGTTGGAATCCCTCGCCTATTGTCAAATTGAATTCAATTGAACGTGACGTATGTACCCTGTGTATACTACTGAGACGAGCACAGGGAAAAGTTATGTTGATATAGATACGTGATTATTTTGACGAATCTCTGCAACTCACTTACTGTATTTTGATCATTGTGGTGCCGCCTGCAGGTGAAAATCAGACTTCTGAATCTAAGCAGGGCAGGGCCTGATTAGTACTGTGATGGAAGACCTCTGGGAACACCAGTGGAGCGGCTGTAAGGTGCCAAACTGTTGTGTACTTAGGCAAGACACTTCACCCACCTTGCCTAGTGTCTGGAGTATGTCCTTGGAGGGGCCGATGGTACATACGGGTTGCCTCAGTCTGTCCCAGGGCAGCTGAGGCTATAGTAGTAGTTTAGAGTGAGTGAATAATGCCTTGCTGAATGTCCAAAAAAGCACTCTATGAAACCAATGTATTTTGATTAAGTTGTGTACTTATTGTGATTAAGTACACAGACCCTCTGCACATGTTTCATTGTTTTATTTTATTTATGTTACGTGAGACAAAAGCAGGAAAAAATGCTCTGTGGAAAATAATTGAATCGTGCTGCTGCAGTTGAACCTGTGTGAAAATCAACCAGCCATTTTATTTACAATTACTGTTCCAAAGGTAAAGTTATGAGTAAAGTTACAAGACGTCTTTGAAAGCGTCGCAAGGCTCTATCTGATTGATCCGTCTGAGCAGAGTGGTCAGACCTGTTTGGAAGTACTGAGGTATAGTCAGTTATTTTTTTTTGCTCTGTAGTCTCTTTTGTAAACCTACTCTTTGTAACATTTCACTTAACCCCACTCACCCTTTGCCCCTCCCTTTGGCAAAATACACACAATACTCATAAATAAAAACAGTAAGTGGTCCTTGCAGAACACCATACTGTGGACAAAGTAGGAAAATCTATGTTATACTTTTTATTTTTTTATATATTATTAATGTTCAAACACATTGGGCCAGTCAGCGCTGTGAGGATGCGACCAGAACGGAGCAGGTGCAAATACTGTAAATATGGCAACTTTCTATATGTCTGCACACTAATTGCTTTAAATAAATATTTTTTTTTATCAATATTGCAATTTTTAAATGTGATCCATGTGCGATATACTGTATACATGCTAGATTTATTATTGAAATGTATTTATGATTCAAATACATTTCTTAAGTCTATTGTGAAAAATTACATCCCAAAGTTGAGATTTAATAACATGAAACACATTTATTTGTGAAATATCTTGTATATATTTTATTTTTGAATGGAATGTAGGCCTGTATGGAGGAATTGAGTTTGTGTTGAGCATCTAAAAGACTTGGAATAATGATGGAATAATTCTCAAAACGATAATACCACTATCTTAATTTTATGCACACGTGTCTTCTTCAAAATAGGCAAGACAAGTTTTTTTGTATAGCACAATTCAAGGCAATTCAAGTCTAAACAAAACAAGATACACTATTCCTTTGAAAATGAGGTTCTATGATATAAGGTAAAGACCAGAATATATTTTTATCAACTCTCCTTGAATGACTTATTGTTAAAACAGTCCAATGTTATTTTATAAACTCAGACCACATCTGAATTTCAAAGTAAACTTCAATACATCTAACAGTTTTTGGTGGTTTCCTTCTCCCCCCCTTTTCCCCACACCCCTCCCCCTCACTCCCCCTATAAATGCGTTCCATCTGAGGCCTGTGGGATCATTAGGACCACAGCTCTGGCCACTTGCATTAGCATAATACAAGCTTCAAACACAGGAAGTGCACAGGACCACCGCAGAGACCGCAGCTCCTAAAAGGCCTCTCCGCTGCTTTTGTAGATCATCTTATTATTATTAAGTCCAATAAAAAACACTGACCAGACTGGATTTGAGTTTATTGTTGCGGTCAGTTTATTAAATTGTGTAGATGTTGAAATGGTGGTTGAATGGTTGCATCTGGTTGGGTTTCTATTTTTGAATGTGTATATTGGAATCATTCATACAAAATATTCATATGAAGAAATGATACCAATGTGAACCAGAAACAACACTTCCAATGAGTTCAAATACAATTAGTTGTTATATTTTGATATATTTCTTTTTGATACCGGAACGTTGTTGGCCTCATTCCCACTGCTCAAAAACCCTGGGTCGCCCTGTCCTTACACAGAGCGACATGAAACTGTTTTTTATGTATTTATGTATTGCTTCACGTGGATGATAAACTTACTATAGCCTTTTATAAATCCTCCTGGGTCGTTGGACCAAGAGTCTGACGTTTGTTTTTTCTTCCCCATGGTGAAAAGCTGACACAGGTCCAAACAACACAGCAACCCTCTCACTTTGGATCACCTGTACATATTGATAATATTATAATTGGGTAAAAAAAAGTACAAGTTCCAGAATCCAAATCAGATTAGATAGATTAGACTTTGGGCATATTTGCAAAACGGCCGCAATTACACATCTTGTCATCACTCATATTTAATTGTATATATATATATTTCTATTTTAAACATTCAAAAGCCATAATTGGATCAAAAGGCAATAAAAATGATTTGTGTTGCTATTATAAGTAACCCGAAGTCACAAACTAGAAATTGGCTTTGGCCTATGAAGCAGGTTGTGAAAAGACATGCATAAAAAATCCTAATAGAATTATAATATATAAATACACACAATAGACATGTTTCAGCGTTGATTATCGATATGTGACAAAAATAGGTAGTAGGTCCGTTGGAATAGTCTGATCAAGTCTCCTAACAAGTGTAAGAGGACACAGACACACGCAAACGCACAAAAACAAGAAAAACAGAACACACCATAGAACCACGACGCCATCTTGGATCATGAATGTGCCAGTGTGGATCGGATGTTATTGACAGCATGTAACACGCATAGAAAGACTTCTACAAAGCTACTTTTATAGGTTCCTTATAGGTTCCTTGATGTGTACTCTAGTTCATCGAAATTTCCCCACTGTGGGACGAATAAAGGAATTCTTATCTTATCATACTCACAAAATACAAAAAATGTAAACGTAAAATGTGTGTGTGCTCTCGTTGTTCCAGAGCAAACTGCACATGGAGGGCTTCCGCAGCCTACGAGAAGGAGAACCGGTGGAGTTCACGTTCAAGAGGTCCTCCAAAGGCCTGGAGTCTCTGCGGGTGACCGGGCCAGAAGGAGCACCCTGCCAGGGCAGCGACCGCAAGTCTAAAGGCAGCCAGAAACGCAGGTCCAAGACTGACAGGTGCACCACACACACACACACACACACATTGTACACCACCACATATGAGGCTTTTTGGGACTTCAGGTAATGATGATGATGATGATGATGATAATTATGATGATAAATTACAATAATTATTATGTGATATGATAATGATAAAGCGATTGATAGTGATGATGATGATAACAATGATGATGATGACAATTATGATTATGATTGTGATGATGATAATGATATTAATAATGGTGATAATGATAAGGATCATAATTAATTATTAAAAACAGTTAATTGTAGGCTGTTTTAATAGAGTAGGAGTGAGTTCCACATCAAACAAAAACGGCCATAAAGTTCAACATCTTATTTGTTGGCGCACATCAACTATGATCCAATCGTTTTCTCATAAAGATGTGTAGAAGTGGTGCCAATAGTAGGAGGGACTTTCACACATGAGAACATTATGGCAGGTTCGTCTAATCTCAATCAAATAATGAGCTTGGAAAAACGTTTTGACATTTTCAACATTTCTTTCTAAGTAATGCTTCTTTCCCATAGAGTAGCATTGGAGTTACATTTACACACTCAGTCATTTCAGAGCGAGCCATGCATAGCGAAAGATAATCCAATGATCGCTAACTTCAACTGAGTGGAGCTTGCGGAGTCTGTTGTTTCACTGAGGTTGTGTAAAGGGGCAGTGTGCAGATTGATACGGCAGGACTGAAAAATGGAAGCGTTTCTTTATCTGTATGTGTATTTAAATCGTTGCAGTTGTGTGATGCCAGATCAACTCTTGATGTTTTTAAGTCTGACTGTAGAGCGGGGGCCGTCACTCGGGCTTGTGTGAAAATGCTACTTTCATTATCTTTCCTCAGAACACCTGATCAATCGGCAAACGCTGTACAGCTGTTTTCTTTGTTCTATCCCTTTGGTGGATGCTGCTGTGTGTCCATGGGCAAGACACTTCACAGCTGCCTCGGTCCCAGTGGCATCGTACACTGGTGTATTACTGTTTGTGTGGATGGGTGATTGAAGCGCTTTAAAGGCCTTGAAAAGATAGAAGTCCTGTTTAAATGAAACCATTTTGTCACAGCCCATCAGCCAAAATGATTCTCCAACATGTATTGTGTTGTAGCTGAAACACTGGATGGAAGTAGCGGTTTTGGAATCTTCAATTTCAATTTTAATAAATGTATTTGTGATTATGCCTAAATCACAACAGCAGTCATCTGGAAGACTGGACATCCAATTATAACAAACGCATAGGATCCATTGGACCATAGAGCGCGGGACGGCCACTGTCCATAAATGGTAATAAATGTCCTGGATCATCACTGTCTTCCTGAATCTTCTTAACATATCTTAACATTCGAAAATTCAAAAACAATTCACATTTTGATGATGGTATGAATACTTTTGACCTTTTACTAAAAATAAATCTTAAACGTATGATCCCAGATTCATTGGCCAAACATCATGTGTATGTCTTACTTCAAAGATCAAACGGAGCGATTTTATTCCGAACAGGCAAACCCCAAACACCTCTGCATTGTTTGGAAGTTGGGTCGGTTACAGAGCATTTCATTAACATTTCTGAAGGTGCGTTGAGTCCAATCAATATATGGATGTGTGGTTTGTTGTCTTGGGCTTGGCAGTTAAACAAGCTTTGGGCTGTGCTTCCTCCCAGCCCCCTGTGACTGTGGAGGTGATAAACATATGTGCATACTCCCATTGGACCACACAAAAACATGAAACTTGAAAGAATACAATTTGAGTGTTGATTTTTTTTTCTAACAGATTCTACTCTTATATCAAACAACAAATCCATGCCACACGTGGACCTAATATTCTGTTTGAGTTTTTATTTTATTTAATTTTTTATATAATTTGACTTACTATTTTTTTTATTTTTTTTACTCCTGAGATCAAAACTATAATTGAGATTTTTATTTATACCAGATTTATATTTTGATAGCTCTTGTTTCTGATTCATTTTTCCCATCATTAAAAAACAAGCAATGACAACATTACATACATATACACATTTACACACATACGCCGCACATCCATACATACATGCACATTGCACGCAAACACACATACAACAGTATATTTATTACACTCACATACACACACATATTCTGGTCTCAATCAAGTAATGCTTTCGTTGATCGGACTAATAATCTGAGAAAAAAAACTGTGTAGTTGTCAATCCAGATGCTTAACTGCAGGTGCAAAGCAAAAAGTGTTATTTCAGAGGGATATCCGTTTGCTCCAGTAATAAGAGCCGCTGTCATGTTTACACACACGCAAACCCAGGATCAATATCCCCCTCAACATTTGCAAAAGCACACTTCTACATCCTGAAGCGAAATCAGACGCACATTCACGACACATTAGCACACATGATGTCTTAGCTTTCGCTCATAAACTGGGAGTAAATCTTTGTTCGAATCCAAGCAACAGAGAGAAAACAATCAAAAGAGGAAGAAGGGAAGCTGAAAGTGCGTCATTTGTATTCATTAATCTTACCATGCAATCTTGAGTAGTAAAGTATTACAGTATATAACAGCTTTCACACAAACAAAGCAAAGTACTTAAAAACCAATTAAACTGAACAAATTCAATACTAAAGGCAAGGCAAGTTTATTTGTATTGCACAGTTCATACACAAAGCAACTCAAAGTGCTGAACAAAACAAGATAGAAAATATTAAATAATCCTTCAGTTATATGCACAGCTGTCCGGAAACCGTTTTTAACCTGGATATGAAAATTGTCAAAGTAGAAGCCTGCCTCACACTGCAAAAAAATGAAAAAATATGAAGTAATGAATGCGTGAAGCAAGTGTTTTTATCTTGATTTGAGTACATTCTTACTGTTTTAAAACAAGATATGCCAATAGATCTTTTTAAAACAAGACTTTTTTGCTTGTTCCATTGGCAAATCTTGTTTTTTAGACAGTCAAAATGAGCTCAAATAAAGATAGACCCATTTATTACTTTACATTTGATCATTTTTTTGCCATGCACATTTTCAGGAAGACTAGATTTTAGCTGCATAAATCCATACTAGCATACTACTATGCAATGCTAGTTTTGAGCACAGATTCTTGCTGAGGCTAATTTCAAATTTTTCCCGTAAAACACACACTCCCCCTTTGCTTTGTGTTTTTGGAGAGGGGCAGATCTCATCCGTCTAATTGAGAGCAGATGCACGCGGCTTCAGAGGTGATGGGGTCAGCGCTGCCACGGAAACCGGGAGGTGGGGGTGTAAATGAAGTGAAGGGTCCGGGTGCAGAGGTCACTCAGCCCAGTGGTCAAACAAAAGGAGGGCTACCTTTTTTTTCGGCCTCGGATCGATACTGACCATCACTGACCGCTGCGGAGGGGGAGGGGCAGATTCGGACACATCGGTCACCCAATGTGCTGAGGATTAGGGTTTGTGTTTTGATATTGGGACGGGATGTTTTGCAGAGATATTGTGGTATGAAAAAGGCACCAATAATTAATTTCATTTTTATTTTATCCATCCATTTTCTTCCGATTTCTCTGTTGCCGGGTCGCAGGGCATGTAGTCTAAGAAGGGGTGCCTAGATTTCTCTATCCTCCCCATTTATTTTATATTTAATTGAAATATATCTACACTATAAGAAATAAAGAATTTGAATTTGATTTATATAGGGTCAAGTGACAATCGGGTTTTCCCACTTCCCTTTGTCATGTTGGATTTTCTTTATAAAGAGTTATGTGGAGAAGGTTGCTAAATATTTCTTTCATTTTAACATTTCCACTTCTTAAGATGTACAGGTGAAACTTGTAAACTTAGAATATTGTTCAACAGTCAATTTTACGTCCATTTAAAAGTCCAGGGATGTCAAACTCTTATCTTTTTTTAGAAATTATTTCTCAAACCTTACTATTCATTTTCACCATTGATGGTAATGGGCGACTTGGCATGACTTGTTTTTATAAAAAAATGTAAACTAATTGTATAAGGAAAACAACCATGTTAATGTATTCCAACATTTTAACCCAACACATATTTCTAAATTAAATAGACAGATCATTGTTCTATCAGTCTTCTTTATATTTGGTCCAGGTTTGGTTCAATCCAAACAATGAACTCCTTTTCATTCTGAAAAAAAATCCAGAAAATATCTAAACTCATGTCAGATAAAAAAAGAATCTGTCAAAATACATCCATAACGTAAACAAACAACTAAACAATAAAACCACTTGTAATCTTTCAGCTATTTTTTGGCCGTCGACCAAACGACTTTCACATCCCTGCAGTACATGACATTCATTAGAGGCAAATTGAGATATATCAGGCTATAGGCCTTTGCTATAATGTGCACATCTCAGAAACTAGAATAGTTTGAAAATGGAAACAAAGCATATGCCACTCTGCATGTAATAAGTCTATACATTTTTGGCTTCACATTGAAAAACAGTTTAGCACAAATTATCTTCTGTTCATGTTATATTCTTACTAAGTAATCTTTATTTAAATAGCGCATTTTTACAGTTTGTTTCCATTTTCGCCAGACACAGCTACTATGCTCACTATGAGAGACACTATGATCTGTAACCCTGGCGCAGTGGTTAGCACTTGTGCTTCACAGCAGGAAAGTCCAGATTTCCATTCCACCTACAGACTGGGCCTTTCTGTGTGGAGTTTGCATGTTCTCCCTATGCATAGTTTTCCTCCAGGTCCTTCTGTTTTCCTGTTCCTCTAAAAAGATATGCAATAGATCAGGGTGAAGGAGAGTGTGTTTGTGAGTGCGACTTTACGAAAGTTGTCGATTCCTCAACAGCAGATCAAACAGTTTGAATATTGGAGCCACATAGGAGCCATTGGTCCATTGTGAGCGGGATGACCACTGTCCATAAATGTCCTTAAAAGTCCCGGATCATCACTGTCCTTAGACTCTCCTGCATCCTTTCTTTTTGGATCGGCTTTACACGCTTCAAATGCAAATGCTCAAAACCAACTGAGATAAGGAACAAATATCTAATCCATAATGTTTGTCATGAAATTCTTTCTGGGGGAGGAGGGAGAGGTCAGTGAGCCTGAGGAGAGGCCAACCAGATCGTCCATAAAATCAATAGTTTGAGCAGCTTGTTTAAAAGAGCCCGATCCTGCTGCTGTTTCTTCCACCTCATTCTTTCGCTAATAGGATTTCACTTAGCGCACAATTGTGAGTGTAACTGACCATCGAGCTGTTGTGGACTCAACAACAATGGTGCACTTATTGAACAGTGTTTTCAGAGTTTTATTACATTACATTTATTGCATGTATTTATTGGAAAACAAAGGGGGTCGGAGGATACTGCAATACATGCAGGAAACTAATGTTTGGGTCAACGTGATTTGACTAAAGTCGTCATTGCATGTAAAATACACGACTGCCATTTCTAGTAAGGTCACATTATTATGTAAGGCTCTGTCCTTGTTCTACAGTCTGAGTCCTGGATCTCTAGCCTGTGAAGTGAGTACCCTCCCGATGCAGTAGTATAAACATTTATGGACATTGGCCATCCCTCTATGTGTTTTAATATATTGCAATTCCTCAGTTTGAACAGTCTTATTCTCTGGTCTGGTGAATTGACACATTTGTAATGTCCTCAGACGACTACTGCAGTGATATAGGGCTTTACAAAAATAGATCAAATAGAATTTAGCAAAAACTCCAAAACCCATGGGCACCTTTTCCTTACACAATGAGCCATACAGGTGTCAGAACGACTCGGCATATAGCAGTAATATAGCCTGTTGGTTACATGTGGCTCGCAGGAAGAGGGTTAGGAGCCTTGAAGCTGTGTTTGGGTGAGTGAAGCTCTTTCCGTCAGAGTTTGGGTTGTTACATGCGCTGCTCTTTCCTTTTATAAAGTTGTCCGTTTAACAAATATGTTTAAAAAGGTGTACATTGCTCCAGTGGATGGGTAACGTCACCATAGTCCATTACAATGTGAACATAATGGTCTTTCAGATTTTTTATTTTTATCACATCATATCCAATGTAGGGATTATTTCTTATGACATATTCTGAATTGTGTCGGTTTTAATTGTAAACATGCCAGAATTATGACCTTGCCCTTTCCTCAGCTGCTGCTCTGTGTGAAGCTGCCTCACCTAACAGTGGTGAATGGCGCCCCCGTGTGGTCCTATCAGTCACATGGCTTCTATAACTATTACTCGTTCTATCCATTCAGGATTCTATACAATATCTCACGAATATCCTAGTTGTTAGTCATGAACAATGCTGATAAATGCTCCAGGATCCTTCTCTCAATGAGGGCCTCCCTGAGGTCTCTCACATTTTCTTCTTTCTGTGTGTGTTTTCTATTTTTTGTTGTTGTTCCGTGCCCGGACATTATAGGGCATTTACGCCCATTGGTCATCCCTCTCCCATGCTTTTGTTGTTATTGCATTTCCTGTGTTTGAACTGACTCTCTGACCTGCTGTTAGTGAATCTACAACTTTTTCTAAATCCTCAGAGATGACAGCTGTTGTGATTTAGGGCTATACAAAAATGTTATTGAATTGTAGAAATAGAGCTTTTTTTTCAGAATGGATTAATGGCAAAAACAATACAATATCCAAACATACACAAGTATAAACACAAAGACTGTCTCTCAAGCTTGTAACGTTTTCATACATCTGTCGATATTTTGTTTTTCCCCTCCCTCCAGATGCTACAACTGTGGGAGCCCAGGCCACCACGCCAAAGAGTGCCAGCTGCCCCCCCAGCCCAAAAAGTGCCACTTCTGCCAGAGCCTGTTGCACATGGTGGCCTTGTGTCCGCTCCGTGCCCAGCAGAGGGCCGTGGCGGTGGAGGCTGAGGCAGAGGAGAGCCAGGGCCCGGAGCACCTGGAGCACACAGAGATGGACTGACCGCTCACCTGGACCCGGCACAGGAGAGCTGGAGTGGACCGAGCGGAGGGGGGGGACAGGTGGGGTCATCAGTTGCAGTGATCAGGAGATCCCCGGACAGCTGAATTAAAAAAATATATTATCATATCATATTTTCATGTGACGATCTAAAAGCGCAAAAGAACAAATGTTATTCTTTAGTTGTGTTCATTATTGAAACACAGGCAATGGGAATATTTACTTTGGCATTTCATGTTTTAGAATGGGAAATTAATCAACCAATCTAACGGTTTCTCAAAGAATCAGAACAACAATAAAATAAAAAAAATCATCTGGTCTTCCTCATAGATTAAGTTATTTGTTTCTTAAGTGGATCATATACAAATAAACATGTAGTAGTGAAACACCTCCACCTACTGGTAGAAGGGGAGTATTACATTCTGACTTTGCATAAACATCTAAAATGGTACGATGTTATTGAAGTAAAAATACATTAGCAGTTTCTAACACAAATTATCCTCCAACCAACTGTGGCATCTAATTAACCCTTTAGGCGCCAAGGAAGCAGAATGCTGAAACCAGGACACTATACAGCGGCCTGGCTTCACACTAACAACATCTTTCTCACGCCTAAAGGGTTAAACAGAAAAAGTCTTTATTATGTTTTACGATTGACTTGGCTAAACTCGGAGTGCGCCTGAACAAAGGAGGTGGTCTTTTTTGGAATGGTTGCTCCGTATTTCTTTGTTTTCTGTTTCTTTTTCTCTTCCTGCTTGACCATATTTCCCATTCACTATTTAGAAAACTACATGCAAACTATACTTTCCTACAAAACTATATTTCAAGCTCTAAATCATGAAATGCCAACATTACTCAAGACCAGTGCGTTCCATATACTGTAGAGATGGGAGGAACATCATTGCAACTGGGGAACTTCAGGAAGCCTACAGCACCAAGACTTATCCGTTTAAAAAAAACCATCTAAAACAAATTAAAAACGCATTCCACAAATTGGTGCGTTTTCATATTTCTTCAGATAGTAAATCTGTTGAGCCCTAAAGGTGCTCAAATTACCAAGGATTTAACACTGGCTTGACAATGCTAAGTAGCCACAAGAATCTTGACTTTGAATTGATTGAATGTCTGTCATAAAAAATCAAAATGGTTCTGCCCTAGTATCAGTGCTCCTTCTTAAAAGCTTCTGACAAGTCTGAGCGTTTGAATGGAACAATCGTGAACGTTGCTCTCTCTGAATATCTCCTCCTCCTCCCGGCACGGCAGCATGTAGCAGTGTGAGTGAGAGGAGGGTCTAGTTCGAGTTCTGGTAATGGCATCCCTGCTTTAAGTGTGTGTAGGGTTGGGTGTAGGGTTACTGACCGCAGAGTTCAGGCCGTACACTTTGGAATCATCCATCAAGAGAAGTTGCAACAATCAATAATGTTAGAAGAAGAAGAAGGAAGAGTACAGTGTAGGTTTGATATCTCTACAGACATAAGCAGAAGTTAGCGGTCCATGTACAGCTGCGCTATGCCATTAAAGTCCACAATGAGAATTGTTGTATTAAAACCTACTTAATACTATACATTACATATGGATTATTATGTTATTAATGTTTGTGCTCACGTAAATACATTTTCTCTATTGAGATATTATTTATTTAAATCTGGGGAAACTAATCAAGCCACCAAAACACAAATAAGATATTAAATTCTTTAATTTTGCACAGCCCTAAATCACAACAGCAGTCATCAAGACTTCACAAAGTTGTCGATTCTCCAACAACAGATCCGAGTATCAACAGAAAAAATGCATTGATAAAAAGCACGTCAAACATTCCATTTAAATACACACATAAATGAATTAAAAAATGCATAAATACATTAAAAAATGCCCTGTTGGCCTCTGTCACATCTCTAGATCAGCCTTTCCAGACAGAAAAAAAACCCCACCCTTGCTCAGCTTACACCAAAAATGACAACAAAATTCATCAATTATGCTTGAATTTAGTTACATTTATTAAGACATTTGTACATTTTGTCAGTTTTAAAACAAGATCCCCCAAACTGGGACAATTACAACTGTCCTGTTTCCTAAGAGACAAGGAAATCCACCCTTAGAATGAGATCATTTTACTTGAAATAAGAAATATTTGCTCGTCCCCATTGGCAAACGTAGTCCTCAGACATCAAAAATATATACTTGAATCTAGACGAAAAGTGTTAAGTCGAGCAATAATAACCTTAAATAATCACCTTTTCTAAATTATCTGCTATTGTATTCTCTGTATGGCTTGGCTCTGGCCTCCAATACCACAGTATCTCCCATTTTAATTCAATATATTTGTTAACACTATAAATCAATATGTACACTATTCTGTACTTCTAACCTTCAAAGACCAAAACATCATCTCGCCATTTTGTCATGCAGTATTCTCAATCAACTTGTAACACACAATTTCATAACATTGTGGACTTTAGTTTGCATAAAGCAGCTGTACAGTTTTGTGCCTTGATTTGGAGGAGGAAAGGGAGGTATATAAGGCAAATTGACTCATCGGCTTCCGCTCCCTCCTACACCAAAAACACTGCAAAAAGTCTATACCAGGCTGGTTTTATCACGCCGTCTTTGATTGAATGTAAATGATCTCACTCCTGAATCGAACCCGCAAAGATCGATATGCGAGTGAATGTCGCAACACAAGTGCCAGATGCCTCCGGTGCAGGGAGCGGACTGAAAATAAAAAAAAACATATACAGTACATATTATTCCTACAAATACTCTTTCTAATAGGGAAGAAGAAGAAATGTTTATACCGCCATTTTGTATGCAAGACCTGTAATGATTGTACGGCAGATATGTCCTGTCAAAAATGAATGTTTCCACGCGTTTTTTTGGTGTTTTGAAAAGACTGCACTGGGAAAAATATACAATTTGAGCCGAGTGTTGAAGGGAAAGACTGGTACTTCTATATAGGTCTTACAAATACGTGGGTTCTGCAGAGATTATAATGGATTTTTATGGCGGGTAAAACTTGTACGAAAAGGCCAAAACGATGTGAAATGTCTTTTTAGATGGACTCAGGGAAAACTGTTGGAACTTTTGCATTGAGCTTGTAGCTTTTTATAGGATTAAAATTGTGGCACTGAATAATTATGTAGGCTGGAAATTTTTGTTTTGTGATTGTATCTGTTTATTGGGATTTTTGTATTCAAAAGTGCACCAAGGAACCTTTCACACCAGAGGCTTTGAAGAGATTATTGCTAAGGTGGCATCCAAATTCCTTATTTTTTTTAGCTCTTGTCTTGCATATCTTTCATTATCAGGCTTTCTCTGTTACTAGTATTTTTTTTTTTTAAACATGGTAGGCCCATTTATGCACCTATATCTGTTTTGTATCTCTCTCTCTCTCTCTCTATATATATCTCCATCTCTGTCTCCCTCTCTGTCAGTGTGTGTCTGTTTCTGTCTGTCTTTTTTTTTCTCCATCTGTCTCTTTATCTCCATCTCTGAATCGTTTCATCTCTGTATCTCTATCTCTCTCTCTATATCTATATATATATATAAATTATTTTACAGTTTCTCCATCATATTTTAGGCTGGCTTCATACAGGGTTAATCATGGAATACATCTGCTTGGTACACTACAAGTTCACTTCTTGTCCAAACCAGCCTTTGTAATAGTTTGCCTGAGCAATTTTAAATTCGAATGAAGAAAGTATTTCTCCCACAAATATAGAAAAAAGCCTCTCCAAAAAGCATTATTTAATCAAATCAAATGTTTATTGGTTTAGAAGTGGACTCGCAACGTGCATTTATCCCAGAGCCCAGGGCCTTGGAGGAAATTAAGTTGAATAACCCTGGTTTAAAGTGAAATGTGGATTCTTTTGAATACTTTTTAAATACTACGTAGATTAAAATAAATAAATACAATTCTTCCATGAAAAATAGAAAGGGGAAGGAAGGAGGTATTTTTTTCTGACTTTGGATGCAGCCTGTATTACACATTTTGTTGCATATTTGGGAAAGTGATCTTGCATTTATTACGTTATGGCTGTTTGTATCACGTTATGAGCAAGGCCACCCTTTCACAGATCTAACCAGTAAACTGTCTCTCCTCTTCTCTGAGAAACCAATAATAGACTTGCCCTAAGAGAGAAGTTTCAAAGTGCACTTTTGAGCAAAAACTCCTTTAAAATGGTGCAGTAAAACAAAAAAGCACATAGAACTTTTTACACAAGTTATAATGAACGCAAAACATGTCACTCCCTGAAAATTAGCTTTTTTTATGTGAACATATTTATTTATTTATGCCCTTATTTACTGACACCTTTTTGACATTGGTCTGATTTACCAAACAGGGTCAGTCACATATATTTAATTTAATTTGATTTAATTTAATGTGATCTCTAGTCTAGCCTAATCTACTTTACTCTGGTTTTGTTTTGATTATTTTTATTTATTTAAGTTTTTATAAAGTTTAATTTAATAAACATTTATTTTGTATGTATATTTTTCTTTTCCTCCCAAACTTCTGAATTAATCTTACGTTGAAAATATTGCGTTATGCTTTTCATTTATTTATTTCTATGCACTCATGTCAGTTTTTTATCAAAAATTGTCTAAAAAGGTGTTCTAATCAGTCCACAACGATGTAAATACGTAGTTTGTCATAGATAATTGATGCATGTGTGAAGTGTAGGTATTTTTCTAGATTTTTTAAATAAAACTGGACGTATATGGAGGAATTGTTTTGGCCTATAAAAGCATTATTACTGATGTTCATTTTACTGCCTTACAACTATTCTCTCCATGTCTTTTTAGCGCTGTTAGAATAGTTTCTTATATCGGACCGAGACCAAAGCCGTCTGGTCCAAACTCTATACAAGTCTACCTCAGGTTGTGTGGGACTGGGGCCATGGAAACTCCACATGCCCTATGTCTGTTACTTTTCTGTTTGTTTTTGTAAATGTTGTTGTATACGTTTGGTTTATTTTGTATTTTGGATCACAGAATGTATTTTTGCTCGTCGCTGCTGTTAAACCAAAGAAATGTGAGTCGAGTCGTGTCCAAAGTGTTTGCAATCGTCTTTCTTACAATAACTGAAAAGGACACTTCTGATGCTCAGGGACCTATTCTGCTCATTGTATTTATTTTGTTATCATGTAACTGGTTTGAATGAATTTTGTGTAGTAATAAAATAAACTTTTAATAGCTTTTTGGGTCAATGTGTTTTTTTGCAATGTCCTGTTTTCTCTAAAGCAGGACTGAGAAGTGAAACAGAGACCATCCTCAATCAACCAATCAGTGCTCAGCCCTAAGCATAGTGACTCACAGGGCTCTTTTTTACAAGTCTGCCAAAAGAAAGTTTTGGTCTCACTATTTCCTTTTCTTTCACAAGGCTCTTTCAGTTGGGACAAATACATTGTATTGAATATTACTACACTATAAGATTTATATAGAGGAAATAGTGCACTGTGCAAGGTTAACAGAAGTTTGTGGGCTAATAATAACTAATATTTATAGCAGACACCGAGATATACTAAAATAAGACTCATTTTCAGGTAGTCATCACCTTCATTTGAAGGGGCAGACATGAAAGACGGTTTGTTATTGCACAACTGACTATAACAGCCATAGATCCATGATAACAGAACAGAACCATAGCCGGTGGACAGGTGCAGGAAATGAAGGTAGTCAAACAAGCATACTTCAAAATACAACTTCAAGTATCACAACAGCACAAGTAGTAGTAGAACAGTAGGAATGGGGAGCACACAACACGAAATAAGTGAATATTATGTAAAGCAGAAGTATATTTCAGCATCAGTCACACGTAAAAACTCTTAACATTTCAGAAGTTCCAGACCAATACACGTACAACCATAGCAGCAGAGCTCTTTTATGATCTTATTGTGAAAGGTCTGAGCGGAAGCAGTATGTCCGCGTGCACCACCGCTGCCGCAGCTGCACGCGCTCCCGTCTCCAGCGCGAGACAGACGTGCTTAGCGTGCACGTGCACTGCGCCACGGTAATGGCTGCCAGCGAGAGACAACAAATGAGCCTCCGCCACACGCTGTAAGGTGAGACCCACTCCCCACACCACCTCCACGGCCGCCACACAGCCTACACAGCCCACAGCGGACACCCCCTCTGCCCCCACTGCCCCCACTTTGGCAGGTGTGCGCGTGTGTGTACCTGTGTGTGTGTATGTATATGTGTGTCTATGTGTGTGTGTGGGGCTTCCTATTGACACTTATGTATGCACATTATAGTGTCCGTAGCTGGGCTGGACACACTGCCCTCTCTCCCGCCTGCTCGCCCGTAGCCGCTGCCCTGCTCGGGTCTTCCACACAGAGCCGTCTGGAGTTCGCACAGCCTGTTGGTGAAAGCTGGATTCTTTGTTAGCTGCTGTTAACGTGATTAGCTAACGTTAGCAGACCGACAACATTGTTCACAGTCAGTGGCCAGGCCCGGAGCTGGAGCCAATCAGTCCGTGCGGGGAGTGCCCAATTAGTCCCGTTAGCAGCGACTGTCCCCGCGGCTGTCAGCGCATGGATCTCTCGCTGGTAATAAACAAGCAGACATGTTCACGCCAATGGGGAAAGTGACAGGTGGTTCGGAAGTGATACAAGTGCTGCTTATGTTATGACCTGTTCCTCTTTATGTACGTATTATTTTTTTATTGTGATTATAAGATGTGGTTACAACTTCATTATTGTCCATTGCAATTCATTGTTTTTGCTTTGTTCCATACAAGGAATGATATGTTGGTTTGTTTTAGTTAGTTCTAATATCAATTCACTTTGTACATTTACATAACCCGCCATTTTCATTGTACCATAATAATAATACATGCAAGTATCTGGTAATAGAATATTCTAAAACATACTGGATTGTTTTCTCATGATATGGTTATGTTTACAAACTTCTATTGACTTCACTTTCCAGGCACAAGGTACATGATAACATATACATCTCTACTGATCTGTTTATAGCTCTCAAAGAGTGGAAAAACAGCATTCATATTCTGAAAGTCCAACGATAAACCATTTTGTAATGTTGTTGTAACTTTTGCTCTTACATTGACATGAGGAAGTGGTTAGTAGAAGTGCCAAATCATGGAAGTAAATCTTGATATAGCGATAATATGTAGTGCAACTTGTTCACAATAGTTCAAAATAGTTTATCATCGGACTCGGAACCTGTGTGTTAATTAAGGTGTTATTAAACTATTACATGCTACGGGAGTATTGAAATGTCTAAATTCAGGAAATGAGCACATAATACTAATAATAATTGTACTGCTATTTTTGTAGTTACCAATGCGTTACTATGACGTTCTCAAGTATGTGTTATGCGCTTTAATGCTAACTTTTGTGTTGTTTTCATCTTATATCTAATATTGCCTTATCAAAACAATGGATTTGAAAATGGACGTGCCAGTAATGTTTACATGACAGAGCGGCCTCTAGTGTTGGCTATGCACATTACAGCTGTTTCAAATGGCATGTTCTGTCACTCTTCTGGTTGAGGTAAGGCCTTTCTCTGAGGCCTTTGTTTGGATATCGGGGTCAGTGTAGAAAACGTGTGAACTTTCAAACCGGGTGCAAATCTTTAGTAAAACCTTTCTCTCATGGCAATTATTTGTAGAGCAACTTAAACATGGCCACAAACTGTGAAGGTATGTTGTGATTTACTGTTTACTGTTTACTTTTGTAGTTTTTCTGTTGTTCAATTATTGATACTGGGTCTTGTCAGTCATGAGATTTCACATTGATTTCCTTTGTTGTGTGGTTATCAATGCCATGCCTTTTGTTCAACATTATTTTGGACCAAATCTTTGCCCTTCTATGGAAATCCCAATGCAATGTGAACTAAATGCAGCATGTGACCCTTGTGCGTGTGTGCGTGCAGCGAGGACTAGGATGGTCAGTAGCCAGCCCAAGTACGAGCTGATCCAGGAGGTGGGGCGGGGCAGCTACGGTGTGGTGTACGAGGCCGTGGCCAGGCGCACCGGAGCCCGCATGGCCGTCAAGAAGATCCGCTGCCACTCGCCCGAGAACGTGGAGCTGGCCCTGCGCGAGTTCTGGGCCCTGAGCAGCATCCAGAGCCAACACCCCAACGTCATCCACCTGGAGGAGTGCATCCTGCAGAGGGACGAGCTGGCCCAGAGGATGAGCCACGGATCCAGCTCGCCGCTCTATCTGGAGGTGAGGGCCGAGGTTTTCATATGCAGCTTAAAGGATTTTGTTACTGTTAAATAAGATCAAAATTAGAATTTATTAGTTTTCATTGTGTTGCTGTTTGGATTCAGTCCACTCCACTCCTGGGAAATTTTGTATTTGGATTTCTTCAAAGATATAGGGGCACTAATAACCAAAATGAGATTAGTTTGTATTTTTTATTTTTTTGAACCCCCTATTTCTTTTTATTATCGGCCTCAAAATGCAGTTTGATTTTTAAAGTGCCTAAAACCAAGTCAGATGCCCTTATGAGATAGATTCTGGTTCCAAGCTTCAAGTAGTGGTAGTAGTGTGCTGGTCTTTGAGTGCTTTGGAGTGGACTGGCACATGCCACAGCTCACACTGGACGAGTCTGTCTCGTTTAATTTACGTGCTGTAACAGACTAAAGGTCCGAAAACCGAGGACACATCACAGTGCCACAATAGTCCGATGGGCCGTAGATGTGCGTTCTTCTGTTTGTGGCCAAAGTCAAACTTTAGAACCATGTCCAGTGCAATGTTCTTTGTGTGGTTCAGTACTGTCAACAAAACCATGGGAGCGACAGAACCAACTGTGTGGTCACTTACATCCCCAGCCTTCAGGTTTTTATTTTATTTATATGGATCCATCCATCCATCCATCCATCCGCTTTATCCGTTGCCGGGTCGCGGGGACAGCAGTCTAAGCAGAGATGCCCAGACTTCCCTATCCACACACACTTCCTCCAGCTCGCCCGGGGTGACCCCAAGGCGTTCCCAGGCCAGCTGAGAGACATAGTCCCTCCAGCGTGTCCTAGGTCTTCCCCGGGGCCTCCTCCCGGTGGGACATGCCCGGAGCACCTCCCCAGGGAGGCGTCCAGGAGGCATCCGGAACAGATGCCCGAGCCACCTCAACTGGTTCCTCTCGACGTGGAGAAGCAGCGGCTCTACTCCGAGCTCCTCCCGTGTGACTGAGCTCTTCACCCTATCTCTAATGCCTAGCGTACATCGACAGAGAAACTGGGGACAACTAGTTGCAAGGCGGCTTTTGGCAACTGAGAGGAGATAGTGGGAGATGATCAGTTGCCGAAATCGGTCGATGTGCGCGCTCTTACAACTGGAGATGATCAGTCGGTCTCCAGTTCCAGTCAGTTGCCCGTGTTCTACTTTTCGGCAACTAGTTGTCCTCAGTTGCTCCGATGTGCGCGCTCCATGCGCCGCTCCGACAACGTGTGTGTATTGCGTGTATTGCGAGCCCGCAACAGTTTGTTGTCAGAAAACACACTGTGGTTGAGGCCAGTTGCTGTCGATGTACGCGCTGTTATTCAAGAGACTGGCCTGCGACTCAGAGTTGCCCGTTTTCGCCAGATTGTCGATGTGTGCGGGGCAGCAACTCATATGCGACGGATATAATCAGTTGCCAGTCCGATGTACGCTAGGCTTAAGGGAGCGCCCAGCCACTCTGCGGAGGAAGCTCATTTCGACCGCTTGTATCCGCAATCTCGTTCTTTCGGTCATTACCCACAGCTCATGACCATAGGTGAGGGAGGGAACGAAGATTGACCGGTAAATCGAGAGCTTTGCCTTTCGGCTCAGCTCCCTCTTTACCACAACGGTCCGATACAGCGACCGCATCACTGCGCACGCTGCACCGATCCGCCTGTCAATCTCACGCTCCATTCTTCCCTCACTCGTGAACAAGACCCCGAGATACTTGAACTCTTCCACTTGAGGAAGGACCTCTCCACCCACCTGTAGAGGGCAAGGCACCTTTTTCCGGTCGAGCACCATGGCCTCGGATTTGGAGGTGCTGATTCTCATCCCAGCCGCTTCACACTCGGCTGCAAACCGTCCCAGTGCATGTTGCAGGTCCTGGTTCGTTGGAGCCAAAAGGACAACATCGTCTGCAAACAGCAGAGATGAAATCCTGTGGTCTCCGAACCGGACCCCCGGTTCTATGGGGTCTACTTAAATAATAAATAAATATATTATAGAGCAAATTGTTGGCCTACTTTTATTTTTACCTTAATTTGCTGGACATTCCAATACTATACCTTTGGAGTGAGAATATAACCTGCTTTAGAAAACTAAAAGTTTATAGAAGTTCAAATTTGAGTATGAATTGAATTAACACAATAAAACAAAAATATTAAGGTCAATTATGACAATACACGATTACAAATAATTGTATATAAAATGTATATGAATATAAAATCTGCTCATGATAAAATACTGTATGTATGTATGTGTTAAGTTTCACAACATTTTGGTCTGATGCAACACAAGTTCCTTTTGTTTACCTCTTGTTTTGCTGCCACAAAGGAAAGAACTTCAGACACAAACTTTGGCCCAAACATTAACTCCTTTGTTCATGTAAGGCATTATAAAAGTAAAACGCAAAGCAAATATCAGGAGATATCAGGAGATATCTGTTCTGTGAGGAGCATACTGTGATAACCTTGTATCTTGAACAGACAGATCTTGAACCAGACAGCAATTTTCAAAGCTACTAATTTGCTGCAACTTTCTTTCTTTCTTTCTTTCAATTTATTTAACAGTTAAGAGATTTACAGTTCATGTGCATCACATTAATACTGTACAAGTTATAACAAACAGTAATACAAAACAAAACAAAATCAATCTCAAATTATAACAAACAATACAAAACAAAACAAAACAAAACATCCCCCCTTACCACCACCCCCACCCCCCACATTCACTCTCAGCATCCAGCCACAAACCTTCTGTGCACTGTCCATTCATTCCCATACGAACCTACATATTCACAGCCTCTCACACGCACACGAGCACACACGAGCACACAGGTCACTAGCCACTTCAGTACATCAAGTTACATGACAGAGATAGCTTTCTTTAATATTCTAGCTGCATCTCCTCCGATGTGATTCAGTACAGGATTCCAGATTTCGAAGAAGGTGTCGGTATTTCCTTTTAGAAGATAAGTTAGTCTTTCCAATGGGAAAAGGCTTAAGATATTCTTAAACCAATCAGAGATTCGTGGTCCTGCATCCTCTAACCAGTGCTGCATAATTGTTAATCTTGCACTGTACAAAAGCAATGATATTAATTTTGTATGTAGCCTCAGTTTTGAGTCAAAGTTCGACAGTCCCAGAATGCATTGGAGAGGGCAGGGCTTTACACGGTTTTGAACAATGGATGAAATATTTTCACATACTTCTAACCAGTATTGTTTTGACATTGGGCACGACCATATTAAATGTACATAGGTACCCACATGCTGCTTGCATTGTTTACATAGTGATGAACAGTTCTTATCATATTTATTCCGTTGATATGGAGTAGTTTGTAATTTGTTTATTATTTTAAATTGAATTTCTTGTGACTTGTAACTACAACATATTTTTTTGGAGTTGAGCATGATAGTGCTCCATTGTTGGGTTGTTATACTCATATCAACTTTGAGAAACTCCTCAACAATTGCTCAAATTTTATAATGTGTCTTAATTTGACCACATTTTGACTGCCTTAAAACAAGATTTGCCAAAGGGACAAGCAAGATTAACTTGTTTTAAAAAGATAAATGAAATGTCTCCCCTGGAATAAGAACGTTCTTGACATAAGACTAAATGTCCCAGTGGCAAATCATGTTTTGCCAATGGGACATTCAGAATGACTGTCAGAATGTAACAATTAACTACAGCAATTATTACCAAATATTTTATCATTTTTTGCAGTGTATAACTTATTTTTTCTCTGGTTTATTGTTTGGGGGTTGTGCTCATTGATGTCACTCTTTTGCCCCTGCAACCTTTGTCCTTGTTTTGACACGAATGAACAAGCGTCTCAAGTCGTGATCTCCTTTGGCTGAGTGCCGGTTCAGGTCACTGTGCTCTTTTGAGGCGTGTCTGTCAAATGAAGAATCTCGTTACGTTTGCGCCGCTCCAAGAATATACAAGCATATAATTATGATCTCACACAACATCTGTGCGAGGGGGCGGCCTGTGGCGCAGATCACCTCCAGTCACATGTTTCTCTACTTGCCACAATTTCGTCTGCTCGCAAATGTATATAGGTGACGATTGACCCTTAGATGGACAATTCTCTTTGTCCTTGTATTGTTTTTATTATAAGCCTTCCACCATGTAAGCCAGAGGTGTATACACTTTTTAGGGCTACTTTCATTAACTAGACTTGTCCAGGGGTATTGTTAAAACTGTTTTGACTGGATTCAGCCTTATTTTAGCAGTAGATGAGTTAAAGTTGGCTGATTGTAAACTTCTATAGTTTGCTACATGAGTTGTATTTGCATTATTGGGAGGCCATTTTTGCAAGTACATGTTGAAATAGTCAAAATCCATGACAGAACTGAAGCTTTACATATATACTTTATTGATCCCTTGTAGGAGAAATTCAGATGTCCAATAGAAACTCATCAGTACATCAAAACAAAACAATTAAAGCTAAAAGTAGCTAAAAATAGGAATAAAATAAAAATGCAGACGCACATTGAGGTATCTGTTATATTGGCAGAGATTGAGAAGAAGAAGACACTGAATGTATGCTTATGATTTGCACTGACTAATTTTGGGTCAGCAAAGCAGAGGAACACAGGAAATGACACGGCAGACCGCAACTGGCTCCTGGGCTTTAGTTTGGTCAGGTTTGATGTAAACAGGTCTAAAATGTGAGTATACACGGTACACTCATAAGTATTTGAAGTACATGGAGGAGAGAGAGTGATGCCCTCAGCGCAGAGCAGGTGATGGGAGTGAGGGTATATGTATCTTAGTCTGAGTTTACACGGAGACTATGTGGCAGTAAAACGCTATAGTTGGATTTCGGTTGCAACCAACCGTTCATTCCAGGGTGGTCAAAACGTAAGTATTCAGATCCAGCCTGCAACTCCCCGCACGTAAATTTGGACTTGCGCAGTAGTGGAGAACAAACATAAACAACAATGGCGGCGGGTGCACTAACTAGCTTCGTGTGCTTCGAGGGCTGCACTGAGGATAATTCTACTCCTTCGTTCGTCCAAACGAGACCACGCGAAGCTCTAGTTTCAGTTTCCATTTTCACAGCTGCTGTTAAAATGCAGAATGATGTCAGTGCGTTCTTCCCCTGTTCTTCCGCGTCTTTCCAGAGGAAGTGAGTACACTGCCGGGGGTGTCGTGTGAGTGTTGTAAAGTTCCTCTGCCCACTACTGGCTGGGCGCTAGAACTACATTGTTTTTCAACCTCATGTGAACGCTGAGAAATTTGCATTAGGAGCCTGGTCGTTTCTGTTAATAGCCTGGAAACGTCTGCGCAGCGTCTCAGTATAAACTCAGCTTAATACCCCATAGTAGGGTATTGCATATTACTGTATGTACTGCACAGTATCAAATTTGTATTCTGTTTGTTGATTAATTCCATTGTATACTGTGTATTATTGTGTCAAAATTGAATTGTGAGAGGGGGTTGGGAACAAATAAGCATTTTCTGCATCCAACCCCTTTTGAAAACTGCGTTATTGTAAAGACATGAATTTGTGTTCAGCAGATTTGAAATAAATCTTAACTAACCAACTAAGGTAAAGTGATCTGCGTATTCCACTCCAGTTGTACTCTATGTGGCTACAGACTGTAAACATTTGGACTCCTGCCCCTGACCGATCATTGCACCAAACGCAGCCTAATAATAGACGCACCTTGCCGTCCAGCTGCTGCAGAGGCGAGGGTGTCCGCCGGGGCAGGGAGGCATTCGCAAATGGAGGCTAAGTGGATCTGAATGGCTCCAAATTGCCTCCCATTAGGAATAAACATGGATTATACTTCAGGCTATTTTCACTTGCCCATGCACAGTTCTATTAGTGATTAAGATGGCCAGAGAGTCACGGCCAGAAAGCGTCTTTGCAAAATGATTAGTGTAGTTTAAGTTTTAAGCTTCTTAGAAAGTAGTTCAAACTAGTGGCTTAAAAGTATTATGGCAAAGCGGTCAATTATTTATTAAATGTATGAAAACTGTGATTTGGTTGTTACATTGAACTGTTCTGTATCACTGAGGTGGGAGCTGAGTTAAAGACAAAACTTTGAATCAGCAAATTACCCATATACACATCGAGGAAACATGAGAAAGTTGTTACGCAGCCTCCATGGAACTGGGTTTAGTTCCAGTCTGAAATGCTAGGTATTCTCTAGGTATTCAGTACAGGTGTGGCCTTTTTGATTAACCAGATTATCAGGTACCAGTCCAGATGAAAGACGCAGATATTTAATGGGTTTAATTAGGGCGGACCGAGAAGTCACTTAAAGGAACACACAGACCTAACTTTTATTACTGCCAAACTGTTCTGTAATTACCAGTTAACAGAAATTAGTATTTATTATTTTCATTTTCAACGACTGCCATTTTCTGCTATTTGCAAAGTGTATGAAAACCTGTTGAAGCTGACAAAGTTGTGTTTTAGTGTACAATTTGGAATTTTTATTTAAAAATGTCCTCCATTGTGCAGTTCTATTGTAGACCCTTTCAAATGGACTTTTTACAATTTAAGTCTTTATACCATTGTATTTGTTGGATTATGCTTCAACGACAGTGGAACATACAATCTTTTGTTGTCAGTCTAATTATCGAGCCAACTTTAATCAATCAATGGTCAAACTATTGTCAAAATCACATCGGTCACTTCAAATATGACCATCTTTTGACATTGTCGCAGAGCTCACTGGCAGGCGGCCAAAGTCTCACGTATGGATGGGGGACCACTGAGCCGCGGCTGCACGCCTCATTTACCGCCAAGCCAAGTAGAAAGGGAGGCCTGCAATCCTTTGTCCCACTCTGCCCTGGATCAACCAGAGGGCCAGAGGTGTTTGGGAAAAGTTTGCAGAGTTTTAGCTGTGCTGCTGCTTTAGCGATGTCGAAGGGAAACACAAACCAATGTTATTTTCTAGGATAAATTCTACCGTTGGATTATTGAAATGTTCTCACCCAAAACCCATGCATTTCAAGACAATAAACCCCTGAAATATGCCTGTTCTTGAAATCTAGATGATTTAGTCCCAGAGATAATTTTAATGGAAGTAGCAAAAGGGTTTTAAAGCAGGTTGTTCCCGTCTCATTAGTCAACCTAAATGCTCATGAAGTAATTCCCCCGTGTGGTCCATGCTACTTCCCAAACAATACATGTGTTCCCTCAGTTATTTAAAGTACAGTGCCTTGCGAAAGTATTCGGCCCCCTTGAACCTTTCAACATTTCGCCACATTTCAGGCTTCAAACAAAGATATAAAATGTTAATTTTTTGTCATGAATCAACAACAAGTGGGACACAATCGTGAAGTGGAATGAAATTTGTTGGAAAATGTAAACTTTTTTAACAAATAAAAAACTGAATAGTGGGGCGTGCAATATTATTCGGCCCAGTTATCTGCAGTTCATCCAGAGCGATCATGGGCCTCTTGGCTGCATCTCTGATCAGTCTTCTCCTTGTTTGAGATGAAAGTTTGGAGGGACGGCCGGGTCTTGGTAGATTTGCAGTGGTCTGATACTCCTTCCATTTCGATATAATTGCTTGCACAGTGCTCCTTGAGATGTTTAAAGCTTGGAAAATCTTTTTGTATCCAAATCCGGCTTTAAACTTCTCCACAACAGTATCTCGGACCTGCCTGGTGTGTTCCTTTGTCTTCATGGTTCTCTCTGCGCTTTAAACAGAACCCTGAGACTATCAAAGAGCAGGTGCATTTATACGGAGACTTGATTACACACAGGTGCATTCTATTTATCATCATCAGTCATTTAGGACAACATTGGATCATTCAAAGATCCTCACTGAACTTCTGGAGTGAGTTTGCTGCACTGAAAGTAAAGGGGCCGAATAATATTGCACGCCCCACTTTTCAGTTTTTTATTTGTTAAAAAAGTTTAAATTATCCAATAAATTGTGTTCCACTTCACGATTGTGTCCCACTTGTTGATTCATGACAAAAAATTAAAATTGTATATGTTTATGTTTGAAGACTGAAATGTGGCAAAATGTTGAAAGGTTCAAGGGGGCCGAATACTTTCGCAAGGCACTGTACATGTTTACTTTGTTCTTTTAACTATTGAGTATTCAGTTGCATTGGAATTTTGGAATTAGTTTGATGTAATTTCACCGATTAAAATAAGGGGAGTGTTTGTGTAGTTCTATTACTTAACTTTATTCTTTTATTAAAAACCTTTGACACACTATTGGAGACAGATGGCATTGCTTCAGACCTGTCTGGCATGTATAAATGTTTAGCTTGTTGACTTTTCTCTCCTGTTTGCTGGCCACAATTGCAGGGTAAATGTAGAAATGCTCGCTCTGTCTGAGGCCTGCGCTCCGTGATTCGGCAGTGGCAGGACGCGTCCCATTGTCACATTGTGCAGTGCAGGCGTTGGATACCTTCCCAGATTCCCATTATTTCCACTTGTGTTTTTACAGCCTGTAATGTTCCAGTGCGTGCTAACAGAAGTACAAACGATAATGGGGCGTGGATTATCTGACCTCGCCAACTGTCAGATCATTTCCTAGTTGTGTGGTTGGAGAGGACGCCTCGGCCTGTGGCACACCAGACAATAAGCAGTTATTTGTTTACTGTGCAGGGAAGGCTTTGTTTTTTGTGCAAACAGCAGCTCACAATGCTGCAATCCAGTTTAGCCCCAAAAGGACGATTCATTTCCCAACCATTACTTTTTAACAAACCTGTGGATGATCCAATTCGTCAGGTTCCTAAACCCTGAACCCTCGCCATTTAGCTTTAATTTAATTTGAGATTGATGAAAGGTAGCAAGTTGGTGGGCTATTGTCAAAAAATAACGTTTAAATGAAGTTGGATCCTCAGGCTAGCATAACAGATGAGACGGTCCAGAGTCGATGTCTCTTTGATTTAGAAAATCACTCACAGTGGAAGCAGGAAGACATCATGGCTTGAATGCCAAACCACAGCAGCTCTGCTTACTCAGTTCTGAGAGGCTTCTTTCTTCTCTCGCGCTCTAAGCATTTCCCTTTGCTACTCATTTGTCAGGGAACATGAGAAAAACACGCCGAGTGATGCAATCGCACGTACAAGGTTGTCTGCGCGTCTGTAGGCAGATAAGAAGCACAGAGCTTTGTGGCTCAATTTCAACTAGTAGAAGTCATGTTTCTTATATTCTTCTGTTTATTTTAAGGTGTTTTTGTTTTGTGTTTTATTATATGATGTGCATCGCTGTCTACTATGGCTCGTCATGCTATAAGATGCATAAATATCAGTACCACATCATGGTATAAATACTTTTTATTTTGGAGTTTACATAAAAAGTTGAAGAAAGAAACAAAACTGACATTCAATCAATCAATCAACTTTATTTGTATGGCGCCTTTCCAACACAAGGCAACTCAAAGCGCCTCACAACCCACATAATATCACACAAATCAGAGACATCAATAAATACATTAAAAACAGAATAAAATCACAAATAATGAAAAAAAAAAAAAAACTTAAAATATTAAAAGCACACACGGGATTAAAATAATAAATAACCACAATGCATAAAAAAAAAAAAAGAGTATGTCTCAATAATATCCTTCAGCCGTATGCACAGCTAAAAAGAACAGTTTTTAGCCCTGATTTAAAAATTGCCAGAGTAGATGCTAGCCTCACATCTTCAGGAAGATTGTTCCAGATTTTAGCTCCATAAATCTCAAACGCTGCCTCCCCATGTTTAGTTCTGACTCTTGGAACCAGTAAGAGGCTACCTCCTGTGCTCCTCAGAGTCCGGGTCGGTTCATATGGGACTAACAAGTCGCTTAAGTACCCTGGTGCGAGGCCATGGAGAGACTTGTACACAAGCAGTGCTGCTTTGAAGTCTATTCTCTGAGCCACAGGAAGCCAGTGCAGAGACCTGAGAACTGGACTAATGTGGTCATATTTCCTGGTCCTGGTCAGGACTCGAGCTGCAGCATTTTGGACATACTGCAGTTGTTTTACAGCCTGTTTGGAGAGACCTGTGAGCAGGCCATTGCAGTAGTCTAACCTACTGGAGACAAATGCATGGATGAGAATCTCCAGATCTGATTTAGACACTATGTTTCTAATTTTGGCAATGTTTTTCAGATGGTAAAATGCTGCTGATGTTACTGATTTGATATGACTGTTAAAATTTAAGTCTGAGTCCATTATAACTCCTAGGTTTCTGACCTTGCCTACAGGTTCCAGGGAGAGTAAGTAAGTAAGTAAGTTTTTATTTATATACCGCCTTTTCACTGCAGATCTGAGTCTCAAAGCGGTTTACAATTGTTAATTTTGGGCATTTGTCTCTCACTCCACACAGAGATGGGAGCGGGGTCGCCAGTACAGGAAGCGCATGCCAGATCTATTGGACATATTTTTAGTGGTAGGGGAAACCGGAGTACCCGGAGGAAACCTACGCAGACACGGGGAGAACATGCAAACTCCACTCAGAAAGGCCCTGGTCCGACCGGGATTCGAACCCAGGACCTTCTTGCTGAGAGGCGAGAGTGCTATCCACTCAGCCACCGTGTCAGAGAGACTGGAGGTGACGAATAACGCTCTCTCTTTGTTTCTGAGGACCAAAGACAATCAATTCTGTTTTGTCTGCGTTTAGCTGAAGGAAGTTATTTTGCATCCAATCACTAATCTGTTGAGTACAGTGATGGAGTGATTCCACTGGTCCATGTTCTCCTGCAGTAAGTGAGACATAAATTTGAGTGTCATCAGCGTAATTGTGGTAGGATACATTGTTGGAGCGTATTAACTGACCTAACGGCAGCATGTAAATATTGAACAGGAGAGGCCCCAGAATTGATCCCTGTGGCACTCCGCAGGTCAGAGCCATATGATCTGAGACACAGTTTCCTATCTGAACCAAGTATTTCCTGTCTTCTAGGTAAGACCTAAACCAACTTAGGGCAGTCCCAGTGACACCCACCCAGTGCTCTAGTCTCTGCATGAGGATCTCGTGGTCGACTGTGTCGAACGCAGCACTCAGATCCAACATTACTAAAACTGTGACTTTTCCTGTTGTCGGTGTTAAGTCGGATGTCATTTGTAACCTTCACTAGTGCAGTCTCAGTGCTGTGATTGGCTCTAAAGCCGGACTGGAGCGCATCAAACGAACTATTAGTTACTAAGAATTCTGTAAGTTGTTGGTAAGCAACTTTTTCCAGAATTTTTCCCATAAACGGCAGATTTGAAATGGGGCGATAATTCTTAAGAACTGTGGCATCTAGACTCCTCTTTTTTAGGAGGGGTCTGATGACTGCCGTTTTCAGGGCCATTGGAAATGTTCCAGATGAGAAAGACATGTTCACTATTTGTGTGAGCAAAGGTAAAAGACTGCTCAAAACAGACTTAAAAAATTTAGTGGGTAGTACATCCAGGCTACATGTGGAGGAACTAAGGCTAGAGACAACATCTTGGACAGTTTCATTATCTGTTGGTGCAAAGTGCGATAGCTCAAACAGCCTCACCGGCTGTTGTAATGTTATTTCTGCCTTGGAGGTGATGGCGTTTTTGATGCTCTGAACCTTGTCATTGAAAAATTGTGCAAACTCATTACATTTAGATTCTGAAGCAAATTCGAATGGCAGCTGAACAGGGGGGTTTGTTAATCCGTTAACTGTTGAAAACATAAGTCGTAGATTATTATTGCAGCCATCAATGGTTTTAGAAAAATACATTTCTCTTGTTCTACGTAGCACCCTGTTAAACTTGCACAACTCATTTTTGAAGATATCATGATCAACCTGGAGATTGGATTTTCGCCACTTCCGCTCGGCCCTACGGCACTCTCTCTTCTGTACCATGACTGAGTCCATTTTAGTCCAGGGGGCCTTTGGCTTATTTGTAATCATTTTAACCTTCACAGGAGCGATGATGTCCAGAACATTTATAACATTGGCGGTGACAGAGTTAAACAATTCGTCAACAGTAGAACACAATGTGTTCTCAAAGTTTATCATTCCCATGAATAGTTCGGTTGTGTTTTCATTTATGTGTCTGTGTCTGACAATTGCAGATTCAGATATATATGGTTGTTTACTATCAAAACACATGTCAAAAAATACACAGAAGTGATCTGACAGAGCCACGTCAACCACATTTACATTTAAAATATTAACCCCCTTTGTAACCAGCAGGTCTAGAGTGTGCCCTTTGCTGTGGGTGGGGCCACTCACGTGCTGAGTGAGACCAAATGTTTCAAGTACAGAACTCAGCTCTTTTGCATTTTTGTCATTGCCATTATCCACATGAATATTAAAATCACCTGTAATCACTAAACTATCAAAATCGGTGCAAACAACTGAAAGCAACTCAGTGAAATTATCAAAGAAATTGTGACAAGACTGCGGTGGCTTGTACAGGACAATGATAAGAATAGAAGGAGATTGTTTTTGTTCTATTTTAAAAGAAATATACTCAAATGATAGAAAATTTCCAAGGAGAATTCTATGAGAGATAATACGATCTCTAAATAATGCAGCAATGCCTCCCCCCCTTTTATTTTCTCGTATTTCAGATTCAAATTTGAAGTTTGGTGGCGTTGCTTCTATTAAAACCGCATTACCTGTACTCTGGTCAAGCCAAGTTTCAGTCAGAAACATAAAATCAAGATCATAAGAACGGATAAAATTATTAATTAAAAATGATTTGTTGCACAGTGATCTGACATTAAGCATAGCAATTTTAAAATTAATATCAGTAACAGTGGGTTTAGTTAATTGATTTTTACAAGGAGCAGGAATTAGATTTGAATGTCTAACTGCTGTCCTTCTGTTATGATTTTGTTTTCCATTCAAATAAAAACATTTTTTGAAACTGATGCGAGGAACACACACAGTTTCTATTTGTCTAACATGTGAACTCTTTTGCTGTGTAAGTCCCGGATTCAGGACGGCATTGCTTCGTTGTTTAGAGCAGGAGGCAGCACGGTTCAGAGGCGAGACTGTTATTTCACTGCCAGACGGAAAGGGGTCAGTGTTTGCACCACAGTACTCACCCGGTGCTGGTGAGCAGGAGAAGAAGGAGGAGGGTGGTGGTGGTGGGGGCTCCGATGTAAACAGTCACGCCCCCCTCGGGGAACACTGAATAACGTGGCGTAGGTAATCCGTCAACAAGCTGGTGCCATATCTATTTGGGTGCAGACCGTCTGGACGATAAGCCACGTGACGCTTCCAGAAAAGGCCAAAGTTATTCACAAAAAAAAGTTAAACGAGCTACATGCAGACTGGAGCCACATGTTCAACGCCACTACGCGACTGTACAAGCAGTCTCCCCGGTTTACAGTCGGGACTGGACCAGAGATAAAAACACACAACCCGGAGGACTGGAGGAGGCGGAATAGATCCATAAAATGCTTCTTTGTGACCTCGGACTGCTGCAGCTTCATGTCGTTGATCCCCACATGCACGATTACCTTTGAAATGGTATCAGGCAGGGACTGAAGCAGAGGAGGGAGACGGATGAGCAGGTCTGGCACAGTAGCTCCGGGAAAACATTGGAAGTGGATTTACAATAGTAGAGTGTGGAATTGTTTTTTTTTAAATGGTATTTTAACGGTGGCTACTCAGCACGGTGGCTGAGTGGATAGCACTCTCGCCTCTCAGCAAGAAGGTCCTGGGTTTGAATCCCGGTCAGACCAGGTCCTTTCTGAGTGGAGTTTGCATGTTCTCCCCGTGTCTGCGTAGGTTCCCTCCGGGTACTCCGGTTTCCCCTACTACTAAAAATATATGTCCAATAGTTCTGGCATGTGCCTCCTGTACTGGCCCCTCCCATCTCTGTGTGGAGTGAGAGACAAATGCCCATAATTAACAATTGTAAACCGCTTTGAGACTCTGATCTGCAGTGAAAAGGCAGTATATAAATAAAGATTACTTACTTACTTACTTACTACTACTATTACATTGAAAATTATTGTTGCATTTTGTGGATAAAGCCTCCTTTTTTCTCACTGTGGCATCTTCCTGCTTCTGTCCATCACTAACACCCCTTGTGTGTGTGTCCCCAGCTGGTGGAGACGTCGCTGAAAGGCGAGATCGCGTTCGACCCGTGCTGTGCCTACTACTTGTGGTTCGTCATGGACTTCTGCGACGGCGGCGACATGAATGCGTACCTTCTCTCCCGCAAACCCAGCCGCAAAACCAACACCAGCTTCATGCTCCAGCTCGGCAGCGCCTTGGCTTTCCTCCACCGCAACCAAATCATACACCGCGACCTCAAACCCGACAATATCCTCATCTCGCAGAGTCCCTCCGCTGCCGGGGCGCCAGAACCCACCCTCAAAGTGGCCGATTTTGGGCTCAGCAAGGTCTGCTCCACCTCCGGGTTGAATCCGGAAGAGCCGGCGAGCGTGAACAAGTGCTTCCTATCCACAGCATGCGGCACGGACTTCTATATGGCGCCCGAGGTGTGGGAGGGGCACTACACGGCCAAGGCAGACATCTTCGCTCTGGGCATCATCATCTGGGCGATGGTGGAGCGGATCACGTTTGTGGACGTAGAGACGCAGAAGGAGCTGTTGGGCAGTTACGTTCAGCAGGGCTCGGAGATTGTGCCGCTGGGGGAGGCTCTCCTGGAGAACCCCAAGATGGAGCTTCTGATCCCGGCGCGGAAGAAGAGCATGAACACCCACATGAAGCAGCTCATACGGGACATGCTGTCGGCCAACCCCCAGGAGCGGCCAGATGCCTTTGAGCTAGAGCTAAGACTGGTGCGGATAGCGTGCCGAGAGATGGACTGGGACACGTGATGGTACCTGAACGCACCATCGCAGAGATGTCGAACCGGTTCCAAAAAGGGCCGGTGTGGCTTCAGGTTTTAATTACAACCCGAGCAGGAGCACACACTAGACTCAACCCATTTCCTCAAATTTTCAGGTTAAAACTGTAGTCCGGTGTGCTCCTGCTTGGTTGGAACTAAAACTTGTAGCCACACCGGCCCTTTGAGGACCAGTTTGACACCCCTGATCTACTGTGTGGTCACTGACTCTACGGAGAGACGGCCGTTTTGTATCTACAGATGATGGTTAGAGGAGTAGTCTTGTGTTTTGTTGTCATGACAAAAGCCACTGTTCAAGCACATATGAAGTCCTGTACTCGTCTCGAGTCTAAACCCAAGAGGAGGACCAGTCAAACCTGCTGTCGCTGCGCTGAACTGCAGCTCTGTCTCAGGCCAATCACATCTCAGCTTCCACTTTGTCCAAGTATAAACATTGGTTTCATGCAATGTGGTGGGAATAGAAGGTCCACTATTGACAAAATTATAAATTTAGAAAGTTTCAAGTGTATTTAGAGTTGATATTAAGATTAAGTGGAACGTCAACTCAAATTAAATCAAGTTGATTCCACAATTCCATCTGGTCTAATGGACCAATACAAATTTTATGGTGTTCATTTTCACCTTTTCAGATTTCCTAGTACTCATGTAACTAAACTAATTACATATTTAAATAAATATGTATCCACTGATGAAATCTAATCTAGTCTTAAATTTGTGTCTGTTTTTAGCTCAACTTTTTTCCGCGATGCAACTCAAATACATATTTTTTGGCTGTAAAGAAGATTTACAACCTTTTTTTTGTTTGTCATCCCAATGTTGGAAACCAATCTGTATACTTGCACATGCTTGAAAGCCCACAAATCGTAGCAGGTTCGCGGTTGCCTACAAATGCCAACTCCGCTGCGGTGCTAAGTTTTCCTCCCTGCAATAGGCTTCATCTCGATCACTTTAGCATCCATCCAAACCCTGCCTGGACCTCCACCACCAGCACGAACTGTGGCGCACACTTTTGGCATTACACAGTCCCGGCCGCTCAGGTAAAAAACCAATAAGATTGAATGGGATTTGTAGGCAAACCGGGTCTGGATCGGGCTTCTCGCTTCTTTTGTACAGACAGGAAACCCAAAAACACTGGTGCTGGACCGTGCATTATCTTTTCTCTTTACAAAGCTGCTTATTTTCGGGCGGGTGGGATGTTGATGGGTGGGGTGGCTTTATCTGCAAGGGTCCAGCCATATGTTCTCGCGGTACGCTTTTTGTTTTTGCTTTTGATCTACTTTCAGACAAGTTCTGGAGACGCGCCCTTGTAACGTGATAAAACGTGAAGAATGTAAAAATGGAGGGAGAATTGACTAAATATTGCGGAGCCTTAAAACAAGTACTTGACGGCTGATGCAAGGAGGGTATTTCTGTCTGAAGTTGGCATTTAGCAAAGCAGATAAGGAACTTGTTCGTAGTAATTACTTGAACAGGGAAAGAGATGAAAATGGGCAACACATGAAAATGCTTTGGCATACAAGTACGAAAACCAGTTTGGTGCATCTTTCTGTGGGCAAACCCAGCAATTGTGCAGATTTTAAACGTTTTATTTGATTTCCATACATTATGCAAGTAGAAACAAGACGATAATAAACATGAAATGCATCCATTAGAACGGAGCAAATTTCACTTTTTAGTTTCTTCCCCATAACATGACAGTTGTTTTGATATCTTTGGAACCATGGCGAGGCGTGCCTTCGGTGAAACTTGTCGAGGCACGTTACTGGATTAAAGTTACGTAACTTGTGCATTAATGTGAGTGGTTCGCTAGCAGGAAACATCAGCTTCCTGTGAGCTGCATCTGCGACTGTAAATAAAGCAAAGTGTTGCAGTGACCCGGAGAGTTCCAATCCAAACGTAAATCAAGACAACCTACATTTTAAGACGTGCTGGAATGCGTCTCTAATGAACCTTTATGTTGCCGCAACTTGTGATCGCCTTTGTGCGTAAATTGTCGGCGTCTCCCCCTATTACGCTCAACAAGTAGGAGAAAAAATGCAAAATGAATCTTACATGATAACTGACTGAATGAGATTGTGTCATGTTAGTATGATCTAAAGCCATGAAGCTTTGTAATAATAACTTTAATAACTTTTACTGCTGGACTTATCCATGAGCCAATTCCAACCTCGTGGGAGCCACAGCTTGGTTCGCTATTTGAAATGTTTTCCGTCTTGGGAATCTGTTGACGGAAAACAAACATTGCATTAGTGTGCATTTCCACCACCTTCATAAAAGAGAACCAGGACGTCTTAAAAGAATTCACTAGAGGTTATGGTTGAAGACGGCAATATTACTCAACAGAATGTGTTGTCCAAAATACAACTTTTCGATCCAAAAGAAAATGTCTTCCTTGATTATTGTTTGAGCATGATAAAATTCACAAACCTGGCATATTATTTTAATGCCTAAAAGTCCTTTCTACTGGACAACATCATGCATATATTTTGGAATAATGACACCTTCTAGAAAAGGTTTTATAAGAAAGAAATTGCACCATATTTGACAAAGTAGAAAGTTTATTTTATGTGGATTGATCTGGCTCTTGACGCTAATCATAGTTACCTTGAAAGAATTTTTCAGCCGCCCTCCGACACAATGTTGAAAATGTTAAACTGGTGGTTCTTGTTTCGGGATGTCACAAGAACCAATGCATTTTTATGGCGTAAAATGTAACCCATCCCTTCCATTGTCTTTATCATTTATGCCTTAATAAAATAACGCTCAATCTGATATCAAAATTAAAAGAATGCACAATGACTGCATGACATTCACAAATGGCAAATCTGAATAATCCCGATTTGCATCAGTATTTCTCTTCTCCCTGTCTGCAATCTTTCCTCCTGGATTTAGTGGCGTCGTTTTTGAATCAACTCGCTGTCATCCGCCATCCGTCTCCTTGCGCATTCCCACACACCTACAACCCCGGTCCTTTGCAGATCTACACCACGTATAATACCGCTGTTAAACCTGATCTCCTCTCGCCGTGTCGCCTCGGGTTCTCCCTTTCCAATCGTAATCCGTAATTCTCCATGCTTCCTATGCGGACTAATTCTTAAGCCTATTAAGTGGTTTGCCCGCTGCACTTGGCGGCGGATCAGACCAGGCGCCTCTTTGACTCGGAGGTCGTGGAGCGCAGTTTCACTCTCGAAAGCATGTCACGTAATTTGGTTCTGGGTCTGTCAGAATTTGTGGTTTTGGAACGGTGATGATGGACCGGTTGTGGTCAGTGAACAAGAAGGGTCTTATTTGTGTGGCTTCGTTGTGCCTTTTTGCAGACGTCTACTTTCGCTCCCAAAATAAAATCCGACTTTGAATTGAATTTGGGATCAAGTTAACTCAATGTATTTGTATATAGCCCTAAATCATAACAGCATCAGTCATCTCAAAGAACAAAGTTGTCTATTCACCAACAACAAATCAGAGAATCAAACAGTTTGAACACAGGAAATGCAATAATTGACTTATGAATAGGAGACATTCAGTCACGATAAGACCTACTTCACGACTCTCACTGATGTCCCACTGATTTCTGCTGTCGTGTCCTTAGGCAAGACACTTAACTCCACTTTGCAGGAGGATCAGTGAGGAGCTGGTGCTAAGTGTACTGGGTGCAGCTCGACCCAGAAATGGATTAATGGGATGGATGGATGGATAGGAGACATAGGTGATCTCTTTCTTAATGGATCAATGTCCATAAATATCCTTACATTTTAGACCCTCCTCCATCGGAACAACTAAATAAAACCCTTTGGGGGGAAAAAGTGAAACCTTGGGGTCCCACATTGACAGAGGGAAGTCCAGATACTGTTCCCAAAGCCATGAGCTCAACTAAATTGACTTTAAAATCATATCAAGAATACACATTTTCCAGGGTAGCCACCAATGCAATATAATAATTGTGGCTTGGGGGAAAAAATGCATTTAAACAACTGACCGAGGCCATATTCTGTGTATTTCTCATTATTTTGTAGGGATTTGCCCAAATGCTATTCTGACTGCTAAACCTCTTACGGCCACAGATGACTGTTTAGTAAAGCCATGAAGTCCACAGCCCTATCGTGTAGAAAAACAATAAAAAGCAATAAATTCACCTAATCAAGACTTGCATTCTGTTTTAGTCGTCATTTGCAGTAAAACCACATTGGAATACTCAAAATATATTGAATGTAGCTTAATTGAAATATTTTTGTATTTGTCATATGGCCTCGTCTGGTTTCATTTCTTGTTTTTTTCCAGCTCTAATGAAATGTACTGAAATCGTGCCCCTTTTCTCCAAACTTGAAAGTTGTTGATTATGTTTTCCTCCAGAGAGCAAATGCATAGTTTTGTATCTATTGTTTTGCACATGTGTACAGACTGTATAGGGTAACAGGATGAACAAGGTTATTATTTTTATTGTACAACTGAATCGTCTGCACCCTCGTTTTTTAGGGGGCACTCGTTTGTATAAAGTCGTGTTGGTTTCCTCATGTTTTTGTCAATCATTAAAATACATTCCCTGAGTAATACATGTATTACTGACGGCGTGGTGGAGAGAATCAGGCTTTTGCTGGCATCATGTCTTTCTGATAACAGCGTGGGAACTGGTTAAAGCTACTGGACTTAAATGCAACAATGGGAATAACCAAATGATAAGAAATGGTGTGTTTTCTTTTTGTCTAGGCATCAAGTGATAACGTTTATGTAACGCTTGGCTTGATGGACTTGTTTGACTTGTGAATGGGATTTGGGCACTCCCTGGTGGCAGTAAGTGGTACTGCCGTATACTATATTCCTCACTCGAGGGGAATGTGGATGCAAACACTTAAAGCTAGGGTACCTAACTTTCAAATCAGAAACATATCTAATAAAATCCATATGTAATGACAGAAGTTTTGACCAGTGCTCAAAGTTTGGCTCCATCACTAGTTTCCTCATACATGCCTTTTATGCTGCATTTTTAGATAAGCTTTTTCAGACAAAATAGTGAAAAGAGAGGCTAATTTTAAGTACCCTAGCTTTAACTTGATTTCAAGAAAGTATATTTTGGTTAAGAGGAGTATTTTTCTATATATTTCCTTCTAAATTGGAGCAAGCACTAATACACTTCAAACTACTTGGTCAAACGTTCCAAATTGGTCAAGTTTTGAGAAAAACAAAAAGCGTTAACAAAACTCAATTACTGTGTATTTTTTTTGGCACATTTCAAATCAGTTAAATTTCTCAATACATTTCAGAGTTTGCTTGTAACAATAACCCACGTTTTAAGCCGTAAATGACTTGATGCCTATAACAATTAATCGTCTGTAAATTCCCAAATACAACAAAAACCTCCTTCACTTTTTGAGCAAAAATTACGCTACATATTTTGAAAAACCTGTCAATCACTGTTGCATTGATGGATTGGAATAAATAATAAATAAAATTAACAATCTGGTGTCAGTCCTTTCTTGTCCTGATTGCTGTAATTCACTCCACCTGACGCTTCCAAATGCACAAGGTTTGGATTCCTCTGGAGCCTCCGTAAAAACCCTAACCCTGTTCTTGGCTTGTACGAGCAAGGTAAAACTACTCAAATTATAGTTTCAGTTAATTTTTTTTAAAGTATTGAATCTGTATGTTTTTGTTTTTTTAACAGCAGCTCTAAGGACAACCCAGACTGGAACACTGCACCCAAAGCTAAGAGAGTGGGTATAATATACATCTTTGGTGCAAAAGTGACAGTAAAAATGGTTGTAGGGCATTTCAGAGCAGTTTTCTGTACTTTCTCTGGCTTATTTAATGATGATATCAATTCAATGCAATCCATTGGTCCATAAGAGGCAGATGACCATTGTTGATAAATGTCCATAGATTTTTAGAAGCAACGGTACTTTTAACTGATTTCTTTTCTTCATTGTTTATTTTTTTGTGTACATTTAAAGTTTTAAGTAGAAATCTTAATTGATCCACATGTTAATAAATCATCCGATCTAGACGACTATTGGACTGTGCTAAAGTTGCTCTGAAAGTAAAGTATTTAGGCTGTGTTTGTGACCAGTACTTTTGTGAATAATTTACTAATGTATTTTGGTAAATCAACAAACATCTTCAAAGGTAAATTAAATACTTTTGATGTAAAAATGGAGGAAGGGAAATCTATTAAAATTAAGCCGTAGTTTATTTGGAAATTTCAAATTGTGTTGCATCACAAGGACTGAGGAATGAGGAGCACACAACACAAAATGAGTGAACATGAACTCTATAAGTATAATCTTACTTTAGAAGAGAAAGTATAAAAAACTATATTCTATTGTGCAAGTTGTTCTGTGAAGACGTCACAATAGGGACACTCGGCCCCATTGCTTTTTTCATATTTACATATTTATTTACATACACATCTCACATTTTAATCACTTTTTAAAAGCTGTGCAGGGCAGAGCCTGGTTAGTACCATGATGGGAGACCTGGAATACCAGGTGCCTCAGTGGGGCGGCTGTAAAGTGCCAAGGTGTTCTTGTGTCCTTAGGCAAGACACTTCACCCACATTGCCTCGAAAGAGTCTGATGTGTGTGTGTGTGTGATGATGTCACAGACTGGTTGCCTCACTTCTGTCAGTGTGTTCCGGGGCAGCTATGGCTACAGTAGTAGTTTATCACCACCGTGTATGGAGCGAAAGAATATTGACATTTGAAGTATCTTTAAGTGTCCTGAAAAGCACTGTATTAAACCAATGCATTAGTTAATTTAGTTTTAGTCTTTGAAAGTGACAGTGTATATCGCGGCGTTCAGCTCAGAGACAGATTCTGCACCAGATTATGTTGCACAGATAGTTTCTATCTGTAGTCCCCGGTAACATGAAAATATAGGAATCTACAATAGTTTATAGAGGACACAAACACACAGCATCACACCTGCACTTTACAACCACACCTCACTTTTACATCATATGAAATCACTAACTGAAAATGAGTTGACACTAACCATAAAATCAATCAATTTCATACGATAGTCCATATATCTCTATACAAAGCTTAAGCTAGTTCTGAGTGGTCCAGTCAAAGTGTATGTTTCTGCAGATGAGCGCTCTGCAGGTTCTGCCCTGCACCGTGTCGCAGCTGCTGGGCTCCTCTCTGCTCCAACACGAGGCCTTTGCAATCGGGGACCTGGAACTCCACCAGGTATCGCTGCAATCTGTCATTTTCATGGCTTTCTGGTGTTAAAGGAGCATTTAGAATTCTGTCTAATCACGTTTATTTGCATGCTATAATTATACAAACCCATCATAACTATTCTTTGTTGTTGGTGATAGTAAAATAAAAGTAACATATATAACAATATTATGTATGTGGAGGATCTTTGGTCAAAGTCGCATCCCCATCTGAGGAGCTGTGGAGAGCTGACGAGTCTAACCGCAAAAGTGTGATTGTAATTTTAATGACTTTATTAGACTATTAAGAGTGCATACAACCTAACTTTCTTTTTATTTCATCAATACGTTTGGTTTATCCCAGTTGTATCTTGTTTGGATTACATTTTGTGAATCACTATTGAGAGTTGATTGGCTATAGTCCTTCTTCCCACTTTTGTCTGAACCATCCAATGTAAAGATATGACAGGCCAAATATACTTGACAGAACTATTTTCAGACATGAATTTCATTGCATTGTTTCAGTTCAATTTTAGTTGTCTTAAAGTTATCTACTTCAGCATTAATATGACATATGCTCACACCTACTCCATCTACAAGGTCTACTCAAACCCTTCGTTGTTAACTGCAGATAAAGTGTATAATAATGTTCTGTCCATCCGCAGGTGTCGGTGGTGGGCATAGTCCGCAGCTCTTGCCCTTGTGCCACTTATAACCAGTTCTGTGTGGACGACATGACCGGGCCGCCCCTGACCGTCCGCCAGTGGACCAATACAGACTCGGTGATTATGCACTGCACTGTCCCATTGACTTGATTTTTGAAAGAAGTCTCAAAACAGTGAGGAAGCAACGCTTACAAAGTTCATTCATTCAATTGAATATTCTCCATTGTGAGATCAATAAAGTTTATCTTGTCATGGATACTCGCTGTCCTTAGACCCTGCTGCATCTTCATGGAAAGACTCTTGGGGAGGCCCATGTTGAGAGGCTGAACCACCCCGCACAGACGGACAGGTTGTAGATTGAGGACTCAGGCTGTAGAACGAGGACTGTACCACATGTGTCCGCTTGTCACAGATATACTTTGTCATTTAATATTTCAGAGTGTGAAATGGTATTGTCAGGGTCGACCTGCCTTATCCCTAAGCTACCACCAAAGGGAGGGTTGAATCTATTCCCCCTCAAGTTTATAAATGACCGTATTTTAGCAACAAGACCAAAACTCATGAATACTAATTTTACAATGCTGCTCTGAACATGGTGTCACAGTGGTACAATGACATCATACTAGTTCAGGTCTGAGACAGGAGCTTTTAGACAGAAGGGCGGAGTTACATGTTTGTGCCAGAAGTTCCTGACATCAGCATGGATGTGTGCATGTACAACGGCACAGGAACAACATTGTAAATTGTGAATTTTCGCAATTTTACCAAATAAAGAACAAAAAACAATAAATCAACTCATTTCTGTTCAAAAGGACACTACAGGAAACTAAACTAAACCGGGTAGAAAAGTTTAAACTTTTGGCAAACACTGATGTAATATTATTAAAATATACATGTTCTGCCTGTTCACCAAACAGCTACACTGGGGAAAATGTATCTGATATAAGTTAACATAAATAAATACATCACTTCTTTGTGGTCAGGAGTCGTCTGATCCCCTGGAGCCAGAGCCAGGAGTGTATGTGAAAGTGCACGGCAGTCTGCGTGAGTTACAGGTAAGATTTATTTAAAACATTGGTTAATACATTTTGTTTGTCCCAACAGTCGTGTTTCTTTTTTCTTTTTTTGGGGGGGGTGTTGAGTGCTCGACTGGTAAAAGGGGCCTCTCCAGGTGGGTGGAGTTCAAGTATCTCGGGGTCTTGTTCACGAGTGAGGGAAGGATGGAGCGTGAGATTGACAGGCGGATCGGACCGTTGTGGTGAAGAGGGAGCTGAGCCGAAAGGCAAAGCTCTCGATTTACCGGTCAATCTTCGTTCCCTCCCTCACCTATGGTCATGAGCTTTGGGTAATGACCGAAAGAACGAGATCGCGGATACAAGCGGTAGAAATGAGCTTCCTCCGCAGAGTGGCTGGGCGCTCCCTTAGAGATAGGGTGAGGAGCTCAGTCACACGGGAGGAGCTCGGAGTAGAGCCACTGCTTCTCCACATCAAGAGGAACCAGTTGAGGTGGCTCGGGCATCTGTTCCGGATGCCTCCTGGACGCCTCCCTGGGGAGGTGCTCCGGGCACGTCCCACCGGGAGGGGGCCCCGGGGAAGACCCAGGACACGCTGCAGGGACTATGTCTCTCAGCTGGCCTGGGAACGCCTTGGGGTCCCCTCGTATGAGCTGGAGGAAGTGTGTGTGGATAGGGAAGTCTGGGCGTCTCTTAGACTGCTGCCTCCGCGACCCGGCAACGGATGAAGTGGAAGAAAATGGATTGATGGATGGGTTTTTGAGTAATTTTTGTGGGAATTTGTTGAGGATCAAGCGTTAAAAAAACAATTGTCAATACAACAAACAAACATTTTTTTGTTTTCATGGTTTCAAAGTTACAACCCCCAGCTTTAGCAACACGACATCCTGCTTTTCTCCAGGGTCAAAAGTCTCTGATGGCCATGAGAATCCGCCGTGTCTCAGACCTGAACGAGATCACCTCCCACATGTTAGAAGTGGTGTACGCGCATCAGCAGCTCTTTGGGAAGGTGCAGTACTTACATTTTGTTTTAAGAAGATTAGAAAATATGTGTTTTTAATGTTGTGTACATTTTGCCGTATAATCTTTAGGGTTGTGACGTGAACATGAACGTGTTACCACAAACACATAAAGGAAGCAACACAGCTGGCTTTTCCATTGTTCAGGGCCAGGTTAGTTTTCTCAAATGAATAAATATATATTTTTAATGTTCCAGGGCTAAAGGAGCAAACGAAACTCACCCAAACCTCTTTGAATACTGATATATTTTCAGCAGTTAATACATGTTTTATATGTTTACATAGGTAACGACGGGGACCTGTTCGGTGGTCAATGGCAATTGTTTTTAAAAAGCCCTATTTATGATTATATTATAACTTGAAGCTCGGGGTACCTAACTTTTTCCCCCCAAAAAATAATACTGGTTTAGTCCCAACAGAAAAAGTCTAGTGTGACTCCTTGGGCTGAGAGCTGAGTGAGGGTGGTCTTTTTCCCTCTTCCACCTTCAAAAGCTGATCTAAACATGTGACGGATAGAAATAGATAGAAATAGAACCTTTGAGAGCGAGGAACTGGATTGATCAATTTTATTACACAGATATTATTCGTGGTTTGAAAGTAAAGTACCTAAGGTTAAATTAAAGATTTATAAAAGCAAATGTGAATGTGGTCTTAATAAAACTTAGTGATATCATTGGTTTCTCTTTCAATATAATAATACCATTTGTCAATGATTGTTCTTGTAGCTTAACTCAGTCCTCGGTCTGTCAACTACATTCAGTTATTTTATTATGTTCACACTCTCAAAATAGATAAAAACCTATCTTTGTGAATGGTCAAAAAATCTGCGGTGTTGGCAGGTGCTGCATGTGATCCAGCAGCACTCTGGGAAGAGCGAGGGCATCCACCTCCAGGACTTGGTCACTCTGCTGGACTACATCAATGAGACGGACATAAGGTACCATTGCTGCACTCACTCGGCCACCTGTGTGGGCTTTCTGTCTAATTATTCAAAACAACCATCCAACTCATCCAAATGTGAAGGATCGAAATAAATATGTATCTTATCTCCAGTCAAATCAAACAATCTGGGATGAACCAGGGCCAGACAATTCAAACTGCAAAAGACAAACGACAACAAACAAGAGAAATTATGAAAACCCAAAGTGTGGTTTTCTTTTAAAGCAAATCGCAAAACACCAGCTATAGCAAAGCTTATAGTCATCAAAAGACTTTAGCTGGATTTTGGAGTTGATTTTTTTTCTGCAAAGATTGATAACAAATTTACACTACTTATAAATGGGAAAAGAGGCCAAATCTACCTGACCTCAGCGTCACAAAGAGTCAAGCCATTTGAGACTTAAACAGATTTAGTCTCAAGTTTGACAGATTTTATTCCCCATAATCTTATGCAGGAAGTGTAAGAGATTAACAGGTTCGATACAATCTCAATCTGAAATCAACATTTGACAAGTAACTGGTGGCAAATCACAAAAATTACATTGAATTGCAATTAAGTCCTTTGCAGAGCTCTTCCTTCTTTCTCATAACATTTAGTTTTATATTGTGATATAATACTCGCATTGTAAAAATAAACACACTTACCTAGCCAGTTTCAGAATTGTGTGCTGAAACCAGGAAGTTCTAAGAGGACATCACACGACCCAGTAGCCGACTTTTTGTCAAGTGCAAGCACCAGTTAGACCCGCCCCCACAGGTTCCTGATAGGACGAATGAATTCAAATCCTTGATGGACTGGTCAAACTATTCTCCTCTTACAAATCTTACTGGTGGTTGTTATGCCAACGGGAGGGACTTTATTGAATATAGTAATTATGAAAAATACTGAATTTACAGACATCACCTTTTAATGTCACGATCAGACCCAACTGTACTGTTCCAAATGAGATGAACGGAGCGTGTTCATGTGTCGTTACAGGAAGTCCTTGGCGTTTCTCACAAACGAAGGTCACGTCTTCTCCACCATCGACGACAATCATTTCAAATCCACAGAATGTTAGCGGTTCTCTTACATTTTCAGTTCCAATCTTGTGTTTTGAACTATTGACACTTTTGTTTTGGACTAACTAATCTGATGTGTTGTGTGTTTATGTGCATGTTGATTGTTTTGATAAGAAATTATGAAGAAGAACAAGATTTATTTTGCAATAAAAATAGTTCTATATTACTTTTGTCTACGTCTGAGAGAATAATAATCGAATAAACGTGGTTTGAACATTTTTTTAGTCTTAACATTAAACTAGACCTTTGAATTGTACGGCAACACTTTTGGCTGGCAATTAATAAGGTGTCCCCAAATCGTGGGTCAAACATATTTGACCTACGTTTTGAGAGGTGGGGCAAACCCATCCAGAGAGAAGTGTTGAAACTCCACACAGAAAGGTAGAGGACAGCCCCCCATGTTCCTCCTCTCTGGTGGATTGTGGGAGAGTTATGTGCTTGATGGTCCTGGAGCTGTTGCCTGGAGGGGAAATTCTGTAGGATACGGTTCTGTGACGACTCAAAATAATAATAATAATAATAATGCATCAAACTTATATAGCGCTTTTTTGGACACTCAAAGACGCTTTACAAAACACATAGAAATAAACATTGAAAAACAAAATTAAGGAAAGGCAAGCTGAAACAGGTGGGTTTTTAGGAGAGATTTAAAGTTCTGTAGTGAGTCTGAGTTTCTGATTGGTTGAGGGAGTGAGTTCCAGAGAGTGGGGGCAGCTGCAGCGAAGGCTCGGTCCCCCAGGGTTCGGTGTTTAGTCCTGAGGGGAGTGAGGAGGTCTGAGTCTGTGGATCTGAGGCGGCGGGAGGGACAGTGATGATGGAGGTCAGTGAGGTATGAGGGGGCCAGGTTATGGAGGGACTTTTAGGTGAGGAGGAGGACCTTGTATTGGATGCGGTATGGAACAGGAAGTCAGTGGAGTTGTTTGAGGAGAGGGGTGATGTGGTCTCTGGTGTGGGTGAGAAGGCGGGCGGCGGAGTTCTGGATGTATTTGAAGATGAGTGGAGGGGAGACCGAAGAGGAGGCTGTTGCAGTATTCCAGTCTAGAGGTGATGAAGGCATGAACCAGTATTTCATCAGAGGATTGAGAGAGGGAGGGGAGGAGGCGAGCAATGTTATGGAGGTGGAATAATGAAGTCTTGGAGATGAGAATGTGGGGTCTAAATGAGAGGGTGGAGTCCATAATAACGCCGAGGTTGCGTACAGAGGCGGAGGGAGTGACTGTGGCTGTCAATGTTGAGGGAGATGTTTTGAGCAGAGGGAAGGAGTGACTTGGGTCTGGTGATGAGGAGTTCGGTTTTATTGCTATTTAGTTTCAAGAAATTGTGGTCCAACCAGAATTTGAAGTCAGAGATGCAGTGTGTGATGGTGGAGAGGATGACTGGGGAGATGGATTTGGTGGAGATGTAGATCTGGGTGTCGTCGGCGTAGCAGTAAAAGTGTTGTCCATGGTGACGGATGATGTGGCCAAGGGGAAGCATGTAAATGATGAAAAGGAGGGGACCTAGTACCGAACCTTGGGGAACACCAGTGGAGACAGGGGAGGTTTGGGGATGTGCAGTTGTTAATGGAAACATAATGATGACGGTCAGAGAGGTATAAAGAAAACCAGGATAGAACAGTGTTGGAAATGCCAATAGATTGAAGACGGTGAAGGAGGATGGAATGGTTGATGGTGTCAAATGCTGCGGAGAGGTCAAGGAGGAAGAGGATGGAAAGGGAACCGGAGTCAGCTGCAAGGAGAAGGTTGTTGGATACTTTTAGGAGGGCTGTTTCGGTGCTGTGATGGGGACGGAAACCGGATTGGAAAATTTCAAAGAGGGAGAAGGTGTAATGTAAGTAATCTTTATTTATTTAGCGCCTTTCACAGACCAGAGTCACAAAGCGCTTTACAATTGTGGGCATTTGTCTCTCTCTCCACACAGAGATGGGAGCGGGGTCGCCAATACAGGAGGCGCATACCAGACCTATTGTACATGTTTTAGTGGTAGGGGAAACCGGAGTACCCGGAGGAAACCTACGCAGAACACAAAAAATCCACTCAGAAAGGCCCTGTTCCGATCTGGATTCGAACCCAGGACCTTCTTGCTGAAAAGCGAGAGTGTTATCCATTCAGCCACTGTGCCGGCCAAAATGTAGTCCCAAAACTCCCATAAAGTGGAACAATGAAGGAGTGCGACTGGCATTCACAAGGTTTTAACTAGAGATGCACCGATCCAGCTTTTTTACTACCGATACCAGAGCTATGGGTTTCTGCCAATACCGATATTGATCGATACCGGAAATGATCATGCTAAAATGTATTTAATAATTTAACTCTTTGTTCACGTAACTGCAAAAGCAGTGGATGAACTAAAGCGCTAAACTTTCCAGATAAAAATGGATTCAACATAAATGTGCAATACTGCAACTATAAAGAGCTGCTCAATGTTCACATTAAACATTACAACACTGTATTATACCTTATACATTTATTGAATATAAATGTACTTATATTTATTTGAATAAATAAACACTTAACACAAACAAAACACGCTGCATGAAAATGTAAATAAATAATAGTACTGTAGCTTTAACTGGATTTCAGATATGTATTTGGCGACGGCATGTACCTGGGTTCCAAATGGTCTATGGGGCTGCGAGCCCAAACTGATGAACTCCAACACTTTCGGGTTGTTGCTGAAAAGCTTTTTGTGACGCTGCGTCAGTGTCATCTGTGTCTCGTTGTTTTCACGTAATCTCCTTTCGATGCAAAAACTCCCCATGCTGTTTCTCGTGGTGCTTAGTCGTGTTGTATTTCGCTAGTTTACCGCCGCGTGAACAACGCTCTTTCCTGCGCTCCATGCTGTGTTGTTGTAGAGCGCCACGAGGAAGTGACGTGTACGTCAGATCTGATAAATTACTTTTAATTAATTCATTTTATACGTATATGTACATTATGCACAATGTATTTTAAGACATTGTGCGGTACCGGGTATGTATTAAAAAATATATATAATTTTATATAGGCAGCACGGCGCCTCTCTCTACGCAGATATCCGATCCAGTATTTTTTCTGGTATTGGCGCCGATATCGATACCAGTATCGGATCGGTGCATCCCTAGTTCTAACCACTAATTGTAAAACATACAGAAATTGACGCAGTATAAGGTTTGGACATGGGTGAAGCTGATGGTCACTCATTGGTATCTCAATTCTAATTTCTCCAATATGATTATAAGATGAGACACTTGTGGCACTTTGAGCTAACAACATTATGGAACCATCCAACATTTCATACCATATATTTAATAAATGAGTCACTTGGCTCCTGCTCACGTCCCCTTGTGCCTCTTAGCCTCACACGTTCGACAGAGGCTCAGGAAAGAGGCTCTGCACAAACATGGTTATATAGTTTCCTTTGAGCAAGATGCTAAACTCGAACATGGGGGAATTGTGCCCAAAACATTGTGCTAAAACAGTGTGTGTAAATGACAAGGGAAACAACATGGCCAAAACCATCCCCTCATCCATTCAACACAATACATTACAAGAAAAAATTCATCCAGTCACACATTAATTCACTCAAACATGTCACAGGCCTAAACCCTCTGATCCTACCCCTCTCCCCATCACCTGCTCCATGACATTACTCCCTTTTGTCCATGTACCAATACTTCCTTCTAATTCCACAATTATGACATGTAAAACTTATTTTTTGATAGAAAGTGAGGCTTGAAGGTATATAGGAAGATTTTGTACTTCCAGGTGGCTCATCGTAGCAACAGGCTTATATCACTGCGCTGCCGAACGGAATGTTTGCACTGTTGTTAGGTAGTTAGTTGGAAATGTTAGAAATGTTTTATAATTGATGTACTTATGTGTTTATATGGATGTGTTTTCTGCTGCTGGACCCCTGACTTTCTCCTACGTGGGGTCAATAAAGTATCTATTGGTCCTCCTAATTGTCAATCATTCTGGTGATGCGTGCGTGTCAAATAAGACAGAGTTTTTATTCTGAAAGTGGAGAGGGCGGTTCTTTCCTAAAATTTGGGAAAATCCTCCTATATACCTTTAAGTAAAACTAGCCTAAATCCACCTATTCTAAACTTGATTGGCAGCTTCGATGATTCCAACTTTATTGCTTCCTGAAACCCTCCCAGTGATACTAGCCCCGTGTAAAACGCAACACAATCTAATGAAGCGTCTGCTGTTGTGAACTCTGACTGTGATATTCCTCTGTGTGTCGTTCTTTGAGTAATATTTGATGCGACTCATTTGAATGTGCAGCAGCTCTTGGTGAAAGTGTGTGCGCTCCTCCCTCTGCGGACTTCACCTGCGCCTGCACACAGCTCAATTATCCACTGGCCTTTGACCGCGAGCCTCCATCAGCGCTCTCATGTTTGGAATGTCTTGTATCTTTTACCTTCAACCGGGCTCGTGGCAAGAGTGGGCTGAGTGTGACCTGCGGTGGGTTAATTTATTTCAAACCTGCGCATCTTTTACATAATTCAACATGACAAACAGATGAACAAGTACATGTGTTTTGAAAAGAGGATTGGATGGAGATGCTTAGTCAGCCAGCAATTTTGCAAGTCCTCCCACTTAGAGATCTGCATGGAGGAATGGGCAAGAATTCCAGCAACAATGTCTGAAGACCTTGCAGAAAATGTTGACATCTGTTATTGCCGACAAAGGACATATTATATAGTCTTGCTTACATACTTTTTTCCATCATCATTTACAAATAACTTCTACGAAAGTCAGACAATTTCATATTTTAATTTTTTTTCTTCTCATTTTTCCGTTATGTCAATTCAAGGAATCCTTGTAATGACAATTACAGGCAACTCATCTTTTCAAGTGGGAAGACTGACTAAATACAAGTACCAATCATAACAAAATACAAAGGTTCTCATTTCTTGTGCGGGGAGGTTAGGTTCTAAAAATATCCAGCAATAAGCAAAATCCATGATTCAGATTCCGATTCAGAAAACTTTATTGATCCCAAAGGGCAATTCATTTGCAGCATAAACTCAAAGCAGAACACACATACTCTACACAAACACACAGTGAGTCTCACAGTTCACACAGCAGCAGGTTACACAATAAAAGTTTGAAAAAACAACAATGAACAACAAATTCCCACAAGTCAAACACCTCTTCCAGAGTTCAACAGTATTATGGCAGAGGGCACAAAAGAATTGGAAAAAGGGTTTGTTTTCCGTGCACACTCACACTAACGACTTGAGCTCACGACTGCTGAAGTGCTATCAGAGATATCAAACCGGTTGCTTGTAGATCTGAGCGCTGCTGCACCTGTCAAAAGCCGTGCACACACTGTAAAATACAGCTGCAGAAGACACTGAGGGCTACAAGAAGACCATGGTTGTCTTCTGGACAAATCACCATGGCTCACACAAGCAACAACAGTTTTCTTCTGACTTGAATAAAGGTAACTGTCATGTTAGACTAGCGGTTATATGATGTAGTATATGATGTAGTATATGATGACGTTGGAATGAACACCCGGTGCATTAGGAGCACGCTAAAGAAAAACTCCATAATTCAACCTCATACTTTTTTAAAACAGATTTTTAAATGACATAGCGAAGAATTTAAGGCATGGTAACTAAGATCATTCCAAATGTTAACTCACATTAATTTTACAGCCTTTAGAGAAGCCTACTTCTCTAATATTAAAGCTGGGTTACCCACATTTCTCCCCATAAATTATTGATGTTTTTCCCAACGGCTTAGCCTTGCAAATGTACAATTATTTGGAATAACTGGACCACAACATTCTGTTTTCTTCTTAGTATCTTTTGCATACCTATTGCATCACTATTTAATGCTATGGGATGAGAGCTGATTGGCTGAGTGAAAGTGGTTCTTCCTTTTTCACTTTTCTGACTGAAAAAGCCGATTGAAAGATGTGGTGGAAGCCAAAAGTATGTACTGTATATGAAAACCAGTGATAGACTGGAATAGCGAGGAATGAGTTTGATGGGTTTGAGTTCATATAGTTGTGGTTGAAAGTTGGGTACCCCAGCTTTAAGTGCTTTCATACACATAACGTTACAACCTGTGTCCAAAACACTATAAAAAACTAATGCATTATTTTTTTCTCCATTATCTATTATTATAGTTTGACCGCAGGAAATGCAATAATAAGAAACACATAGAAGTCATTGGTGCATAGGGAGCAGGTGAGAAATGTCTTTTAATGTGAATAAATGTAATACCTCTTGTGTGACCCGCCACAGTGATTAAAAGTAGGAGACAAATACTATAAACGAGGGTTGAAAGGGGACTAAACGATCCAAGGCTCGTCAAGTTGGGAAAAATCACCAAAAGTCACATCAATTTTGTTGTAGTTTAAGTTATTTTTTAATGGCTGTGTTGGGTCAATTTGACCCGAGAATGGGGGCATGCGTGTCCAGGATCATCATTGTCTGAAAAGACGTGAATGGATTAAAATGTAGTAACATGGATTATATCACAAAGTTGATCTTTTTGTGCTTTGGGAATCACCGGCTTGTGGATATTTATTGATCCAGAGAGGCATTGAATGATCACATAATTAAGCTGCCTGCAACTTTTTCTGATGTGGAGGCCTAATTGCTTTAATACACTCACACACTGGATAACATTAAGACACAGGACAAGCTATTTTAAATTAATGCTATAATTAATCTGTGCTGTGTCTTGTGTGAAGTTCATACAAAGCGCAATAAATTTTTTCTGACAATAAATTCCAAGTTTTCCCTTTTGTGTTTACATCTAAATGTTTTTTCTTCTGTTTCTGTCTTTATAGGGACTTTCTTCCGTCTATTCTCCCCCAGTCTTTGGCATATCCCCTGGGAGATCATCACAAATCAAAAATAAAAATATAAATGTTTTTATTTTTAAAGCGAGAAAAAGTCCTTTCCTTCCTGGAGCCCCATCACACCAGGGGGCAGCAGAGCAGTGCCGGGCCTGCAGGGACTGCCTACAGTGGGTGTGTGAGTGGGAGCCTTTGTTGGTCACAGCTGGAGGTCTGGATGGCTCCTCTCTTCACTTGTTAAAATGATGCTTGGTACGATCAGACGAAACGTGAGACTGACGGCTGTAGAGGCCTAAATAATTCACAATTCAGTTTGGGTTGTGCTCGGCTGCATGTTTTGGAAATTGCAGTTGCACGATTCCAAAGTCAACCAGGACGAGAGTAAAAAATATGTCTGACATGTTAGCGCTATGTTACTGTGGTGTGTAAGTTATCCTGTTCTATTATTTAAAAGTCAAAGAAGACAAATTCTGGTAAATCAAGCTTTAAATCTGGTTACAGCATTGTTCCCTCATCAAACTCAGATGATTTTAGATTCATCCATCCAAACATGTAACTCCGCCCCTTCTGTCTAAAATCTTCTTCTCAGTTCTGTAATGGACACATTTACAGCTTGCATCGAGGCAATGGAGGTAAAAATAAATATTATCCTCAAAGTTTTTACACCAGCGGGAGGCAGTGCATCAAAATACCAGGTTACTGCATTTATGGTTGTTCTGGCCGCTTGGAACTGATGTCCTTGTTCGGCATACAAGGACATCCGTTCCAAGCGGCTCATTACAGTATTTACCTCTTTAGTTGCTCAAGTCGCAAAACTGTTACCGATCTCCTGAATACTGGACACTTTATATTCAATGACTTGGCTTCCACAAAAATGTATTCGTGCCGTAATTATACCAGACTGTAGTTTGTCGATTGTGATTGCGGGACAAACACACTATTATTCATTCATCTTGAACTACTGTATATGTTTATAGTGGTACCTGGAGGAATCCTACGCATTCACAGGGAGAACATGCAAACGTTACACAGAAATTGAACTGGAATTAAACCCAGGACTTTGCTAACCACAGCGGAGGACTGTTAGTAGTCCTCTATCTCTTGTAAAGTTTTAAGGTTTTACTCTTGGGTCTGTTTCACATCACATTTCTAAAAAAAACTGCAAAAAAACAGCCTAAAAGGTTAACCATGAGCTGATTACTCTTTTGCCCTAATGATATTTCCAGGGTTTTTTTTTTATTATTGAATTTATGCAATACACAGAGGCAAGTGCGGATGTAAACTTACATTCAGAGATGTGTGTAAAATCCGACAAAAGAGTGGTAGATACAGTAAAAAAATCATTTTACGTGGGGACGAACCTACATGTTTGTCTTCGTCAGGGCAACCTTAATTTCATTCTTTTCTATTATCTATTTTTCATGAATCCTCAAAAGTATTTTGCTCCATCGCCCAGCCCTTATGCTTTACACATTTGCAAAACACTTTAACCTTAATTAATAGTTCCCAATGATCTCCTATAGCACCACTTCATCCCCTCTCCTCTCCCATCTCCACTTCCCACACCGTCCTAACCGTTCCCTTCTTCTTTGCGCACATGCAATCATTTTTGGTCAGGGCCTTCTTCTCATTCTTCTCCTTTATCCTTCTTTAACAAAAATAGCCGCGGTCGGAAATCTACCATCGCCGTACCTGTAATGAAACGTGACAGGGCTACGAACCCGCCGGCTAACCTCACTTCACAACTCCTCCGCACACGCACGCTTTTTTTTATGACAAACCAATCAATCCTATGCTATTTTTACACCCCCTATGAAGCCGCTGATATCGCATGACTTTTATTGGTTTTTCGTCGCGCTTGATATTCCGTAAAATAATAATAATCAGGGAGCGATCGGGCTTAGCTATAGTCTCTGGGGAAATGTCTTTGCTTTTATGTATTGCTTGCCTATACTCTCGAGAGTGCTAATTAAGCTTTTTTCCCCGGCTCTTTTTTAGCTAACTGATTTTGATAGCACGTCTCCGGCACGTGCTAAAAATGTCACTTTTTTTCCCCGCCATGATGAAGATTTGCTCAGAAGAATCCGGGCACCTATCTGTTCTGGCCGTTTGAAACCCCGCGTGATTGGTGACAGCTATTGCGTTTGAAATCACATCCGGTAAATGGCATTTCGTCTTTTTATGGCTTTATTTCCTCGCCTCCCGTAAGAGCCGTCCCGCCAGCTCCCGCCGTAGCCGTTAATAATGCGTGGGACAGAGTGGGGACTTGACAATGTAATGTGAGGCCTTGTGTGTCAAGTGTGTGTCATGTGTTGTTTATCCACCAGAGGGAGCTAGCTGTGTGTGCTGGTTGTTTGTTAGTCTTACTCACCAAATCATTTCTGTTTTCACTCGTTCTCCTTCACCAAAATGCCAAATTTAATTTCTGTGCAAAATTGGTAAATGGCAAAATAACGTAATTAGAAATCCAGATTTGGATACCGCTGTGCTGCAATGCAAAGAACATGGACAATGGAACACTGTAAAAAGTGAGGAAAAATAAGAAAACATTGGTCAATAAGGTTTGCCAATGGGGCAAGCAACATTATCTTGTTTTAAAAATATACAAAAAATGTCTCCCTTGGACTGAGAAAGAAAAATGTAAGCAATGATTACCTCATATTATATATTGTATTGTCATGAAGGTGTGAACACAACATTTGGATGCAGGCGAGATGGCAAAAAGTGACTGAGGTGAAAAGAGTGGGAGAAGGGAGTGGTGAAACGAAACGTTTGTGATGTGTATTATCAATGCTTTTACAATCACACACATGCAAACAAAGTTGTAAATACAACTCTAATTTAGCTTCACATTTCATCAGATTCTATTTGGACATTCCATTTCAGGAGTGGCCAGGGCGGCACGTTCATGTGACACCCAATACAGTCATTTTGAGACTTTTGACTACACACTCTTGTGACCTTTCCTTCCACAGTGAGTCATATAAGATGGTAGCTACAAGAATGTATTTGCAATTTGCAGTAAAACCACATTGGAAAACCCAAGATAAGTCCAAATATATTGAATTGAAGGCGTCTTTCTTTATGGGATGGGTGGTGAAGTATGAACCTGGTATGGAGCAATGATCACACACTGCATAGTGTTATAGTCTTTAAGCAACACACCTTACCAATATCATGGATTCGATCACAATGAACTGTTGGATTTAAGCTACAACACCCCTGGAACATTATCATATATTTAACATTTGAAACCCCATAATTGAGCTATAATCCTGTAGTTAAAAAATGGAGTGCACAAACTTCTGTGAAAGAACAAAAGTTACATAAAGACACTAAGGCCGAACCACCAACCTTTCCATTTCTTTGTAGTTAAACATTTACACATGGGATTAATTGCACTGTTGTATAATAACAAATATGATTTTGGTCTTTTCTTCAAACATAGTGAGAATAGGGGATCTACACTCTGAATATATGTATTAAGTCAAAAGAAGGAACACAACTTGGCATGTAATATGTAATCAAATACATCCAGCTATAGTTCTAGGCTCTCAAAACAGTTCTATCACTAGTTTTCATATGCACATATTTTTGGCCTCTATTACATTATGATTAGCTATTTTAGACAAAAAAGTGAAAAAGAGGACCTCACCAACTCAGCCAACTCAGCCAATCAGCTTTCATCCCAAACTGTCAGATTATAACAAATATATTTTATGTTATGGCTCCTGTGTGATGCCTCCTATACCTTGGAGCTCCTCTTCTCCAATGAAGTAGACTAAAGTAATACATTTCCTGCTTTAATTCCAGACTTTACCTGTAGGCGTCTCTGCTCCTCCTGGCTGTCTCGCCACTTTAGATAAATGGCACCTCGTTAATCAAATCTGCATGAGTGTGCACAGGTTGCCATGGCAATAATTATCAGAGCAGACTAATTAACTTTCTCAATTGCTTAATGATATACGACCCTCTGAACTCCCTCAGGTTTTTATTTTTTATTTTTTTCATGTTGCTACAATCAGAGTTGTTGTGGTTTTACTCCTCCATTTTTGCTCGCCGCAGCAAACCCATGACCGCAGATATAAAAGAAATTAGGGACAAATTCGATTCAGACATAAACAGTCGTCTCTATTTGAGCCCACGGCAGAGGATGGAGACTCAGGATTAGCGTAGAAACATATCAATCGTAGAAACGATTTGTTTTTCACAGATTTTTACCACCCTATAGTTATGTTACAGCAGCTAGAAAAAGATTAGGAGATCCGTTATTTGTCGCACAGTGGACAGAAATTTCAGTGTTACATCACCAGTTACAGAACAGGAGGAATGAGGAGCACACGACACAAAATAAATGAACTCTATACTAAAATAAAATCTCTGCAAAACTTTAATTCCTACTTGCTTTCTACTTACCTTTTACTTGAATTAATTTGCAAGTTCCAGGCCAGTATTTCTTCATTCTTTGTAATGCACAGTTATTATTTATGATTTTAATGCCTTTTGAGATTTTAAGGTTCCTTGTGTATGAACTGTGCTATACAAATAATACATTCCATTAATACATTCCATTTTTTCCCCTTCTAAATCTGTGATGTGAATAATTTGACAGCCTTTGATGTACATTTTGGTCTTACTTTTCAGGGGCAGTGTGCAAAAAGATGGAAGGACTGAATACAACATTTAAATTGTAATTACAGTCCTAATATGGCCTGTTCCTTCCTGTTCCTTCCTGTTCCTTAGCTATCCATAAACTACGGTGAATCCTTATTTGCCTACATGTACGTGTGGGTCTGATCCTAGTGTCTGCAGTATCCCATCCGAGCATTCAGCGAGCAGGAGAGGTGGGTGTTATGGGTGTCAGTGTCGTCAAGAGTTTGCGCCAAATTTGCTGGTTGTAATTTGGCGATGGCGGCGAATGCGATGGTAAAGTAATCCGTTCTAGTTCGGCTCCAAATATCAAGAAATTGAAGCCGGACCAAGAGAAACTTTTAGAAAATGTAATTGCTGGCAAAGATGTCGTGGCTTTACTCCCCACTTTATCCTAAAGCTAGGATAAATGCTAAATGCTAGTAACTCACTCGGGCGCATTACAAACATTTGTTTCAATCTCCCACCTGTAAACGGAGTCAATGGAGCAAATCCAGACCTTAGTACAAAATGAAATTTGTACGATGGTGTGGTAAGACCAGGCTAGTCCTAACATAAACTAGAACTTTATATGATTTTTTCTTCCTCTCACTACTTTTTTGAGTTTGAATAATGTACAATATTGTCTTAAGTAATTGTAAATTAATGATTTTCTAGAAAATTCTATGAAGTGACATTTGACAATTAATGTTTGATGTACATAGAACTCAAAATAGATAAACTCTCAACCGACTTTTCCCCTAGAAGAAGCCCTATCTCTACAACAACATCAGAAGCATTCACTGTTGTTAAACTGAAACTCTATTGTTTACTGAAAAACAGATCAGCTTTCATACAAAACTTTCCTCGATGGTTAATTACAGAGAATAATGACTTGGATTCATTTTGTGCTTTTACGAGGTTGACAATCTTCTGAATGCTACAGCTACCATTATTCATTCACTCTCCACTCTGAGTAATCTGCTTACTTACAGTTTCCTGGCTGGGGCTGACTGGCAGAAATGTGGCGAGCAATCTTTGCTAACTTCCTGTCAAAACGCATCATAATTTCCTTTTAAAGCTGGGGTACCTCACTTTAAAATCACAACAAATGGAGCTTTGCATTAGAAACTGACTAGCTAGCGTGTCCTGGGTCTCATCCCGGTGGGACGTACCCAGACCTCCCCAGGAAGGCGTCCAGGAGGCATCGAAAAACAGATGTCCGAGCCACCTCAACTGATTCCTCTTGGCGTGGAGAAGCAGCAGCTCTACTCCAAGCTCCTCCCATGTGAGCTCCGCACCCTATCTCAAAGGGAGTGCCCAGCCACTCTGCAGAGAAAGCTCAGTTCTACTGCTTGTTTCCGCAATCTTGTTCTTTCGGTCATTACCCAAAGCTCATGACCATAGGTGAAGGAGGGAACAAAGATTGACCGGTAAATTGAGAGCTTTGCCTTTCGGCTCAGCTCCCTCTTCACCACAACGGTCCAATACAGCGACCGCATCACTGCACATGCTGCACCAATCCATCTGTCAATCTCACGCTTCATCCTTACTAACTACCTCCACGAAACAAACACCAGCCTCCAATAAAACTGAACTCCTCCTCATCAGCACCAAATCCACCTTCAATAAAATCAACAATTTTACCATTCCCATTGACGGCTCCGCCATTGCCCCATCTCCTCAGGTAAAGAGTCTGGGTGTCATCCTTGACAGCACCCTGTCCGCACGAATCCACAGCATCACCCGCATCGCCTACTTCCACTTCAGAAACATCTGCCGACTCCACCCTTCTCACCACAGCCCCGTCACCTCCTGCCTTGACTGTTGTATCTCCTGTTCCCACCATAAACTGCAACTGGTCCAAAACACAAAATCAACACACACACCCTCCATCACATCACCACTTTCCTCAAAAAGCTCCACTGGCTCCCAGCACTTGTAGCATCTCTTCAAAAAATTATAAAATATCAGGTAATGATTGCTTGAATCGAGTGGTTTTTATCTTAACTTGATCAAATTCTGATTGTCTTGAAAAAAAACTCATCAATGGGACAAAGCCATTAAATCTCATTTCAAGAAAGGCATTTCTTGTATGTTTTTCTAACAAGATAATTTTGTTAGTCCCATTGGCAAATCTTGTTTTACCTCAGTCAGAATGTGCTCAAATTAAGATACATTTGACTTCTTTTTCATCACTTTTTGCAGTTCACACTTCAAATCCACCCTCAACTCATCTGTTTAGACAAGCCTACTCACTAACATCATTGCCAACACAATCCTCTGTTCATGCTACTTTTATAACTTGTATTTTAACTGTACTTGTTACTTGTGATGTCAGGTGACCTTGAGTATCTAGAAAGGAGCCTTAGAAATAAAATGTACTATTATTATTCTTATCATTCTTCCCTCACTCGGGAACAAGCCCTTGAGATACTTGAACTCCTCCACTTGAGATAGAGTTCAAGTTCAAGGAGTTTTTGGGTCCCGTTTTTGTAATTGCTGTTACTATTATATAAATAAAATGGAACTGTCTGTCTTGCTTTGTAGGAACCCCAGGAAGAATGGAGATCCTAAATGAATACATGGATATACGTTCACAAAGCAGAATGTTAGTACGCACTTTTACCTCTAGAAGGCGGTGTTTCACTAATCCTATCATGGCCTCCTGATGTCACCTGTCTCTGATGTGGACGCATGCCGCAATTGTAATGTCGCACTGTGGGGCTTTTGCTCTCTGTTCCAACCCCCGCTGCAGACAGGACGTCCAGGCCTGGGCCCGGTGTGTTTGCGTGGCCCTGTACAGTCTCTGACCTGGGCCTGACAGCTGACTGAGGGCTGGGAGCAGCGTGCGGACCTGTCGTCTCTGATCATCCAGGCAGAACTCTGGAGATCCGGAAGACAGGGTGTGTGCGTGTGTGTGTGTGTATGTGTATATATGTGTGTGTGTGTGTTTGGGGTGTACCTGTGACAAGGCCCTGTCACGGCTGCTCCCGGCCCCCTCTGTCACGGTCCCCCTCCTCCATACTGCCGGGCTCCTGTCAACACGGGAGCCACTCAACGACACAAATCACAACCAAGTTTTACTCGCCGCATCACGGGCAAAGAAGAAGTTTGGAGGGAGGCGGCGGCTGGATGTGTGTGTGAAGGTAAGGTCATGGGGAATAAGCAACTCAAGCAACGTTACCTGCCGTGTTTTTACCCATATTTTTACTTAATATATCGAATAATACTGTAGATGCTCATCAGTTTGTTACTACATGTTCTCTTTACATGGAAAAACAAACCCATGATTTCACTAAGCTCCAAGTTCAGTTCTCACGAAAATCATAAATTCAAACCAAACTGAGCGACATTTTAACCAAATAAATCTATAATAATAATAATACATTTTATTTCATGGTGCCTTTCAAGACTCCCATCATTGCACATAATATTAAAGGTACAGAACGGAATACATTTAGAAATGACAAAGAATAAGGAAAAAGGAGGCCCCTTTCAGCTGCAGACCCTGGGGTAGAGCTGCCTTGGAGGTCTACTCGTAATACATAACAAACCAACTAACTGCTACATCCTTCCTGTGATTTTTCTGATGTAAAGTGTGCCTATAAGGTTAAAAACACATGTTGAAATGATCATTGTTTATATTACTGGGTTCAGTCTACTTTTCTGAAAACGGGGGTGTTCTTGAGGAAATGCAGCAAAATAGTGGTTAAAACAAAAAAATCCTAATCACTCGTTTAAAGTGTCATTATGGAGGTTTCCTGAAGTTGTCAACCAAATCCCAGAACTTTTTGAATTCTGCTGCCAACTAACAAACTAGTGAACTCTGCTGATGGCAAAACCTCTGCCAGTGGTGAGGCGGGGGTTAAATATCCCTCTCTTAGATGTATGGATAAATGTAATGAAATAGCCTTTTATTTATTTATTTGGTTGGGACCGTACATGTTAATGAACACATCACTCCAGATTGTTGCCATGGGCTAATTTGCATCAGTTGTCCCACATTTACATTCACAAACACACACTCATTCACCCTGAACTATTGGGAAAACCAGAATACCCGGAGGAAACCTACACAGACACAGGAAGAACATGCAAACTCCACTCAGAAAGGCCCTGTTCTGACCGGGATTTGAACCCAGAACCTTCTTGCTGAGAGTTGAGAGTGCTATCCACTCAGCCATATGCCGGCATTTTACAAATATCACTGGTGATTCAGACTGTTTTGATACATCTTATGATCCATGCTGTCAACCACTTGAAAATTGCCCATAAACCATTTAGAATCAAAGATCCGGTGTCTGTTATTGTCCCATGACGTCATCAACTTGCAAAACAAGACACAAAATATGAATTATCAATGCTTTTTCAGGTGTATCACCACAAGCATGTGTTTGTGTCTTTGAAACTACTGAACTCAGTTCAATTCAGTGAGTTTTATTTTCGCCAGCAACACATCAGGGGAACAAACACGTAGGAGCAGGATGACCAATGTCCTAAAATGTTTATAAATGTCCTAAAATGTCCTTGATCATCACTGTCCTTTAGACCCTCGGGCGTCGGTGAGGTACAACTCAAAAAAACAAAAACAAGAAAACACAAAGTCATAGTAAATATTACCCTTTTCCATCCAATTTTGATCACTTCAACTTTTCACAACCTTGTGTGGTAAGCCTAGTTTTACTCGAGAGTACTAATTAAAAAAGTCATCCACTGTACTTTTCTGTCTTTTTAACTTTTGCTGAGATCAAAGCGCTGACGTCCTTTCGTAAACTATTCATCACACCCCGTTATGTTTATACAATGAACAAATCCACCTTGGCTCAGCTATTTGGTGGAGGAGCTTTCTCACATCGTCCCGTCGCAAATCTCTCGATCAATTTGCCCATTTGGCTTATCGGGCTAGCTGAACAAATCCGACTTTTCTTGGAGCGCTTGGCCTCGTAGTCCGGACGGTCTGTTGTGGTCTGTTGTAGTCTGTGGTGGTCTGTGGTGGTCTGTGGTGGTCTGATGAGGTGGAAGTGTGGCTATACTGACTTCAAGATATATTTACTTACATGAATCCATAGTTGAAGGTGATGACACTTGCATTTGCTGATTTTGAGCACATTATCCTACATTTTGAGCGAATAATTCATCAATATTGTCCTTGAATCAATCCAAATCTACTTTTGGATGTACGTTTTTAGTCAAAGGCTAGTTATATTCATTTGTTTTTAGAAATCTTGTCAAGTCAAATCTTGCTGTTCTGTTGGCAAATAATTTAGCTCATTTTAAGTCATATTCCTCATTGTATTGCTTTCCCCCCTTATTTTCTGGTCTGCGGAGGTCTGTGGAGGTCTGATGAGGTCTGATGAGGCTACTGGGGCCATGTTTCCCTCTCGGAGACGGCACACATCTGGGATCACAGCTGGGTCAGGACACGGCTGAGAAATGGCAGCGCTGGTGAGATTAGCCTCGCCACAAAGTGCACGCCAGCGGAGCGGTTAGCATCCATGCGTGCCACATGCAGAGCTAATGTGGGCCATGGTTGGATGTCAAGTTGGGAACTGTGGAAAACAACATTCCTTTAATTTTTTTTTTACAATCTGTTGCATGAGAAGTCATTTATGAACTGTATTGATATGTCTTTTGTAAGGATGTATTATGCATTGTTTTTGTCCATTTGAAATCATGATGACAATATTCATTTTGTTGCCATACCTGCACGTGAAAGCCAGATCTTGTCAGACCTCTGAAGCTAAGCAGGGCAGGACTTAGCTTGTACAGTGATGGGAGACCTGTGGGAACAGCAGGTGCCACAGTGGGGCGGCTGTGGCTGTAAAGTGCCAAACTGTCTCCTGTCTGTTTCCTTAGACAAGCCAATTCGCCCACATTGCCTAGAATTAGTCTCATGTGTGTGTGATTGGTTGGTGGTGGTGGGTGGGGCCGATGGCACAGGGCGGTTGCCTTGTTTCTGTCAGTGAGCCCCAGGGCAGCTGTGGCTACACTGGTAGTTCATCACCATTGTGTATGGAGTAGTTTAATAATGTGAAGCACTATGTAAAACTTATGAATTATTATTATTATTATTATCATTATTATCATTAAGCCACCTCAACTGGGTTTGTAGTCCTTTTTGTGTCGTTTTTCCAGATGGAAGAGGGTCTAAGGACCGTGGTGATGATCATGGACACTCGACATTTGAACAACATTTATGGACTTTATCAACATTTATGGACATTGGTCCTCTGCCCCTTATGTGTTTTTATCATTCAACTTCCTGTGTTTGAACTGTTTGATTCTTTTATTCGTGTTGGCAAATCGACAACTTTGTGAAGTCCTCCGAGATATCTGTTGTGATTTAGGGCTATACAAAAATACATTGAATTGAATCCTTGGGTGTATAAAAGTGTGTATATATACACGCACCCATGTCCCACGCTTCCTACAGCACAAAAAAAATCCACAACACATTTTTTAATCATTGACTCCATACCAGCACTGCCTTTTAACCACATACTGAAAAGTGGGATGATTTTTTTGACAGCCCTGGATTAAGGCACTATCAACATAACCTAAAAAAAAGTCTGTGTATGTCAATGAAGACTCCTCTTGCTTTAATTGCACCTTGCGTTCCTTTGTCTGCCAGCTGAGGAAAGAGTGGAGGGGGAACATTATCTCTGTAACACCGCTGCTGTATATTTGCTTCCTCTTGTGAGTGGATTTCATGCTTGAGAGTGCAATTTGAAATAGGATTAGCAGTAGGTGTCAGGTACAGTGTTAGCTAAAGCTCTTTATGTCAGGTGCAGGAGAGGAGTCTGTCGTGACGTCGGCTTGAACCCCTTTCACCGACGCTCTCTGCCTCGGGGCGCTGCTTTCAAAGTGTGTTTCAAAAAGTGTGTGTGCAATTATCAAACAAGTGTGCCGCTGCTTAGACCTGCGCTCACCGGCTTGTGCGAGGGCGCTATTGTTCACTGGGAGATTATCGATGGTTGTGTTTGAAGTTATCGGTAGAGGAAAGGCAAAAAGCGCTAGTTTACAAAGCACTAGTGAAAACCGGAAAATCTTGTCATAATACGGATTTTTTGGTTTTGTTTAGCAGTTCTCTTTCGGTTTAGTTTTATTTTGTTTGTTTTATATAGGCGCTTTTTTGGACACTGAAAGACACTTCATATGATATTATTCATTCACTCCATACACAGTGGTGATTATCCACTACTATAGCCACAGCTGCCCTGGGGCAGACTGACAGAAGCGATTCAATAGATATGTGCTATTGGCCCCTCCGACCACCACCAACCATTCTAGGCAATGTAGTCTTACTTAAGAACAGTTTGGCACTTTAATGCTGCAGCCGCCCCACTTTGGCACCTGATCTGAGTTGGTTAATATGGCACTAACATGTCACAAATGTAGTTTGGTGCGAGACCATGGAGAGGCTTGTACACTTTAAAGTCTATTCTCATATAGAAAATATCTTTTAGACTCCCTTTCATGCTAATTATTAGAAATAAGTATTAAAAAAAGTTTTTTTCTGATAATTTCTGAACACTGAAGCCTTAAATTCAGGACAATAAAGAATTACTCAAACAACTTAGAATCAAAATGAATCTTTTGTTGACTCAACGATAAAGGAACTCTGATATAACATGTTTAAAAGCTTGTAGAAGTGGATTTTGATAAACATGTCTTGTATAAGTCCTACCTTATGCTCCGTTGAGCTCCAGCCTTAAATGTGTGTCTGACTGGTGGCGGCGCGGGTAGTTGGCTGTGGCCCAGACCCACAGACGAGAGGCTTTCCTGGGGCAGTGATACAGCGCCTCCCCCTCTGTTCCCCAAGTCTGCCAAAGTCTGCTTCAGTCCTGCACGAGTTATGTAACCGGCTCCGGCTGTGAGGGGAGAGGATTGTGGACAGATGAGGACCAAACAACATCAAAATGAACTGAGTATAAGAACAAAACATGCTGAAAAAGGCAGGATCCATTGTTTAAAGCTCGAGTACCTCACTGTTTCATATCAATGCATTTTTTTATTTTTAACCAAACCATTATGAGAGCAAGGAAATAGTCAGATCACGGGTGTCAAACTCCTGTTATCGTAGGGTATCGGAGTGGCCTTTTGTTCATATGAAGACAATGTTCCAGGGAGTGATAACGTTGAGAAACAGGCTCCAGAGTGGAAGAGAACAGGATTCTCTTTGGACATGTGCAGTAGCCGAGAACAAATGTAAACAACAATGGCGGCAGGTCAGCGAATGATACGTGTGCGTCTAGCACTACACAAAGGAGAATTCTACTCCTTTGATCGGCCAAACGAAACCATGCAAAGCTCTAGTTTCACTTTTCATTTTTGCTGCTACTGTTAAATGCAGAATGATGACGCATCCTCCTCAGGCTTTGCAGAGGGCTGAAAAGGATGTTGTTTAGGAAGTGAACATACTGGTGGGGGTCGCGCGCGCTGTGTCTTAAAGTTACACTGCCCCCTACTGGCGGGGAGGTAGAACTACATTGTTTTCCGTTTTGTCGTGTAGACGCTGAGCACTTTGAATAAGGAGCCTGGTCATTTATACTAATTGCTTTGCAGTGTCTCCGCAGTGTCTCTGTCTAAACTGGGCCTCATTTTGGTCATGGGCTGAATTAAAAACACTAGGAACAGGTTGGGGGCCGGTAAGAATAGAAGGAATTTCCATTTCTTATGATTGTTTGTAACATTATGAAGGTATTTTGACAGTTTTCTTAATTCATTCACTCCAAACACGGTGGTGATACACTACTACTGTAGCCACAGCTGCCCTGGGGCACACTGACAGAAGCGAGGCATATGTCCCCCTTTGACCACTACCTGTCATTCTCGCACACACCAGACTCATTCTTGGCAATGCAGGTGTAATGACCTGCCGAAAGTGACACAATGACAGTTTGGCACTTTACAGCCACAGCCGCCCCACTGTAACACCTGGTGTTCCCAGAGGTCTCCCATCACAGTACCCTGCCCTGCACAGCTTCAGAGATCTGAAAAGATCTGGCTTTCACATGCAGGTATGGCCACACTTACAGCCGGTAACTATTTTTAAGTGTGTACGATACAACAAGCAATAGGTACAAATGTTTAGAAAAGCTTTACATGTTTGTCCTCCTGTCTCTTTGAGCACTTTGCAATGAGATTTGAAGTAGTCCATTAACTCCTCTAAAGGAAGCAGCCCAGCCCAGTGCGAGTTCCTCAGAGTTGAGAGGGAGACTGAAGGATGCCCAAATCAAAGCTTGGCACCTCCTCTGACTCCAGCTCTCTCGCTGGTAAACACATCAACAATCTTGCGTTTGACTGACTGGATCTTCGTGAACGCGAGCCGCCGACGGACCTGCGGAGAGGAGGCAATTAGCACTAACTCCGGGTGCTACCCAGAGCCTTGGAACAGTTAGCGCTGTAATGATAGAGCGAGCGGGCCAGAGCAAACGGCGAGGTAGGTGAGTGTAACTGCCAAATCAAATCAGTCCTCCAGGGCATCAATCCCGCCTTTAAGAAATTGGATCGTTCATTAGCTGGACACACTTAAGCGTGGGAGTCCATCTTCTGCTGGTGGAGGAAGTATATAGCAACTTTATCTCTGTCCTCTCTCCTACTTTATCTGTAGTCTGTTTTTTGCTATTCACCCGCTCTCCCTTTGTTTGTTTCATGTTCCATCTTCTGTCAAATGATTCAAACACAGGAAATGCAATGATAAAAAAACAAAAAAACAACAGGAGCCATTGGACCACAGGGAGCCGGATGACCAATGTCCATGAATGTTGACAAATGTCCTTAAATGTCCCTAAATGTTCTATTGCCTGAGCCCTGGATCTACTGCCTGTCCGTCCATGGGAGTCGATCTTTCTCGATGTGGGCCACCTCGAGGTTTCTCACTTGTTTCCCACTGTGTGTGTGTGTCTTTTTGGACTCATTCCTTGACATTGGTTCCTATGTGTTTGTTATTTTTGAATTTCCTGTGTCAGAAAGATTTTTCTGTGTTGCGGAATCAACAACTTTGCAAAGTCCTGCGAGACGACTGCTGTTGAATTGAATTTAATAGAATAAAAGTCTAGTCACATTCATGATTCCGGGCTGTGTTAAACTGTGCAGTCACTATTGTTAAGTCACACATCACAACGTCTACTTAGAAAATACACTCTTGAGAATCCACACTTCTTTTTTTTTTTTACCTGGTTGAAAATGCATGACATGTATTAAAAAAACGAGTATCAAAGTTGGTGGCCGGACCTATATGTAACTTATCTGAGGGCAGGGCCTGGTTAGTATTGGATGGGAGACCACTGTAATTGCAGGTGGATCATCCAAACAGCAAACACTTCTCACTCGGATTCTGAGGAGCACAGGAACTGGACTCCTGCTGGTGCCAAGAGTCAGGACTAAACATGGGGAGGCAGCGTTTCCGATTTATGCTGCTATAATCTGGAATTGTCTTTCTGAAAATGTGAGACAGGCTTCTACTCTGTCAGTGTTCAAATCATAGACTGTTTATATTAACGGACGTAGTCACGCCTATCTCCGCCGTTCTAACAAATGGGCCAAAAATTGGGCTCTCATGGAGTGATTCACAATGGCCGCGGGGGCTGGAAAATGTGAAAAAACGCATCTGCGCATGCGTCAGCCGGCTCGAGCTCCATTCATTTAAATGAGTGATCCAAAAAAATTCACCCCCCTCAGCATTAACACACATGTGGAACGGAGCTTTGGGCCAAGAGCCAACATTTGGACCATCCTTAAAGACGTTTTCTAGAGGTAAGAAGATGCTATATGTTAGAATTGGCTAATTCTTTTTCTGGGTCCACCCCCATCTGCCCGGGGTGGTATTGCAAGCATGTTGGCGCACGTCATTTTGGCCACTTTTGAGCCGGGACCCGCCCCCACTGGTTCAAATCCAGGTTAAAAACTGTTTAGACATGATTTTAATGTTTCTTTTCTAGTTTTGGGAGACGCTTTGAGTTTACCTGTGTATGAACTGTTCTATACTAATAAATGTGCCTTGCCTTCTCCTACATTGTATAGTATGTGGCAGCTGTTAGTGTAAATTATTGGTGCTTGTTTAGAGGGAGTCTGGGCATCCTTGTCCTTAACCCAGTTTGCCCCATGGAGTGAATAAATATTGCCAAGTAATGCATAAAAAAGCGCTATACAATATGTGTGCAGTATAAATGATGATGGAGAGAGCAGTGACAGCTGTTAAACAGATATGCCTCAACTATCCCCTCACTGGACCTGGATCTGGACCGGGACTTGGACCAGTTACAGTAAGTAGTAATGGGGCGCACACAGCATAAGATAAATTAACAACAACTTTATACTAACATCAAACATAATCTCTAACTTAAGCATAAAAAGAAGCAGTTTAGAATCTCTAGCTTTAGCGTGATAGAGAAGCAAGAATTATGCACAAAATCTCTGACTTTAGCATAACGAAGTAAGTACATTTACAATCACTCACTTTAGCATAAAAAAGAAGCAAGTATGAATTTGTAAGTTGAAATATAGACTTAAATTGACTTTTGAACAATAATATAATGTACAATAATGTCAGAATGTAGTCATAATTACTTTTCTTGCAATATTTATGGAGAAACCCATCTAGCCTGTACCAATTTCAGTGCAAAACCTGTTTAATTTAGCACTGACAAATACATTGAATTGTCCAAAAATCATGTGTCTTTGTTCGTCTTCCCAGTACTTTTCCTCGACACGGTTTCCTCCAGTTGCACACGAAGTTGCGTGTTCACTCCGGTCTTTGGTTTGTCACGTTAGCAGAGAAACACAACCCAAAATGTGATCTAAATTCTGCCAAGTCTTGTGGGGTGTGGCATCCTACAGGACCTTTTACTAGAGGCCCGGTAATTAGAGAGATTGTAAATGTCAAAATTATTTATTCCTAAGAGCGCTCTGGTGGGATAATTGTGCGCTCGACAAATGCAGTCATCTCATGCAACACTTTACCATGAGGCACCGCGGAGTCAAGACTTAAAAAAAAAAAAAACCCCGTTATAATTAATTCATATACTGTATCTATAGTTTAGTGTGTTGGAACAATTGTAAGTAAGTAAAGTTTATGTGTAGCGCATTTCACACACAAGGATCACAAAACGCTTTACACATTAAAACACATAAAATACACAAACAAGTCAGATTTAAAAACAAAAACACAGAAATACACAGTTCACAGAGGCCTATGAGCAGTGTGGCGAGAAAGCCTGTCTAAACCAATAGGTCTTAAGTTGGAACTTAAAATCATCATCGTGTACGCATCTATTGGGATGCTGTAAAACTTGGCAATCTCTATGGCAACGAAAAACAGTAATAACAGTTAAAGCTGGGGTTCCGACACATTTTGTTTCATAAAGAAAAAGAAGTGTTGTTTGTCCGAGCAGGAAACGTCTTGCAAGAAAGAGCCCTGGAAAAGGAACATTATCTGAAGCGATGGGCTAGCATATAGGTAGGAGTATTTTGGGTTGTTCTTTATTTTGTTTTTTTGACACTTTAACTTTTGTTGTTGTTGAAGGGGATATCTTGAATGGTTTGTCATTGTTTAGTTTTTTTTTTGTTTTTGATGAATTTTTTGTTGTTCTTTTGCTTTTGTCTTTTAAAGTGAAATCATAAAACATAATTTAGACGGTCAATATTGGTTTACTGCATTTTCATTTGGATCAACAGAAAACAAAAAGACAAATCCATTTTCAATCTTGCATTGACTTTAGATAACAACATCCTTCATTATTGTTTTTTTTTTAAATGTTAGTTTTATTCAGAAAATCAAATGAACGGATGAAACACGGAATAATTTTATGTGAATGTTTTTATTTTATTTTTACTGTTTGTGCTTGGTTTTTTTGTAATAATAATAAAAAAGAATGAACCCTGTGAGTCACTATTTGAAGATTTGGGCTGATGCTTTTTCACTTTTCTTTCTGAAAGAGTTGATCCAAAGAAGTAACAGAGGCCAGACATACATGCAACAGAAAACTAGCAAGAGGAACTAGTTACAATTCTATTACATCGTTCATCTGTGGTTTGAAAACAAGGTATGAAAGCCGGTATATAAATGAAAATGACTTACTTCCTTACTAATAGCACACAGGGAGCACACAACACATACAACATAAGTAGCTGCGCTGTTTCTTAGCTACCTGTAAATCCTTCAATAACAATATATCTCTATATATATATATATATATATTAGTGCTGTCCAAAATATCGCGTTATTAACGCGTTAACGCAAATCAATATTAACGGCGTCATTTTTTTTTCTTTTTCTTTTTTTACTTTTTATTGTAGACAAACACATATACAGAAAAAAATAGATACAAAGAAAAGGACTAGTTCAGATACATTGTAGACAGAGATTACAAACAATATGTAGTTGGAGATACAGGGGGCCAAAGAAGAAACCCAGAAGGGCACATAGGAGAAGTGTTGTGCGTGAACGAGTTCAAAAGAACGCGTTCATCGAACACGCTCATTTTTTCGTGAACATTGAACTGAACGCAACACATTTTTAAAAAAAGAACTTGAACGTGAATTAGTTCATTTTATGTGTCATGAACGGCAGACATCACTATGAACGTTGGAATCTGTTTTCTCTTTTGAAACGCAACGAGAGAAAGTTCGTCCTTCCTGTATTCTCGCACTTTTTCCGCCGAAATCTAAAAATTCCTACGGTTTCCACCGTCTGTGAACGCACCCCGACTCCGTGTTGCGGTGCGGCGCTGTGAGCTGGTGCTTTTCACATGTGCCCGAGTCGTGATGAAAACACAGGGTGAGTTAGCGACACAGTTTACACCGTTTACATTTGACATAAAGTATAGACACACGCACTGCAGCGCATTACTGTCTGTAGTTTATGAGCAGAGATGGAGCAACTCCGTTTTGCTCCCATTGAAAACCATGTAAATCTTGTCTGTTTTGTAGTCAAATGGCTCTCCTCCTGTGGGGAGGAGATATATATATATATAGCTCGTAGTGTGAAAAAAATATGTATTTATCTCACGAAAAAAGTAAAATGAACTGAACTTTGAACTAGTTCAGAATTAAAAATGTGAACTTTGAACGTGTTCTGTTCACTTTGAGCATGTATGAACTGAACTTGAACTAGTTCAGAAAAGCTGTGAACTGGCACAACACTGCATAGGAGGAGGGGGGGGGGAGGGGTTAATAAAAAAGGCAATACAAGCAAACAGTATACAGTCATAGATATACCAAAAGTAAACAGAGAAACAGCATAGAGTATTTACATGAACAAATTTACAAAATATTTACAGATTGTTTATCATCATCATAATGACACCATGATGTTTCTCTACAGTCTATGGTCTATACCCACACATACACACACACACCCACACACACACACACCCACACAAATGTGTGACTAATTTGCGATTAATCGCGAGTTAACTATGAAATTCATGCAATTAATCGCGATTAAATATTTTAATCGTTGGACAGCACTAATATATATATATCTAATCTTGCCCTGTGTATATATATATATATATATATAGGGCAGGATAAGTAAATAAAGTGAAAATACGTATTTAATTCTTACTGTGTACAATTCCATATAATGCTATTATTCATCTCATTGGAGACAATACATCCTGTACATTCCCTGGTCGTTAATCTAATGTGAAACCAGTTTGTCTCCAAATCCGATGTGAAAACAGCCCACATTATCGTTGCACACCTTCTATTTTTATAAAGCACTTAATTCCTGGCTCCACCTGTTTGTGAGCTTAGCGACTGTGCTTAGACTGGAGGGAGGTGGCGCTGACAGACAATATGCATATCATGAATATTTGATTTGCAGAAAAGAACAGGGACAATGGATAAACATAAATCTCACACAGGCCCAGCTGGCAGAAGCATTTAATCTGACAAACACCGACAGACAGGAAGCTGTGAAGGAAACATGGGCAGGAGATAGTGTGTGTACAGGTGTAGATGATCCTGTGTGTGAGTGGCCTGGTCACAGAGAGAGACACTGAGTTCAAGAACTGAGGAGAGGACGGAAGGCAATTTCAATGAGGAAACTGCGAGCTATGAGTAGAATCACTGCCGCTAGCGGCAGCATTAGGCCTGCTAAGATAGATATATATATAGATAGACACTTTATTGATCCCTGTAGGAGAAATTCAGGCGTCCAGTAGCAGCAAAAACAAAAAATAAAATGTATCATTCTAAAAAGATAACAATAGTAATAATCAGCAACAGCCCTTCAGGTCACAGCAGCAGAGATGGAGTAGTCTATGGGTGGAGCAGGACGGGTCAGAGCAGCAGAGATGGAGTAGTCTCTGGGTGGAGCAGGACGGGTCAGAGCAGCAGAGATGGAGTAGCCTCTGGGTGGAGCAGGACGGGTCAGAGCAGCAGAGATGGAGTAGCCTCTGGGTGGAGCAGGACGGGTCAGAGCAGCAGAGATGGAGTAGCCTCTGGGTGGAGCAGGACGGGCTAAATGCTTCACTAGCATTTTTCAAAAAGTCAGCATTCCTCCAGTGGAATAGGATAGGAATAGAAGCTAATAGGAGGATCTTTGAGTGACGTTGTTGTTTATAGTTTTATCCGCGCCGGTCAAGTGACTAGATGGCAAAACAGCATAGAAAGCTACCTGGATGCTAGAGAGTTAGCTATTTTTAGACATTGGGAGAGAGGTTTTACTAAATCAAATGGTCCATTCTTGTTGTGTGGTCGGTTGTACGGTCGGTCCAAACCAAAACGGCCGCGGTAAAGTGGTTGCCCTTTTATGCAGTTATCTACGGTAAACGTAGAACGAGAAGCCCGGGGGATGAGGGGATGAGGTGATAAAAATTCATAAACAAATGTAAGTGTTGCAACTACTTTCACTGCGCAACAGACAACGAGTAAGTAAGTAAGTATAAGTAAGAATCAAGTAAGTATTCTTTATCTACAGTATTTAGTGCCTTTCACAGAACAGAGACAAAGCGCTTTACAACTGCTTTTTCTTTTTTCTCTCGCATTTGTCTCTCTTTGGTCACCATACAGGAGGCGCATTCCAGACCTATTGTACATATTTTTAGTGGTAGGGAACCTGGAGCACCCGGAGGAAACATACACAGACACAGGGAGAACATGCAAACTCCACTCAGAGAGACCATTTTCCGACTGGGAATCAAACCCAGCTTCTTCTTGCTGAGAAGCAAAAATGCTATCCACTCTGCCACCAAGCTGCCTGGGGCACGGTAAAGACCTTTGGCATACTGTGAGAGTAAAAGGCTCTACAATTGGCTATTTTACCTCACAAGACACCGCTCCATGACCCGGTTGGACACGGACTTTCCAATAGACAGAGCTTACCTTGGTTGCATCACACAGAAATCCCGGAACTATAGCTTCTATAGCTAAGTGTTTTCTTGGCGGCAAATGTTGTACTGTTGATGAGAAATTGGTTCCTTTGTGAAACATTTGACCCTGAGGAGCTAAAACATTGACAGTTGAAGGTAAGAACAAAAGTGGGTGGGCCAAGACAAAAAGTGGTAGGCCTGGGTCTACTTTAAGCAGTTTTTCAACCACTCTGGGAAGTTAGTGTGTCTTGAAATGTTGTTTGGTGTGTCTTTGGAAATGATCCAATATCACCTCATTGGTCAAAATAATGTAGAAGGAAAATAACGTGAGAAGATTAGAAAGACTTGAGATTGTTTGATTTTCTAAACAAAACACTTTGTTAATAAAAGTTGCAGAGTTTCATGTTTGTATCAGTTTCAGCTGGTGGTGCGCCATGTGATTGTTATTAACACTAGAACTCCCAGAGCAGTCAATTTGACAGCTTTTAGTTTTGGACGTGTAATTCCTCAGCTCATGCACATGTTTGGTCTTGATAACTTTTTGTGACTTTTTCTGTTTCTATTTCTTAGAAAATGATCTTTTATTTTTAAAACGTGAGCAGTCAGTTACCATAGTTAGCAAAGCCACACACTGTTTAACATTTGGTAGCCTCTCAACAAATGTTTTTGCTGCATTTCAAGCTATATTCACCGGTCAAAAGTGAGTTGTGATAAAACAAAAAACGCATTTTCTTTGAATTCTATTTGTTGGGATGGGAGCAGTCGAAATGACGGCTCTGGAACTCGAGTAGTGTCATAATTCTGTTCTAGTGTTAATAAAAAAAGATGTGCCATGGCTCAAAAAGATTAGGAATAACACTTGTTAAAAGCAAATTTGAACGTATGAGTAACAAATTCCTATGGTATGGACCAACCTGTGAAAAGTCGATTTTGCATTTTACCCTAAGGATGTAGGCTGTTCACGAAAGTTGATATTGAATTGTAGTAAAGCTGGGGGACTTAAGTTTTTTAGTTTCATGAATAAAACAGCATATTTTTTAGAGAAAACACTCAGAGCAAACACAACAGCTTTTTTAAAAATCTTTTTTGGAACATAGGGGCCCTAAAACGTGTATAAAAACATTTGTTTGCATAACTCTCTCTGTGTGGAAAACATGTAGATACATGTATATTCAGGGGAAAATTTCAGAAGGAATCTTGCATACCCCGTTTTTCTTATAGAATGGTTGTTTGTGTGTCCCAACAGAAAGGGTCTGTAAAAGTAAAATTTTTGAACGAATCTGGCCACAACAAGCTGTCTTCATAATAACTGAGCCCTGTGAGTCACTATTTGACTCTTTGAGCTGAGAGCTGATTGGCTGAGCGAGGGTGGTTCTCTCTTTTCCACTTTTCCACCTGAAAGAATTGACGTAAAGATGTAACAGAGGCAAAAGAATACAAGCTACCAAACTGTTATTAAGACTTTACTCTTAAGTCCAATATCTTTGTAGTTTGGAAGTTGAGTACCCCAGCTTTAAAGAGTCTACAAAACACATGAAGCAGAACAGACTGGGCCGATGTAAAAATGTGCTGTTGTTGTGAATCGCCCCCTGAGGTCTGACCACTGTCTGTGACTCATGTGAGGCTCAGTGCTCCGTCATCACCACACGCTGTTGTCATTCCGCTCTGGAGACGTCACCAAGCGGCTCGGCCCTCCTCCCCCTCGTCTTCCTCCTCTTCTCTCTCACGCTCCTCTCCCAACTCCACCTTCTCTCCCTCCTCTCTCTCCTCCCCACAAGCCGCAGACCTGTGTTTTGTATTTTTCATCCTGTGTGCATTCTTCACAGCTTCTTCTTCTTCTTGTAAATGTTAGGAGTGAGTGTAGATTCTTTTTACACACAAAACACAAACTAGGGATAGACTGATGACAGTGGCATTGGATATCTGTGCCAATTTTGGACATTAGATTTATTGGCTGATATCCCCCCTGAGTTTAAGACAATTTGTAAAAAATTTGGTTGAGATTTAAGGGGAAAAAATACTACATTCAGTCCCTTCCCAGGTATCGGCAGAGATTGAATACAAAGTATTGGGATCAGTGAAAAAAAATTGTCACACACACACCATAGAATGTATATATTAACGGACAAAGTCACACCTATCTCCGCCGTTCTAACTAATGGGCCAAAAAAATGTAGCCTGACTCTCGCCAGAGCCATGTAGTTCGCTGCACTTCACACATGAGTCTGGTACTGAGCCATAGTGGTTGGATTTCAGAAGGGAGGGCCTTGTAAAAAAAATGCTTGTATGTGATTGGATAGACCACTTGTCCGTTATCTTGAATGAATGAATCTCACATCGAAGCACACGGCTCCCATAGGTTGCCCAATCCCAGCAAGATTTTCCAACCCAAAATCCGCGAGAATACCCACACAAAAAATCCCACTAAAAACGTAATGTAATCAACTTGGGCTATCATGATTCTGTTTATTGTCTTTCTGTTTATTTAATACCTACAAGTCTCTTGGAAAAAAATATGCGGGAACGACCAAACCTGGCAACCCTGCTGCATACAGCACTGAACCAGTGCTTCAACCAAACTTTACAGGAACATTTGACTCTTAAAACACACATATATCAACATAGAACCATCTACATCTCGCCTCAAATTGCATTAAAAGTGACATCCGTGTCTTAATTCGATCGTATTTACTCTTTTAAAAAGATTCGCGGACTTTACGTCCGCCATCTTGGATTCCTCTCGCTGCAGCATAAGAGAAGCTTGAGAAGGCAGTGCAGAACCCACGTAACACCGGCAATCCTGATTGCTCGATTAAAAAATAATCTGGGGAAGGCGTTCGCTATGGGCTCAATACCAGACCCATGTGGTTCAGCCAAACGCCTCTGGTGGAGCATGGCGGAACTACAAGGGTCTGGCAGAGCCAGGCTAAAAAAAATGTGCTCTACTGGAGCTATCGAAAATGGCCATGAGTGGTCCCGGCCACAAGAAAATTGTGAAAAAACACATCTGCGCATGCGTCAGCCGGCGCAGCTCCATTCATTTGAACGAGAGACTTCAAAAATTCACAGCAAGTAAACTAGAGTGGATCAAAAAAGCCCACGTCATTTTGGCCACTTTTGAGCCGAAACCCGCCCCCACTGACACACACGCTAGGGCTGGGCGATTAATCGATTTTAATCATTAATTCGAGTTTTACGTTTAGGGCGATTTCTTTTTTTAAAAATTCGATTTTTATTTTCTCCAGCGCAGAACTACAGCGCTAACGCGCTAACCGCGGGTCTTTGGTGTTGAGCAGTCATTTTGAAGCTAACCTAATGCTAACAGTCTCCCTCTGGCCTGATGCTCGCTCTCACAGTTGGTGCTGTTGCAATAACACTTCAAACGTTCAAGAATCAGACTTTATTTAATCGCCAAAACACACGCACGCAGGCTCCGGTCGCTATGTTCGTACGCCACATCTTTCACGCTCTCTCACGCTCGTTATTCCAAAGCGCACTCCCGTGTCCGTGGCGCGCACACACTCGTGTCCCACTGAGCCGCTGCACTTTGGGGAAAGACACGTCTCACACATTGCTCTCATTGCTCTGATACAAACAACGTGTTCCCCGCTGTCTGTTAGCTACAGTAGCTGCTACAGGAGCTGCTAGCTACAGCATCAGAATGTAAACAGGAAGCTCGCACAATGCGGGAGTCACTGAAGTTAGTATTAGCGCCACCAGCTGGACCGAGCGTTGTACTACAGCACAGTTACTCAGGCACAGTTGAAAGAACAAGCATGAAAACCCGAGGAGGCTTTTGGAAAAGACTGTCTGTTACAACATTTCTATTTTGAGTAATCAGTTTTAAAAATGTGATATTTCATGTGAATAATGCATGTGTTTAATAGGATGGATATATTTGCGATGGGCCTTGTTTGTGTGATTTAAGTTATTTTGAAGGTGCATAGTGTCATTGTAAGTGAAGTTATTATAAAACTGTTAAGCTACATTTTCACTGTTTACAATGGCAGAGCCATCTCGTTTACAAGCATGTTTTAAGGCTTAATTCCTGTTACACTTATGCTCCATGGGGATTTAGATTAAACTGCATAAAGGAAAATCTATTTCTTTGTCAGTTGTAGTTTGTTTTTAAATAGAAAAAAATAAATCGATTAAAATCGAAAATCGGATTTGGTGTGAAAAAATCGGAGATTTTTTTTTTTTGCCATATCGCCCAGCCCTAACACACGCACATATACAAACATACATACATACATACTGTTATAGAAATCTTTTAGTAAAGCTATCTGAATTAACACCAAATAGTTATAAGTGTAAGTTATTAACTAATGGTCAACTCTGGATTCAAATACAGCACATATTGCTGTTGGCAGCAAGGTCAGCTGATAGATGGAGATGTGTTTCTTTGGCAATATCTGTGTCAAAGAACAATGTGTTCAGGTCAAAAGCAGATTATTAAAAGTATCAGAGTTTTATCAGCATAAGGAAGCGTAAAGAGAAGCCTTGAGTGACACATATCAACACTGACTTCATTTATGTAATATCTAGAGTAGATATGTCTTTGTTTACTCTGGTCTATTTAATGTCCGTAATTTCCTCATTCGTGGCAGACGGTTTCAGACGGCTGCCAGGGGTTTTAGTATCGGCTCTGTTATTCATCGTATATGTGCACATACACTAATGAATAAACTCACACTTTGATTGTACAGTGCAGAAATTCCACAACAATACCTACAATATAGTTATACTGTGTGTGCTACTTGTGTGCTCTTACTAATGTCCTGCATGTACGCTACAACACAGAAATTTACCAACTGTGGGATGAAAAAGGTTCTTGTATCTTATCCTATACCCCATCCACCATGATTTAAGAACACATTACTTCTTGTGGAGAGAACATCGGCTGAGGGCCGGAGGAGATTGTTCTGAGGGCTCGATTTGTCTCTTGGGCCTCAACTTCAACAGGCCTGCGATAAAACAACCAATGCTGACACATAAAAATCAATAAATTACTCTAATGAAATCACACACTAAAGACTTGGCAGGGCCACAGTGTCCCCTCGCCCAAACCCACGGAGACATATGTTTCAAATCTCCATCGCGTTTGTATTCGGCGTCTCCTCAGGACGCCTCCCATGGCCCTCTCTGCGTTTCCCATTTATCCCCCGTGAAAGCTTTCCATTTAGGCGCATCCGAGGTTATGGTTGTCCATGGCTACCGGCTGTCAAAGTGGTCGTCTTTTATTTTATTTTTCTGCTGGGGGAAGGGGCTGGCGACGGACAGAGCAGCTATTGATAGACGTTTATGGACTAGAAGAGGCTCCGTATATAGGCTGGTTTTTGGAGTTCCATGCGAGCCGAAAGTATAAAGCAGATATATCACGGCGAAAGTGGACACGACGGGGCTTGATGTGGCCGCCCGATCGGCAGCGACATCTGGGAAGACAGAAAAATGCAGAGGAAAACTATAATCAACTGTAATAAGCTCAAAATGCAAGTAATAAATTTGAGAAAGAATGGTTTCTGGGGTTTGGAGGTTGAGTTTTTATCTGTTTGAAGATGGTGGAATTTGCGCGGGAGGTTGGAAGCACGGGGAGCGTGTGAGAACTTGTGAGGTTTGTGGGAAGATCCAGACCGATTTGGAACTACAAAAGAAAGTGTGAGTGTGCATTTGTTAGAGGAGGTCCTGCGGAGGTCTGGAGGAGAAAATTGTGTCTATGAGGAGAGCGCTCACCTGCCAGTCGGGGGTTTTTGTCCAATCAGAGAGCAGGTGATTGTGGGCGGGTCTGAGCGCTGCTTCTGTACAAACATTCTCACTTACTCTAGAGTATTTTTACAACATTTGTATTTGTTCACTTGTGTGATTAAAACTAAAATGGAAAAGAAAGAAACATCACATGCCAGACATGGGGAGGTTAAAGATGGAGGTGAGGTTAACCGTTTGAACAAATATAATGCATTTTGTTTGTCTCAACCACAGACAGAAAGAGTCTTTAAAATGTGCAATGTTGTGAACAAATCTGAAGAATCAGATCAATCTCAGCTTAAAAAAAAACTGTTTAGGGTTATTTTTTTGTCACTCTGGTGAGTCAATTTGACCTGGATACAGCACAAGAGTGGTTTTTCACTCTTCACGGTGAAAAAGCTGATCCAAACATGTAACAAATGCCCACAAAGTGATAGAAGAGCTGCAAGTGAGAGCAATTATATTAAATGGTTCTTTTTGTTGCAGTTTTAAAGGTCGGTACCCCAGCTTTAACTAACTGCTATTTTCATGGGTTTCAGCTTGGTCGGCACTAGATCATATACGGAATCGGGACGGAAGCGGAAGTAAATATAACAAAATACCTATTAATGCCTAAACTTAACCAGCCATTCCCATAAAATAACCCCAACCCAGCCTTAACCCTAACCTTAACCATCTTACTCAGACGCCTAAAACTTAACCAGTCACCACTTAAGGACTTTTTAGTCTAAAACTAATTCGAAAGTAGGAGTGTTACTTCCGGTTTTGTCCCGATTCCGTATATGATCTAGTGCCGACAGTTTCAGCTTCCTGTTATAACATTTTGGAGATGGGCCTGGATCTGCCTTTAGAATAATCAAAGCAAGTATATTTGTAACTTCTGGTACAAGATGTAACCTGCCCTGGGGCACACTGACAGAAGAGAGGCAACACGTACTGTACGTGCTATCGGCCCCTCTGACCACCACCAAGCACTCACGCACAAAAGCCAGACTCATTCTAGGAATTTTATAAGCGAAAGTGCTGTACTAGCCTGGTCTTACCACACCATCGTACAAACTTCATTTTGTACAAAGGTCTAGATTTGCTCCATTGAGCTCATTTAAACAATTGGATCTGAGTTTACCGTGACGTATGTATTGTGCCCGAGTGAGTCGCTGGCATTTAGCAGTTAGCCTTGCGCTTTATTTTCTTGATATTTGGAGCCAAACTAGAATGGATTACTTTACTACTGCATTCGCCGCCATTGACAAACTACAACCAGCAAATTCGGTGCAAATTCTTGACGATATCGACGCCTACCTACAACACCCGCCTTCCCCGCTCGCTGAATGCTCGGATGGGATTCAGCCGAGGTAACTGCAGACACTAGGATCAGACCCAGACGTACATGTTGGGAAATAAAAGATGACCGGAGTTTACGGTTAGTGATAGCAGTAAAAATAATAAAACAGGGAAAAACAGCAGACAATCCAGATAAAACTGATCTGATTTACATTCTTTAAAACAACAAAACCAGTCAAATCAAATGAATAAAATCAATGAAATGTATGTATAAAACCACAGTAAAACAGAAAACAAAAAGCAATAATGTTTTCATACACATGTTTTGTATAATGCACAATTTTTTATTAGTATTTCCTATCTGATATTCTGTCCCCAGTGTGATCCAGCTCCAGCACCAAACCGCAGATGTTGGTCCTATTTACCAAAAGTGAGTGTGAATTTTAGCTGTTCCAAACGGCCATTTTTCAGCCAAACTTTAAAACAGCACTCTTTGGAAAGCGGAGCCAAAAACACTCGCTCAAAACCACTAAAATTTGCCTCATTTGAAAACAAAACAGCTCCTCTTCTGTTCTTTGAAGTTTCACTGTCTCCACATAATGAGCCGTAGATTGGCAAAACTTTGATGAATTATAAATTAAATCCATAATCATCTATTTTCAAATTTGGGCATTTCATGAATAATCCAGGAATATTTAATAACATGTGTAAATATGCATTAGTTAAGCCCTCCCCCATCCCAGCATTATCCACGTACAGCACATTGCAGCAGTTTGGAAGGGCAGTAGCGGAACCATATTTGTTTAATGGGAAGTTTATTTAAATAGCACAGTTCATACACTAGGCAACTCAAAGTGCTGAACTAAATGCTGTTAATTAAAGGTATATAGGAGGATTTTCCAAAATTTTAGGAAAGAACCGCCCTGTCCGCTGTTTGAACAAAACTCTCCGGACTTATTTGATGAGCACGTATCACCAGAATGATTGACAATTGGGAGGACCAATAGTCTTGATGATCCACTCGGAAGTATATAATCCTCATATATACCTTTAAGAAACCAATTTCTAAATATTTGCTCCTTTGCGTTAACATTATTTCAGATTTATGTATGGCTTTGTCTCGTTTTAAGTCTTCAATGTAGTTTTGTAAAGTCCTAAATAACGGCAGCAGTTTTCTCAGAAGACGTTATAAAGTTGTCGATTCGTCAGCAACAGATCAGAGAAACAGTTCAAACACATGAATGTCCATAAATGTCCTTAAATGTCCTTTAGTGTCCAGGATCGTCACTGTCCTTAGACCCTCCTGCATCAACAAAAAAATAAAATAAACAAACCGTAAACCAGTCGAAAAAAGTTTGAGGTGGTGGTTAGTGCTAATGCTTCACGGCAAGGAGGTCCAGGGTTCGATTCTTCCTCCAGGCCTTTCTGTGTGGACTTTCCATGTTCTCCCTGTGTAGGTTTCGTCAGGGTTTTCCTCCGGGAGGTTTTGGGATTGTTTTGTTTCTGATGCACCAGAGTGTTTGGCCTTTTTGTTTCTGTCATCACTGTGTGTGGAAAGAATGGTAAATGATTGATATACCCAAACGTGTAAAGCGCTTTGTGTGACCTCGGCCTGTAAAATGCGCTATATAAGATAAGATTATTTACATTCTATCAATAGTGTTGTCATTTTGAATGTGTCGGAGCATTCAATATTGGACCAAAAGCCTTTATTTTTTGTATTGTTGAGAATTATATCACTGAGAATTAAATTAGGGTCGAATCCTATCAAATAGAAAGTCCCCTGTATATATTGTATTTTGTCATGTGTATAGATATGCGTATAAGATTCTCAAACGTCTATAACCTCCTATAGTATGTATAAAAATGCCCTTCGGTCTTAACTACTGACGCCTTGTAATTGTTTTTGAAAAGTGTGTTCTACAATGTCCTACTGTTTTTGTTTACTGTAGAGCTGTGTGAGTGTCTGTTGTTTTTTGATTCATCCTGTATTTTTTATTTTTATTTTACTTTATCATTATTATTTGGTTCTGAGCCTGTACTGCTGTTTTCTGTCTTGTGTTTTTGCTTCTTGTATTTCTTTTGAGGACCCTCTTGTAAACGAGATGATGCATCTCAATGGGTTTTTCCTCTCAAATGAGTAAATAAATAAATAAATTATAATTTTTATAGTTACATTATTGAATTCTAGTATTGCAATACTTATGTTACAATCTCACACACAGACAGGATTCTCCGCTCTTCATCTATTGTTGTCTTCGATGCACATTTCAGTCTTGTTAAAACAAAGCATTTGTTCTCTACCACTTTTTTAACAAACGTAATGAAAACACAATTTGATTCACTTTTACCAGGGCTGGGGTTATGCTCCACGAACAGAAGACGACTGTTTATGTCTTGTTACGCACAAAGATGTTATATCATCTGAAGAGGTTGTAGCTGCTTAAACCTGTCCCCACATGGACTAGAGGCCACCAGTGGTACTGCAGCCTAAATTCACTCAGGCTGTGAGGAGATTTTTCGCATTGAACTCAATGTTAACAAAAACAGCCCGTCCTCAGTTGAGAGAGAACCTACAGCTTTCACAAAGGACAAGGGGGGATTTTAGTGTCTCTTCCTTTCCTTTTGAAATTCATCGGTTTTCTACAAATCCACACACCTCGCTCTTGTGCTACAGGTTGAACATTTGCCGAAAGTTCTTGCCAAGCGATGTATGGATGGACACAAACTTTTGGAAGGGAAATTGAAGGAACTTGTGTCTCATGGTTGAACTCTCTAACTACCATGGACTGGTCTATGGTACACAGGGGAACCAGTAAGGGCTCAATTGGATTAAAAGTTTAATTTTTCTTAACCTAAGTCAGCAGTGCTACTCCTATTCAACCCAAATAATGGCAAATACATTAAATCTGAATCTCGACCGTCTCTAACTCTGCTCTAATCAGTGCTGTTTTTGATGGGAATAAAGGTGCCATAAGAATTCATATAGGATAATTCTGTTTCTGGGTACGCCACCACCGGCAAGGAGTCAGATACAAGCCTGTCAGTGCACATGCTCATGGACCTTTTTGAGCCGGGACCTGCCCCTACTGGTTGAACCACTGCGCACCTACTGTACAAGACCGGGAGAACCAGAGCTATTGCCGAAATGCGTCACTTTTGCTAATGTTTGGGACGTGCATGCACCAATGAGCACAGGCCCTTGATTGGAATAGACATCTTGGAGCTTTGTTACACTGCACAACTCAGGATAAGCGGAGAGTGGTCTTTGATGCTCACGTTTATCTTTTTATTGAACGTATGCATGGCAAACTAATGTTCATTTCTTTCAGGATTATGAAGAATATCTATGTGAGCTCCTTTCTGTGGATTTCTGTAAGGCAACATCGCTTCCCACACAAATGTTTCTACATTTGTCTTACATAGTTTTCTTTTGTTTATTTCTGCTATTGAAAGTAATACAGTCTATTTCTTATAAAGTTTCAGGGCTCCATCTTTTTTTTGTTTTTCAAGTCAAATTTTGACTTGAACTTGTAATTAGTAATGTGTTGGCCAAAGTATCTGACCAAACACTGCATTGTACAGGGACGTTTCTGCCTTTAAGGGGGGATATATTTCAAAACATTTTTTTGAGAGTCAATCATTGTGCAAAACCTTTTAGAATCTTACAGTAAATTCTCCTGCATTTCCCGTGGAAAGCCTCAAATTCATGAGAAAAAGTAACAAAACAAGATGTCACACAGTGGGGACATATCAGACGGTTGAATTAATCAAATGGCATTCTGTTGTTTATTACAGATGTGTGTAATTATATAATAGTATTTTTATAAAATTATAAAAAAAATTCCATTACTGGAGTTATTATTGAACCACCAGCCAAATTTCACCTGCATTATGTTGTTAATTTTACCTTACCCTTTTAATTGGCCATGCACATCTGCTCAAGCCACTAACTGAACACTTACACACGCACGCACGCACACATATACACACACACATAGATATAAACACACTCGCACGCACGCATAGACACAAACACGCACACACTAGACAGGGGAGTGCCTCTTACGCACAGCCATCGTCATTCCCCTTTGCCTCTTTCCCGGGAATAATCGTCTCCAAATACCCTTTTCCACTCTCTCACGCACGCACGCACGCACACACACGCACACACACATCCTCCCTCAGACACACATAAGTACACTCATGTACACGTCCTCCCGCAGACGCACACACACAAACACATCAACACACACACTCACACGCGCGCACTCGCCTCATAGTGGAACGCGATAGGAGGAGACCCGCTGCCCATGTGACACGTGCGCGCAGACAAAGGTGGATGCGCTGTCTGAGCCTCTGTCACATACGGCGTGCTCGGATCGCGTGGATGGAAGACGCTCCGTGCGCTCGTGGATTTTTTTCTTTCCTTTTTTTCCACCCCACGCTTTGATGGTGCGTGCGTAATGATCACGCGTGGGGCCAAACCATTCCCGACACCAGACTTGGATGAGTGTAGGAGCCGACCGGTGAATGAAGAGAACAGTGGAGTTTGATCCGGAGATTTTTTGTTGTTTGTTGCTCTCATCTCAACTGTTGCTGCTACTGCTGCTGATAATCATTTGGTGATACGTGCGTAAAGGACGCGACAATGAAGAACGAGATTTGGATAAGCGTTTTTCTACCCTGATACTACCGCGCGTGCATACAGCGATTCCTCTCTGAACAATACAAGGACGCACTTTTGTTTCTTTTATTTGTTTCCCCCCGTGACAGCAGTGACCTTCCACTTGTTCCAACGCCATGCTCATGATGATGGAAAGTGGAGCCATGGGCGCACGCTCGGAATTCGACTCTCCTCTTTCGCACTGGTCTCTGATGGATGACCCTAACCGCGCGCTGGGTCTCGCCTCGGTCAAACTAGAACCCGGCTTGGACTCGCACCCGCACCAGCACCACCACCAACACCGCTACGACGCATGCAGGAAAGGAGGCGAGCCCGCAGACATCAAGCCGCCCATAGTGGCTTCTGCGCCCGCGGCCGTCTCCCCGGTGATGGTGGACGCCGTGGGGCAGATGCGCAAAGCCAAGTCGTCCCGTCGCAACGCGTGGGGGAACCTGTCGTACGCGGACCTCATAACCAGAGCCATAGAGAGCACGCCCGACAAGAGGCTGACGCTGTCCCAGATCTATGACTGGATGGTGCGTTTTGTGCCGTATTTCAAGGATAAAGGGGACAGCAACAGTTCCGCTGGCTGGAAGGTGAGTGCGTGTGGAGAGAGCGTGATCACTGCGCGTGCACGAGAGACGCACGCGGGGTGAATCGCAGAAGTAACTAAATACATGTACAGACAATACACTTATATGTTATAACCCCTTTTGCGTAACTGCATTCAGAAGGCACTTTTTTGGCAAATCTGTATGTTCAATAGAATACATGGTTTAGTTGTTTTTCTGTGTATTTAGATATATTACTATAGTACTTGATTACTCCATCGTATTTACAAATACAGAATATACGTATACATATTTGTGATTTGCTGGTGGTGGTATGGTGGGATTTTTCATACACAATTGGTTTCTAACTGCATCGAAATGAGTGACTACCAAAAAAACCCAAAGTTATATGGTGAATACTTAGTTATTATTAGTTTCAGAAAGATTTATATTTAGAAATTGTGTGTTTTATTGTATAGTATAGACCCACTTTTATTCCCTGTCTTTTAAAACCACTTGAGTATGGTTTCCTTTCTTTTTTTCTCGATAGCTATTTATTTATTGATTGATTTATTCATGGATACTTTTATTTGTTTTTGTTGTTGTTGTTTTTTATGTGGTTTGTATATGGTATTTGGCAGACCAGTGAATCTGCATGGGGATTAGTATGAAAACCACAAAATAAAGACGTAAGTTGCAAACTTGTTCTCACAATTCTCAAATTAAACAGTGAGTGTATAATACCACTTTTTCAGACAAATCAAAATACTGATCAGGAACTGTCAGATGTAGTCTTGTTAATGCGATTATTTTTAGTATCTCAATAGAGTTTGGATTCTATAGTTTTAGAATAGATTGACAAGATGTTTTTGATGACATTGGAAGACATCACTGAGTGTAGGGGTATGCTTGTGTGAGTTTTATCCTTGAGCAAAATAGTGATATTTATAAGTTTTTGTCCGAATCCATCTCTTTTTTTACTATCTTATAATATGCAAATCAATGTGAATGTTGTCAAATATTCAGAATACGGTGCTGTGTTTGAATCATGTGGCAGAATTATATAAGAATGGACATTTTAATGCATTTATTCAGTATTTTTATATGTCTATAAACTCTGGTCACACTTTGATTGAATAGATTTATATTTATTATCTGAATTTATACATAGAACAGTATTTTTAGGAGGCATTTATGGACATTTTCTGGACAGTTGTCATCCCACTCCCTATGGACCAATCTCTGCTTTGTATTTGTTATTATTACATGCCTGTGTTCGAACTGTTTGATTCTCTGATCTCTTGTTGAGCAATCGACAACTTTGTAAAGTCCTCTGAGACCACTGCAGTTGTGATTCAGGGCTGCACAAAAACACATTCAATTGAATGACACTATTTTGATATTAGACCATTGCTTAAACAGTGGTGCATCCTCAGCTCGCTCTGTTTCAAAGGGAGTCCAACACGTTCCAAACTAAAGTGGATTTTGTTGAAGTTAAAAATGAAATGACTTATGAGCTGTTTTGTCAAGACTTGGACAAATTTTGGCGTTTTCGCTGCAAACAAGAACAACTATGAACCCAAAATTAGAACAAAGGAAAATGTATGTTGTTCTGCTGGCTCTTATGTGACTCAGTCCTACTCATATATGAACAAAATTTAGTATATCTTGAGTAATTTTGACGCAAACTAGACTTTTTATGTCGAATAATATGCAGTCGACTTCTTTTTGCTTCTAACTGGGTTCCAAAGACCTTTTACTTTGCAAGTTGTGCTTTTGATTTTCTCGTTTCATCGTATCTTGTCTTTTTGTGTGAAATATTAGTGGTGGCTGTTCATGTGTTTTCATTCGATTTGGTTTTGAGATTCCAGACCGTTGGAATAAGGTTCAGACCAAGAAACTTTGAGAAATCTTCCAACACGCTCCAAGTTTTATTTTTGATAAGATTTGAAAGAGCAGCATATGTTGTTGTGAGAGATTTCTCGTCTCAATTTCATGTTATTTTTTCAGAATCGTGCGATCGATGCCTGAATGGGATCGAAATCAATACATTACATCAAAAAGCGCATGTTTGTTCCTTCATATCCGTTTAAAGCTGGAGTACCCAACTTTTATTTCTCTCTTTTCTCTTATTTAACACATGTTGTTTGTCAGAAAAAGTCTTGTGAAAGTAGAAAAAAAACAAAAAACTTACTGTCTCCATCTTACTAGAACACTTATCTTTTGCACACTTGAAAGAGCTGAGATTTGATTGACTGAGTGAAAGTGCTCCTCTCTTTATTTTTGACATTTTTCTAGAATGATTACCTTTTTTATTCATATGTTTTATTGAACACTACATACAGAGACAAACAAAGTGAAAACATTTAGACACAGATTCTATTGTCCATAACTTGAGCATCCAGATCAGCACCTGACTGGACCCACAACTCACAGTTTATTTGATGATTTATGATCACCTTTTTATATTGATCCTTTGTTTAAAGGCACACCGTGTAACTCTTGGCCACTAGGGGCGCTAGACCTGCAACTTTCACGTTTAGCGCCCCTAGTGGCCACAAGCAACTCAGCACTGTCGCAAAAGTCAACAGTCAGCCGGTGTCTTTTGAGTGTGTATTCAGACAGCATGCACTGGTGTGTGTGTTCAAACTGTAGAGACATGCCTACAGATATTGAGAGACTCTGCTGTGGTCAGCCTCCAGACCGCTGCATTAGTAATCTACCACACATGGACTTCTATATCCTGGATGAGGGAGTTCTGCGTCTAGCTCGTGCTGCGTGGAATGACATCTTTGCAGTCGATGACATCCAGGAACCAGGTGAAGAGCAGCGCTCATACAGACATGCAGCTTACAGCACGATCCCTTTCGCGTTTCCTCTTTTTAGCCTCCTCCGAAGGTTTAAAATTTTTCCTTGCCTCAGCCATGACCAGGAGTCGAGCAGGTGAAAAATGAGTAGCAAAAGCCTTAGCTCCATGAGTATATCAGCGCCTGTAGCCGTAAAGCAAGTCTTTCTTCCAAGTCACGTGACCTGGTGGGAGACGGTCCGTCTGCTCGAAACTTACATGGGCGGTATTTCAAGAGGGCAGCCCCGCTCGGAGCATTGCAAGTGTCAAGCGCTGTATATTGGCCCAAGTATTCATATAAAATAACTCATATGTGTCAACTCTTTAGGTCACAAAGTCCGCGGTGTGCCTTTAAAGCTAGGGTACCTGGCTCCCCCCTCCCCCCTTAAATATCATGTTATTTTCCCCAACAGAAAAGCAACATCAGAACTCAACATGCTGTGTTTCACCACTTGTAAAAAAAGAGCCTTTTGAGTCACTATTTGCCACTTTGGGTTGAGATTGAGGGTGGTCCTCTGTTGTTCAGTAGTAGTAGTAGTAGTAGTAGCAGCAGTAGTAGTTTATTTGAGCAGTTTACAATGTATTTCTAAGCTATCTATGTATCTATCTATCTGTAAGTAGTAAGTCATTCGTATTTTTTATTTATATAGCGCATTTTTACAGAACAAGGTCACCCAAAGCGCTTAACAATGTTCAGAGTTCAGATATTTTCCCTTTCTCTCCACACGGTGATGACGGAAGCGAGAGGCCGAACACACTCCGACCAAACACCATCCATTCACTCACTCATTTCATTCAGACTTATTGTAGATGTTTTTAGTGGTAGGGGAAACCGGAGCACCCAGAGGAAACCTACGCAGGCAGGGGTAGAACATGTAAACTCCACTCAGAAAGGTCCTTTTTCGACCGGGATTTGAACCCAGGACTTTCTTGCTGCCACCTTTTCGCCCATCTATCTATCTATCTATCTATCTATCTATCTATCTATCTATCTATCTATCTATCTATCTATCTATCTATCTATCTATCTATCTATCTATCTATCTATCTATCTATCTATCTATCTATCTATCTATCTATCTATCTATCTATCTATCTATCTATCTATCTATCTATCTATCTATCTATCTATCTATCTATCTATCTATCTATCTATCTATCTATCTATCTATCTATCTATCTATCTATCTATCTATCTATCTATCTATCTATCTATCTATCTATCTATCTATCTATCTATCTATCTATCTATCTATCTATGTATTTGTGGAGAGTTTTTACTGATAACGTGAACAGAGCTAAAAAAAAAATCTGGAAAACATATTGGATCATGATGGAAAACTCACTAAAACTGATTCTGCATAATGTCACCTTTGAAACTTCAAAATTGTCACTCGGTCGGGTTTAATTATATACGTCCGGCGAAGCTATCTCTAAACGCGTCTGATGACCTCAAATTATGACTGTGACAAAAATCTGGGAATCATTTTGAAAGTTGGAGATTTCCCATTGCCCCGGTTACGACGGGAACAGCCTGTACTTTAACGTGGACAAACTTTGATGCTCTCTGATAGAAGAAAGGAAAGCATTCAGAAAACATTACATATTCATCTCGCCGTGTCACACTATCCACTATATGTATGTCTGCTTTCATTGAGAGATGGAGTCGCATTGGAATAAGAATGGACTTATGTCACTGATATGGCTTCAATATTCCCTCAAAACTGAAACGTATTCTAAAGAATCGAGAAAATGGAGGCAGGAGGGTCTAAGGACAGTAATGATCCAGAACATTTAATAACATTTATGGACCTTAGTTATCCTGCTCCCTATGGACCAATGGCTACTATGTGTTTGTCATTACTGTTTCGAACTGTTTGATTCTCTGATCTGTTGTTGAGGAATGGGCAACTTCGAGACGACTGCTGTTGTGATTTAGGGCTGTACAAAAATATATAGAATAGAATTGAATTACACTACTTTTGTGTTGGGTGATTGATTAGACAGACAGTCAAGCATCCCCAGCTCTCTCTATGGATATACTCATGTAACTACAGAGTATTGCCCATAGTAAATATGTGAGTATATTGATTACACATATCAGTCCATCTTAATTTGTAGAGCACCTTTCCTACACGCGATAACACAAAGCGCTTCACATCCCACATCACACAAGGCACAAATCCTCACATAAAACATTTCATCACACCGAAATCACCATAAAAACACAATTAAAATCACACAGGTCATTAAATCCATTCAAAATAAAAATCACATTAAAATTAAAATTAAAATTGGGATTAAAATGAAAAATAACCACAGTGCATTAAGAAAAGTAGGAAAAAAAATATTTCAGTCGGGCTTAAAAAAAAAACGTTTTGAAAATGTATTACAAAAAAAGAATCTCGTGCCAAAAGCTGAGGTCAATCCACACAACTTCATAGATAACTGTTTGCTTAGTTTGTAATGTTATTTTTGACAAGTAAAATATATGATAATACTATTTGTCTTAGCATGGGAAATAATATTACATTCAGTAGCAAATATATGGTGTAACAGCCTGTCCTGTTCCTATGCTACCACTAGAGGGAGCTGAAGTGAATTGTTGTTTTTTTTTCTTTCAAATCTTTTCAATGCTTTCAACACAACGATGCGATTGTGAAAACAACTAGAAGAGCTGTTTTCACCTGAGAAATTCTCAAAACGCAGTGACTACACTTTTGTTTTGAGTGTGACGTCATGGTGGTACAGTGACATCATACTTTTACAGGACTGAGACAGGAGCTTTTAGGCAGAAGGGGTGGAGTTAAAGGTTTGTACCAGAAGTTTCTCTGAGGATAAACGCAAAAAACACATCGATCATATTCGAAATTTCTGATCCCTTCTCGAGTGCATTTGAATCGCGCGACCGTCCTTCCACGCCACTTACAATCGCATTACGGGCCGAACCAATCCTATCTTTAGCGCTTTGTCTTCCGGCGTTTAGCACATAGTTGCTAGCTGCATAACACTGGCCTGTATAGACGCATGGAGGATGGAGAGCTCTGTGTGTGTGTGTGTGTGTATGTGTGTCCCGGTGTGACCAGACCCAGCTATAGGGTTCACTGAGTTCTTCTCCGGAGCGTGAGGAAAGCAAAAGCCACAAGAAAGAAAGAAAGAAAGAATGAAGAAAGGGAGGGAGGAAAAGAAAAAAAAAAACACAAAAGCCATTCTCTGTCTGTCTCTGCTCTGGCGCTTCTCCAAAGTATTCGGCTTGTGGGTCAGGGCGGGGCCTGGGCAAGCCTTGGAGATTCCTGAACCCAGCGTCACCCTAACCGCTTGGCCTTGAGCTCCGGATGAAGGGAAAAGAAAAAGAAGGGGGAATGGGAAAAGACAGAAGCTATAGTTTGGTTAATTTCAGTCCTATGCAATATCCCAGGTTTATTTGTATAGCACAGGTCATAGACAAGGAAAAGACAGAAGCATAGTTTGGTTGATTTCAGTTTTATTGAGACTTTATACCTACATCTAATTATGCTAAAGTCAGAGATTTTTTACTGAATTCTGGCTTCTTTATTTTGCTAAAGCTAAAGATTGTAGACTTGCTTCCTTTTTATGCTAAAGTTAGACATTTTATAATAATTTATTTTGTGTCCAGTTCATTTATCTTGTTCTGTAACCCATGTTGCAACACTGAAATGTCCTCACTCTGGGACAAATTAATGATCTCTTAATCTTATCCCAGGACAAAAAGGCAAGTTTATTAGTATAGCACGGGTCATACACAAGGCAACTCAAAGTTTTATTTGCAAAAAGAGAATTTGAACCTCCTCTGTTGACTGATCCGACTCTCTTTCAGTATAGCAAACTCTATATCAGTTGACTGTTATTAAAGCTGGGGTACCTAACTTTAAAACCACCACAATTGGAACCTTGTAAAACACTACATCTAACAAATTCAGGACTCGTTAGATGCTGAACTCGCATTACAGACGTTAAGACAGAAAAAGTGAAAAGGAGAGGAGTACCCCCCACTCAGCCCATCAGCTCTCAGCCCATAGCATCAAATTGTGACTAAAAGGGCTCTTTCTTACTTGTATACTAAAGATAAATGGGGTTCTATTAAGATGAAGGCAGCATGTTGTGGTTGTGGCACAACATTTTACTTTTACGAGACTTTTTCTGTATTCTTCAAAAGAAAAAAAAATATGTTATGTACCCCAGCTATAAAAAGGAAGCTTAGTACTTATCCATTGATAACCACAGCAAGAAAAAACATGCTTTTAGTTGCTTCACCAACACGTGTTTCAGTAATACTTTGCAAACCTTAAACAAACTCTGTTGAATTTCCATTTTTGTGATGTCATAGTTGATGGTGGCAGCTCATAGGTTCTTCAGTGCAGTTTTGAATCCATGAATCCTTTCCAAATGGATCATTCAAAGCCTGTAAAAGGGTTATCTTTTGTATTTTTTCATTTATGTATACAAATAATGTGTGATATTAGACCGTAAAAGACTCTCAGCAGTCTATGGAGTAAGGCGGATTGAAATATTGACATTTTCTGTAAAACAAAGCCCTGTTTCCACCAGCCCAACTTGGCCCTACTCTATACTCTACTGTATTTGCTTGACTCTGCTCTGCCTGGACGCGTTTCAATTACACTTTGGAAGAACAAACCCTTGATAACCATGGCTTCCAGCAGCACTTTGGCCCATCACTGTCAATTAAAACACTTGGATAGAACCAGGGCCAAGCGGTTGAAACTTCTCCCTACTGGGGTAGAGGACAGAGCTGAGTGGAGTAGAGTAGAGAAGGGCCAAGTCGAGCTGGTAGAGACAGGACGTTTGTATTGATAACTTTTGGATTTAAGTATGTTTTATAAACATTCATTCATTCATTATTTTTTTTTCAACCCCTTTATTAGTCCATTTCTGGTTCTACTCTATCTAAATACCAGAACTCAAATGTATCTACTTATTGCAGTCAATACTACTTGTTTATCCAGCAGTGTGTGTGTGCTTTTTCCCCATACAGAGACACAACAGCAACTCAACACAAACACCACTTTCAATCATTCCTATGTTTTTTTTTTTTTTTCCTTTTCCCCCCTCTTCTTTACGTCACAGGAATTACACTGACGGACGCTTTTCCAAAGAACAAAAACAAACAACAAGAGTCTGGTGTCAGGGTGAACAGATGTAACTCCAGATTATCCCGTCAATTCAAATTAATATGAGGTTAATCTAATAGTAATCCCCTTACACTTGCCACCACCACTATTCCTGAGCTACTGTTGCTACTGCTGCTGCTACTGCTGGATTACCCTTTTGTTTCCCAGCTTCGCTTTTGGGCTTGGGAAAGTTGAGTTCCCCCGGTGTTCTTCTTGTAAAAAGCACTTATTCCGAAGGCCGGTGCCAAAACGCTGTGCGTCAGCTTCAATCCAGGCTGTGAGGCAACAACACCAGCGTCACCAGAGGAGTTCATGGTGGAGCTGCCGGAAGATAAATAAACTAATATTTACAGTAGTGTACCATAAAAATGTGTGCTAAAATTTTAACGATGGCTACGGCGTTTCAGATCAATTTCAGACCAAGATTCAGTTAATTTGGCAATTGCTTAAAAACACATTGAAATGACTGTTTTAATGTTGCCTTTATGCAAGACGCTACTTTATGATGATTTGTTCATTTTGGCTCTTAATCATGATCTTGACGATATGAGAAGAAAGCGTGACAAATCATTATTGTGAAAGAAGTGGTAATTACTTTCAGCTAGTTTTAAACAAAGGCTGGAATGCACATGGCTGGGAAAAAAGGGATTTTACAGGTTTTGTGTTTTGGTCTACACTATAAGAATACATTTTTACATTAACTGGCAAAACTGTTCATTTTCTTTAAAGCAGATTTGGCAGCAGAAAAAACACTGAATGTAATGTTTTACCAATATAACGAAAAATTCAAATTATAAGTTTGTTTTGAAGCCAATACTTTAAAATATACTTAAAATATTTTCAACAATTGTGATTTGGAAATTGCGATCAGTAAAGATAGAGATGAAAAGCAGTAAGTTAATTGGAAATACTTAAACATTATTTATTAAGTGGCAAAATTGTGTTGTTCAATATCTTTTCTTACTTCTAATGATTGCCAATGTCTAGAATCCAAATACGTTTCAAAGCACAATATATACATTCTAAGTTGACACATAATTCAATTTAATTCAATTCAATGTATTCTTGTTTAGCCCTAAATCACAAGAGTAGTTATCGCAGAGGACGTAACAAAACTGTAGAATTTGCCAACACAGATCAGAGAATCAAACAGATCTAACACAAGAAAGAAATGATAAAAAAAAAACATAAAGCCATTGATCTCAAAGGGGCAGATGACCAATGTCCATAAATGTTGATAAATGTCCATAGATGTTACACACATATTGCAGAAGTAGCCATATTACTTTTGAGCACTGACATAATTCAATAGGATTTTTTGCCTGTTCCTTCTCGGTCCCTTGCTGCATGTTCTCCTCATTACTAGTGACACCCAGAGCCGTGATCAGACCCTCTCACTGGTCCCTGTGGAAGTCCTCACCGGGGAGCCATCTGTTTGTAGACGCACCTGGAGTCTCCCCAAAAGTTCCCATGACAACAGTAAACACCGCTGCTGTCACTTTAACGGTGTCATAATTAACCAGTGTTTTTATGAGCGTACGGCGCGCAGACGTCCCAGAGAAAGTTCATCTCAAACACTTAAATCACCACAGAATAGCAATTGTCTTTCATTTGTTTTTGTGTGATTTCCAAATATTTATATATATGCACTTTTCTTATTGCTCTTTTTGGTAGTTATAGTCGACGCTGTAAATTTCAATGAGTGGATCTTTATCCTTTTATACACATAAATATTCAATACTTACTGGACAATTAAGAGCACCTTTTTATAAGCAGAAAGGAAATGTTGTTTACATAAGAAAAAAAAAGATAAACATTATATATAGGCCGCACATTTGCCTGTCCCTTTCTGCGCTATTCACATAAACACACCAGGAAGCAGAAACAGCCTCAAGAACTACAAAAGTTGCGGTTTTAACAATAGCTAGTATCAGCCAGAACAGTGCACCCTGTTACTTTATTTAAAAAAATAATATTTGTACCATTTATTTTCCGCCTCTTTTTGCGCCCCGTTGAGTCACCCTGTGCACACTGGGGACTTTTGCAAATGGATTCCAATGGGCTTTTATTGCAAATGGTAAATAAAATGAATTTGAATCCATTTGCTCATCCATCTCCCATCGTCCATCAGACCCTCGAGTTCATATTTTTTATACGGTTTTCTCCTATACAAAGTGCAAACCGGTTCCAGTGCGCAGCATTGGACCCTGTGATCCAGGAGAAGTCTCTCTGATGCTCGTGGTCCGTGGGAGTTTTTAATCAGAGGGCTAGCCAGGTCAACAACGCAGCATTAATGGGATTTTTTAAAAAGCCTTCCAACGCATCGCTTTTTGTTATAAAACAACACAAGCCGCACGCAGATATGTATTAATTATGAAATTGGGCAAAGCTTACCGCCATTGTTCATTTTTCAGTACGAGATGAGAAGTGGTGCAAGTGATAGAAGTCTGAATCGCAGTATTTTAATGAGAAAAAGTGGTAGATTTTGTTATTCCAGGTCCCGTCTCCCAAAACAATATAAGAAAAAGGGTGAAGTGTCGTGCCCAAGGACACAACGACAAAGTACAGACATATTTTCACTCCTTTTGTTTTCCATATGACACTTACTGAATTGTAAACTTAGATTATTTGAATCTTAACATCTGTTGTTTGCACTCTCACTTGGGTTCGAATCACGGACGGAACAGTGTTCAAAAGTGAATCTGTCAAACCTCATACATTCACTTCTATACATCTTTTTCATAGTTTGGCTAGGCTGTGTGATAGGCCTGATCATACGCATATTTTAACATTCTAAAAGTGAATAGTCTCATTATCATTTCCATCCATCCCCTTAATTCATTTTTGGGTCAGGGGGTGGCAATCAGAGCTGCCACCCATTTCACATTATCATTTCAAATAGCCAAAAACAATGTAGAATATTTGTCCTTGCTCATGCCCATGTCTTTCTGATGATTTCACACAAACTTACGGGAGGATATTTTTGGGACAAGTGTTGGGACAAGAGCTATTGACTGATGATTGTTGGAAGTGTTGTCAGTTATCCCAAAAATCCTCCAAAAAGTTACTAAAGGCACCAAAATGACCTAGGTTTTCACATTGTTTTTAACGAGCCCCCATACAGTACATATGTGACGACCCGAAGGACAAACTCTATTTGGCACACAGACAGGAGAGTTAAAAAGAAAATATATTTATTTATTTGTTTTAGTTTTGTAGTTGTTTCATTTAGTTTTCGGCTGAGAGCAGCGAGGGGCGGGAGTGCCCAAGGATAATCTCAAGCTGCAAATTACCCAAAAATACAGGTTAAAAATGTTATCAAAAACATTACCAAAAATGTACATATCCAAAACAATTGTACAAAAACTATTTAAAGCCAAAAATATCTGGACAAAATTATAAGACCGAAAACAAAGCATAAGAAAGGGAGAAATGCGGTTCTTAAAAATAGCATGTTGACAGAGTAAAGTCAGTAAGTGGCTGTATGTCTAAGTGGTCCAGTTAAACTCATGGAACCTCCGCTCTCTTTTCTCTGCAATGGAGACGCATTAGGAGCGTCGCTAATCTCAATCAAATCGCCATTTCATTCATTCGGCTCAACAGCTCGCTCCAATCTTATCGCTGCTGTGGGCTTTTTTCAAATTGGATTTTAAGGCAGGGGCTTAATTCTCCGCTCTGCCCAAAGATGCCCGGCGACTGCCCTTCCCTGCGCCGGATAAGGTGTCTGATTGGTCCACGTGAGAAGGATTGCGGTTCGAGGTAGCGAAAGCAAAAAAACAAGCCAGTTTGGTGAAAACAACAAAAAGAGGAAAATAACTTGTTGGACCTGGCTCGGGATGTCAACATGTTTTGATCGTGTGGGATCTTTATCTTTATTGTCATGCACCGACTCTTCCTGAAAATGGAGGAATCTTCACGTCATAGTGAGCTGGGAAAAATACATTTTTAATTGTATTTCAGAATCACAATTGGCTTATTCCCATTGTAAGTAATACAAAGTCACTAACTAGGAATTTTGCTTGGAGCATTTTATTCATTTCATGTCATAGGATAAAACAAGAAAAGACCCACAAGCAGAACCGCAAACTAATATAATTCAATAAAAGCCACAAGAAGAAAATAAATCCATAAGTAAAACCTTGGGGGTGGGGGGGAATTGCTTCTGTTGGCTAAAATCAGGAAGTAAAATGCAAACAACAATAGACTGAGTATATAATAACAATAAATCCAGATCAAAATACATTTAGGCAAAAATGGATTTATAAAAAAAACCTAAAAAATCAGCTAAAATAATTCAAAACAAATCAACAAAAACTAGATTAACAAAAAAATATCAAGAATAAAATCAAAATTGATATTCCTTTTCCAAGTTGAGGGGATGTTTGGGGGGGTGTCAATCCGAATTGTGTCAAACCCAATTCTCATAGCGTGGGTTCCACAGGAGGATTAAGTGCCTTGCCCAGTGACACAGTGTCACCAGTCTTCAATGGGAGTAGGTGACATGAGTTGTTGAAGGGACCATACCCCATGAGTAAAAAAAATGGCAAAATATTCAACACATTGTTAAACAAAATGAGAAATATAATGTCCGTATCTGCACCATAAAATCATTTGCTAACAAAACACATAGAGCCATTGGTTCATAAGGGGCGGGTGACCAATGTCTATAAATGTTAAATGTGGAGTGTCCTGAATCATCACCATAAGATAATAATATTCATGCTTTGTTCAAATGTGTTCACATTTTGCTTTTCCAAGAATGTATCTGTTGGGATGGATGTTATTGATGAAACAGAAAATGTAGAAACCCCAGCTTTAAGTTTGCACCGGAATTTTATCTATCTATCTTTCTATCTATGTATGTATCCATCTATCCATCCACCGCACCCAGTCTCGATGGCCTGGCTGGGGGCAGGGTTTGGAGGGGCCCCATGTGGGAGGAAAATCAGAGCCAGTCAGTTGGTTGCTCTATTAAAAGCAGTCTTTAAGAACACTTGTGTAATCCTGTCTGAACGCCCCATTGAGCTGCGGGGCCCTTTGTCTTCATCTGAGCCGAGCAGTGGCCCCTGAGTCTCCTGGAACTCCCAGCGCTTTTAGTTTTTTACTTAACTCATGTACATTTTTAATCTTCATAACTGTGTATTTTTTCTGTTTTTATTGGATTATTTTATTGAAATTATCTTTTAATTTTGAAATGGAGTAAGAAGAATAGTGCAACTGCTAGTAACCATAGCAACATACTGTTCACTTGCTACCAGTTAGAATTAGCCTTCAACAAACTGTTTTTTCTCTTTATTTCAAGTTATACTCACCAGTTTTCACACTTATTAAAAGTGAGCAAACATATATTTTATTAAAACTTTTCAAATTGAATGGGAGCAGTCAAAATGACGGCTCTGGGAGTTCTCATGGTTTTAAACTTATGGGAGTCCCAGTGTTAAACGCATGTACTGTTAAAGTGAAGTGTTGTCAGACAATTTTCTCTCTTTTTTTTACATTTTAACATCCCCTTCTTAAATTGACCATTGTCACTTTCCATTTTCCTCAATCCAGCTCAGACCTGGAGTTGTTTTTAGCCACATCCACGCTAATATCTAGAAATGTCAATCAACCTTACTTTCCCCTCAATACTTTGGGTGGCACAGTGATGGAGTGGATAGTGCTTGTGCTGGGTTCGATTCCACCTCCGGTTTCCCCTACCACTAAAAATATGTCCAATAGTTCTGGCATGTGCCTCCTGTACCGGCGACCCCGCTCCCATCTCTGTGTGGAGTGAGAGACAAATGCCCAAAATTAACAATTGTAAACCGCTTTGAGACTCAGATCTGCAGTGAAAAGGCGGTATATAAATAAAAAACTTACTTACTAAACAAACTTACTTACTATATTATTTGTGAGTCTGGTCCGTGCGCTTTATAAATACAGAATACTTATTTCGTTACAGTTCTTCTTTTCCTCTCATTCAGACAAGACTGTGAATGGAGAGGGTTTTGGAAAACAATGTGGGCAGTATAAGCAACAGCTGGTGTCTGATTCAGTTGCCATGTAATTGGTCATGACTGCTGGATGTAAAATTGCATTCGATCCGTTTGAGAGAAAAGAGATTGTGGAAATGCAACCAGCTCGTATCCATGGCGACGTAACAAAATCCTCCGCAGTATGGTATTACAGCAAAAGTACATCAAGGAATTGTTTTATTGCTGAAAAATACCCTTGCAAAAACATGTATTATTATTGTGAGCACAGGGATTGCTTTTCCATAGAGACGACCTGTGACCTATCATTGAGATTTATGTTTTAAAGCTGGGATAACGGTTTTGTTTAATCAATAACACGTTTTGTTTGTCCCAACAGAAAGAGTCTTGAAATCTATCTAGAAAACATTTTATCTTTTGCATACACAAGCCCTGTAAGTCTCGATTTGACTATTTGGGCAGAAGCTGATTATTTTTTTCTTTTTTTTAAGCCAAAATAACCAATGTGACAGAAGCTAAAAAACATGTGAAAACTATTTGAAAAAACTGTTTTGTGAGGGAGGAACACGCAAGATTTTATGACAAGGATTATATTACAAGTAGAAAGTTAGGTACCCCAGCTTTAATTACCACTAAACTAAAAACTAACCCTCTTTTTTGTAGAGAGATCAATGCAGATAATATAGTATCGTTAATGTGAAGCGCTTTGGGTGACCTTGATCTGTGAAATGCGCTATATAAATAAACATTACTTACTTACTTACTACATTCAACATAAAAAAAATGAAAGATACAGATCTTGTCACATACAGTATTTTTTCGTGGGTGACGGTAACATTCATTGAATTATTTTTTTTCTATCTCCATAAAAAAAAAAAAAAAAGTGGAGACATTATAACTTAGTATGTGAATTGTAATGATTATGTTTCTTGAAGTTAAAAACAGTACAGATCAACCCAACGTGGTGAAAATTTTACAAGAGGAGGAATGTTTATGTTTTTGTTTTATTTCCGTTCTCGTGTTAATGAGTGGATGGCCATATTTCCCACTCTGACTTCATAATGAGTTAGCTGCTCGGCTGATAACGCACATCACAAAAAGCCCAATGTGACTTTGTACAATCGTTTGGTTTTCAATTGTATTATCAAGCAATTATAAGTTAGTCAAGTGTGAACAATGTTAACGCCGTAATGAAATGTGGTAATCTAATGTTTCACCAAACCCTGCACCGCGGCCAGAGGACGGGAGGCCGGACCAGGGGAGGGGGAAAAAGAACACCATGTCCAGTTATTCTCTGCATGAGTTTAGAGTCAAATCTATTCAATTTTGTACAGTATTTTTTTTTCATTTTTATTCATTTTATTTGATTAAAGACAACAAAACAGACACAGCAACAAGAACAAACAACAAATACAACACAAAACAAACAATACATGAAATTCAGCAAAACATTCTCCCTCATTCCTTGTTTATCACTTTCTTCTTCCCACACACATACTCCTTAAACATAGTATACAGTTTTTATGTATCATTTTGTCCAGTTTTCATTCATAAATCACAACAGCAGTCGCGTCGAAAAATGAAATAGTTGATTTTGAATTTAGCGTTTCTCCTTGCCTTGCCTTACAGTGATGATTATCCAGGACACTCGACAGTCAATGACATTTTTGGACATTTATGGACATTGGTCATCTGCCCCTTATTTTTTTATCATTACATTTCTTGTGTTTGAACGATTTGATTCTCTGATCTGTGTTGGCGAATCAACGGTGAATCAACGGTTCGCTAACACCTTACAAGTCCTTCGAGAAAACCACTGCTGGGATTTAGTGCTATACAAACATACATTTATATGAATTTAATTGTTAACAATTAAATAAATTCAATAAAATAATTGTAAACTCGGGAGCTATAAATGGGACATACACTGTAGTCAGCTGGAGATTGCTTATATTGTACTTTGGCAGCAAAAAATATAACCAGAATAAACAACAGTAAAAATTGCAGCATGGTAAGTGACTAGTGACTTTTATATAAAACCTCCCACAAACTCACTTGCATCCACCTTAGTTCTGCTCCTATACATACACCCTCTATATTCTGCACACATACTGTAGCCTCCCAGAATCCTCCTTTCATGGCTGTATCAGCAGGGTAACCGCGGTCAAGTGCTGTTATTGCGTGGCGAGTGCGCAGAGTGGCGTTTCCGTGGGCTGCGCGTGGGCCCTGGTGTGCGCCACAGTCCAGCCGGCAGGTAGGAGCGCACTAGCACCATGCGACCGCCGCGCAAAAACATGTGAAAGCCACCATTTGGTTATGTAAAGCTGCCGTTTGTCTCGCAGAGGAGAGGTGATGGCGCGGTGTTTATCTTCACAGCGGTTGTTGGAGTGGAGTGGGGTGAGTTTTAGCTCCAGTGGGGGAGTTAAAGCTGGGGTATGTAACTTTCAAATCACATACACAAGTTGCTCTATATCACGAGTTCTTTGCATCCTCAGTTTTTACGTGCATGTATTGTGTGGCCTCTGTCATGTTTTTTTTTTTTTTGCCTTTTCCGACAGAAAAGTGGAAAAGAGAGAACCACCCTCACTCAGCCAATCAGCTCTCAGCCAAGTCAAAGAGTGACTCAAGGGGCTCTTTCCTAAACGTATGCAGAAGAGAATTTAAGATAAAGACAGCACTCTTTCTGTTGGGTAATATGTGTAATTTATGGGGAAATGTTTTGCACCCCTGCTTTAAGATTCTCTGATGTAAAATCGATGCAAATATAAGACTTAAATAGGAATAAAATGGGACAATTTGGGTGGTTGAAAGAAAAAGTGTAGGTGTTCAAATACAATACAATAGCTGCAAATTTCCCCCCCTGATTCTTGGGACCAGTGGACTCTTCCGGTATAACCTCCAGCCGTCCAGTCTTGTCCTTTGGCTCGCCTGATTAAAACAGAAATGTGAGCGATTGCGTTAAAAGAAAATAATTAAGTGGAGTAACTGAAAATACTAACACTGTGGAGATGTGGCAAAAGAATCCACCGCAATGTCCTTTTAAAACATTTAAGTTAACCAAACATTTTTACAGCCTTTCTCAAGGTTTTTCAAGGCTGACGGCCACATAGATGGACACAACGGGCCGCATTTGGCTCTCGGGCCTAAGTTTGAACATACCTGTTAGAAAACAGGGGTTTCAAAGTTATCGATTCAGACTTTCACATTCAAGAATATCTAGTGTCTCCAGCGTAGACACAATATGAGCTCCTTCACACAGAAGCGGGATGAACAGATCTATCAGCCGAGCACTAACACGCATTCTTATGTATCCCTCCAAAGACGCAGAGGCTGATCTGGCAACCTAACTCGATTTTCACTTGTCTGCGTCCTTAATTACGTGCCGCAAAGTGGATCTCGCCTTCTCGCGTTTCCCTAATCCGTCTGTAGACAGAGGTGGTGGGAGGAGTCGCTTAAAATTCAAGTTCAAGTTCTGAAGACTGGCCCGTGAAAATACCTAAAAGAAAAGTAGAAAAGGAATTATTGCCGCTGCCAACTCCCTGTTTTTTGTACTTATTACGGTCCCAGATTTTGTTTTCTGAATCTCTGATATGAGGGTGATTCGGCAGCGTTGTGCAGGCGTTTTTGGTCAAAGGAAAGAAAAAAAAAAATTAGTGGGTCACTAATTTTATTGCTAGAATCTCAACATTTAAGGACATTGGTCATTTCGGCTCCGATGGACCACTGGGTTCTTTGTGTTTCTGAGTGTTGCATTTCCTGCGTTCTAGTTGTTTGATTCTCTAATTTGTTGAACATTTTGTAAAGTCCTCAAAGACAACTGCTGTTGTAATTTTAAAACTGTACAAAAATAAATGTAAACGTGAACCCTGTCTGAGAGCAGCCACAAAAAAGGCAACTTGCTCCTTTTATGACATTGTTTTGTTTCTATGTTGAGATTTCAAATGTATAGAAAAATGAGCAACAGGTTTCATACAAAATCACTGTAATATTAGTAAGTTACTTGATTTTATAGCGCGTTACATGGTTGATGCACAGACACACACATGTTACAATATGATGTATTTTTATCCAATCGCTCCAAACAAGGATGACAGGCAGACGCTTTGATATCCATCCATCCATCCATTTTCTACCCTTTAATCCATTTCTGGGTCAGGGGGGTGGCAATCAGAGATGCCACCCAAGTCTCATAGCACCAGCCCCTCACTGACCCTCTGCAGGTGGTGAGTCCACAGGAGGACGGCTGCTCTCTGAGTGTGAGCATAGCCTTGATCTTTCAGTGGGGGCTTTTGGGCAAAGTGGGGTTAAGTGTCTTGCCCAAGGACACAACGACAGCAATCATCAGTGGGAGTCGATGGAGAAGGTGCAGAGGTGGGAATTGAACCCCTTCTGGCCTTAAGGCCAATGCTCTACCAACTGAGCTACTGTCGCCCCACGCTTTGATATGTCTTCTTTAATATAATGGGAAAGATAATAATCATACACTTTAATTTCAAACACTTTAAGTAAATTTGAATAATAATGAATTCTTATAGTGCTTTTTTGACAATCAAAGATGTTAAAGATGGCATAGTCTACTATACTACACTTTATATAAGGACAATGGTCATCGCTCCCTCTGGACCAATGGCTCCTATGTGTCTGTTAATGCATTTCCTGTGTTCGAATGGTTTGATTCTCTGTTCTGTTGTGAGGAATCTTTGAATAGTCCTGAGGCGACTGTGTTATGGTTTAAGGCTGTAGAAAAATACATTGAAGTGAATGGACTTGAACCACTACTACTTCAACTAACTACAACTACTACTACAAGGTGCTCTGAGGCGGACTGACATAAGTGAGGGAACTAATCTGTGCCATCAGCCCCTCGAACCACCACCGATCAGTCACACACACCAGACTCACACTAGGAAATGTGGGTTAAGTGTCTTGCCTACGGACACGACACAAGTGTACTTCCAAAATCCAAAAACTTCACCAACTTTCATATAAAAATAAACTCTGCGTTTACCAAACATGACCGTGAACTGCATCACTATACTTTTCAACAAAAATAATTATTTGATTACTTATTTTTCCTCCTTTTGAATCAACCCTACATCAGAAATTTTGGAGAAAAAAAAAATCATAAATGTGTTTGAGTGGGTAAATGACAAGGCAAGGTAAGCTTACTTGTATCGCACATTTCATACACAAAGCAACTCAAAGTGCTCAATAAATCTAGACAGAAACAGTCTCTCAGTTGTATGTACAGCTAAACAGAACTGTTTTTAAACTGGATTTGAATTTGAGTAGAAACCGGTCTCACATTTTCAAGAAGACTGTTCCAGATTTTAGCTGTATAAAGAGAACAAGTTAGATGTTTTTTTTATCATGCTCAAATCGTGGCTTGACAAAAAACAGGCAAAATCTGTTAACTAAAACATCTCGCTCATGTAGACGTAACTGCGTACTACCTATTTTTTACGCCTGCGAAACATCACAGTAACAAAAAGTATCGAGAACTCGGCTTCCGTGACAGCCGCGGCCTATTTGGAATGAGTTGAAACGAGATGGAAAACCAAAGGGGAAGGCCAGTCGACATTTCGCCTGTACAAGGTATTATGTGTCCTGCCAAGGGAGAAAAAAACAAAAAACCTTTCTAAATCAAATTCCAATTTGAGTGGGCGCGCAAGAGAGAGAAGTGGCGGCGGGCCCCCATGCCTTCGCGCACATTGATAGCAGTCTTGCTTTTGGAAACGAGCTTATACCGAGGAGAAGGGCTTCCCCGTGCCAGAGCTGTTTTGGCGTGGACTCAAGCGAAAATCCACTCTTATTGTTATTATCACAAAAGCTCAGCAGAAGGAGCGACAGCGTTTGGAGTTGGCGGGCCTTCGAGCCGGGTTAACCGGGGGCGGCGAGTGGTAAGATGGAATTTGGAAAGCAAAGAGGGGCGCGCGTGTTGAGAAGAAAAAAAAAAGAAAAGAAAAAGCTTATTTGATGTTGAATGGTGGAGGGATGGAGAGAAAACAGTTGGAGAGAGTTGTCGAGGTTCTGAATGCGACGGAAGGCAAGGGAGGATCAGTGAAAGCGGTTTGACTTTACAAAAACGGCGCCTGAATAGAAAGTGGGCAGACGCGGCTTCGACGAGGAGACGGCATGAACAACGCGGCGTGGCGGCGGAGGCGTTCGGCGGATGTGCTTCAAAAACGTGAATTTGCGACGTCAATTTTGAAGGTTTCGTCTGAGAATTAAAGAAAGGATATAGTCGACTTTGGTTTGGTTTTGGCGAGAGATGATGCAATACAGAGAGTTGTCAAAAGAATGCAGAGCGGTAGACAACCATGATCTGCAAAAGGGAAACGTTTGAGGCTTTGTACAAGTAGGATTTAAAGCTGGGGTATCTAACTTTCAAACAACAGAAGAGGGAACGATGAAAAGAAAGTTGTCGAACTCGCTCCTCTCTATCAAATCAGTTTGGGTCTATCAAACGTTTTCAAATGCTAGATCTGCTTCTTTAGACAAACAAGTGGAAAAACCAGGACCAATCCAATCAGCTCCCAGCCCAAAATGTCAAATAGTGACTCACAGGGCTCTTTATTCCAAGTATGCAAAAGATCATTGTGTTTTTCTTATAAGATAAAGACAGCATGTTGCGGTCTGGTTTGATAATTTTTCTTTTTAACACCTGTTAGCCCAGCTTTACCTAACTAGTTCTAACTGAGAGAAACATAATGACAGACTAGTTTGTTTACCAAATCTTTGACAGCTGCCAGAAGGCTTTCACAGAACATTGAAAATTAAGAGAAACATTTGTTTTTTCTTGTGACCTTTCCGCTCAAATATCTACCTATCTTGGTCAAGAGGTAGACCACTTAGACCAAAAAGTTGTGTTTTAAATAATTCATAAAAACTTTTTATGTCAAGTATTTTGAAACAAGAGTATAGAACACATCAAGTTAGTTGAGTTGATTGACTTGGAGATTTTTGAGAAAAAAACAAAAACAAATCTCATCCCAATCATTTACTATTGACCCAAACCAAAGCCAAGTTTAACAGTTCATTCAGTTGACATGGCATTGTCTTAAAATTTTTACTTCTAATGATCACTTTTACTCATCACGGGGGATCTTTGAAGTGAATTTGCCTTCCAAAACTCACAAGTACCTCCAATGTTCTCAACATAACAGTATATTTGCCAAAAAACAAGGGGAGTGAGTGCATACGGGGATCAGAAAAATATAATACAGAGTAACCGTGAGAAATCAGATGCTCTTCGAAGATTTGTGGTAAAAAAAAGTAGATAGCGAAGAGGAAAAAAGTCCAAAGCACTTTAAGTCAGAGTGCATCGGACCTTTTCCTCTTTGCTTTCCATAACAATATATATTTCTTACCACAGATTTTCAAGAGCTAAATCAACTCCGAGAGAAGCCTATAGAAATAGCAGAGCAAGTGGGCAGTCGTGGCTTCCGTGTGGTGCTGGGATGTAAACAAGGGACGGTCGGCCGGTGGAGGCGGGGTGTGTCTCCATGACTCACGCGGTCTGGAATAGAACATAATATTCTCAACACTTCAATCAGAGGGGATAAATCACATGCAATAAAACGTCGGGGCTGAACATGCGGAAATTCCAGCTTTGGCTTCGTACGTAAAACGGTTTGGGTTTAAAGTGATATAACAGGCCGTGGTGATGTTGTTGATCAGTTTGAATGTATTGTGTGGTTTGAAATATGTATTTTGGCAAAAGGCTCAAGATGAATAGACAGAATGGGTTTGTTTAGAACACAAGATTGCCCTGGGTTCGATTCCACCTCCAGGCCATTCTGTGTGGAGTTTGCATGTTTTCCCCGTGTAAGTTAGTTAGTTATCTTTATTTAATATAGCGCCTTTCACAAACCAAAGTTACAAACTAAGCGCTTTACAATTTGTTGCGGCCATTTGTCTCTCAATCCACACAGAGATGGGAGCGGGGTCGCCATACAGGAGGCACATGCCAGACCTATTGGAGGTAGAGTTCGGGAGGTGGAACCTTCCCAGGACCTTCTTGATGTGAAGCACAAGTGCTGTCCACTGCGCCTCCGTGCCACCATGTTTGTTCCGGTTTCCTCCGGGTGCTACGGTTTCGTCCACACGTCCTGTATGGCAATCCTGCTCCCATCTCTCGTCTTTGAAAGGCGATATATTTACTAAAGATTGCTTACTTTCTTACTAACTGTAAGGCATCTTTTTAAGAGCGACATTTTTCTTGAATTCTTTTAACAGTGGTAAAAAGTAACAAAGTAGTAGTTTTAAGCATCATCATGGTGACAATCTGTTGAGAAAATGTATAAATTGTCACGATTAAAGTTTTACATGTACAGTTTTTGGTCCACTTTTATAAGATAGTTCATCTTCCTGAGATTATAATTCACTTACAAATGAAACAAATAACAAACTACATAAATATTCATGATTTTGTTTTTAAATAAACTATTTTCTCTGAGTGCAATACATTGTAGGATTGTTTTTTATTTCTGAATACAGTGCGGTGTGTAGTATTGTAACACCATTAGATTTACCTTTCACTTCACAGTTGTCTGTTTATTTATTGTGGTCTTGAAAACATAAAAAAAAAAAAAAACACACACACTTTATGTCAGTGGTTGTAAAATATGACAAAATGTGCCAGTTCCCATCATGTCAGACCTCTGAATCAGAAGTAGAGAGTTGAGTAACGCCTGGTTAGTTTCCATGTGTACGAATTGTGCTTTACAAATAAACGTGCCTTGCCTTGATGGGAGACCTCTGGGAACTCCAGGTGCCACAGCGGAATGCAAAGTGCCGTGAGCTTCTTTTTACCATAACAAAGTACTGCAGAAACATTTTGTACAACGCGTCCTGCTGTAAAACACTACTCACAGCTACTCGAGTAATAATTACGCCGCTGTTTTGGATAATTTTGTTTTTTGGAATGCTAGACGGTCGGTGGTTGTCATAAAACAGTCTTGCGTGTTCGCCAGCCTCCTCTCTGCGCCGTCTGCGGGACCTGAGGCCATCGCAGCGTTTTCTGGTTACAACAACAGACAATCTGTGCTCGGTGGCAGACGGTGACTCAACAACAAGTCATCGCCGGACCTTTTAGAGGGAGCTAACAAGTCCTGGTCCGGCCACGGCACCGGTCAGCCAGTCCAGTCCCGAGCTCTTAAATGCTACATGAATCATCGCAGACTGATTATACATGCCTGAAGTGAGAAAGAAGTTCAAGTTTTTTTTAACACTCATTTTAACACTCTCACTCTTTTTTTTGGATTTCTTTAATAGATTTCATATGATTTTATCGTAAAGCACTTTGGCCACCTTGAGTGTTGTAAAGTGCTCTATAAATAAAGTTGTGATTGATTGAAATATTTTGATTGATTGATGATTGGAAATGCAAAAAAAATAGCAATAGAAAAACTTCATTGTATTTATAGCATACTGTACATAGCTAGTACAGAAGTGTGTATTTGGCGTGCGATTACACGGATTCCAAGACAAGCATATATACTATGATGATTTTTTTCTTTAACGTACATTAGCGTTAAATTAGCATACATTAGCATACATCCAGTGTCTATTTCAATTTCAGGAGTTGATGCAAGGTTTGGGCTTCAAAAATGACTTTGAAACCACTGCAAAACGTACTCTTTCTTCTTCAAATTGGTAACTGGATTCTTGCTGTTACTTAAAGCTAGGGTACTTAATTCGCTGTCTTCATCTTGTTACATGTATCTTTGGCATACTAAAATATATATACTACTTACAGACTATATCAATACATTTGGCACATGAATTCTGTGGTTTGAAAGTTAGGTACCCCAGTTTTAAGATTGTATTTACTTTATTGCGCTGGGTGTGGAGACGATGAATGAACTAAAAACATGAAAGGCATCAATCAGTGTGTGGCAATGACTTTGAGCTGTTGTTGTAGGAATAAAAATAGGGACAATCACACAAAATATGATTAAAAAGTATTTCCAAACACAACATTTATTAGATTTGTCGATAAAAAACAGGTCAAAGATGAATTCCATTTCAGAATTTGCATGGTTCAAGATTCACACAATCACCAGGCTGTTTTTTATTTACCACTTATTCTTAAGACATTTGCCAATAGATGCATTTGAGTTGTCAGTAAAAATTGACAGGACCTCGTTTGTAGCCTTTCACAATTTATGTGTACCTCTGGGTAATGGGGTGGTTTGAGCCAATACTAAACAGAAAAATATGGTGAACTTTTGCCTCGGTGAAATGAAAAGAAGTTGTAAAGTGAGTTGTTAAATTCTCAGTTAGTGATTCCGACTTTGCTTTGCTCTGGCATTCAGCTGACTTGAGCATTTGTGATTTTTACTGGACAGAATCCACATTAAGCCATAAGCAATTGGAAATATTAAAGGTGAGGTTGGCCAAAAACTTGACGTTGAACTTGGAATGATTCTTTTTCAGAAACAGAGCACAATGGTTTCGGTCATGGGACGTTCGAGTCTAGTCAAGGCTTTTAAGGTGATGCCTGCGACTTCAATTGTATTTAGTTTTTAAAAAGAACGCATATATACACATTTTTTTCATAGTGTTGATCACATACATATGTTTTGTTCATCACATCATGTATACAGCATTATTTCTCTTATTTTACACATTATTTTTAAGTTTAATCAAAACTCATGCTCAGATTAAGATGAAAAACACTTCATTTAGGCATTTGCAGTGAAACTATTCCACTATTTGAGAACAGCATCAGCAGAGCCCGATCTCCTCATGTACTATCTGCTCCTCATTCTTTTCTTTTTATTTATGTATTTATTTTCACATCACCACAGATATTGAATAGTTTTTTTGTTGAGTGTATATCTTTGTGACTTGTGAAAATTGGACTCCCCGAAAAGGTCTGCAAAGCGTATAAACGGGGTCCAACATTGCTTTCTTAATGTTCTGTAACTAGTGACAGTGATTTTGAGACCAGACCTAGACTCGTTCAACGTGCCTGGTATTGAAATCTTAAAACATTTTTGTGAATATCTAGGACTCCCCGAAAATTGGACCCCCTGAAAAGTTCTTCAAAGCTTATAAATGGGGTCCCACATTGCGTTCCTGCTCTTCTGTGACTAGTGACGCAACCCTGGCATTTCCCACCGTGGCACCAACATATAGATCTCTTCCACTTCAATGTTGATTTGCCTTCTTCACATCAAAAGGCACTCCCGGATTGAAAGTAACTGAAAACCTCATCTGAAAAGTGACTAATCGCTCGTGTGATTAATGGCTTCATGAAGAATTCAAACCCACAACTCTCTCTCATTATTCACTGCGACTATTTTAATAAATCATCGTCCATTCTGCACCACTTATAACAGGCTTTTGATGGCGTGCAGACTTCTTTCTCTACCGCAAAATTGCTTTCCTTTTTTTCTTTTCTTTTTTCTTTTTTGGAGTCGTGGCCGCCTCCTGCATGACCGAGCTGAAATGAAAGCGTTGTTTGCGTTGCGCTGCTCGGCCTGATGGGAGTTGGAGTCCGGGGGGTAGTATACGGCGCTAGTTAATAATTCAGACGAGGCTCATTACGGAGCGCGGGGCTGATGTCGCACTGATTCCACCTTAATTGCAGGATGCTCGGCGTTCGGAATAAGTCAAGCAGTTTGGAGGTTTTTTTTTTTTTTGAGGATAGAATATAATGAATGGAAAACAATGGATGGAGAGATTAGCGTTGGGTGTGTTGAGTTTGTGAAGCAAAGAGTGGCTTTATATCTGCTGATAGAACATTATGCAAAGAAAAATTGGTCAAATGTATGGCCAAGTTTGGGTTTTAAATCATCAGCCAACCAAATAAATACTTAAGTTACGATTTTTTGGGGGGTTCATTTTTTCACATATCCAAATCAAATCTGTACATTTATAGATATGTATGTACAGTATCTATGTCTTGAATTCTTAGCCCCCCCCCCCCCGAGAAAGCTAGATTTGGGACTGCATATTATATAATACATAACAATATCAGTTACTTTTAGTTTCCATTTGGACAAAAAATGTTGAAGGGAGAAAAATGTCAAGAATGCCAGGTAGACCCGCCCATGCTCACCCTCACAACTTCCTGAATGGACAGAATTTTTACAAAAAATCCTTCATCCAAATGCTATTGGTTCACTATTCTCCTCCAGTGAAACTTATTGGTCGTGGTTTTGCAGTGGGTACAATGTAGTAGTTACAATTTGAAATTCTTAAATTTCATGATAGCACAGGGTCATATGGTCAAAAATATTCATTCTCAAAAAAAAGAAAAAAATACAATTGAAGTTGCTGATGTCACCTTTAAATTATTTTTGTTTGTTGATAATTTAAACAATTTCAAACAATAATGACAGAACCAGCAGGTGCCTGTCCCTCAGGTTTGACAGACAGTTTAGATTTGAATTTCTTAATTGCTTAATCTCGATGACATGTATGCGTGCACAACATGGCCGCCTTGAGTTGATTGTTTTAATTTCCAAATCAGATGCTGTGACCGCTAGCTTCAACCGCCTTCATTTGAATGGAGATGAATGCGCATGAGTGACGTCACACACTTTCAGTTCACTTCTAAATATAGACCGTGCCAGTAGCCTGTTGCTTTTCCCACTGATGTAAGAAAAAAAAAAACACAATAAAAGTATAAATTATTTTTTATGTCTGCCAGATATGCTTTTTATCTACGCCATTTAACACAAAGTTTTATTTTTTAGGGTTTAACTGGTCTCATATATTGTATTTTAGTTTGTGGTGCCTGGAATTTGTGGTTATAAAGGACCCCCCCCTCCTTGTACATCTCGCCCAGGCCCTGAAAAAGCTAGGATCGGCACTGTGTGAACTATGACAAGCAAGGCAAGTTTATTTGAATAGATCAATTCATACTCAAGGCAACTCAAAGTGTTGAACAAAGAAAGTTGTTCCGACAAATATTTTTCTATAGAATTTTTGTTGCGCTTAATTAACCATTTCTGTTAAAGACTTAAAGCTTGGGTACCAAACTTTCAAACGACATTGGACACAAAGTATGTTTTAATATCAGACTTTCTTTTTATTGTAACTTGTCATTTTTTTCAAAGTAAGGATGCAAAATGTAAAACGGTTTCATCCAAATGCTCCTACTTCAAACTTTGTGCAATTGGATGTTTCCTTAAATACGATCAAGTACAGAGTTTTTCTGCCTCTAAATTAGTTTGAATAATTTATCCCGTAAAATCACGTTATTTCCGATTAGCAACTTCAACTTTATGGGAAGAAAGTTGAATACCCCTACTTTAAAAAAATGTTTATTTATATCTTTCATCATGCTATTTTACAAAATTATACCAACTTTACAGTAACATAATACACAAAAGTAATTAAAAAATTGACACATATAAGAATGCTGCCAACTTCATTTATAACAGCACAAAACAAAAGAATCAACACAACAACATATTTTACATTCTCACAAAAAGCCAACCTAAATTATCTCAAGCTCAAATCTAAGGGAAACACAAACACAACCAAAATCACAACGTTTATCAAAACTTTCAACTTAAACCCACCCCTCCCCTCGCAAAACTTGGTCCATTCCAACCGCTTGGCATCGGACAAACAAGTCGCCTTTACTCAATTAGTTTAAGTAACAGTAGCGGCGGCGTTCATCAACCGACAAAGGTGAAAATTAGCAACTAGCTCCTCTCCATCATTCATCCAACCATCAATCACAGCTAATGCTCCCCGTCCTCCGCCTGGTTCAGTCATGTTCCGCTGATGTTCGGCATCCATCACGACGCTCTCGCATTCATTCTCATTACGCACGTCGGTAATTGCGCTTTGATCCCGTGTGATAAAAGCCAGTAGAAAATGGCGCTTTTTTTACTCCAGACTCTTTTTTGCTGGTTTTTTCTTTTTTTTTGGGTTGTCTGCTCGCTTATAACAATGTCAACTCTATCTGAGGATGAGCGCGGCCCCTTTTGTGAGCGCGCAGACGCGGGTCACGGGCAGAGTTTGGGGTTTATGAATATGCATGAGGCTAACGGCGAACGCTGGGATCACAATGGGAGTCTTTCAAAGCCGCGGCGGCGGAGAGCGCACTTAGCGGCGGCTTGTTAATTATGCTACAGGAGCGCGCCAGAGCTAACGTTGCAAATAAAAAGCTAAGGCTAAAAGCTGACAGGGGGGTTAGCGAGGTACGAGACATGTTATATTTGTAGCTATTTTTAAGGCGTGTTTGGAGAATTTGGGTCAAGATTTCTTTTCAAATTAACATTAGGTTTAATTAATAATATGTCCTCGTACGCTTGATAATGTTGAAATGATTGAAGGCAAAGCAAGTTTTTTTGTATAGCACAGTTCATACACTAGGCAAGAGCTCAATAAAACAAGAAAAGTCAAACATGTGGAGATACAATCCTGCTAAGCAAAGCCGTTTTTAACCTCACATTTTCAGGAAGACTGTTCCAGATTTTAGCTGCATAAATCTGAAACGCTGCCTCCTCTTGTTTAGTTCGGACTATGGGAACCAGCAGGAGGCCAGTCCCTGTGCTCCTCAGAGTCCGAGTGCAATTTTATAGGGCGGTCACAAATCAAGCCCTGATTCAATACAATTATCAATTTTCAATCATCACGTTTTTTTGTGGTTAAATTTTCTTTCTCTTTTCTTTTTGTTAATTTTTTCTTCATACAAATAATATGACATTTTTAGTTTCATGTTCCTTTTATAATTTGACAACTGCATTTTGACCTTGTAACAAAATGTAACTTGGCTCATATTTTCTTTCACCTTTTTATATTCCAAGCAGAAACAGTACCTATTCAATATATCAATGTCCATAGCATACTAGTACATATAGAATTAAACATTTGAGCAGATTTTTAAAAATTGTTTGAAGGAAGTAGTCTGCGATCCAAAAATGTCTAGTAATTTCAACATGTTTTTACTTATTAACATAATTTATCTATGCAGTTCATTGAAGTCAAGTTTTCCACATGCATTATTTTGACCTCTGTCACATCCTCAGACAGCAAAGTAAAGACGAGATGGGACCAACAACATGGATTATTTAAGGAGAAAATATTTGTGCCTCAGCTTGAACCAATAGACGTTCACAAGTGATTTAACATTGATCTACCCTCACACATACCCTGTACTAGCCACTTCATAACAAGTGCATACGTCATATCTCTGCAACACTGATCACAGCATGCAAACCCAAGCAAATCTCCACCCATTCAGCCGTGTCTTTCCGTTTGGGTCGATTCCTATAATCACAGCCCGTTATTATCTCCGGCGGGTCTGGCGTTAGCAGTGACGTGGCTGCAGGCAGACAGGGTTAGCCGCGCGCGTCGATGCGTGTGTGCGTATGGACAGAAATAGGTCAGGAGCCAGCGCTGACTTTAGCATTCTGCCTGTGTGACGCTTTACGACAGCTCCAGCCTTGAATGAACTCTCACTATGGCTCCCCATTCATCCGCCGGCAGCCCAGAGGGATTGCAATCTGCGCAACGGGCGTTTGGATGTTTGGAGAATAGATGTTTTGCATTTTCAAGTACCACCACCGTTTCTTTTGCTCCTCTTTCTCTTATGTATGAGTGAATTTGAGCAGCATGATTTCCTTATTTCATCCATCTATCTATTGATCCATCCATCTATCTATCTACCTACCTGTCTGTCTATCAATCCGTCTATCTATCTGTCTCTCTGTCTGTCCAAATATCTATCTATCTATCTATTTATCTATCTATCTCTCCAATATTATTGTGTTGGCACCTTTTCATTCCTTGATTATAATACATGTTGTTTGTCCCAACTGAAGGAGATTCCCACTAGAAAACGTGTTATCCTTTGTAGACTTGTAAGAAAGACACCTACGAGTCACTATTTTACTCACAGAGCTTTGGGCTGAGATCCGATTGGCTGAGCGAGGTTAGTCCTTTCTTTTCTTTGCTTTTCAGTTGGAAAAAGATCTATGTTCTGAGTGAAAGGGGCTAGTTATAGTATATGTGGATTTTACAGTGTAGTTTTTGTAGATTGAAAAGTAGGTACCCCAGCTTTCATAAAGAGCCTGAGTCCTGGATCCATAGCCTGTTTGTGGGAGCGGATCCCTCAGTCAATGTGGACCACCCCAAGATTTCTCACCTTCTCCCACTGGGTTTTAGAGTTGTTCCTAGCTGATGCAGGAGGGTCCGTTAGAACCTTGTGAGGGTCTAACTAAAAGGACAGTGGTGATGATCCAGGACACTCAACATTCAACAACATTTATGAATCTCTGCCCTTATAGACCAATGTATTTTTTCTTATCAGTGCATTTCCATTGGTTTGAACTGAATACATTGAATTGAATTGAAAAACAGAAAAAACTCAAAAGCCCAGTGGTAGCAAATCTCAGAAAGAAGGAGAGAGGAATCCACTTAAATGTAGCGACAGGATATAGATCCAGGACTGGAGAACATTAGTAATAGGTTAGTAGTACATTAGACTTTAATTTTTGGACTCACAAATTGTTTTTAAGTTTCCAAAAAGCGTTAGTTTGAATGAACTGGAAGAAATATGGAGTCAACTGTCAGTACAAAAATACAATAACAAAAAAAGTTATTTCCAATACAGACACATCATTGTAAATTACACACACAAGGACACATGGGGAAAGTGCAGAATATCATTGGGTTCTGATAATTTCCAAATTGCTTGTTTCGTGTAGAAACCCAAACAACATCTACGCATCTCAATTTTCAAGCCCGACCCCAGACAAAAGCAGCTCCACCAAAAGAGAAATTCCTCTTAAATAACACAGAACACCTTGGCGACATCTATTTGAATGATCTTGACTGAAAGAAAGAAAATTGCAGCCGCTTTTATGAGGGTCATATTTCAAAGCCGGCCAGCGGTGACCGGTCTTACCATAAGGTCGCAGGTATGTGAGAACTCGGCAATTGATTTATTTTTGTCTTTAAGTGCTATTGCTGTCATCGCTCATGACTGCCAGGCCTTTTGAAACGACTCCATATCGCCGGGTTTACGTAGCAACGACAGAGATCAAACCAACCCAACATAAGTATTGTTGCCTATTCAGGATAAGCAAACCTTTTTCTATTCATTTCAACTCAATTCATTTTTGTATAGCCCTAATTCACAACAGTAGTTATCTGGGAGGACTATACAAAACCGTTGATTCGCCAACACAGATCAGAGAATCAATCACAAACAAGTTAAAACACAGGAAATACAATTATAAAATAACACATAGAACCTAAATGGTACCTAAATGTTGATAAATGTTGAATATTGAGTGTCCTGGATCATGTCACCCTAACCCTCCTGCATCGGCAAGAAAAAACTCTAAAAACAAAGAAATTGAGAAAACCTGCTTTTTCAGATATCTTTTAAACAGACACAATTCTCAAATAATCAAATTTGACTTTACTGGAAGAGAAATGCACTTTGAGGTATGATGTGCCATTGCGTGCCATGTTTTTCCTCGCAGAAGAAAAAAAACAACAAAAAAACCCATTGGGACTGGGCGAATTTTGCTTTGCCAAGTTTATTCTGCCCCGCAGCTAGGCCAAAGTTGAATTGTTTGCCTGACTGTCAATCAACAACTTTGGCTCCTCAGATAGTTTGAATTTGCACTTATCAAATATAACATCTATTGGGCACGTTGCCATAAAAGTGGAGAGAGAGTGAGAGTGGGTTTTTCTGTGGCATTGACTCGAATGTGGCTCCCAGCGTTTTATTGACGAAGCGGTGCAAAGGTTTCCGAGGGTAATTGACAGTAATATTGCAGCTCAGTCCTCTTTTCACAAGGCTACGTGAATTTATTTTTATTTATAAGACTTTCACATATGCTGCAAATTGTGTGAAGTTTTGCCCATATTTCTCTTGTTTTGATTCGTTATTACCTTGATTCATCTGATATCTGAATGGCAGCAGCTGACATTACAGTACATATTGGGGTGGCACGGTGGCGTTTGATTCCACCCCCAGTCCTTTCTATGTGGAGTTTTCAAGCTTTTCCTCCAGGTGCTCCGGCTTCCCATACCAATAAAAACATGTGAAGAAGCCCCCAATAACGCTCTAATCGCCATAAAGTTTAGTATCGAGGGTACAGTGATCCCTTGGTATTATGGCGTTCACCTTTTGCTGCCTCGTTCTTTCTCTGATTGTTAGTGTGTACAGTTTTTGTGTGCCTCTCATGTGTTGTGTGTATTCTCCAACATCATATACAACATCATATAATCGCTAGTATAACATGGCAGTTACATGTATTTAAAGTCAGAACTAAACCTTTATGTCTTGTCTGTGTCCTGCTCTCACCTCTCAGTGTATGCACGGCTTTTGACAGCTGCAGCAGCACTCAGACCTGCGACCAACAGGTTTGATATCTCCGCGATCGCACTTCAGCAGTCGTGAGCTCAAGTGGTTACACTGCAAGAATCACCTAACAACAACTGTGATCTGGAAATGACTTGAGAAAACAAACTCTAACAGTCAAATGCGGCGAAAAGTTCTTTTTGCACATCATGTCCCCTCAAAGCCAAATTCACCACTTTTTCCCAACGCTACAAACTGCAACCATAGTTCAAAGTGAAGCACCAATAAACACATCCTTTACTGAGAAATATAACAACAAATCAGTCTGAGCTAAACACAAGCACTTAATATATTTTTGAATCAGTTCTAATTAAATAGAATCACAGGTGGTTGTTGGCTGTCCTGTCTGCAATTCATCGTGGTTCTGGCCTGTTTTAAGCGTTTTCAAGTGGTTTTGACGCGCATAACATAGCAGCGAGCTCTCCGTCCCCGTCACCTTTTACAACACACGTCCACCCACTGAGCTTCAGTTCAATTACATAGAATCCCAGTTGTTGCTTTGTTACCAGGTATGCAATTCTTTGATTTTTCGGCCTGTTTTAAGCGTTTCAGTGGTTTGCTGCATCCGAAGTAATACAACTCGCGCACCCCATAGTGCACTCACTGTCAGCTCCCCACACAACACTACAGGAATCAGGTTGACAATCATAGAATCACACCCGCTCTGTTGGCTTGCCAGTATCGCCAAATTCCTGCATCAGTCCACTCACCTCCTCCTCGGCACCCCTCACACCCCCTGATTTAGCGATACCTTTTACGCAAAATCCCCCCCCCTCCCCCCCGCCCCCCCCCCCCCCCACACAACCCCCCCCCCCCCCTCCCCCCGCACCCCCCCCCATGCCCAGAACCCCCCCACGCCGTCACCCCTCACTAGAAAGCTCAAACCCACCCATTGGGTTATTCAATATGCAGATTTTGTCAACCATCCCTTCCGCCAACAATACATTAGATCACAGTTGTTGGCTGCCTAGTATGCACAGTCATGATGTTTTGGCCTGTTTTAAGCGTTTCACTCTGCGGGACTTTGCTGCATGGACTAATTCACTTTTACATCTTCACCCGCCACTCCGAACGTGTAAACCAGCCTGAGTGACAATACATAAAATCACCAGTTGTTGGCTGCCAGTAGGCATTCATGATTCTGCTGTTTCAGGCTGTTTTGAAGCGTTTCACGTGTTGCTGCATGAAATTCACCTTTTTACAACAGAATCAGTTCCAATACATAGAATCACAGTTGTGGCTGCAGTATGCCCCAATTCCATGATGTTTTGGCCTGTTTTTAAGCAGTTTTCATGTGGTTTTTGCGCATGGGAATTCCTTTACAACAGAATCGTTCCAAATTACATAGGACTCCACATTATGTAGTTGCGTACTTTGCAATTCATAATTTTCTGTCCTGTTTATAAGCGATTCCAATATTATTATCTTCAATCAAAACCACTTTACCCAACCATACATCATATATACCACCCCCCACCCAAATCCACCCATTTATAATTCATCATACATACAACCATAATTATCATTCCATATAAAAACCTTAAACCTATTAAATCCTTCCATCCCAAATCCCCCCCCCCCCCCCCCCCCCCCCCCCCCCCCCCCCCCCCCCAACCACCACCCCCCCCCACCCCCCCCCATACCCCCCCACCCCCCCCCCCCATAGATACCCCACACCTACCACCCCAACACATACCCAAAACCCTACACCGCCATCCACTCTTCCTATAATCTCCCCCCCACCCCCCCATCCCCTCCCCCACCCCCCCCACTACATCCCCCCCCCAATACCAACCTACTATAAACCCACTCCCATCCCCCCCCCCCCCCCCCTCCGCCCTCTCCCCCCAGCCTCTCCCCACACTACCACACCCCCCCCCCCCCACCCCCCCCACGCCCCCCCTCCAGCCCTCCCCCACCCCCCCCCTCCCTCTCTACACCACCCCCCCCCCCCCCCCATATGCCCCCCCCCCCCCCCCCCCCCCCCACCCCCCCCTCCCTTCCCCTATCCCCATCCTACCCCCCCCCACCCCTGCCCGTCCCCACCCCCCCACCCCACCCCCCCCCCCACCAATCACCCCAACGTCCTCCCTCTATCCACACACCCCCCCCCCCCCCCCCCCCCACCCCTCAACCCAAAACCCCCCCACCACCCCCATGCACCCCCCCCCCCCCCCCACCCCCCCCCACTCCCCCCACCCCTCCAACCCATCAGCACACGTTCAAATACATAGAATCACCAGTTGTTGGTGCCAGTATGCCATACCCTCTGACAAGCATAACGTCGTGTTGTTTCTGGCTGTTTTAAGCGTTTCATTTGGGTTGGCGCATGGAAATTCACTTTTACAAAACAGAATCAGTCTGACATCCCACTCCCAACACTCCTCCGCCCCCCACACTCTACCTACTAGGCAGCTCCCCCCACTCAATTCCATTCACAGTGTCGTCCTTGGGCTGCCGTATGCAATTCTTGATGTTTTTGGCCGGTTTTTAAGCGGGTTTCAAAGTGGTTTGTGCCATGACCCTCTGTGTGATATTCAACCATCCAGAACACCAGATTCACAAAATCACCCACTGATCCCTCGAACCAGACCGACACCCGCCCCTGTCAATATGTATAGTAGTATCCCCACAATCACGTCTCCGTCTCACTCCGTTGTGGCACACCCGCACGCCGACCCCCCACCCTCCGAGGTCACAGACACACACTCTTGAGATCAACGAACTGTCATGATGTCTTCTGGCATGTTTTAAGCGTTTCAGTGGTTTGCGGCATGAAATTCTCTTTTACAACAGATTCTGTTTCAATACTTAGAATCACATGGTGTTCGGCTTGCCAGTATTCGCAAGCTTCATGATGTTTCTGGCCTGTTTGTTAAGCGTTTTCATGTGGTTTGCTGCATGAAATTCACTTTTACAACAGAATACAGTTCAAATACATTAGATATCACAGTTGTTGGCTGCAAGTATGCAATTCATTTGTGTTTCATGGGCCTGTTTTAAAAAGGCGGTTTCAAGTGGGTTTGTTGCTGCATGAAATTCACTTTTACAACAGGGAATCCTCAGTTCAAATACATTGAATAAAGTTGTTTGGCACTTGCCAGTATGCAATTCATGATGTTTCTGGCCTGGATTTTAAGCGTTTCCAAGTGGTTTGCTGCATGAATTCACTTTTTTACAACAAGAATTTAAGTTCATATTCATAGAATCACGTTGTTGGCGCCAGTATGCAACTTCATGATTTTTCTGGGCCTGGTTACAGCGTTTAAGTGGGGTTTGCTGCATGATTTATTACAATTTTACAACTGAAATTCATGTTCAATATAATTGAATAAAGGTAGTTGGCTGACCAGTATGCATTTCTTGATGTTTCTGGCCTGTTTTTTTTAAGCTTTCAAGTGGTGCTGCATGAACTTCACTTTTACAACAGATTCAGTTCAAATGCCATAAATTCTCAGTTGTTGGCATGCCTGTATGCGATTCATGATGTTTCTGGCCTGTTTTAAGCGTTTTCATAGTGGTGGATGATGAAAAATTCACTTTTAAACAGAATCAGTTCCAAATACTATAGAATCACCAGTTGTTGGTGGGCCGTATTGCAGATCTCATGATGTTTCTGGCCTGTTTTTATGCGTTTCAAGTGGGTTGCTGCATGGAATTCCACTTTTACAACAGTATCAGTTCAAATACATAGAATCCACTGTTGTTGGCTGCCAGTCATGCCAATTCATGATGTTTCCTGGCCTGTTTTAAGCGTTTCAAGGTTGGTTTGACTGCAATGAATTTCACATTTTAACAACAGAATCAGTTCAAATACATAGATTCCACAGCGGTGGCTGCCAGTTTGCAAATCATGTATGGTTTGGACTGTTTTAAGGTTTCAATTGGTTTGCTGCATGAAATTCAATGTTACAACTGAATCAGTTCAAATCATAGAATCACGTCGATTGGCGGCCAGTATGCAGTCTTGATGTTTTTTGGCCTGTTTTTGTAAGCGTGTCAAGTGGTTTGCTGCGGATAATTCCACTTTTACACGAATCAGTTCAAATACATAGAATCACAGATTGTTGGCTGACCAGTATGCAATTTCATGATGTTTCGGGCCGGTTTTTGCGTTTCAAGTGGTTTGCTGCTTGGAAATTCAACTTTTACTAACAGAATCAGTTCAAATACATAAAAATCACAGGTGTTTGGTGACAGTAGGCATTTCAGATGTTTTGGCCTGTTTTAAGGTTTCATAGTGGTTTGCTGCATGTAAATTCTACTTTTACAACCAGAATCATGCAACTAATAGGAATCCTCACGTTGTTTGGATGTATGCCAATTCATGATGTGTCTGGCCTGTTTTAAGCGTTTCAAGTGGTTTGCTGCTTTGTAAAACATGAAATTCACTTTTACAAACAGAATCAGTTCAAATACATAGAATCACAGTTGTTGGCTGCCAGTATGCAATTTGGGATGTTTCTGGCCTGTTTTAAAGCGTTTCAAGTGGTGCTGCTTGCATGAAATTCACTTTTACAAACAGAATCAGTTCAAATACATAGGATCACAGTTGTTGGCTTGCCCAGTATGGCAATTCATGATGTTTCTGGCCTGTTTTAAGCGTTTCAAGTGGTTTTGCTGCATGAATATTCACTTTTACAACAGAATCAGTTGCAAATACATAGGAATCACAGTTGTTGGCTGCCAGTATGCAATTCATGAGTGTTTGTGGCCTGATTTTTAAGCGTTTCAAGTGGTTTGCTGCATGAAATTCACTTTTACAACAGAATCAGTTCAAATACATAGAATCACAGTTGTTGGCTTGCCAGTATGCAATCCTGATGTTTCTGGGCCTGTTTTAAGCGTTTCAAGTGGTTTGCTGCATGAATTCCCTTTACAACAGAATCAGCTTCAAATACAGTAGAATCACAGTTGTTGGCTGCCAGTATGCAATTCATGATGGTTTTCTGGCCTGTTTTATGCTGGTTACAAGTGGTTTGCTGCATGAAATTCACTTTTACAACAGAATCAGTTCAAATACATAGAAATACCCAACAGTTGTTGGCTGCCAGTATGCAATTCATGATGTTTCTGGCCTGTTTTAAGCGTTTCCAAGTGGTTTGCTGCATGAAATTCACTTTTACAAACAGAATCAGTTCAAATACATAAAATCACAGTTGTTGGCTGCCAGTATGCAATTCATGATGTTTCTGGCCTGTTTTATGCGTTTCAAGTGGTTTGCTGCATGACAAATTCACTTTTACAACAGAAAATCAGTTCAAGATTACATAGAATCACAGTTGTTGGCTGCCAGTATGCAATTCATGATGTTTCTGGCCTGTTTTAAGCGTTTCAAGTTGTTTGCCTGCATGAATTCACTTTTACAACAGAATCAGTTCAAATACATAGAATCACAGTTGTTGGCTGCCAGTATGCACTTCATTGATGTTTCTGGCCTGTTTTTTAAGCGTCTTTCAAGTGGTTTTGCTGCATGGAAATTCACTTTTACAACAGAATCAGTTCAAATACATAGAATCACACGTCTGTTGGCTGCCAGTATGGCAATTCATGATGTTTCTGGACTGTTTTAAGCGTTTTCAATGTGGTTTGCAGCATGAAATTCACTTTGACAACAGAATCAGTTCAAAATACATAGTATCACTGTGTGGCTGCCCAGTATGCATTTCATGAGGTTTTTGGCTTGTTTAACGAGTTTAAGTGGTTTGCTGTAATGAAATTCACTTTTAACAACAGAATCAGTTCAAATACAATAGTACTCACAGGTGTTGGCTGCACAGTATGCATTTCATGATGTTTCTGGCCTGTTTTTAGCGTTTCATGTGGTTTTGCTGCATGATCTTCACTTTTTTACATCAGAATCGTTCAATACTAGAAAATCACAGATTTGTTGGCTGCCAGTAGCAATTCATGATGTTTCTGGCCTGTCTTAAGCGTTTCCAGTGGCCTTGCCTGCATGAAATTCACTTTTACAACAGAATCAGTTCAAATACATTATTCACAGTTGCACCACCTTGGTCCCTCAATGGCAGACTGACCTTGACTCAATCCACACTTTTCCCCCATAGACTCATTCTCGCTATGGATTTGTCTACTCCGCGCTAACCCGAAGAGTCGGTAAGACCCCCCCTAGCGTTTCAGCTTGCATGGAATTTCACGTTTACAACATGAATCAGTTCAAAATCATAGAATCACTGGTTTGTTTGGCTGCCAGTATGCAATTCATTGATGTTTATGGGCCTGTTTTAAGCGTTTTCAAGGAGGTGCTGCTGCATGAAATTCACTTTAACATCAGAATCAGTTCAAATACATAGAATCACTGTAGTTGGATGCCAGTATGCAATTTCATGATGTTTCTGGCTGTTTTTTAAGCGTTTCAAGTGGTTTGCTGCATGAAATTCACTTTTCAACAGAATCAGTTCCAAATACATGAATCACAGTGTTGGCTGCCAGTATGCCTTTTCATGATGTTTCTGGCCTGTTTTAATGCGTTTCAAGTGGTTTTGCTGCTTGAAATCACGTTTACAACAGAATCAGTTCAAATACATAGAATCACAGTGTTGTTGGCTGCAGTATGCAATTCATGATGTTTCTGGCCTGTTTTAAGCGTTGTTTCAAGTGGTTTGCTGCATGGAATTCACTTTTACAACAGAATCAGTTCAAATACATAGAATCACAGTTGGTGGCTGCCCAGTATGCAATTCATGATGTTTCTGGCTGTTTTAAGCGTTTTCAAGTGGTTGTGCTGGCCCATGAAAACTTTTCATCAGTTACAAATACTAGAATCACAGCCCGCGCCCCCTCGCGCCACCCTCTAACGACAATCCATATATAGAGGTTCATAGATGGTTATTGCCGCCCCCCCCGTCACACTCTCATCATCGTTTCCTCCTCACCTCATGCACACGCACTCTCATCACCTCACCCGCAGCGCCCCCCTCTCCCCCCACCCCCCCCCCCCCTCCCACCCCCTGACCCCCATTCCCACCCCCCCAATTCCACCCCCCCCAACCATTCCCCCCCCCCACCACCCCTCACTTTTAATCAAACCCCCCTCCCCCCCACCCCCAAGTACACTCCCCACCCCCCCCCCCCCCGCCCCTCCTCCACACACACCCACAAACCCCCCCCCCCAAATCCCCAAACCACTCCCCTCAGAATTCACAGACATCGTTGGCCTGCCCCTACCCCCCAAGTATCCTTACCCGCCCCGTCCCCCACCCCCCCCTCCCACACATCTTACCCACCCACTTCGGCCCAACTGTCTATTATGCCCCCCCACCCCACGCTCGAACCCCCCTTCCCCCCTAACTACGGCCCCTCCCCCCCCCATTTTCAAGTGGTTTGCTGCATGAACTTTCACTTTTACAACAGAATCCGTTCAAATACATAGAATCACAGTTGTTGGATGCCAGTATGCAATTCATGATGTTTCTGGCCTGTTTTAAGCGTTTCAAGTGGTTTGCTGCATGAAATTCACTTTTACAACAGAATCAGTTCAAATACATAGAATCACAGTTGTTGGATGCCAGTATGCAATTCATGATGTTTTGGCCTGTTTTAAGCGTTTCAAGTGGTTTGCTGCATGAAATTCACTTTTACAACAGAATCAGTTCAAATACATAGAATCACAGTTGTTGGATGCCAGTATGCAATTCATGATGTTTCTGGCCTGTTTTAAGCGTTTCAAGTGGTTTGCTGCATGAATTTCACTTTTACAACAGAATCAGTTCAAATACATAGAATCACAGTTGTTGGATGCCAGTATGCAATTCATGATGTTTCTGGCCTGTTTTAAAAGCGTTTCAAGTGGTTTGCTGCATGAAATTCACTTTTACAACAGAATCAGTTCAAATACTTAGAATCACAGTTGTTGGCTGCCAGTATGCAATTCATGATGTTTCTGGCCTGTTTTATGAGCGTTTCAAATGGTTTGCTGCATGAATTTCACTTTTACAACAGAATCAGTTCAAATACATAGAATCACAGTTGTTGGATGCCAGTATGCAATTCATGATGTTTCTGCCTGTTTTAAGCGTTTCAAGTGGTTTGCTGCATGAAATTCAACTTTTACAACAGAATCAGTTCAAATACATAGAATCACAGTTGTGGATGCCAGTATGCAATTCATGATGTTTCTGGCCTGTTTTTAAGCGTTTCAAGTGGTTTGCTGCATGAATTTCACTTTTACAACAGAATCAATACATAGAATCACAGTTGTTGGATGCCAGTATGCAATTCATGATGTTTCTGGCCTGTTTTAAGCGTTTCAAGTGGTTTGCTGGCATGAATTTCACTTTTACAACAGAATCAGTTCAAATACATAGAATCACAGTTGTTGGATGCCAGTATGCAATTCATGATGTTTCTGGCCTGGTTTTAAGCGTTTCAAGTGGTTTGCTGCATGAATTTCACTTTTACAACAGAATCAGTTCAAATACATAGAATCACAGTTGTTGGATGCCAGTATGCAATTCATGATGTTTTCTGGCCTGTTTTAAGCGTTTCAAGTGGTTTTGCTGCATGAAATTCACTTTTACAACAGAATCAGTTCAAATACATAGAATCACAGTTGTTGGCTGCCAGTATGCAATTCATGATGTTTCTGGCCTGTTTTAAGCGTTTCAAGTGGTTTGCTGCATGAAATTCACTTTTACAACAGAATCAGTTCAAATACATAGAATCACAGTTGTTGGATGCCAGTATGCAATTCATGATGTTTCTGGCCTGTTTTAAGCGTTTCAAGTGGTTTGCTGCATGAAATTCACTTTTACAACAGAATCAGTTCAAATACATAGAATCACAGTTGTTGGCTGCCACTGTATGCAATTCATGATGTTTCTGGCCTGTTTTGTTTCAAGTGGTTTGCTGCATGAAATTCTTTTACAACAGAATCTGTTCAAATACATAGAATCACAGTTTGTTGGCTGCCAGTATGTGATGTTTCTGGCCTGTTTTAAGCGTTTCAAGTGGTTTGCTGCATGAAATTCACTTTTACAACAGAATCAGTTCAAATACATAGAATCACAGTTGTTGGCTGCCAGTATGCAATTCATGATGTTTCTGGCCTGTTTTAAGCGTTTCAAGTGGTTTGCTGCATGAAATTCACTTTTACAACAGAATCAGTTCAAATACATAGAATCACAGTTGTTGGCTTGCCAGTATGCAATTCATGATGTTTCTGGCCTGTTTTAAGCGTTTCAAGTGGTTTGCAGCATGAAATTCACTTTTACAACAGAATCAGTTCAAATACATAGAATCACAGTTGTTGCTGCCAGTATGCAATTCATGATGTTTCTGGCCTGTTTTAGCGTTTCAAGTGGTTTGCTGCATGAAATTCACTTTTACAACATAGAATCAGTTCAAATACATAGAATCACAGTTGTTGGCTGCCAGTATGCAATTCATGATGTTTCTGGCTGTTTTAAGCGTTTCAAGTGGTTTGCTGCATGAAATTCACTTTTACAACAGAATCAGTTCAAATACATAGAATCACAGTAGTTGTTGGATGCCAGTATGCAATTCATGATGTTTCTGGCCTGTTTTAAGCGTTTCAAGTGGTTTGCTGCTGAAATTCACTTTTACAACAGAATCAGTTCAAATACATAGAATCACAGTTGTTGGATGCACCAGTATGCAATTCATGATGTTTCTGGCCTGTTTTAAGCGTTTCAAGTGGTTTGCTGCATGAATTTCACTTTTACAACAGAATCAGTTCAAATACATAGAATCACAGTTGTTGGATGCCAGTATGCAATTCATTGTTCAAATACATAGAATCACATGCCAGTATGCAATTCATGATGTTTCTGGCCTGTTTTAAGCGTTTCAAGTGGTTTGCTGCATGAAATTCACTTTTACAACAGAATCAGTTCACTTTTGAATCAACAGTTGTTGGCCTTGCCGTATGCAATTCATGATGTTTCTGGCCTGTTTTAAGCGTTTCAAGTGGTTTGCTGCATGAAATTCACTTTTACAACAGAATCAGTTCAAATACATAGAATCACAGTTGTGTTGGCGTGCCAGTATGCAATTCATGATGTTTCTGGCCTGTTTTAAGCGTTTCAAGTGGTTTGCTGCATGAATTCACTTTTACAACAGAATCAGTTCAAATACATAGAATCACAGTTGTTGGCTGCCAGTATTGCAATTCTGTGTTTCTGGCCTGTTTTAAGCGTTTCAAGTGGTTTTGCTGCATGAAATTCACTTTTACAACAGAATCAGTTCAAATACATAGAATCACAGTTGTTGGATGCCAGTATGCAATTCATGATGTTTCTGGCCTGTTTTAAGCGTTTCAAGTGGTTTGCTGCATGAATTTCACTTTTACAACAGAATCAGTTCAAATACATAGAATCACAGTTGTTGGATGCCAGTATGCAATTCATGATGTTTCTGGCCTGTTTTAAGCGTTTCAAGTGGTTTGCTGCATGAAATTCACTTTATCAACAGAATCAGTTCAAATACATAGAATCACAGTTGTTGGCTGCCAGTATGCAATTCATGATGTTTCTGGCCTGTTTTAAGCGTTTCAAGTGGTTTGCTGCATGAAATTCACTTTTACAACAGAATCAGTTCAAATACATAGAATCACAGTTGTTGATGCCAGTATGCAATTCATGATGTTTCTGGCCTGTTTTAAGCGTTTCAAGTGGTTTGCTGCATGAAATTCACTTTTTACAACAGAATCAGGTCAAATACATAGAATCACAGTTGTTGGATGCAGTATGCAATTCATGATGTTTCTGGCCTGTTTTAAGCGTTTCAAGGGTTTGCTGCATGAAATTCACTTTTACAACAGAATCAGTTCAAATACATAGAATCACAGTTGTTGGATGCCAGTATGCAATTCAAACATGAGTTTCTGGCCTGTTTTAAGCGTTTCAAGTGGTTTGCTGCATGAAATTCACTTTTACAACAGAATCAGTCAAATACATAGAATCACAGTTGTTGGATGCCCAGTATGCAATTCATGATGTTTCTGGCCTGTTTTTAAGCGTTTCAAGTGGTTTGCTGCAGAATTTCACTTTTACAACAGAATCAGTTCAAATACATAGAATCACAGTTGTTGGATGTATGCAATTCATGATGTTTCTGGCCTGTTTTAAGCGTTTCAAGTGGTTTGCTGCATGAAATTTCACTTTTACAACAGAATCAGTTCAAATAATAGAATCACAGTTGTTGGCTGCCAGTATGCAATTCATGATGTTTTGGCCTGTTTTAAGCGTTTCAAGTGGTTTGCTGCATTTGAAATTCACTTTTACAACAGAATCAGTTCAAATACATAGAAATCACAGTGTGTTGGCTGCCAGTAATGCAATTCAGATGTTTCTGGCCTGTTTTAAGCGTTTCAAGTGGTTTGCTGGCATTGAAAATTCACTTTTACAACAGAATCAGTTCAAATACATAGAATCACAGTTGTTGGATGCCAGTATGCAATTCATGATGTTTCTGGCCTGTTTTAAGCGTTTCAAGTGGTTTGCTGCATGAAATTCACTTTTACAACAGAATCAGTTCAAATACATAGAATCACAGTTGTTGGCTGCCAGTATGCAATAATTCATGATGTTTCTGGCCTGTTTTAAGCGTTTCAAGTGGTTTGCTGCATGAATTCACTTTTACAACAGAATCAGTTCAAATACATAGAATCACAGTTGTTGGCTGCCAGTATGCAATTCATGATGTTTCTGGCCTGTTTTAAGCGTTTCAAGTGGTTTGCTGCATGAATTTCACTTTTACAACAGAATCAGTTCAAATACATAGAATCACAGTTGTTGGCTAGCCAGTATGCAATTCATGATGTTTCTGGCCTGGCCGGTTTTAAGCGTTTCAAGTGGTTTGCTGCATGAAATTCACTTTTACGGAAATAACAGAATCAGTTCAAATACATAGAATCACAGTTGTTGGCTGCCAGTATGCAATTCATGATGTTTCTGGCCTGTTTTTAAGCGTTTCAAGTGGTTTGCTGCATGAATTTCACTTTTACAACAGAATCAGTTCAAATTTACAATAGAATCACAGTTGTTGGATGCCAGTATGCAATTCATGATGTTTCTGGCCTGTTTTAAGTGTTTCAAGTGGTTTGCTGCATGAAATTCACTTTTACAACAGAATCAGTTCAAATACATAGAATCACAGTTGTTGGTGCCAGTATGCAATTCATGATGTTTTTCTGGCCTGTTTTAAGCGTTTCAAGTGGTTTGCTGCATGAAATTCACTTTTACAACATAGAATCAGAGTTCAAATAACATAGAATCACAGTTGTTGGATGACCAGTATTTTGCAATTCATGATGTTTCTGGCCTGGGTGTCTTTTAAGCGTTTCAAGTGGTTTGCTGCATGATAATTTCACTTTTACAACAGAATCAGTTCAAATACATAGAATCACCGTTGTTGGATGCCAGTATGCAATTCATGATGTTTTCTGGGCCTGTTTTAAGCGTTTCAAGTGGTTTGCTGCATGAAAATCACTTTTACAACAGAATCAGTTCAAATACATAGAATCACAGTTGTTGGCATGCCAGTATGCAATTCACATGATGTTTCTTGGCCTGTTTTTTAAGCGTTTCAAGTGGTTTGCTGCATGAAATTCACTTTTACAACAGAATCCAGTTCATATACATTATAGAATCACAGTTGTTGGGATGCCAGTATGCAATTCATGATGTTTCTGGCCTGTTTTAAGCGTTTCAAAGTGGTTTGTCTGCATGAATTTTCACTTTTACAACAGAATCAGTTCAAAATACAGAGAATCACAGTTTGTGTTGGATGCAGTATTGCAATTCATGATGTTTTGCACCTGTTTTAAGCGTTTCAAGTGGTTTGCTGCATGAAATTCACTTTTACAACAGAATCCAGTTCATAATACTTAGGGGAATAGAATTCTCAGTTGTTGGCTGCCGACGTATGCAATTCATGATGTTTCTGGCTGTTTTAAGCGTTTCAAAGTGGTTTGCTGCATGAAAATCACTTTTACAAACAGAATCAGTTCAAATACATAGGAATCACAGTTGTTGGCTGCTCAGTATGCAATTCATGATGTTTTCTGGCCTGTTTTAAGCGTTTCAAGTGGTTTGCTGCATGAAAATTCACTTTTACAACAGAATCAGTTCAAATACATAGAATCACGTAGTGGTTGGATATGCAGTATCAGTATGCAATTCATGATGTTTCTGGCCTGTTTTAAGCGTCACTCCCCCCCCACCCCAACCCCCTTTTTCAAGTGGTTTTGCTGCATGAAATTTCACTTTTAAACAGAATCAGTTCAAATATCTTAGAATCACCAGTTGTTGGATGCCAGTATTGCAATTCATGATGTTTCTGGCCTGTTTTAAGCGTTTTTCATAGTGGTTTGCTGCATGAAAATTTCACTTTTACAACAGAATCAGTTCTAATTACATAGAATCACAGTTGTTGGACTGCCAGTATGCAATTCATGATGTTTCTGGCCTGTTTTAAGCGTTTCAAGTGGTTGCTGAGGCATGAATTCACTTTTACAACAGAATCAGTTCAAATACATAGAATCACAGTTGTTGGATGCCAGTATGCACTTCATGTTGTTTCTGGCCTGTTTTAAGCGTTTCATAGTGGTTTGCTGCATGAAATTCACTTTTACACAGAATCAGTTCAAATACATAGAAATCACAGTGGTGTTGGATGCCAGTATGCAGTTCATGTTGCTTCTGGCCTGTTTATAAGCGTTTCAAAGTGGTTTGCTGCATGAATTTTCACTTTTACAACAGAAATCAGTACAATACATAGGAATCACAGTTTGTTTGGCTTGCATAGTATGAAATTGCATGATGTTTCTGGCTGTTTTTAAGCGTTTCTAAGTGTGTCTTGCCTGCATGAAATTCACTTTTACTCAACAGATCTCTGTTTCTGTTGGATGCCAGTATGCAATTGATGATTGTTTCTGTTTTAAGCGTTTCAAGTGGTTTGCTGCTTGAATTTCACTTTTACAACGGAATCAGTTCAAATACATTAGAATCACAGTTGTTGGATGCCAGTATGCAATTCATGATGTTTCTGGCCTCTGTTTAAGCTTTCAAGTGGTTGGGCTGCATGAAATTTCACTTTTACAACAGAATCAGATTCAAATACAATAGACACACAGTTGTTTGGATGCCAGTATGCAATTCATGATGTTTCTGGCCTGTTTTAAGCGTTTCAAGTGGTTTGCTGCATCGAATTCACTTTTACAACAGAATCAGTTCAAATACATAGAATCACAGTTGTTGGATGCCAGTATGCAATTCATGATGTTTTTGGCCTGTTTTAAGCGTTTCAAGTGGTTTGCTGCATGAAATTCACTTTTACAACAGAATCAGTTCAAATACATAGGAATCACAGTTGTTGGCTGCCAGAATGCAATTCATGATGTTTCTGGCCTGTTTTTAAGCGTTTCAAGTGGTTTGCTGCATGAAATTCACTTTTACAACAGACATCAGTTCAAATACATAGGGAATCACAGTTGTTGGATGCCAGTATGCAATTCATGATGTTTCTGGCCTGTTTTTAAGCGTTTCAAGTGGTTTGCTGACATGAAATTTCACTTTTACAAACAGGAATCAGTTCAAATACATCAGAATCACAGTTGTTGGATGCCAGTATGCAATTCATGATGTTTGCTGGCCTGTTTTTAAGCGTTTCAAGTGGTTTGCTGCATGGTAATTCAGTTTTAACTGAATCAGTACATAGAATCACAGTTGTTGGCTTGGCCAGTATGGCGATTCATGTTGTTTCTGGCCTGTTTTAAGCGTTTCAAGTGGTTTGCTGCATGATAATTCACTTTTACAAACAGAATCAAGTTCAAATACATAGAATCACAGTTGTTGGATGCCAGTATGCAATATCATTAGATGGCCTGTTTTAAGCGTTTCAAGTGGTTGGCTGCATGAAATTCACTCAACAGAATCAGCATACTGTTTGGCTGACAGTAGCAATTCATGATGTTTTCAATGTTTTAGTGTTTCAAGTGGTTTGCTGCAATGAATTTCACTTTTACAACAAGAATCAGTTCATAATATTTCGAATCACAGGGTTGGTGCCAGTCTGCAATTCATGATGGTTTCTGGCCTGTTTTTAAGAGTTTCAATGAGTTTGCTGCTTGAAATTCACTTTTTACTCAGAATCCGTTCATATACATTGATTCTCAGTTGTTGGCTGCCAGTATAGGAATCATGATGTTTACTGGCGGTTTTTTACGCGTTTCATGTGGTTTGCTGCATGGATATTCACTTTTTAAAGAAGTCAGTTCATAATCTAGAATCAACAGTTGTTGGCTGCCCAGTATGGCATTCATGAGGGTTACTGACTGTTTTAAAGAGTTTCAAGTGGGTTGGCTGCTTGAAATTGCACTTTTTCAACAGAATCAGTTTCCACATACATAGAATCACAGTTGTTGGCTGCCAGTAGTTGGCCCCAATTCATGTTGTTTTCTGGGCTGTTTTAATGCGTTTCATGTGGTTTGCTGCATGGAAATTCACTTTTACAAACAGAATCAGTTCAAATAACATAGAATCACAGTTGTTGGCTTGCCAGTATGCAATTCATGATGTTTCTGGCCTGTTTTAAGGCCGTTTTCAAGTGGTTTGCTGCTCATGAAATTCACTTTTACAATTCAGAATCAGTTCAAAAATACATAGAATTCAACAGTTGTTGGCTGCCAGTATAGCAAATTCATGATGTTTCTGGCCTGTTTTAAGGTTTCAAGTGTTTGCTGCATGGAATTCCACTTTTACAATACAGAATCAGTTCAAATATACAGTAGATCACAGTTGTTGGCTGCCAGTATTGCAATTCATGAGTTTCTGGACCTGTTTTAAGCGTTTCAAGTGGTTTGCTGCATGAAATTCACTTTTACAACAGAATCAGTTCAATACATAGAATCACAGTTGTTGGCTTGCCCAGTATGCAATTTCATGATGTTTCTGGCTGTTTTAAGCGTTTCAAGTGGTTTTGCTGCATGAATTTCACTTTTACACAGAATCAGTTCAAATACATAGAATCACAAGTTGTGGCTGCCAGTATGCAATTCATGATGTTTCTGGCCTGTTTTAAGCGTTTCAAGTGGTTTGCTGCAATGAAATTCACTTTTACAACAGGATCAGTTCAAATACATAGAATCACAGTTGTTGGATGGCAGTATGCAATTCATGATGTTTCTGGCCTGTTTTAAGCGTTTCAAGTGGTTTGCTGCATGAAAATTCACTTTTACAACCAGATCAGTTCTAATACATTAGAATCACAGTTGTTGGCTTGCCAGGTATGCAATTATATGATGTTTCTGGACTGTTTTATAAGCGGTTTCAAGTGGTTTGCTGCATGATATTACACTTTTACAACAGAATCAGTTCAAATACATTAGAATCACAGTTGTTGGATGGCAGTATTGCAATTCATGATGTTTCTGGCCTGTTTTAAGCGTTTCAAGTGAGTTTTGCTGCATGAAATTCACTTTTTTCAACAGTATCTGTTCAAATACATGATTCACAGTTGTTGGCTGCCAGTATGCAATTCATGATGTTTCTGGCCTGTTTATAGCGTTTCAAGTGGTTTGCTGCATGAAATTCACTTTTACAACTGGAATCAGTCAGATGTCATAGAATCACAGTTGTTGGATGGCCAGTATTGCAAAATTCATGATTGTTTCTGGCCTGTTCCCCTTAAGCCGTTTCATGTGGTTGGCCTGCATGGAATTTCACTTTTTCAACAGAATCAGTTCATTTACATAGAATTCACAAGTTGTTGGATGCCAGTATGCAATTCATGATGTCTCTTGGCCTGTTTTAAGCGTTTCAATGTGGTTTTGCTGCATGGAATTTCACTTTTAACAAACAGAATCAGTTCATAATACCTAGAATCACAGTTGTTGGATGCCAGTATGCAATTCATGTTGTTTCTGGCTGTTTTAGCGTTTCAGTGGTTTGCTGCATGAATTTCCACTTTTACAACAGAATCAGTTCAAATAATAGAATCACCCCAGTTGTTGCTGCCAGTATGCAATTTCATGATGTTTCTGGTCTGTTTTAAGCGTTTCAAGGGTTTGCTGCATGAATTCATCCTTTTACAACAGAATCAGTTCAAATACATTAGAATCACAGTTGTTGGCTGCCAGTATGAATTCATGATGTTTCTGGCCTGTTTTAAGAGTTTCAAGTGGTTTGCTGCTCATGAAATTCACTTTTTACAACAGTATTCAGTTCAATTACATAGCTCACAGGTGTTGTTGGCTGCCAGTATGCAATTCATGATGTGTTCTGGCTGGTTTCTGTTTTTTAGACGTTTTCAGAGTGGGTTGCTGCATGATAATTCGCTTTTTACAAGCAGAATTCAGTTACCAAATACATTGATCCACAGGCGTTGGCTGCCAGTATGAAATTCCATGATGTTTTTGGCCGGTTTTAAGTCGCCTTTCAAGTGGTTTGCTGCTTGAACTTCACTTTTTAAACCAGAATCAGTTCAATATTTATAGAATCATGGTGTTGGCTTGAATATGCAATTGCTGTTCCATGATGTTTCGGGCCTGCTTTTTAGCGTTCAGTGGTTTGCTGAATGAAATTCACTTTTAAAAAAGAATTTCAGTTACAATAATACTGAGATTCACAGTTGTGGGCTGTGCCCAGGTATGCAATTCATGATGTTTCTGGCCTCTGTTTTAAAGGTTTCAAGTGGTTTGCTGCTGGAATTCACCTTTTACAAACAGATCAGGTGTCAAATTACATTGCATTCACCTGTTTGTGGCTGCCAGTATGAATTCTTGATTTTTCTGGCCCTGTTTTAAGCGTTTCAAGTGGTTTGCTGCATGAAATCACTTGTTACAACAGAATATCTGTTCAAATACATAGCATCACATGTTGTTGGGCTGCCAGTATGCAATTCATGATGTTTTGGCCTGTTTTAAGGTTTCATGTGGTTTGCCTGCATGAAATTCACTTTTAACAAACTGAATCAGTTTCTTATTCATAGAATCACAGTGTTGTGCTGCCAGTAGGCTATTCATGATGTTTCGGGGGGGGCCTGTTTTAAGCGCTTTTTTCCAAGTGGTTTGCTGCATGAAAGTCACTTTATCAAACAGTAATCAGTTCAAATTACATAGAATCACAGTGGTTGGCTTGCCCAGTATGCAATGCATGATGTTTCTGGCCATCGTTTTAAGCGTTTCAAGTGGTTTGCTGACATGAAATTCACTTTTTACAACAGAATCAGTTCAAATACATAGAATCACAGTTGTTGGCTGCCAGTATGCAATTCATGATGTTTTTCGGGCCCTGTTTTAAGTCGTGTCATGTGGGTTTGCTGCATGAATTTCACTTGGTCAACAGATTCAGTTCAAATACATTGAATCACTGACGTTGGACTGCCAGTAGGCAATTCTATTTGATGTTTCTGGCCTGTTTTAAGCGTGTTCAAGTGGGCTTGCTTGCTTGAAATTCAACTTTTACAAACTGAAATCAGTTCCAATTACATTGTAATCACAGTTGCTTGGGCGCAGTATGCAATTCATGTTGTTCTGGCCTGTTTTATGCGTTTCATGTCGGTTGCTGCATGAAATTCATTTTACAACAGAAATCAAGGTCAAATACATAGAAATCACAGTCGTTGGCTGCACAGTTGCAATTCCATGGGTTTTTGGGCCTGTTTTAAGCGTTTCAAGTGGTTTTGCTGACATGAAAGTCCACTTTTCCATCAGAATCAGTTCAAAGACATAGGTATCTCAGTTGTTGGCTTGCCAGTATGCGATTCATGATGTTTCTGGCCATGTTCTTTTTTAAGCGTGTTCCAAGGGGTTTTTCTGCATGAAATTCACTTTTAATCAGCTATCCAGGTTCCAATACATAGAATCATCAGCGTGTTGGCTGCCCTGTATGCAAAATTCATGATGTTTCATGGCCTGTTTTAGCGTTTCTAAGTGGTTTGCTGCATGAATATTCATTTTACAACAGAATCAGTTCAATTACATAGAATCACAGTTTGTTGGGATGCAGTTATGCAAGTTCATGATGTTTGCTGGCCTGATTTAAGCGTTTACAACAGAATTCAGTTCAAATACATAGAATCACCTTACAACAGTTGGAATCATGCCATGTATGCAAGTTCCAAAATTCATAGGAATCAAGTTGTTGGCTGCCTGTATGCAAGTCATGATGTTTTGGGCCTGTTTTAAGCGTTTCAAGTGGTTTGCTCATGAAAATTCACTTTGTACAACGAATCAGTTCATTTAATGAATCACAAGGCGTTGGCTGCCAGTAGGCAATTCATGAGGTTTCTGGCCTGTTTAAGGCGTTTTCACATGTGGTTTGCTGCATGAAAATCACTTTTACTACAGTAATCAGTTCAAATACATTTGAATCACAGTTGTTGCTGCCAGTATGCAAATGCATGATGTTTATGGCCTGTTTTTAAGCGTTTCAAGTGGTTTGCTGCATGAAATTCACTTTTACAACAGAATCAGTTCAAATACTTAGTATCTCAGTTGTGGCTGCCAGTATGTCAATTCATGATGTTTCTGGCCTGTTTTAAGCGTTTCAAGTGGGTTTGCTGCAGGAATTCACTTTTACATCGAATCAGTTCAGATATCATTGAAACCACAGTCGTTGGCTGCCAGTATGAAAATTCATGATGTTTCTGGCCTGTTTTATAGCGTTTACAAGTGGTTTGCTGCATGAATTTCACCCTTTTACCAACCAGAATCAGTTCATAATACATGAATCACAGTTGTTGGCTGCCAGTATGCACAATCATGATGTTTCTGGCCTGTTTAAGCGCTTTCAAGAAGGGTTTGCTTGCATGATAATTCCACTTTTACAACAGTGATTCAGTTCACAATACATGAATCATCACAGTCGTTGGCTGCCGAGGTATTGCAATTCATGATGTTTTTGGACTGTTTTAGAGCGGTTCTAAGTGGTTTGCTGCATGAATTTCACTTTTACAAACAGAATCAAGTTCAAATACATTAGAATCTCAGTTGTTGGCTGCCAGTATGCAAATTCATGATGTTCTGGGCCTGTTTTAAGCGTTCTTCAATGGTTTGCTTTGCAAGACGCGAGCAGAGAGAGAGAGATGCGAGCAGAGAGAGAGAGATGCGAGCAGAGAGAGAGAGAGATGCGAGCAGAGAGAGAGATGCGAGCAGAGAGAGAGAGATGCGAGCAGAGAGAGAGAGATGCGAGCAGAGAGAGAGAGGCGTGAGCAGAGAGAGAGGGTGAGCAGAGAGAGAGAGATGCGAGCAGAGAGAGAGAGATGCGAGCAGAGAGAGAGAGATGCGAGCAGAGAGAGAGAGAGACGTGAGCAGAGAGAGAGGGACACGAGCAGAGAGAGAGACGTGAGCAGAGAGAGAGACGTGAGCAGAGAGAGAGGGACACGAGCAGAGAGAGAGACGTGAGCAGAGAGAGACGTGAGCAGAGAGAGAGAGACGTGAGCAGAGAGAGACGTGAGCAGAGAGAGAGAGACGCGAGCAGAGAGAGACGTGAGCAGACAAGATGGTTATCTAATAAATTGGTTTAATGAAAAAAAAACAATTTTGCCACAAGCAACCAAAAGATGTGCCTCAGACAAGATCGAACCTGGGTTTTATCCAGGGTTCCTGTATATAATGCTATCCATTCGGGACGTGAGCAGAGAGATAGAGCAGAGAGAGACGTGAGCAGAGAGAGAGACGTGAGCAGAGAGAGAGACGTGAGCAGAAAGAGAGAGATGCGAGCAGAGAGAGAGAGATGCGAGCAGAGAGAGAGAGATGCGAGCAGAGAGAGAGAGATGCGAGCAGAGAGAGAGAGACGTGAGCAGAGAGAGAGGGACACGAGCAGAGAGAGAGACGTGAGCAGAGAGAGAGACGTGAGCAGAGAGAGAGGGACACGAGCAGAGAGAGAGACGTGAGCAGAGAGAGAGACGTGAGCAGAGAGAGAGACGTGAGCAGAGAGAGAGGGACACGAGCAGAGAGAGAGACGTGAGCAGAGAGAGAGACGCGAGCAGAGAGAGAGAGACGCGAGCAGAGAGAGAGAGACGTGAGTCCGCGTGTCTATGGTCCGCGCTCGGAGCCCAGACGGCAGTGCGTTCACTGAGCTGTCAGAGCGGGGGTCACAGCAGCTGCTCTCGGGGCCAGAGCGGAGGATGTAACGTAACGTTCGGTTTATCAAAACATATCACAATATTTAACGTATAACACTAGTGAATTTCACCTAGATTTTTTCAGACATTAAAGACAAGATGTTATATAATAATTGTTTAATGAAAAAACAATTTTGCCACAAGCAACCAAAAGATGTGCCTCAGACAAGAATCGAACCTGGGTTCTCCAGGTCCCTGTATTTAATGCTATCCATTCGGCCAACAAAGCACCTCTGGGCTAGACAGGTGCTGCGAGAGATGCGAGCAGAGAGAGAGAGAGATGCGAGCAGAGAGAGAGATGCGAGCAGAGAGAGAGAGATGCGAGCAGAGAGAGAGAGATGCGAGCAGAGAGAGAGGCGTGAGCAGAGAGAGAGGTGAGCAGAGAGAGAGAGATGCGAGCAGAGAGAGAGATGCGAGCAGAGAGAGAGAGATGCGAGCAGAGAGAGAGAGACGTGAGCAGAGAGAGAGGGACACGAGCAGAGAGAGAGACGTGAGCAGAGAGAGAGAGACGTGAGCAGAGAGAGACGTGAGCAGAGAGAGAGAGACGCGAGCAGAGAGAGACGTGAGCAGAGAGAGACGTGAGCAGAGAGAGAGAGGCGTGAGCAGAGAGAGAGAGGTGAGCAGAGAGAGACGTGAGCAGAGAGAGAGAGACGCGAGCAGAGAGAGAGAGCAGAGAGAGACGTGAGCAGAGAGAGAGAGACGCGAGCAGAGAGAGAGAGCAGAGAGAGACGTGAGCAGAGAGAGAGACGTGAGCAGAAAGAGAGAGACGTGAGCAGAGAGAGAGAGGCGTGAGCAGAGAGAGAGAGAGGTGAGCAGAGAGAGAGCGAGAGACGCGAGCAGAGAGAGAGAGAGGTGAGCAGAGAGAGAGAGACGCGAGCAGAGAGAGAGAGACGCGAGCAGAGAGAGAGAGACGCGAGCAGAGAGAGAGAGATGCGAGCAGAGAGAGAGAGAGATGCGAGCAGAGAGAGAGAGAGATGCGAGCAGAGAGAGAGAGAGATGCGAGCAGAGAGAGAGAGATGCGAGCAGAGAGAGAGAGATGCGAGCAGAGAGAGAGAGATGCGAGCAGAGAGAGAGAGACGTGAGCAGAGAGAGAGGGACACGAGCAGAGAGAGAGACGTGAGCAGAGAGAGAGACGTGAGCAGAGAGAGAGGGACACGAGCAGAGAGAGAGACGCGAGCAGAGAGAGAGAGACGCGAGCAGAGAGAGAGAGACGTGAGCAGAGAGAGAGGGACACGAGCAGAGAGAGAGACGTGAGCAGAGAGAGAGACGCGAGCAGAGAGAGAGAGACGTGAGCAGAGAGAGAGGGACACGAGCAGAGAGAGAGACGTGAGCAGAGAGAGAGACGTGAGCAGAGAGAGAGACGCGAGCAGAGAGAGAGAGACGTGAGTCCGCGTGTCTATGGTCCGCGCTCGGAGCCCAGACGGCAGTGCGTTCACTGAGCTGTCAGAGCGGGGGTCACAGCAGCTGCTCTCGGGGCCAGAGCGGAGGATGTAACGTAACGTTCGGTTTATCAAAACATATCACAATATTTAACGTATAACACTAGTGAATTTCACCTAGATTTTTTCAGACATTAAAGACAAGATGTTATATAATAATTGTTTAATGAAAAAACAATTTTGCCACAAGCAACCAAAAGATGTGCCTCAGACAAGAATCGAACCTGGGTTCTCCAGTTCCCTGTATTTAATGCTATCCATTCGGCCAACAAAGCACCTCTGGGCTAGACAGGTTTGCACGCAGTCTTATACCTGAGCGTCTAAGTCGCTGGCAGAGCTAAAGCGGACTTAGCCTGCCACCTTGTGGCGATAAGATGTACTATTTTTCACGCAGCTGCGTGATTCCCGAGAAGCGTGAATGAAGACGACAAAACGGAATGGGACCTACTGTACATGAATAAAGACATTTCTGGCGACATACTGGGAGACAGTCACATTCCCCGGGCAAAGCAAAGCAGAGGGAAGTGGCTGATCAAAACCAGAGACCAGCGGAGATGTAACACTGGACTGAATTATCCGACTTTTAACTGGAGTGAACCCGACAGGAAATCCAGCCTGCGCATACGTCGCTGTCAGAGTTCCATCTGAATTAAGTCCACGTTCGCATTTAGAATCATAAAAGTGCAGATGTAATGACGTCGCTTCCTCAAATCGGGCCAAGAGCTGGGAGTTTGTATCCCTGCACTCCGTAGGATTATAATGATGATATTCAAAGGAAAAAATCCACTGTATGTCAAGTCGGTTCAAGTCCGTGATTTCCCCACGTATGACTAAAATACAATGTTTTTATAGAAGTAATGTAATTCATACTTAGCTTGAGCTACGGCTACATTACTCAAGCTAAGTCTGCAACAAGTTTAGGGCAGGATTGGGAAAAGTGTGGTCCAAACAGTTAATGTCTAATAAAGTAGAAATGTTTGAATGGACATTGTCGACATTTTACAGCTACTATTAATGATGCCATGTGTGTGTGTGTGTGTGTGTGTGTGTGTGTGTTTGTGTGTGTGCGTGTATAAGGTTCCTATGTATCTTGTTAGAACATTTCTGTATTTTTTTTAACATTGATTTTTGTCCATTTTCCATGTCAACGTGACATTGATGAGTACACAGACCCCAGGAAGAATAGCTATTGTATTTTTCAGTAGGTAACGGGGATCTAAATAAAAACAAACAAACAAACAATGTGTATTTGATGGTTGAGGGAAAAAGACAACTTTGCGCAAAAATGCAAAAATAATTCTCTGCGCTAGAAATAAGTGTGTACTATCGGGAAAATGTTGATTTTTTCGTTTGAGCTCTTGGACAGTACTGCTGTGTTTGGCCCAAACTCCACTGACGGTACCGCTGAAACCCAAAGAGAAAAACAAGGGGTATTTTTGAAAGTTGGCTATTTCAAAAATATTGTTTCAAGAAAATGTGTTCTCTTGTTTCTCCTTCAAATTTTGGATTAAAATGAATATCAAGAAAATTACCATGATTGGTCCAGACCAGATTTTAACGTTTACTCCCACTTTTAGAAAACAGCAATATTAGCATATCTGAGGAAGGCTCCACACTTTGAAAACCCTTAATACCAGTATTAAAGCTGAGAATATATGTTGTTTGTCCCAACAGAAACAAGTCTTATAAAAGCAGTTTTAATCCTATAAGAAAAAAGATTGGCTCACTCAGCCAATCAGCTCTCAGCCCAAACCATCCAATAGTGACTCACAGGGATCTTTCTTACACAGTGGGGCGGCTGCGGCTGTAAATTGCCAAACTGCCGTTGCCGTTTCTTTTGCACACATAAGAACAATCCATGTGAGTCACTTTTTGATGCTTTGGGCTGACTTGGTGGGGGTCCTCTCTTTTTCCCTTTTCTGTCTTGTTTGCTTGTGTTTCAAAGCAAGAAGGTCCTGGGTTTGACTCCACCTCCAGGCCTTTCTGTCTGGAGTTTTCATGTTATCCCCTTGTCTGCGTAAGTTTCCTCCAGGTGCTCCGGTTTTCCCTATCACTAAAAACATGTAAAATAGGTTTGAATGTAATGAGTGAGGGAATGGAGGGTGTTTGGTCGGAGGCTTTGATGCATCAGTGTGTTCGGCGTCTCGCTTCCGTCATCACCGTGTGTGGAGAAAATGAAACAATATCTGAATATCTTACTTACTAAAGACGTGACAGAGGAAAAAAACACCCATATCTGAAAACTAGTGATAGAACTACAGCAAGGAACTAGTTGGATGGATTTCATTACAGTACATCACTACATTTCTTTTTTTTTTTTTGGTTCAAAAGTTAGGTACCCCAGCTCTAACAGGTTCTTTTCCCGCTTGACATTTGCGCAAAAATGTTTCGACTCAAAGTATCAAAGTAATGCAGAGACTTAAACGAAAGACCGTTTTCCTTCCAGCTGTTTGGAAGCAACAAAAAACACGGCAAAAATCTTTCACACAACTTCTAGTAAAAAACGTTTCGCTTTTGTTTCTTTCTTCAAAGAGGGACGCGCTGAGTTCACTTTGAAGCGCTTAAGCCTCCGTTTCTGGCTCCCTTCCTCGCGTCTCACCTTGAGTGCATTATCGGGATTGGATATAAACTAACGGGTACCAGGTGCCTCGCCGGTGGACCCGAGTCAAGTGCGCCGCTGGAACCGCCGATGGAAGATTGCCAAAAGCTTTCTCATGGCTCGATGACTTCCTCGCTCTCGTAGCCGCCGCAGCAGCCAACCAGTGACACTTTGAGCGCCCACAATAATTCGCTGTCCTTGGAAGACAATAAGGCTAATTTGAATCTAAATCTCTCTCCGTGCTGTTTTGTTTTTTCCTTCTTCTTCTTCTCTCTCCGTTGTTCCGTCGCCTGGTTTGACCCTGCGTTTCGCCCTTCGTCGGCCAATCAGTTTAATCTTCCCCTCTCCAGTCTCCGCTGTGCTCTGTTCTGTCGTTCATTACCGATCTCTCGTGGCCAAAGTAGATTTTCTTCCATGACGGATGGGCTGGCTGCGAAGAGCCATCTCCTGCGCTGGTGGAGAGAGGAGAGCCGAGGGTCAGCCGGGGACGTGGGGGCCGTGGTTTTCGAGTGCGAGAGATGCTTTTTTTGGGGGCGGTTTTGAAAGCGAGCCGCGAGAAAAGCTAAATAATCGCTTTTTGTGTGTCATGTTAAAGAGTAACTTCTAATGTATTACGTTGTGAGATAGTGTACATTTTAACCATATGGGTCTGTGTCATCTTGGCAGCTAAACCAATGGGGAGGGGGGTCACAAGCTGCAAGTTTAAATGTATAAAATTGAGCTTTAAAGCTTGGGTATGGCAAAGAAAGGCAAGAGTTAGGGTTAGTTTATTTTTATAGCACAATTCATACACAAGGCAACTCAAAATGCTGAACAAAACACAGTAGAGACAGTCACACAAGGCATTAAAATCATAACTAGTACTTAAAGGCACACCGCGGACTTTGTGACCTAAAGAGTTGACACATATGAGTTATTTTATATGAATACTTGGGCCAATATACAGCGCTTGACACTTGCAATGCTCCGAGCGGGGCTGCCCTCTTGAAATACCGCCCATGTAAGTTTCGAGCAGACGGACCGTCTGCCACCAGGTCACGTGACTTGGAAGAAAGACTTGCTTTACGGCTACAGGCGCTGATATACTCATGGAGCTAAGGCTTTTGCTACTCATTTTTCACCTGCTCGACTCCTGGTCATGGCTGAGGCAAGGAAAAATTTTAAACCTTCGGAGGAGGCTAAAAAGAGGAAACGCGAAAGGGATCGTGCTGTAAGCTGCATGTCTGTATGAGCGCTGCTCTTCACCTGGTTCCTGGATGTCATCGACTGCAAAGATGTCATTCCACGCAGCACGAGCTAGACGCAGAACTCCCTCATCCAGGATATAGAAGTCCATGTGTGGTAGATTACTAATGCAGCGGTCTGGAGGCTGACCACAGCAGAGTCTCTCAATATCTGTAGGCATGTCTCTACAGTTTGAACACACACACCAGTGCATGCTGTCTGAATACACACTCAAAAGACACCGGCTGACTGTTGACTTTTGCGACAGTGCTGAGTTGCTTGTGGCCACTAGGGGCGCTAAACGTGAAAGTTGCAGGTCTAGTGCCCCTAGTGGCCAAGAGTTACACGGTGTGCCTTTAACTTTTGTATTCTCTATCCAGTTTTGATTGTCCCAACATGAATACCCTTTTAATCGTAAAATGTTGTAAGCATATCCAACCCAGACATACAGTACCGTCCATCAGTAAACCGGTTATTTTTTTGTATACTTGTTAGAAAGAGCCTTGTTTGTCACTAATTGACTCTTTAAGCTGAGAGCTGAGTGAGGGAGGTCCTCAATTTATCGCTTTTCTGTCTGAAAAAGCTGATCTATAACTGTGAGAGTAATACATGCATGTTGAAACTATAGAACCAAACGTTTTTGAGAGTGATGGATAAAGATTTTAGTACATAGATATTGTTTGTGGTTTGAAAGCGAGGTACCCCAGCTTTTTGTCAGCCAATTAATATTCTCCTGGAAGTTGGAATGATAAGAATAATTATGCCTCTTTTCATGTTTGCTGTGATAAACCAGGACCAGTATTGAATTCCAAACTTATAAATACAATTTGCCTAAAAGCTTTTGAGATTTTACATTTAACTTTTACCTGCTTTGTGACACGTCCCTTAATATGATTTTCTGTTAAATTTAAAGGGTAAATAATGCGATCAGGCTGCCCTATCCATACGCTACCTTCAGTGGGAAGTGTAGAATTTATGTTATTTTTTTCTTTCTCCAAACTTTAAAACACAGGCTTGCAATTGTTAAAACATGTTGTCAGGAATGAACCAGACAGAGACGGATCGTGGTGCGCCAAAGCTCTGGAAGTTGATCAGGTTTTTCTCAAGTTCCAGTGGTTTCAGTTGTTTCTTTCTTTCTCAGACAAAATGGAGTCAGTACATGATTTATATAGTCATTGTTACGTCACACATCGAAAGACAGTTTGTGTCAAATCAGAGACACTCAGAGCGTATCATAGTCATAACATGGATGTACAATCAGAGTCTGCGTAGTGTCTTGCGCTTGTCCTGCACGTAGGCCAAATAGCTATCTAATCCTCACAATGTCAATTCACTTCATACTTTTCCAAAACTAATTTATGGGCTGTATTTATGTTATGGCTCTTGAGTGTGATATCATAGCGGTATAATGATATCATACTAGGACCGAGACAGTACCAGAAGTTCCTGATATTCACATGAATGGATCTCAGTACAACTCCATGGCTGTTTTTGAGGACAGAACAATGTTGGAAGATGTTAAAAACTCAAAAAAGTCAACTTAGTATAATATATCTCTCTGTTATGTTTTTAATATGAGCGTTAGTGTGTGTCCAAATAGTTCCACGGCTTCTCTGTCTATGGGACTGGTTCTTCTCTCTCCTCTATGTTCAAAGCAACCGATCGTGGCGTCATTTCTCCGGCGCTTGCGCAACCCAAGTTGAAACAGGGACACGCATCCAATTACGCCACTGAAATCTAAAAAATAAATTATGGAAAGAGCCCTTATAGCAGCTCCACCACAAGCTCACATGGGACAAATCTGCCTTTCTTCATCTTTTTAACTTCCACATTCATTCTGGCGGTTTGGCAGGAGGATACATCTCTGTAATACATATAGATTGAATATAAGTGGGAATTTGTACGGCCGCAATTTTTCTATAAACGAATTAGCCTGCTCTGTTATGCATGAAGGCGTTAACCCTATGACCAGTGTTAAATGTTTTTGGAAAGACAAAACGATGGGTTTGTGCGAAAGGCCTCTTCCCTGACCATGTTCAAAACCAGCTCTTTGTATATCTATGCATACATCTCATTAAATTATGTACTACTTCTCTCTGTTTAAACAAGGCAAGTTTTTATGTATAGCACAATTCATACACAAGGCTTAACAAAACAAGACATAAAGTATGAAGAAGCAGCCACATTTTCAGGAAGATTGTTCCAGATTTTAGCTGCATGAAACACAGCCTCCCCATGTTCTGACTCTGGGCACCAGCAGCAGTCCAGTCCCTGTGCTCCTCAGAGTCCGGGCTGGTTCATATGGGACTAACATGTCACTAATATACTTTGGAGAGACTTGTAACAATCAGAGCTGTAATAAAGTCTATTCTCTGAACCAAAGGAAGCCAGCGCAGAGACCTGAGAACTGGACTAATGTGATCGTACTTCCTCAGGACTCGTTTTGAAAGTACGATTTTTAAGCCCAATACTGTATGACATGATTGCATATTGATATATCTTGTTTTCTTGTGTGTTTTGCATTTGGATCTGTGTCTTTGGATTGCTCTTGTGAAGCACTTTGCATTGCCTTGTACACATATTGTGCTATACAAATAAACTTTGATTGATGTTAATTGAAAAACCATAATTCCCAAATACAATTTCAATAATGTTAGGATTTTCTATTTCTTGTTCCTATTGCCTATATTTACCTCGCCCATAAGGTAAAGTTATTATTGGCGTTTGTCTATTTGACAAAAAATTATGGGAGGATTTGGACGTAACATTCAGAACGTAACATTCAGAAAAGTGTGCAACGGCCCAGTGAACAGCTTCTTTAATTTGATCATCCATCCATCGTTCAGTGTCCAAATCACCGTCTGGATATATTATTTTGTTTTTTGATTCAAAATCTGTTCACTTTTACCCACAATCGAGTGTATTTTTGCTCCGATGACAACAAATTTATGATACTTTTATCCAACTATTGTAGGTTGCCTATACAGTACATGATACACAATCTTCCTCTGACCTTTAAAAACAATTATTTTTAGCTGTGTGTGAAGGATTGTATCTTCTCTTGTTCTAATGCACTGTGAATATTTAGGATTTTAATGCCAATTATGTTTCTGTCTTGTTTTGTTCAGCACTTTGAGTTTCCTTGTGTATGAACTGTGCTACCCACATATACTTGCCTTGTCTTGCCTCAACAAGTGAGTTTGTTTGTGGTCTGGTTTTGCTCTGGGATTCAGAAATTAATCCTAATTGTTGAGCTTTTTGTGAGATAGTAAGTAATCTTTATTTACACAAAGCGCTTTCAACATTTGACCAAAATTGTCTCTTTCAGTCAGTGAAAATCGCTGCATAGTCTCAGTACATCGCACACAGTTCAGGTGGTCATTTTAGTCATTTTTTGTTTTATTCTTTGCCGTAGCAGAGAATGTGTAAATGGAAAATAAGGTGGGATTAAATACATTCTCTTCTTCCCTCTCCCTTTCAGAAAATTTTGTTTTTCGGATCATGCTATAGGTATGTTTTTTATACTAACAAACGCTGTGGTGCTCTTGTGTTTGCCTGAAATAGATAAAAAAAAAAAAAATAATAGTCACAAAATAATCAAATTTCATCTTTATTCATCATTATTTTAGTTTTAGTCAGCAAAACTAAAACTCTCAAAAATGTTGGCAAATGGAAGACTTGTGCCTACTACAAGCCTACAGCAGTGATCACAAAATTGCGTAGATTTCGCCCAGCTCTCTTCTCTCCAACTCTTTTGCCCCCGTTCCGCTCGCCCTGGTCCCTGTAATATGCGTATACCTTCGTACCCGTGTGTTCCTCGGTCACGTCTCTCGGGGCGCACGAACAGTTGGCAGGATGCAGGCGATGCGCTGCCATGGCAACAGCATCCCTCCTTCTCCCCCAGGTCTCCTTAGCAACACGTAGCTTGGCATTGTAGTAATGAGGAGCCCGGTGTGCCACGAGGGTATGTGCGTTTGTGTGAGTGTGTGTGTGCGGGCGTGTGTGTGTGTTTGTGGGTGTGTGTGGCTGAGAGAATGTCTTTGTCTTTGCCAGAGTGGCGTGAGGGCGACTTCTGGAGACAAGTCAAGGAGCTGCTGCCGCTGCTTGTGGGGGTTGTTGGAAGTTAATTGGATGAAATGTTAAAGTTTAAAAAGCAGATTTAAGCCAATTTCAGGAAGGAATTATTCTGTTTTCCATTGTGTGTTCTAAAATAAAAGTAGGGACAACATTTTAGGCTATTGATCTGTGTAAAATGTCTTTGTTTTAAGATAGAGCCCTGTGAGTCACTATTTGACGCTTTGAGCTGAGAGCTGATTGGCTGAGGGTCCAGTCGTTTTCATTTTTTTGTCTGAAAAAGCTGATCTAAAGACATTGGCCAACACACGTTAAAATAGCGATTGAGCGCTAGTTACATGGATTTGTTGGTACATAGTTTCATACTTTGTGATTTTAAAGTTAGGTACCCCAGCTTTAAGAGAAACTTTCAGTCACTCATTGGAATTTTAAGATTGACGTACTTTTCGGAGATTTTTCTATTCAACCTTTCCCCACCATCCTTTTATTCTGTATTTATTCTCATTTTCTCTTTTATACTTTTTCAGGACTCCTAGACGAGGCAAGTTTATTTGTATAGCACAGCTCAAAAACAGAAACTGAAACTGAAAGTCCTGAACAAAACAAGAAGAAACAATCAAGGCATTCAAATAATAAACAATGAATTACAGTGCAGATAAAAGTCCGCCCTGACTTCAGTTGAACGCGCAGCTGAACAGAACTGTTTTTAAACATTGTCAGAGAAGAAGTCTGTCTTACTTTTTCAGGAAGATAAGATTGTAATTTGAAACGCTGCCTCCCCGTGTTTCGTCCTGATTCTGGGCACCAGCAGGAGGCCAGTCCCTGTGCTCCTCAGAGTTCAATGGCATCAAATCTAGCAATCTACACTGAAGTTAAGTACGTAATGACCAGGTTAAGTTATTCTGATCTGATTCTGATTCTGATTCTAACTTTGAAGTTACAGGTCATATCCGCACAGAGGCGAGTCCAATCACACTCTTTTTCAGGAATAATATCACCTGTTCTTACACATTGTACAATATTATTAATATACTATATATTATTTTAAAAGCAAAGAAGTAACATTTGGCTATGGCTTATTACATGTGGCGTGGGCCCATTGAGAAGAATTACATAGAGAAACTTTAAGGTAATATTAATAAAACCATTTTTTTTTTTTACATGGTTCTAACTCAGGCAAGGCAAGGCAAGTTTATTTGTATAGCACAATTCATACACAAGGTAACTCAAAGTGCTGAACAAGATAGCATTAAAATCATAAATAATCACAGAACATTAAAAAGAAAGATACAAATATAAAATCCCTCAGTTGTATGCACAGCTAAACAGCACCGTTTTTAACCTGGTTTTAAACATTGTCAGAGAGGAGGCCTGTCTCATATCTTCAGGAAGATTGTTCCAGATTTTAGCAGCATGAATCTGAAAAGCAGCCTTCCCATGTTTAGTTCTGACTCTGGGCACTAACAGGAGTCCAGTCCCTGTGCTCCTCAGAGTCCGGGCTGGTTCATATGGTACTAACATGTCATTAATATATTTTGGTGCGAGGCCATGGAGAGACTTGTACACAAGCAGAGCTGTTTTAAAGTCTATTCTCTGAGCCACAGGAAGCCAGTGCAGAGACCTGAGGACCGGACTAATATGGTCGTACTTCCTGGTTCTAGTCAGGACTCGAGCTGCTGCATTTTGAATGTACTGCAGCTGTTTTACAGCCTGTTTGGACAGACCTGTGAGCAGGCCATTGCAGTAGTCTAACCTACTGGAGACAAATGCATGGATAAGAATCTCCAAGTCTGCTTTAGACACTATGTTTTTGATCCTGGCAATGTTTTTTAGATGGTAAAAAGCTGCTGATGTTACTGATTTGATGTGGCCATTAAAATGTAAGTCTGAGTCCAGTATTACCCCTAGATTTCTGACCTGTCCAAGGCATGTCCAACTCAGGACAAGACACTTTATTGTGGTCCCACAGTTCATTAATAACTTGCAGCTTTGATAGTTATGGGCTACCAAGACCTTTTCTACATAATCTATTTTCTCAGGAAAACAACCAGATTTCATTTATTCTAACATTTTAATGCAGCACATCATTTTAAACATAAAACATTGTCTTCACCTCATATTTGGCCCAGTCTTGGTTATATCTAAACAATAAACACACGTTGTTTTCAGACAGAAAAAAAAAGCAATCCCTTCTATTCTTTCACCCCGACTAGTTCCAAATTTTCTATTTGGCCCGTAACCAAAAGGAGTTTGACCCCTCTGCTCAGACTGATTACTGTAATTTTGCAGCTAATTGAATGTTCATGAAAGCAGTATTGAGGACATCTACACTTGATTTGTTTGTATAGTTACTTGTGCAGAAGAGCACCCAGCCTTAAACACATAGCACAATAATAAGTTGGCACAGTGATCGATTTTATCCAATAGCAAACATCATACAGACTGATAAAACCATATTTCCACTCGTAAAAAAAGTATATTTCTGTCCGTAAGTAATCCTAATAGTATTTCTCTTCATTATTCCTGCTTCTATTTGATTTTGTCAGATTCAATAGCACTTATCAGCAACTTGAAAGCAGCACCTCAGAGGAAGATGCTGCGCGACAATGAGATTAGCAGAATTGCTTTGTGGAGTAAAAATCAATCTTTCTCTGAGCATTCAGCAAAATAGTCCAATAATCATTGTACTATTTCTCTCGTCTGTGGATTTTTGGATAGGCCCATAGATGGTGTCTGCTCACGATGGGCCAATTAGTGTCAGACTGGATTATTATACTTGCACAATAGGAAAATGCTACTATACTTTTTCGGTGTTGGAGCGCACCGGCGCATTCGCCACAACGGCTCAGAAAATGTGCATTAAAGGCCCTATATTTTACTTCTCTTTTGTTTCCACAGTCCATCCCAAGCACATGTTGATTATAATTTTCATTTATTTTTAATTTTTATATTTTTATTTTGCAATACGACATTACAGTATAAGACAGACAGGCCAGTTATGAACAGTAAACAACGGCTCAGTGTTTACTGAGAGTGGATAACACTCTCGCTTGTCAGCAAGAAGTTCCTGGGTTCGAATCCCGGTCGGAACAGGGCCTTTCTTAGTGGAGTTTGCATGTTCTCCCCGTGTCTGCGTAGGTTTCCTCCGGGTGCTCCGGTTTCCCCTACCACTAAAAACATGCACAATGGGTATGAATGTAAATGAGAGAGTGAATGGATGGTGTTGATTGGGGCTGATGCGCCAGTGTGTTCGGCGACTCGCTTCCGTCATCACCGTGTGTGGAATGATTGGAACAATATCTGAAAGCTGCACTAACTGACTTTGGGATTTTGAAGCCGCAGACTCGCTGGCCTCGCTCTTTCTGCTCCCCTCCCCGCACCCACGTAGCTATGGCCCCCCACACACACCCACTGTTGTTGACGGAGCTAGCGTCTCCCAATATGGATAATACATGGACATGGATTTGCACGTGGATGGCGTGACCATAGAACGATAGAACCGGGAAGCGCGGAGGAACGAGACTTTCTTTTGGATGGCTGTTTCGCTGTGTAAGCAGTAACCGGTGACGAAGACGAGGAAGTTTCAGGTTAGCTCCGCCGCTTGTTGTGCTAACTCAGCCGTCTATGCTAACGGACCTGGAGATTTCTCACAAAAGTGGGGGCTAGTGGTCCGCTGTGATTGGTCACAATCTGCGACCCGAAACACATTCTCTTCCTTGTTTCATCAAAACTCGATCTAAAATATAATGTCAGGCCAGCACAAATCTGCGCTACTTTTCTTCAAAATGACGTATATCCCAATGCACTACATGGACATGGATAGCATTTTTGTAATGAATACGAAAATAAAGTCAGTTAGTGCAGCTTTATAGTATATATTTATCAATAATGATGATCAAATATATTATAATTCTCAGACAGTAGAACAGAAATAAAAATAACAGAAAGGAAAAAATAAGGGAAAATAATTTAAATTAAAAACAAATATATAAAAACAAAACAAATTTCAATGATACACCATACAACTCTCAAAACTTATAAAAGCCATTTCCTGCAGGTTATTTCACTTCTATTGAGACGGCTGCTTCTCTGCTTCTATGCATGTCTTTCTAAACAATAACAATCCGTCACATAGAGTTCTAGGTCCTCGATCCAGAATAAGACCCTAATTTTTTAGTGAACAGTAGAATACGTCGAGTTAGCTGCACTGTACTTACAGATAGGCGCCTCGTTAGCGTCTTTTATTAGAGGCGTGGCTTCAGGAACTGGAGCTGCGTGTGAAAGTGTGCTACGTAACAAAGTGAATCAGGTCGTTTTTGTGTCTCTTGAGAATGAAAGAGAATCATCCGCTCTTTAGCTAAAGCTTGAGAGAAAACTACTCTACTTTTTAATGTGGCGACCTCGAGCTAATTCGTTCTAATGTGGCAAACTCATCTCATGCTAACTCGTTCTAATGAGGCTTACTTTGGCTAATTTTTGCCAGCTTTTACGTCAGTTTCAGTTTTTTTTTTTTTTTTTTTTTTAATTGGGATATCAATTCCAATTCATATATCTTGATTTTTTTTGTGCTGTTTTAAAATGTTACCTTTGGGGTTGGAGTGTCATCACGAAAAAACAAAAATTGCGATACAATTTCGCAATATATGCAAAATTGTTTTCATTCTTGTTGTAAAATCAAGCCACTGTCCATGATATTGCTCTGAGAAATCTCCCTCATGCAAGTCGTCACAGTTTACGAAAAAAGGAAAGCATACGTATTCTACAAACGATTGACAATGACAATATTTTGACAGTATAAGCAGTTGCTCTTCCTTCATTTCCTTCGCACACATTTTCTCCGTTTGCTGAAAGATTTCCACACAGAGGCAGATAATGCTGCGATTCCCGCGGCTCACAAACATTACTGCTGGTTGTAAAGATGGAGGATATCATTTCACAGCTTGTGTTCCCAGACAAATGGTGATTATGTAGAAGACAGTCTTCTGTAGTATAACTGCAGACGTTTAGAGACAAAAGTATAGACTACAGATATAACGAGGCCAAAAGGCAAAGGTCCAGAAGGTCACAAAGATCTGGCCCGTCTTGGTTTTCTGGTGGTGGTTTTCTCCAGAGGTGGACAACGTTTTAGGGACTATTATTATTATTATTATTATTTCTCAAAAGGCAAAGGGTAAGGAGTGCTGCGTGGTACAAGCGTGTAAAATGACTAAATTGACTTTCCAGGTAAAAGGCAAATTGTGAAGATTTTAGAAAATCAAAAAAATCCAAGGCATTCGTGGTCAATAGTTTAGAAAGTTTAAAAAGCCTTTATATTCTCATTGGCAGTAGATTAAAATGCGTGTTCAACCTAGCTTGGCCTTCTTCAGGGTGCAAACATTTTAGGGAGTAGTTTTAGGGACTTAAGTGGACCTACTTCCATCTGTCTAAAATCAGTGTGCAGATTAGATTACATTTACACATAGAATGGTTTACTGTTACACATAGAAAGTACGATATTATGCTAAAGTTAGAGATTTTATACTTACTTCTTGCTTCTTTATTATGCTAATGTTGGAGATTTTAGATTTGCTTCTTTTCACTATAGCTAGTGATTTTTGCTACTTGATTCTTCATCATGCTAAATGTATTGTTTTTATTTGAGTTATCGTTCTTTTATCTTGTATTGTGTGCTCCTTATTCCCACTGTTCTGTGACTGGTGATGCAACACTGACATTTCCCCACTGTGGGACGGATAACGAATCTCTCAATCTTAATCACTCCAACTTTTGTTTCCAGAATCTTTCTAAATACTTATACAAGCAATCCACCTGCTGAAATTTAGCTGTGCAAACTTTGTGTATTCATTATCAATTTGATTTATTTATGATTTAAAATTATATTTTAACTTTATTTTTGTATGTGATTTAATGTCAAAAAGAAAAATGGTGGGGTGCCATTTACAAATTTATATTGTAATTGAAGAAAAGCCAAGACCAAGTAATTTTTGGCTTATAGGTTCAATACATTTGTGTAGTGTCTGTTCAAAAATGAAATAAAATCTCTCATTTTAGCATGACAAAGAAGCAAGTATGAAATCTCTAGCTTTAGCATAATAAAGAAGCTGTTGTTTTTAATGGGATTGAGTTCAGTCCAATGTCTGTTCTGTTCCAGAGAATTTGGTTTTTCTCTGTCTGCACAACTTTGGTTGATTAACATAAACTATTAAACTACAATAAATATATAGATATACTGTATAGTTACCACCCTTTGTCATCACCCTGAACCAAGATTCCGGGTCCACCCTTACCTTTCTTCCTCTCCTGGATTAAAACTCTTTTGGCGCTGTAGTCTGGATTAGCCTCCAGCTAGACTCATGTCACCCCGCTCCCTGTGGACCAATGGCTCCTATGCGTTTGTTTGTTTTGATTGCATTTCCTGTTTATCTAACTGTTTGATTCTCTGATCTGTTGTTGGCGATGAATCAACCAAAATACATAAATGGAATTGATTTGAACTGAAACAGATAAGATAAGATGACATTTAGTTGATCTCACAATGGAGAAAATTATCTGGCATAAATAGGGTGTGCAAAAAGACAGGAATTGTGCTTATATGCAAAAAAGGAAAACCAACTGTTTGTGTGTATATACAGAGAAATGGTGACACGTGGAGACATATTCATAATTGAAGTGACACATTATGGCTGTTTGATCTCACCCCAGGCCCGGATTGTCTGTCACATCGTGTTGTGACAGATCTCGCGGGACCAGGGAGCAGGTGTGAGAAGGCCTCCTCCTCGGCTTCCCATAGGTGTCACCCCCGTGTCTCCCTCAGGTGTCACCCGTTCCACCTGGCGTGTGAACACTCCGCCGGGACCATAGACGCGAGGTGAGGTGACTGCTCTGGTGAAGGTGCAGAGGACAAAGGCTGGGAGATAATTGGCTTCGTTCTGTGGGTCTAAAGGTTGGCGTTCTGCCTTTAGAAGAGGGCATGAGAACGGCTTTTATCCATTGTTCCGGAAGAATAAATGTTTACTTACACTTAGAATCCCAGGTACCCTAAGAACTATCTACAAAAGGAGAAAATACAGTAATTCAAATTCATAATAATAATAATAATGCATTGGTTTTATATAGTCAAAGATGTCATTATTCATTCACTCCATACACGGTGGTGAAAAACTACTCCTGTAGCTACAGCTGCCCTGGGGCACATTGACAGAAGCAAGGCAACCAGTATGTTACTATTCACACACACACCAGACTCATTCTAGGCAATGTGGGTGAAGTGTTTTGCCTAAGGACACAAAAGCAGTTTAGCACTTTACAGCCGCAGCCGACCCACTGTGGCACCTGATGTTGCCAGAGGTCTCCCATCACGGCACTAGCAGCTTTTTTGGGGGGAAAGGTTAGAGTTGGAGACCCTTGATCTACAGGAAGGATTATTGGGTATCAAATTTTCAATCCACAAAAAATGCATGTCTTTCTGGGCTCTGTCACATCTTCAGATCAGCTTTTTCAGGCAGAATCGGCCAATCAGCCCAAAGCATCAACATTGTGTCTCACTGGGCTGTTTCTTACAAGTATGCAATTGATGCCATGTTTTTTATAAGATGAAGACATTTTTTGGTCTGATTTGTTCCCAACATTTTACAAGGAAACTTCTGTTGGGACGAACTGTACGGATTATTTATGAAACAGAAACATTAGCTACCCCAGCTTTAAATCTTTTAGAGCTAAATCTTACCAAAGCTAACAACAACTATATTTAGAAGCAGCAGTTTTATAGAACCTTTTGTTCCAAAAGGGACGAATCGCACATAGCAAAAGATGATTTAATATGAATTCATAATTAAATAAGCTTAAATCAAGTGCTTTTCAAGTGTACATTCTGTCCTTCATTTTTCATTCCAAGGGAGACATTTCTTGAATCTTTTTAAAACGAGATCATTTTGCTTGTCCCATTGGCAAATCTTGTTAAGAATGTGCTTGAATTAAGACCCTTTTTGGCCAAATTTTAGCCATTTTAATCTCTTTTTGCAGAATAATACTTCGTTTACTGGTCATACATTGGGTCTTTCCTCCTCCTCTTCCTCCTCCTACGCATGCAGGCAGGACTTCCTGATCCCCGTCCCGCTCTCAGATGCTCGTTAATCTGCCGTTCGCTATTTTTACCCCAAGGCCCCGCCACACCCCCCCAGGCTCCTCCACTCCTCACCCTCTCTCTCTTTCTCTCCGTCCATCCTTCCGTCCAGGACACTCGGCTTTACCTCCCAATTAGCGCCTCCCGACCGCTTGCATCTCCTCTCTCTGGTCTTCTTCCGTTTTGTTTGCGCGCTGTCGGGCCGGTGATGTCTCCTCCGGGAGCCGCCGTAGGGGCCCCCTGGAGGGAGCGGTGTGAAGTCGGAGGGCCCTTCTGTCGCCTGCGGGGTCTGGCTCTGGTCCCTGGGCTGCGGCTTTTTTGGGAGACAATGTTATGGTGGTAAAAGAGGTGGAGGTGTTCAGGGGTGCGCTGGTAAACAGGAGAGAGGTAAAAGAAACAAAGGACGATACAGGTTTGTTGTCGTTGATGGGAAACATTGGTGAAGAATAACTTTCTGAAGAATAAATATATACTTACTGTAAAACCTGGACACCCAGAATTCTGAAACTTCTAGAACAACATTTGGACTGCTCCAAAATCTGAGAAATTATTAGCTTTTTACCAGTTTTATTAAAAGCAAGTCATTTATTTATGGTTTATACCCTTACTGACCCTTACTCATTTACTCATTGGTGAAAGTAACAGAAAAGAAGCATAAAAAGGCGGGTAGAAATCCTCAAATTCAAAAGTGAAAAAAAAATTATTTCATAAAAAAATATTGGCAAGTTTTGAACACCAAGAATGCACATGCAATGAGTACTAACAGGGAATTTACACAGTAGGCGTAAACAGCGCGTACGTGTTTACCTCGCGCTCTCTGCGCGTAACATTTTTTTGGAGTATCTACACAGGCCGTGCGCGCAGGTCCGCGTCTTCTGATGCTGTCCCTGTGTAGTCTATGGAGTAGTGTAGAGGACAGTACGGGCCAGAGGACTGATGTAGAGCAACACAAATCACATGCATGTGTTTGTCGTCATGGTCTCTGTGCGCTGGTTTGGCCAGACGCAAGACTTTATGAAAGAAAAAAAACGATCCGTCATACGCGCGTATAACGCTAGAAGTGTAAATTCCACTAGGTTCCACTATTTGGCTGCTTTGGAGAAAGAAAAAAATCCCATGTCTGCTGGTGAAACCGCACATGTCAAAATAGACAAAAATATTGATGATGATGCTTTGTGATTGAATAACTAACTTCTAATGAGTGAGTATAGTGAGTGCTTCCCAACCTTGCGTACCCCGAGAGTATGGTTCCACGTAAAATAGAATAATTGGTGGTAACATGGTAATATGGGCTATCATGGCAATAGCTAATATTGTCAACAAAACAACCACATTCCGTAATTGCTGGACCATAATCCCATCCCAGGGGTGTAGTTTATGTTTATGTGAACAGTGCAGTCGACACAAGAGATGCACCAAATACACAAGACGAGGACAGACGCCAGAAGAGAGTTTATGGACTTATTATTTTGTCTCAATCCAGTATCAGGAGTAATAGCTTGCACGTGTATTGTCAAAATAGATGAATGAGTCCCGACTTGGAGGCTAACAGTGAAGGTAGCATGCTAACGTGATGTAATGTCTGCCTCGTCCTCACCTCTTCATGAAAGTGAGTCATCAATCAGCTTCGTTTTTCTCCATCAGCTGTTGGTTTGCTCATGTATTACAAAACCTCAGGCTTGTACTCATATGTGGATTAAATAATTTTTTAATTTTTTTAACTTTACTTACAGGTTTGATTAATAGCCCAGCGAGTACTGTACCTTTTTCTATCGTAACTTAACTTAACTTCAGTGTATCATTCAGCAATAACAGGCCTTCTTTACTTTTGTTCCAGTTTGGGTTCAGTCCACGCATGTATAGTCATTTTATTCATAAAGCCTAAAACTCAATTACATCACAGCAATCCAAATACATCTAAAAACATGAGCTTTACACAATCTTTCCAGAAAGAAAGCCATGGAGTGCTAAAAAAGTACAGGCTAATAAGTCATGGCCCTGACAGACCAGTTCTCGTTTGGTCTTTACCGCCTCGCAAAAATATGTTTGTTCCAGCCTTGTGCCTCCTCTGCTTAATAAACTAAATATAATATACATTGCGTTATCGAATTAGGTTGAATTTGAACACCTAAATGCATCTGCTTTTAAACACAGCCTTTGGGGTCAGTGGTAATTAAATCAACAGATGTACAAAAGTAGATTAAAAATAAATTCATCACAACATAAACAGTCTGGTATAAGCATCACATTACACAGCATTGTACAGTATTCTATGAGTTGTGTGAATACAACAGGCAAAAATAAATGTATTTCAAGCTGCGATACCTCAAAAACCTACCTTTCAACCAAAAACTAAAATCTAACTAATTTCTCACTCTCAATTTCGCATATATGTTTTGACTTGTGACACATCTGACCAAAGTACACCTGAGACTTGTTCGTACCATTTAAATCTTGAAAGACTCAAGACGAAGATTGCATTAAAATATGAATTGTCAAGATTCATGAAATAACAACGGCAGATTTACATGCTAAATGTACAATTAAACCAAACATGGGGAGGCGACATTTCAGATTTTATGCAGCTACAATCTGGAACAGTCTTCCTGAAAATGTGAGACAGGCTTTTAATCCAACAATGTTCAAATTCAGGTAAACAAAACAATAGTTCAGTTTATCTGTACACACAACCGTCTTGCTATTAGTTATAGTTTTAATGCCTTCTTCTCTTGTTTGAATCAGCACTTTGAGATGCCTTGTGTATAAACTGTGCTATACAATTAAACAGGATAACCCCTTTCCGCAGTCATAAAATCATCTGAAGTCCAAATTCATCCATCAACTTGTGAGAGCCTGAGACGTCTTCTTTAATACACCCCACATATTGTCTTTTCATCTCTTCCCAAAAATAGCATCCTTGCCTCTGCTTTCTCCCCCCGCCCTGAAATGAACTCCTCCGCACCTCACCCCGTCTCTGGCTAATCCCCCCACCCGTCTCTGTCCCCCGCCCCTTGATCCCCCTTCAAAGACACATCCCGCTGCCCGTGACACCAGCCAAATCTGCGCAGAGGAAGTGAATCTTTAGTGCAGACTAATTTCCATTGATTGCCTCCAGACAGGCTTAGAGCGGACCAGAGCTGTTCCCACACAGGGCTGGCTGCTCCGTCTGCACTGCCGCAAACACGGGAGATTTATCAGGCTGGATTTAACTCACATTTAAGTTATTATTCTAGATTTTGTTGTATCAATTTGGATAGATTTGTTATAGTCGATTCAATTCAATTCTCTGTATTTGCAAAACTTCATAGTCATACCAGTCATACACATTCTATTTGTAAAGTTGGTGGGTGTTTTGTGAAAGGGAACTCCAGGAAGCTACATTACAGTAGCTTATAGTCGGGGCCCCAAGTGGCGACAGTGGCTCAGTTGGTAGAGCATTGGCCTGTGAGCTCGAAGGTCGTGGGTTCGAGCCCACTGCGAGACCTTTCCGCCGACTCCACTGATGTCGGCTGTCGTTGTGTCCTTGGGCAAGACACTTAACCCACTTTGCCTATAAGGAGCGCAAAAGTCGCTGCTTGCCTTGATTTGTGTATGTGTATGCATTAAACGGAAATTTCCCCATTGTGGGACAAATAAAGGACCTTCTTCTTAAACATTATGCATGTAAAACAATTGTGACAATTTATTAAGTTTATTAAATCCTAAACCCATTTCTAGGCATTTTACCCATTCATAAGTCTTTAAAGTCTGTACTCTTCAGTTCTATTTCTGGAACTTATTCTGCTGAGTTGAGTTGAATGTTTATTTATATCGAGTCAATGTACATCTAATATTATCAAATGTCACTATATTTTCTATCAACTCATTTGCTAACAATTAATTATGATAATATTGTACATTATTCAAACTCGAAATGGTGTGTGATGTAGAATAGTTAAACTCCGATAACTGCTGCCACAGAGGTTAGTTTTGCTCTGGTTTCAAGAGAGCTCGGAAATGGGACATGGACCAAAAGTTTACATTTTGGAGGTGATCCGTTTCACAACCTGGATCAGGGATTATATTTAAAGCTGTGGTACCTTATTTTCAAACCACCAAAGAATGGAACTATGTGATAAAATATGTCTTACCTATATGTACAGGTCCTCGCTGTAGTTTGCTTCCATCACTAGTTTTCACATGTTTGCGTTTGGCTTCTATCATAGCTTTCGATCAGCTTTTTCAGGCAGAGAAGTGAAAAAGAGAGGACCAATCAGCACTCAACTCAAAAAGTCCAATAGTGACTCATAGGGCTCTTTATTACAAGTATGCCAAGAAGTATAGTTCTAAGATGATGAAGACAGCACGTTGCGATCTGATTTGTTCAAAATATTTTACTTTTACATATCTTGGTACAACCAGCTTTAAATGTAGACATTCAACCCATATCAAGTATGAGTCCTGTATAAATGTATTAAATACATTTAGAACTACCGGTACTTTAAAATCAACGTGTATCTCAGTGCAAGTGTATTTTGAACCTATAGGAAAATTATACGCAGGTAAATGAGACGTAAGCAAAACAAAACGACAAACAATAAATGAATAAAAAACACATAGAACACAAAAAATTTGCTTGTTTTTAATTAATCTAACTGAAATAAGAAAAATGGGTTTTAAAGTATGATATGAGAAAAAATCACCATATTTTCTGAAATAAATATGTTTTCACAATCCTTAATTCATTTTCCAGCTGCAAAACAAATTCTATATTAAATTATATTATGTGATACTTGTCTGGTGCACTCTGGGGCACTGTACATCTATTCCACTATATATCTATTCCAATGTGGTTTAGCTGCAAATGGCAAATAAACTGAATCTGATGTAATGTAAAACAAACCTGGCGATACAGTATTAAAATGAAGACAAAAATCCAGCCATACAAAATCATTTGCAAACACATTTTTTGTAGTCTACGCCAAAACACCTCCCTATAGCAAAAGGGGGGAAATATGAACCAAGGCAAGGCTTTTATCTTCCACCCCTCCCTCTCTCGCTTATTATCAAACAAATGCAAAGAGAGATGGCCATTGACAGCGGCGTGCATAATGACTGCTGGCTGCGTGAAATGGATTAATAAATGATGTTTGTGGAGAGAGGGAGAGAACGGGGGGAGGTACTTCTCTCTACAAGAACTGGCCCAGTGACACTCGGCGGTAGCTCCAAAACCCTCCGCCGGAATCTAAAGCATCCTCTCCGTGAAATGCGTAGTAAATGAAGAGGTAGGCTGCTTAAAATGTGAAGCGGAGTGCACTACAAAATCCATTACATGATGTTTCATTGATTCGATGAAGCTGGGTGTGCTGCTATTACCACTGCTGCATGGGTTTGGGAACGGCGAGTTTATAAAGTACGGCTAAATATAGTGCGGTGTCCAGATGCTAATTTTAAGGTATTATTTAGGTTAGAAGAAATGCCTTGGGTTGGATTGTGTTGACCATACCTGCCTGTCTTAGCTATACACTGGGTTTACATATGGGGGAGGGACATTTAAGGACATTTATGGACATTTATGGACATTTATTCACATTTATGGACATTGTTCATCCCACTCCCTATATAAATCGATGACTATGTGTTTGTTATTATTATCAGTATTACAAGTGTTCAAACCGTTTGATTTTCTGATCTGTTGTTGGTTAATCGACAAGTCCTGATTACATTGAATTGAAATTGTATTGACATTCATGGTGTATATTGGACAACAGTAGTTCTACAGTAGTAGATTCCTGTTTTAATCTTTTTTATTATTTCACCCATAGACTTTGTTGCAGAGCTCCATTCTGTCTTATTGTGCGTTTATGTGAACAGTAGAAATAGCCTTACATGATTAGAGCCATTGTCACACTTACTATTTTTTTGACTTTTGAGTTTTTGTATGGAAATGCATCGATTGTAAAAACAGACTGGACTTACCAGAGTGCTTTTATTATCAGGAGTCAACTGTGTGTTAAAAACCTCTCGTTATCAAATCATGTTGTAATCGTAGCTTAAAACAGCCGTCTCTTAAAATGTGGCGGCTGCAATTTATATACAGGTGCACTTTATAGTCCAGAAAATATTGTATATGAGCATTGTGTAACCATGGGGACTTATCTTCAGATCCTGATGCTCGGCTTGGTCAAGACTATACAGGACCTGGTGGATTTTTACCTATAGTGGCTGGTGGGGAGAAACCGGAGCGCCCAGAGGAAAACCACTACCTTTTTGCTGTTAATCATCAGTACTTGCATGACAACTGCTTTGACACAAAATTCAAATTTCACATTATATCCATACCAGGAAGCTGATTTGTGAATGAAAAATGACATTAAATATCTTTTATTGTTATTTGTTGGTATGTAGATCTTTTATAATGGCATAATATGGGAGAAAATATTCTGTTATTTCTTCAGCTTAGCAAGAGTTTGTGTGTGTGTGTGTGTGTGTATCTCTCTCTCTGTGTGACTCAGTGTGCGCGTCTCTCTCTATGTGTGTATGTGTGTGTGTTTACGAACATACATAAGAACACACATACACACACAAGGCAGAAACCACAAAATAAGAAATTGTGTACATTCCTTTGAATTCAGCCAACCATCAGAACACAGGCAGCAGAAATCCAAAACTCATGGATCGAAAGTATCGCCAAACTAAAAAACTCAAAGCTTTTACTTTTATTGACATCCAACTGGGAAATCAGCAACCTCCCAAAATCCTCAAGCGAGATTTCTCACTTTTGATCCCCCCGGTCGGGTTAGTTTGAACTCGGGTTTGGACCTGCTTTGAAAACGCATTAGCCTAATGTCATCTGGATCTGTGTGTGTCCGCAAAACTGGCGGTCGGAGCACCCAGCCGGTCTCGCGCTCGCTCTTTGTCTCCTTTAGAGCCAGATTAGGCAGCAGCTTGATCAAGAGGTCTTAAGAGCTTCATTTTGAAATCGGGATCAATAGCGGCTAAGACGAATTGAGCCAGGGCTGGGGCAGGTAGCGCTGATTCAATTGAGGCTAATGACTTGTGCAAAGCTTGTTAGCCTCCGACCACGGACACACAACCGTACGCGCTGATATACTGTATGTGTGCGTCACAGCTGGACATTCCTGTTGCATTGGATTTCAATAACTGGGATTTACAGTGAAATAGATACAATGGCAATAAAATAAATTCTGATTTGTTCTGAGTAACAGCAAATCACAAACTGAGAAATGTATTTGACTCTTGGTGCAAAAAAGTCTTAAAAGTAAAAATAGAATAAACCATGCATGACAATTAGCTAAAAGCCGATGGAGAAAAACTAATCCAATAGACTATTTTAATCAAAGAACTCTGGTGAGCTCCTATTTTGACAACACAATTCCTACTTAAAACGTACTAAAAAATATGAAGTCCACAAACTCTAACAGTCCTAATCACATACACACAACTTCTGTGTATTTCCTGGCACTTCGTCTACTGTTCACATAAACACACAGAGACAAAACTGTGTATATCCAATTGATAGTTTTGGTATAATTCCAAATAGCTAAAACTTATACTGTAAGACTTTGTGTTGTTGCTCTTTTCAAGCACAGGATTTAACACACTGCTATAACTTCTGGTCATGTCCAGCTTGTTAGCTTTGGGGGAACTCTTTGTTCATTGTTTGCATTCCTTTGTCCATGTTCATTGATAAAGTGTCTGAGCTGTCTGTGCAGCACTGGGGAGAGACATGAACAACTGAATTAACATCCCGAACTTAAACTTAGGACAAAAACTTCAAGCATTTCTTTTTAAAGTGACGAAAACTCTATGGACCATGATTATTCAATACATTTTACATTCAATACAAAAAAACAGTTTTAGTTTTTCATTACATTTATTAAAAGTAGGTAATGAATTCATTATGTTTTTTCAAATCTTCTAAATCTAAAACTAGTGACTATAACTGAAATACCATCCATCCATTTTCTGGTCCAGAACCAGTCTAGGGTCGAGATAATTTCATAAACATAATAACATAAAACTAAACTACATGTTGATACAGAAAAAGTCACAAAGTTATGAAGACCACAAACGTACATAAGCGCAGCATTTACACTTCCAAAACAAAAAAGCCATCAAGTTACAGGGATAAAACCATTATAGATGAAAAAATAAAAAATAAAGTTATCTATGTAAATAAAATAAAAATTGAGAGGGTAACATTTGTAAATTCCTCTCTTTATTATTTATTCACTATACACCATCAAAAAACATATAGTGACGCCTTCAAAAACGCCATTAAAAAACAAGTCCTCTGACGTCCGCTGTTGTTGTGATGTTTTGAGCCGTTCCAAAATAAAACAATTTGACTTACACAACACGGCTGCACTAACTCCACGCTGATAAACATGTTTGTATCCGTTACCACGTCAACACCGTGACGTAGGGAGAGGTCAATCCGAACACATGTTAAAGACCCCGTTAAAACCTGCCCTTGTTTTTTTCGTGGTTCGAGGCGGTGCCAACACGGGAGTACCCATCCTCCCTCCAATGGGCTCCTTGTCTCTGTGGTGCTGAGGCTGAAACCAGCACTGGAGTACCGGGCCCAAAGGAGTAAACCAGGATTAGCCACGGATTGTCCAGGATTACTTGGGCTGGAGGGGGATTAGGTGTGATTGCCAGTTTAGGGAGGGGTAAGCTCGGGTCGAGACTGTACGTACGGGCTAATGTGTGTCCATGTGTAAATACATTCAGTACGGTCACGGTTACGCAATACTGGGCCCTGGTTTCAGCGACTTCTTGAGTGTTTTTGGGAAGTTTACACCCCTTTCCAGCAATGTCTGAATTATCTCTAAGGGCAGATTACAAAGATTATGAATGATACACTTTTATTAACATTATTTCATTATGCTGGAGTTGGAGATTTTAGATTTGCTTCTTTATTATGCTAAAATTATTTTATTTGATCTTATTTTAGTGCTATTGTGAGTTATGGTTAATTTCTGTTGTGTGCTCCTCGTTCCTCCTGTTCTGTAACCGGTGAAGCAAGTTGCAACACTGACATTTTACCACAGTTATCTTTTTTGCTTTTTGTAAGAAAGAGCCCTGGAGACATCATTTGACGCTTAGAGCAGATTGGCTGAGTGAAGGTGGTCCTCTCTTTTTGTGTTTTTATCTGAAAAAGCTGACGAAAGATGTGACAGAGGTTATACAGACATGTGAAAAATTGTGATTGAGCCAAGGTGCTAGTTCAATTCAATTCAAATTATTTTTGTATAGCCTTAAATCACAACAGCACTTGTCGATTCGCCAACAACTGATCAGAGAATCAATCAGAGTTAAAGTTTTTTAAAGTTAAGTGTACAAGCCTTTAATTACAAATTTTGAAAAAAGAAATTGCAAAAAATAAGGTCTGCTTCTGACAAAATATAATGTTAGTTCCCAAAAAGGTTCACAAACTTCCTGCCGAAAAGTCTAAAGTCTCGTAAAAAGGTGGGGATAGGTGGTAGTGGAAGACAGAGATTTTCTGAGCACGGCAACCTCGACTGAGGCAACAATACCGGATCATTCAAACATTTTATAATTGATTTTAATTAACTCTATTCCCTGGTCAGGAGTTCATAAAAGTCTGTTTTACATTTTTATCACCTCCTAAAAATGTTTTCATTGTAGGTAATGTTGTGTCTCTCTGCCTTTGTAATGTAATGGGTGTATATGGAATTCACATTGGCAACTGTATGCAACATTACAACATGGGAATATCCAGATAATCTCCATCTGAGATTTGACACACATGTTAGTAGCTATAGCCCCTCGTTAAAAAATCATAAAAAATCTTTTATCTCTGCCCAATTCTCACAGAACCCACATGTGACACTCGTTAGGACATGAAGAGAGAGAAAAGGGCCCAAAGGGTTGCATCATGCTGTTTTCCAAGTGATGCAAACCAGATCATTGTGAAAACCTAATTAGCATTAGCTAGCAGACCAGAGAACAAGGGGCAAAGACATGTGAGAATGGATTTACTGTAGATCTGCTAAATTATACTGTACTGTCCTTTTCACTGTCAACTGTATGTTTAATACAACCTCAACTTTGATTATTTCATCCATAGATAGGCCACACTTGAATATAAACTGCAAGTTTTCATGTTGTAATGTAAAAATTAACTAACAGCTGATGGAGTAAAATCAAGTGGAATTCAAACTATTTTGACAATAAAATTCCTTTTTTAACTTGATGTCCACAAACAAACACCAGCTCTAATCACATAAAAACAAGCCGTATTTGCTCTTTCTGCTATTCACATAAACACACCGGGAAGCAGGAATGTGTGCTTCGTCATCAAGTCTAGAGATCAACGGCTGATAGAGCTGTGTCCAAATCGCTTCCTGCACCACAGGGGGAGCTCTAACATTAATACTGTACATACATTGACCGCATTGTTGTAAATTTCGAGTACAAATAACAATTAATAATAATAATCAGGGCTTATAATACTGTACTTGGAAGTACTGTACTTCCAAACAAATCACTAAAATGTATTCAGTTCGAGTTTATTGTTGTTGAAGCAACAAGGATCAATGTGTGTCTATATTCTCAGAAATACTGCGCCTTTGAACAGACAGCAAAATGTTTTTTTTAATGATTTTGGCATAATTATGTTTGTGTACATTTGAATTAGGAGTTGTCAGCTTTAAATATACTGTTAACACAACATGCATAATGTGTTGAAGAAATGGATTCAGTTGGAATATACAGTACCTACCATAATTAGGTGGCTCTAAAAATACACAAAAATGCATAGTTTGCCTGCTAGCGAAAGCTTTGTGTACTTTTTCCACTCCAACATGCACTCAGTCAATACCAACCAACAATACCCTTAAGTTACTGCAAAAAGTCTCCGGTGAGAAGCATGCATTGCGGCTAGACCGATGTGCGCGTCCATGGACCATTAGCTGGCTGCTGGACTGGCTCTCCCCCAACTCAGCTGCCGAGGCATTTGCCAGGGTCAACTCAGTCACTGTTTATGTATGATATACTGTGGAGAGAGCCGCGGAAATAGCCAAGTATTACCCGTACAAGCAAAGACCGAGGCAGGGGTGTCCTTCCTCTCCTCTCCTCTACACCCCCACCTCTCCTGCTGGATGCACTGGCCCAAAGGTACGCAGGCATAGGGGATTTAGCAGCAGGGGAATGGCAACTCAGCTTTCAAATGCATTATTCTGACAAGTAAATACGTACTCCAAGGCACAGTGAGTTGTTGAACTTGACATAAGGGGCTCAAGGCTCAAATGGTAATCATCTGATGGCAATCCAACACCATGTCGTAATTTAAGAATTCTGTGACTGTCTTGCGTAAGTTTGCAAATCTTTAATTTTGTTCATCCTGCTTTTTATTAAATCAGGATTAGAAGGGTTTTCTAAAGCATAAGATGTCTTTCTTGTGGAAACACACATCTGCTGTGTAAAAATAAAGCTTAAAAAACAATTGATCTTGCCACAATGCATGCTAGTCTATGTGGGTGCAGAAATCAGGGGTGGACGACTTCTCGCTGATCTTATTCCATTCAACTTAATTTGTTTTATTGTTGTATAGTTTTAAATCACAGCAGCAGTTGTCCCGCGTGACTAGATCAGAGAATCCAACAGTTGAACTCAGGAAATACAGTAATAAAAACATATAGGAGCCATTGATCCATAGTGAGGGGGATGACCAATGTCCATAAACGTTACTAAACAAGCATCAGTGTGCCGTATCATCACTGTCCTTAGCACCTCCTGGATCTGCAAGGAAAATAAAAACAGTGGGAAACTTCAGGGAGGCCCAGGGATCCGCTCCCACACATGGGCAGACTGTAGCTCCAGGACTCAGGCTGTAGAACGAGGAATCGAAGGGGAATGCAGATCTCTGAATCTGGGTAAATTTATCCAAAGTGTAGATACATTGATCATTTTATAGTATAGCTGTCATTTCTCCAAAGTTATACAGCTGATGCTTAGTTTGCTGAGGCTTGTGAATGCCTTGCAGCCTTCAAATCACTGTTATTTGGTTTTGTGTCTTGTGGATTATGATAAAAATAGACAGACGGAGAAAATGACAGTTTGTGGTCATGTAAGGATTGAAAACATCACTCAAAGTTATTTTAGGTATAATGTGGTTCTTTCATCTAATTATTTAATTTTTCATCACCTACATCAGGGGTCTCAAACACGAGGTCGAGTCTGGGTAAAGCTAAGTGGCATTCAGGGGTGTATTAATCACGTGTCCATAAGGAGTGGATGTCCAATGTTCATAAACTTGCAGGACTAGAATTTGACCATAAATACTGCACAATCTATTTCACTTTCCGCACATCCAGCAGATTAGCTCCTGGAGTGATACATACAGTATACCCCTGCTTCTCAAATGGTCCCACCAAAAGAGACAAAAACTGGAAAACAAAGATCCAAGAGTTTGTGGAAAGTTTGTCTATAGCTCACCATTTGTATTTGTAATATTTTTACAATCGAGAAAGTATTTTGACCATTTTTTTTCTTTTTTTTCATTGAATGAGTTGAGATATAATTTAATCTATATTACTATGAATAAAGAAGATACAGCTGCTGGAAATACAACTGGACCAAAGGCAATGGAGTATTGTAGACTGCTGGGTTTAATATTGTGTACTTTTTAATTATTACTTTTTGCGTTTGATCAAAAAGTGAACATAACATACGGATAAAAATAGCTTAAAAATGATCTTTAACATGCCATATTAGCCCAGACTCTCAATGGGGGCCGCACTGACATTAAACTTGGATGTCCACTAGGGGGCAACAAGATACATTTCGAGACCTATCTATTTGAATCTATACAAAGTGCTGTAAACTTTGAGCAGTTTGAAAAGCCAACCTTTCGTCATCCGTAATTCAATATTATAAGGGTAAAAAGCTATCTTTAGAGCTTCAGAAATTACCAGTAACATATTGACCTTTACGTGTGCGCTGTCTTTGTGCAGTGGTGAAGCAAAGGCCACGCAGGGAAGTGAAAACCTCATTATGGACATTATTAGAGAAGCTCATGTGTTGAATGGACGATGCAAAATATCATGCAAAAATATGCTTTTTTTGTTGTTGCTTTTCTCCAGTTTTATCCATTCTACGGATGGAAACAGAACTGAAGTTGTTTTTAGATCCATCCATGCCAACTTCTAGCACAGATATATATCTCTGTCCCTTCTGTGTAAAAGCTCCTGTCTTGTTCCGTTTTCATTGGACCTGGGAAACTCTGAGATATCGAACTGTTCCTCAAGTTGGCCTGCAGTGTGTTCACTCGAAAGGACCTGGTGACAGATTGCCGCAGGTCAAAAGTAGAAACCAATATATACAATTAATATATTTATTATTTAAGAGAGAAAATAGAAGAAAACTTGCTCAAGACAAGGACATGAAAGAAAAGAGAAAAAACAAAAAAGACAATAACAAACAATAAAACAATAAAACACAATAACACAAAAAGACAAAAGAGACAAAAATGAAATCGGTGCCTGCATTACATACATGTTCACAAACACATATAAGCACATGCACACTTTTGTTCTATTATCACCATCTGCAAAACATACATGTTCACATACGCACATGATGCACACATTCACACGCACACTTTAGGTCTCTTGTCACAATCTGCACAAACGTAAACGCAACTTGTCGATGGCTAAGTCCCGCCCTATGGTGAAAGTTGCAGACCTTCCCCTCTGCGTCCTGGGCGTCAGTACAGGCTCTGCTCCAGTGGGTTTGGGTGCAGTAATTGTTGCATGGAAGCTGCCTCCTCCTCTCCTTGCGGCTCTGTGCGGCTAATCACGGCGCGGTGCAGGTAGAGCGCGGGCTGGGACTGCTGCTGATTGAGCCTCCCTGGTGGGTTGGAGGCAGGATTCTGACAGGCGCAGATAAAAGGCTGTTTGGAGTTGCCTGCAGCATCAAATAGCAACAAGCTACCTACCCCCCGCCTGCCCTCCCCCCTCCCTATATATCTCCCCACTCTTCAATTCTCCCCCACTTTCTTTTTTTGATTTCTTTCGTTAATGTTTTCCTTTTTTTTTTGTTGGTTTACCCTGTTGCCATGGTTACGCCCAGTCGGAGCCGTCGTGTTGTATCACCTGACGATGTAGTGTGTAGTCGCCTACGTCCAATAGTGGCCGCCGTCAATTTGCCTTGATTGTGTTGGTAAGAATAGAACATTATATATTTATAATAAACTATATAACTATAAATTATGGCTGTATTTGTGAAGCATATGTATATAGAAAGCATGAAATCTACTGAGGTCTTTCAAATAATGAATGTGACACTAGGACGGGGGTTAGAAAATAGTATAAAAGTGTACATATGTGTACTTTTATATATATTTATCCACCATACTTTTTTTTGGAATTTTTGCTATTCACAAAAAGTGAAAACTTTTGGTCATTTGGTTTGGTAGCTTAAAATCATTCTTGTGTTTTAAATGCATAAACCAGGGCAATTACATTTTCGTAAGGACCAGTTTTTGTGTGTGTGGCCATGTTAAGAAATACATGCAATTCTTTTGTTGATCTAAATTGGAAAACAATGACACCAGAATCTATCAGTACTAATATGAAGACCTTTTAGTTGCAAACCAGCATTGAAATAATCCTCAAATTTACATAACCAAGATATCTAAATATATTTTTTCATAGACAATGGGTGGATTTGATTTGCAGACTGAAGTTTATCAATCTACAGTATGTCTTTCAATAATAATACAAGAACAAATAATGAATTACCAATGTTGTCATAGTGATAAGCAATTTATAAAATATATATATATATATCTTTTGAATGGAGAAAAATAGGTCCTTCAAATATTGCATGAAACGGCAAACCGAAAACCCTGAATAGTCATCTCATTCAATCATGTTTTTTTTTCCCCCATTGTATTCCACAACAAAAATTCAACTATACATTGAATACATCCACTGGGCAAATCTCCAACCACTCCAACCGTAATAAGCAGTCATTTTAGTACATCGAACCGAGCTGAGCAATTTGGAACCCGCATGTAAATACACACGGCATAATTCCATCTACCTGATCTCAAGTGCACCCATAGCTACGTAATGTTGCAAATGTCTGCTAACCCGATGTTTTCAAACCACATAAACGCGTTCATAATCATCTTTTGGGGGCACACACGTGGTTTTGAGTGGCAGATTGGTCCAAATTACCAGTCCCCGATTCCACGCTGGGGTTGCAAGGTGTGCGCCACTTTTGCTGCTGAATGGGGACTGGAAGCAGGGGGGGGGGGGGACGCCAAGGCTCGCTGGAGGGCCACTTAAAAGCTACAGATTCCGCGGTAAACATTTTGCGAGAAAATCTATTACCTGCTGTTTGGAGATGCTGTGCTTTTCATGGTGCGCGTTTAGAACAATGGGTTTCTCCGCGGTCGGTCGGGCGGTCTGGCGGTCGGGACGTGACCGTGTGTGTGGCTCGTATAGGAGGAAGAGAGGAAGCACAACATAAACATGTGGAGATTTCATATTGGGGAGAGGTCTGTGTTTTTTGTCTTGTTCAGGTGCATAGATTTGGCCGTGCACCTTGGACATACTATTCAATTTCATTTCAATTCTATGTATTTTTATATGGCACTAAATCACTACAGCAGTCATCTCGGAGAACTTTACAAACTTGAGTAACCAATAACCGAACACATGGGAGCCATAGGGATTGGAATGACCATTGTCCATAAATTTCCTTGCGTTTTCTCGATCAAAACTGTCTTTTGACCCTTCTGCGTCTGCAAGGAAATCTCAAAAGAAATAAATAGATAAACAAATAGATAAATATTAAAAACAATCTACTAATAATTGGTTGTTTTGAGAAGCAACAATTGGAGTACGAGAGATTATTCTTATCAAATGGATGTGGTAAAGGGAATAAAACATGATTCTCTATTCAACACTATTATTTGTTTTATATTTAAGAGCAGGTGTCATAATCCCCATCACACCATCATGAGAGGGATCCCTGCTTAAAGCTGGGGTACCTAACTTTCAAACCACAATGACATGAAATGCTTCTCACTCAGACAATCCACTCAGGCCAACGTGTCAAATAGTGACTCACAAGGCTTGTTCTTACTAGTTTGTAAAAGTGAACAGGTTTTCCGACACTGTGGTTGGACGAAGCAAACACACACACACACACACACTCACACACACACTGGCCCCAACACTCTCTGACCCTACACCTCTCTCCCATTGTTTGCACTGTGCTTAAGTCCTCACTCCTCCACATACTTCTCCAGCTCATCATTTAAATTCCTTTATTTTTTCTTCCATAATGAAGAAACAATGTTATAATTCCTTTACAACAACATCTTTGACATCAACCTTTCACAGTTAAATCATTTCTTTTCAAACAACCAATTGAAAAGTAAATGCAACTCTTAAGAACTTTCTCTAATTATTATTCTCCTTTAGCTGCGTAGGCTGTATAAGGGATGTAATTCAATTATTTATCATAGAAGGTATGAATAGTTAATTTGCCAAAACAGAATTAGAAAAATGCTGGAAAGAGTGATATTACTATTCACTCTTTACCAAGCCGTTTTTCAAAAGCAAGATATGTTTTAGTGCCATACAAATAAAGTTTCACATCTTTCTTGAGCAAATTGGTTCAAAACATTTCAAAGATTATACAAGTTCCTTCTCCTCACCTACAAGTCCTTCCATAACCTGGCCCCGCCTTCGCTCAGCCATCACCCACACTAACCGCCGGACCTTGGGGGACATAGCCTTTGCCTTTGCCGCCCCAACCCTCTGGAACTCACTCCCACTGCCCACTAGAAACTCTGACTCAATACCAAACTTTAAATCAGTACTCAAAACCCATCTGTTCAAACAAGCTTCTCTGTTAACCGCATTTTTTATTTTATTTCCCATGTGAAGCGTCTTTGAGTGTCCAAAAAAGCGCTATGCCAGATTGATGTATTATTACCATTATTATAAGTATTATTAACTAGAGCATCCCAACTTTTCGACACATTTTCAAAACTGAGATTTCTGTTTTTGCAATATACGGTTTCTGTCATTTATTACATTAACATCACCAGCAGTACATGCCTGAAAATCACCAGTTTTCCATAGAATTACAGCCTAAACCGGTTGAATTGGTACATAAACAAAATATGGACCAGCACAACACGCGACCACATCCTTCACCTTTGACTCTGAAAATGAAAAGCGTGTCTATAAAAACCGTGCATACAATCTCGTGCTGTTTGATCACAAGCAACCGGATTTGATATTGGATCCAAAAGTTATATGAGGTGATATGGACGTGGAATGGAGAGGGGTGAGACAGAGAGAGAGAGGTGAGAGGGAGAGAGTGAGCAATGTCGTGATCACAAGAAGCCAGGACTGAGAGATGAATGGGGCTGGGCTGGGGGGAATATTGCATGGGAGGCGGGGGAGAGAATGAAGATGGAGAAGGGCCGCAGATACCGGGAGACACAGATTGTGAGCTATGTGCGGGTAATAAACAAGACAGAAATAGATAGATATCTCCAGAGAGGAAGAGAAAAGTGGCCGATAGTGCTCACCTGGGCTTGTGCCATGAGGTGTCTGTATAACAAACAGTAAAGGGGAGAACGGACAGCCCTGTCTCAAAAAGTAGTCGGCCTAAACGTAATACTATTTCTTATTGAGGCGTTGAAATTAATGCCGAGAAGAGAATTAGAAAGTAAGTATGTAATAATTTTTGTTGTGGTGCAATTAACAGACAGAGGTCACCCAAAGTGCTATACAATGTTAGTTGGAAGTAGTTTCCTAATTCCAGTTTATTTGCCATTTGTGCCCAAGCAGAAGGGTTAGGCTTTAAGGTTAATAATTAAATAAACTTATTTCTCCTAAACCTAATACCGAAATTGCACTATTTATTCAAATCCGAACATATTTAAACTAGTTCTTCAAAAACTGATGAAATAACAGGGACACAGCTGTCACTTATAATGTGTGTAATGAGTAAAATATTTAATTCAGATTAGTCCCGTTTCCACCTGCCCAACTTGGCCCTGCTCTACTCTACTCAGCTCTACTCGACCTGGTTGTGTTTCCATTACTCCTTTCTTCTGTAGTAGTACCTGCTTGGCCCTGATTATATTCAGGCCCACGTGGTACTTAGGGACTGCAGATGGAAACTAGCTGTTTAGCTATAATCTGGTGCAGAACATATCTGTCTTTGAGCTTAATGGCTTTGTACACTGTCTCTTCAAATAAAGACTAAACTAACTAACTAACTTAAGTGTTCTAACTGACAGAGATTGGCAAGAATGTTGTTGGAAGCCATGGTTACCAAGGAATCTCCCTGGACACTGGTTTGCTGTAGGTAGGTTGCTAGGATAAAGCACCAAATATTAAAAATAACCGGTGGAAATAGTCCGAATTGATGTAGAGTAGAGACGAGTAGAGTAGAGAAGAGTAGAGTAGAGAAGAGTTGAGGGAAGTAGAGATGGTGGAAACAGGGCCATTGCAACTTTAATTACAGAGGTAAATTAACTTTTGATTGGTATGCTAATTTTCCCAATTTCACCTGTATTTTCAGTCTAACTCTAGCATCATTAGTGTATACATTTGCCTCATGGGTCGCACCATAACGTAGCTCTTTGTGCACTCTCAAAAAGCCCCAATTGCAGGACAATCAAGTTCCGCAAACATTCTTTCAAAACTTGTCACAACCTTCCCCTCTTTCCCCATGTTCCATCCTCTCCCTTGACAGAACTTTCACAATATATAAAGCTTTGAGCCATGCTACTATTTAGCTCCAGTTTGAATAGACAGCAGTGAAAAGGTAAAATGTGTGAAGCTCGCGCTGAAAAGGAGCCGGTGTGAATAATGACACAAGGCGGAAAGACTTGGACGGACGCGCTGTACTTAAAGTCGCTTGGCCAGCTGAGATGATGTGTATCCCTGCTAAGCTCTTTCCTTAGGCAGGCTTAGATCTCATCAACTCTCTCCAGGTTGGCACCGGCTTCAATCGCGTCTACTGCTGCCGCTGCTGCTGCTGGATTAGCCATACAGCCGTCACTCAGCTGCTTAAATGGAGGTCTCCAGAGGCTTATTCCGCATCGCTATACACTCCCACTTACCGCACTTAAGAAATTGAGGGTTGAGAATCATAAATGTGTGCATGCAATTTACAGTTCAGGAAAAAGTGAGGTTTTAAAATTAAGTGTATCATTGCAGGCAAATGATAGTTGCTTCAGATTTGATAAGTGATTCTCTCCCCCGCATCTTGATAGAAGGACTTTGTAACTTTTATGGTGATGTTAAAATACAGGTGGAACTCCGAAAAAAACAATGGGCCTCATTCACGAACGGTTCTTAGGAACAGATTTGTACGTAAATCCTACTTACGCGGTTTTTACGAAGAAAGTGGCATTCACGAATATTTCTCGTAACCAGAATTTCTCTTGGGCAAGTACAAATCCTACGAGTCCTCAGGAGCACTCGTACGCATTCAGTGCCGACATGTTCACACGCGGGAGTTGTCCTCTTTGGTGAAGTTGAATAAAAATACAACATTCCAGTGATATGTCCGTCATATCGATGTATGTATTTATTTATTTGTAGTAATCTTTATTAGTAATCTTTATTTATATACCGCTTTTTTCACTGCAGATCTGGCCTACTTTTTAATTCATTTTGAAATGAAATGTGCCAACGCTTTATCAAATACATTGGAAATCTTGCCGTGTATTAGTGACCCTTCCTATTTATAGGGGGCATTTCTTTATCCACGGGCCACAGAACAACGGCATATATACTGCTGCTGCAGGAGGTTACTGGGTCCGCGCTGAGTCTCTGCGCTGGTCTCTCCCATGGATCTATACGGGTCTGCACTGGTCTCTCCCATGGATCTAGACGGGTCTGCACTGGTCTCTCCCATGGATCTAGACGGGTCTGCACTGGTCTCTCCCATGGATCTAGACGGGTCTGCACTGGTCTCTCCCATGGATCTATACTGGTCTGCACTGGTCTCTCCCATGGATCTATACTGGTCTGCACTGGTCTCTCCATACGGATCCGCGCTGGTCTCTCAAGTCTGGTCTATGCGGTCTCTCTTCGGTCCGCGCTGGTCTCTGCGCACCGGTCTCTCCAGTCAGGTCACTCCAGTCTATGCGGTCTCTCCTATAGGTCCGCGCTGGTTTCTGTGTGCTGGTCACTCCAGTCTCTCCTCGGGTCTGCATTGGTCTCAGCGCTGGTCCGCGCTGGATCTCCTCCCAGGGTCCAAAATATTTTGAGATTAATCTCAAAACATTTTGAGATTCATCTTTAAAATAATACATAATATATTTTTAAATTAAGCTCATAACATTTTGAGATTAATCTCATCATATTCTTAGATTAATCTCATAATTTTGCTAGTTCGACTTTATTATCATAATATTTCGACTTTTAAGTCAACATTTTATAACTTTATTCTCAGTCTGGTAAAAGAAGAAAAAAGGGTGACTTTTGCTCCGTGTAAAGGCCTGTTGCTGTTTCCTCTGCCGTCTGCACACGGCCCTGCAGTCCCTTATATGGGCATTAGTGGGCGGTTACTTATGCTAAGTACCTATGCTAATGAAGCACCTGGCACGCGCGCTGTACTTACGAGGAAATGGGATTCATCAATCTGAGAGAACAGCTGCGAACAATTCAGCGCCTTACGAGTGCGTTGATGAATCCCACGTGGGGACTTCTTAGAAATCTACTTAAGGACAACTTGAGAAGAAAGTTGAGTAGTTTCTTACGAAGTTATTCGTGAATGAGGCCCAATATTATTCAAAAGTAAATTTTCCTTCTCTATTTTCTATAAAAGTTCACTATTTCACGTGATGATATAGACATGCAAAGTGACATATGCTAAGCCTTTGTTTGAGACCTGAAAAAGTATTTGAAGCGTTCTCACATTTCTGCATAAAATCACCATCAACATGATCTGATCTTTCTCAAAATCACACTGACCAAAGAAGCTGAAAAACCGACCTAATGCATTTGACCCCCGGGGACCTTTTTTTTCACCTTAACAACTTGTGCCAGGTATGCGCGGGACAAAACAATTGGGAACCACTGATTAAAGGAGGGAAATAAAACAGCGTTCTTTTTTCTTTTTCTTGTCCTTGATCAACATTAACAAAGAAACACAAATTAACAAGTTCAAAGCTTAATACATTAACATATGTATTCCCTGGATTCTCGGAGAGCATCTGCATTCTGAAACCAGTCAAAATGAGTAGTCTGAAAGGCAAACACATCACTTTCTTCATGAGGACACACATATTATTTCATTTTGCATATAATTCCAGGCAGAGGAGTAGCTTCTCCTTTAAGACAAGACGACATTCAAACTTTTTGTTCCAAATTCAGGCATGCATACAGGTAGTAGAAATAGAATAGACATCATAAGCCTTTGTGCACTGGTCAAAGTTCACAACAGACTTCCCTTGGCCCTCCCATTTAAATCCATCATCAGATCCCCGACCTCACCGGGCGGCACGGTGGCTGAGTGAATAGCACTCTCGCCTCTCAGCAAGAAGGTCCTGGGTTCGAATCCCGGTCGGACCAGGGCCTTTCTGAGTGGAGTTTGCATGTTCTCCCCGTGTCTGCGTAGGTTTCCTCCGGGTACTCCGGTTTCCCCTACCACTAAAAATATGCCCAATAGTTCTGGCATGTGCCTCCTGTACTGGCCCCGCTCCCATCTCTGTGTGGAGTGAGAGACAAATGCCCAAAATTAACAATTGTAAACCGCTTTGAGACTCAGATCTGCAGTGAAAAGGCGGTATATAAATAAAAACTTACTTACTTACTTACTTACTCAAATCACATTGGAAGACTTTGCATGTGACATCAATATAATCTAGAAGTGGACTGACCGAGTGCTGACGTCATTCATAGTGTTTACCTTATATGGACAGGTGTTCCAATGGCGTCTGCCGTAAGATGAGCAGAAGTGTAGCTGAGACGGTTGTTAAGACAAGCTGGAGTGTCCCCCGTGAATAGAGGATTCTTTTTATGGCTCTTATCTGGATTTACAAAAAGACAATATCACAATATAAAAAACGCGATCATATAGAGGGCTAAATCAAGTATTGTTTAAACCCAAAATGTTGAGTCTGACACAAACGCTTACCGCGCTAGAAGAGGAGACAGAGAGAGTAGGAGAAAGACTTTGTCCATGAGCACTTCCCTATTGGGCTTCATTGAGCTAGCAGGTTAGCATTGTCCATCTATTTACAGTCAATGGCGACACCTTCGCGAAACCGCTCGAAGCCAGGTCATTACGCCAAGACTTTTATAAGAGGTTAAATAAGCGTGACTCTGCCTAACCACCCATACACTTCCTCTCTGCCTTTTTGGTGCCAGTCCAGAATTTCTCGCCAAAAAAAAAAGAAATAAAATACTCCCCCTCCTTTTTTCCCCCCTGTCTCTCCCTGAGTCTCTGGCTAAGATCGCTCATATTTGGAGGGGCCTTTGCGATCGATACGGGCCGTCTGTGATTGGGTTGCGGAGTGCGTGATTCATTTCGGTAACCTTGGTGATGGTTTGATGTGGAGGCTGGTTGGCATTATGAGTCAGAGTGTGTGTGTGTGTGTGTGCGAATGGAGAGGTTTTGGTCAGGGGGAGCTATCGATTGTCTCCTTCGCCCCACCTGCCCCTGTATCTACTCCTTGGCCAGTGCGGTTCATGCCATTTTTTTCTTTCTTTTTTTTTTTGAAAGGATGTCTTTTATTCCCACTTACGAGCGGTCGCCCCAGCCTGTCGGGTTATTCATTTGAAGGGCAAGATGGATTTGGCAATGTTCATGAGGGATTATGGCGTTACGTGAAGAGAAATTGATATCTCAGAGATACGTTTGTTGTGAGTGATGGCGACTTAATATAATTTTCAATGTAGGCCAGTGTAAAGGGACAGCATGTACAGTAATATGTATCGTAAATGGTCCAATTAAGTCTATACAATTTCAAGCTCTGGTTACTGATGATAACCAGTGCTTGAAATTGACTTCAAAGAATAGAAATGGTCCAAACTGTGGGTTTTACGTATGGATGCTTTTTTTGTATCTGCTATCATATAAATAAATGTCCTCTTTAATGTGAATTTTGTTTGTAAATCTACAGTATACAAAAGATCTGACCCGAAGGAGGGCCTCATTCTGCTCTCTGATTGGATAATCTTCTTGAACACTGTAAACATTGGAAATCTTTCTTATTGTATTTTCAATTAGGAATAAATCGTCTTTAAACTTCCGATAAGCTTGAATATGAGGTGTACATGTGACCTATTATCTGGGGACACATATATAAGATAATATTATTATGGTCCATTTAAGCTATTCATAAACAGATGTTTTGGGCTCTGACAACATGCATTTGTTTGCGTGATCTTACTAAATTTGAATAAACTGAAATAATACTTTTAGATTTGTGTCAAAACTTAAAGAAAGTGACATATACTTTCTCCAGTGGAAAATATTTGTTTTAAATTGTTATTGAGTTTGTTATAATAACTATAATAACTACTGCTTTCAATTGGCAATTCTTGATTTTAGACTGAATTTTTATTCTGAAAATTCTATGTTGTAGCTTACCACAAGCCTAGCTTAATTCTCTTGTGTATGTGGGTGTTCTTTTCGTTTATTTTTCACTTTTGAGCTTCTGTTCTTCTGTTCTTCTGTTACAAAAATGATGATTATAGAATATGTTTACCTTCTAACCTAGCATTGGCTCTAGCATTAATATGAAAGCAAATGAAATGCTAAATGAATGCTCATACTGTGTATATATATAGACATTATTTAGCATATTTTTTCTATATCTGATATTTTTCAGATATAAAACATTGTCACATTCAAATCTGGCAGTTAACTTTTGCAAACTGGCTGATTTGTTGTGGAAAACCAATCCTACATTTTCTTGTTAGCAGCATGGCACATTGACTTGGAGACATCAGCAGTGGTGCTTTGATTTGTATGATCAAGGTAGTAAAGCTTTTGAACAATTTAGATTTCAGGTCAAGGTAATGACAAGATCAGATTTAAAGTAATTATTTGTCTTATTCCCAATGTTCTTATCAGTATCTTAGTACTCTACAAAAATAAAGAAATATCTCTCATGATCAAACATATCAGATCCCCTGTTATTTGACACTATACCGTTGTTTAATATATTTTGTATTTTAATTATAAAAGCTCCTTCAGGCGCTAACATTCTTTTGTTTCTCCTCTTTTTCTCTTTACCACAGAACTCCATCCGACACAACTTATCCCTGCACAGTCGTTTCATCCGGGTCCAAAACGAAGGCACGGGGAAGAGCTCTTGGTGGATGCTGAACCCAGAAGGAGGAAAGATGGGGAAAGGTCCAAGAAGACGAGCCGCATCTACGGACAATAGCCCCCGCTACCTGAAAACAAAAGGTCGAATCAGCCGGAAAAGAGCTGGCGCCTTGGGTCTGGGCAGGGTTCCAGTTCATGGAGGAGGTGGACCTGCCATGCAAGGGTCTCCGGAGCATGGAAGCCCAGCTGGGAAAGGCGGAGTGGGGATGATCGGCGAGGAGTACGATACCTGGACAGACATTCATTCCCGAACTTCCTCGTCTGCTTCCACTCTTAGCAGCTGCTTGTCCCCGATTTTGGCCGAGGCAGAGGCCGACGAACCGGAGGAAGGCGGGCTGTCCTGTTCCGCATCTCCAAGGTTGTACCCGAGCCCGACGAGCACGCGGTCCCCAGCTTTAGGCACCGGTGGTCATTGCCCCAGCGTAGAACTCCCACAGCTGACAGACCTGACCGGGGCTATCAGCTTGGATGAAAGCAGCTACGCACAGTCGCAAATGAAATGCAACGGCTATCCTTACGCACCTGGGCCCAAAACGGAAGGTTCCTACTGCGGGCCCATGTACAATCAGGGTTCCATGGGGATGCTACGGCTCCACGGCCCCATGGAGACCATCCAGGAGAACAAGCCAGTCAGTTTTCAGAGCCAGATGAGGGGTTACTCGGAAAACAACGCGCTGCAGAGTCTTCTCACGAGCTCGCCGTATTGCAAGGACGGTCTTCTAACAAACGGGGTTCACAGGCCACACAATCAGAGTCGAAGTCACAATCAAGAGGGAAACAGCGGTCTGCACAACGGCCACGACCAGAGCCACAATCAGGGTCACAAGGCCAGCCTCGAGTACAACCACAAGCCACACCCTACCCACGATTATGTCCCCAGTCATGAGCACGGTAAAGTCATTTCAAACCACGACCACAACTCCCGGTCCATGCACAATCACGCGCCGCACAACCCTCTCAACGGACCGCCTCATCCGCAGGCTCTCTCTCCGCGGGTCAGCTCTGACATCTTGCAGCCGTACATCCTGAAGGCCGCCAACCACTATGCGCCAAGGCCCCACCACGCCACTTCGCCTCCCAATCCGGCCGGAGTTCTGGACGTTCCACAGGACCCTTGTCGACTGGCATCTGCCCCTCACCCAACACGCCACCAGACATACCATCAGGGACCGACCGACTCTTGGCAAAGTTACTACCACAACGGCCATCAGCCAGGAAACAATGGTTACCACGGGCATGCGCACAATCCCCACAGCCGAATGGCGTCCAACCTGGAAATGGAGAATGCTCCCAATGGCCTGGACTGTGACGTGGACTCCATTTTGCTCAGTGACTTTATGGACGGTGAAAATGTAGACTTTAACTTTGACGGATCACTGTCCCAAGGCGTAGGCATGGGGATGGGCATGAGTTTGGGAGCGTTCGCATGCCCTCCGCCCATGCACAGTAACCAGAGCTGGGTCCCTGGGTGAATCCAGGACCTTGAAGATTTTCATATCGTGAAACAATTTGCCGGTAAAGCTCACACACTGGGATGATCTGGTGTTGGCTTGAAGGCTTCAGACTGTGATTCTAAAGAACATTGTCATTTTGTTTCCAATGGAGTACCTAGGGCTGACCGATTATGGACAAATATTGATCAGGATTATTTGGCTCATGACAAAAACCACTCAATCAGTCTTTGTTTTTGCCCCATGTTGTATTTTGATGTCTTTCAAATCTAAATTGAATTGAGCAAGAATTGAAATCCTGAAATATTTAAATGAATTGCACAGCCCAAGGAGTTATTTTCTTTATGTCAACACTTTTTTATTATGAAGCTCTACATGTCTGCATATTGTACCTGCCCTTTCTGAGCCCTGTGGTAAAGCCCTCATTCCCTGCCTTTAAAAAAAAAAAAATCATCTCTCACTATCTCGTCCTGCCTGCCCTGAGCTCTCAAGCACTTTAGATCCATCCTTTCAAACTGATTCAGTAACACAAAGACCACAGAGATTCAGGGTGTATGTTGGCTTAAGTTTAATGTATGCAATCCACTTTTAAGTATTATCTCCTCCTACAAAGGAGACGTTGTTTTTGACTTAAGAACATGATCAAACAGCTGCATAAATATCTTCGATGTAGAGGTGTGCTCTTTTGGGGGTTAAATACAAAGAAGAAGCTTTGAGGTTTTGGTAAAAAAAAGGGGATTTTATGAGAGCGAATTCACGGTTTGGTTGAAAGCGATAAAAGGGGAGGGATGCACCTAGCAGCCAGAAGGTATTCAGAAATTGATTGTATAATATCAGTCCTTCAGCTCTTCCGGTTCTGCTGTTAATTGGAAGAATATTTATGTTAACCCTTTAGGCGCCAGAGTTTTTTCTGAAATTTCATGCCGAGGTGGAGCTCTGGAACTTTGTAAGAGATAGAGGAGTAATTCAAATATCAACAGACATAGATATAAGAAAAAGAAATTGGAAAATGTTTGGAAAGTGTGTAGCAACTCTATCCTAAAGGGTTAACCCAGAATTTCTCCTATTGATTGAACTTTGATTCATATAAAAGCTGTTCAGTAGCTTGTGGCAGTATTTAAAACAGTAAATTAGGATAATTTTTGGACCTTTAGATGGACTCGAGCTAATAGCAGATCCCTCAACACAAAAGTTGCATAGTGCACTCAAACTGGATTTTCGTCGTCTGAACACTGGTACTGGATCAGTTGATTTGGAGCTGGATGGGTCCATGGAGGCGCAGACAGAGGTTACCCTGGCGAATTGTCCCGTGTCCGGTGTCACTTCCCGTAGGGTTTACGAATGAGAGGACAGTCATCTATCAAGAAAGCATCAACAGCACTCAATTGAAATGCAACATCCCTTCTTTAATCTCCAAAGTAATGCCAGAGTGATCCATCGCCGTTGCAAATCTAATGTGTTTTTTCAGCCTCCCTCCTCCCTTTCACTCCCCGACATCGGACACACCGGCTTAATGTGTTTTGGCGAAAGTGATGATTAAAGTCACTCGGCACTAAACGGGGGAGGGATGGAACGGAAGGTGATGTGGGAGCAACCAAAAGGAAGGAGATGTGGGGGGGGGGGGGGATTCGGAGGTAAGGGAGAGAGGAGAAATGCAAATATTCCTCACGTGCGCCTCTTCCTCTCCATTTTCTGGATTTATGTAGCTTTCCAGGTAATGAAATAAGCAACGATCCGAGCTTGCCATACATCGCGAAGAGCTTTTGGCCTTTCGCGGGGGCGCCTCCTTCAACCCTCTGACCCCAGAACAGCTTAGCAAACGGTGAAAAGCTGTTGATGGAGATGCCGCCCTCGGACCCTGGGCACCCTTGTATAATTCGCGAGCTGTTTTTTTTTCTTTTTTACTCCCGTGAATTGCCCACTGATGAACAGCATCAGCAGATTGCTATTTTCCCGCTATCTCCCCTTCCCAGGCGCGCTCCTATCACGCCGCCCCATCCCGAGGTTACTCCGAGGGTAAACAAGAGTAATTAACAGCCAAACAAGATGGATGATTTATGCAAGCGCGTGTATTCGCTCATCTGAACAAAGTCATAATTCTTCCCCTCCCACCTAGCGCAAAAGGGGTAATTTTTTTTTCAAAAGGTGACAAAGCTGTTGGCTAGCAGAGTGCGCTCCATAGAGTCCTTCAAGTCCTCACAACCCCTCCCCACGTCCCGTCTATCCCAGTTACTTTGCTTGTCGTCTTATCGCGTGCTTGTCCCGTGTTTGTGCTGTGGTCCGTCCCGTTTCTACGCAGAGTGGATAGAGGCTTTCGTGGCGCATTTAGTTGATTTCATTTTCAGGGAAAAAACAACAGCAAGGGGGAAGTGGGACAGCCTTGCCAAACGCATGGGAGATAAAAGGAGAAGAAAAGGTGGACTACTGATAGGGTGAAGGAGCGAGCGGGGAGGGATAGATGAGTAGGCGAGATGAGAGAGAGGCTGTTTGAGAGATTTTCCAGTCCGGTAGCTTTTTGTAGAATTGGCTGTTTGAATCGGGCCAAAATGTCAAGTGCTACTCAGTCGGCTTCGGTGACCAGAGCACCGAGTTTTTTTCTCTCTCTTCTGAACAAGGACAATGACGGGTATTTCTCCATACACTTCTTTTTTTTTGCTCTTTTTTATTCTTACCTTACATTACCATCTGTAGTATGTTTACTCTCTGGCCTGTGACATTTCTTTGATGTGTGATTGGTGTGCAAATCTAAAGTCAAAGCGACTTAAACATTTAGAATGTTTATCTTGGTTTGTTTGAGCGAAAGAATGGAACCAATGTATATTTTGCTACAAAATACTTAATTGAGCTTTTAACAATGTGATTCCTCATCAAAAAGAGAACTGGAGTGGTTTTTAAACGCTAAAATCTGAAAATTATGTCACAAATACTACCTTTTTTATATAAAATCACTTGTCTCAGTCCTGTGATAGTATGATGTCATTTTACCACTATGACATCACACTCCAAGCTGCTATTTACCTTTTAAAACAGAAATATTGCCCTTAACATTTTTTTTTTCACATTTCCTCAGGTGAAATCCAACTCCTCCCTCTGCTGGAGTTAGACCGGATAGCATTATTGAACCCTCATACTTGTTTCAATGTATATTTTCTACTTATTTCAAAATCTAAAACATGAAAGGACAAAGTAGATCTACCTGTATAGTAGATAAACCTGTCCAAAATAGGATTTGGCATAAAACCCTAAGTGTATGCAAGATAATTTTACGTTCTTTAAAAGAACATATTATGACAATCCATCACAAAACGATAGCTATACATGTTGTGGCGGAGGTGTAACATTCTGCAAAATATCAAGGAAAAAAATACATTATCTGGACTGAAACGTCTTCAAAAGTCAAAAGTTTAGTGTGGTGAGCTGAAAGGAACTATAAAAAGAACCATTAAGAAGCTTTTTTAACCCTCTGGCCCCACTCATTTCACTTTAAACATTTTATTTTAAAGATTATTTGGAATATGAAGAGAAAAATATTTGAAATGGAAATTATTCGAAAAGCAGTAGGCTGAGTAAAAACATAGACATGACCAACCCCTTTTACTACCATACAATACAATACACTTTGGTCACCCCTGTTTTAGAACGGATTCAAAAAATAATTCTACAGCTTGTTTTAATTTTCATCCCTCTACTTTTCTATTATTATTCAACTTTTTCACCTAAAGTTAAGAAATAAATTGCTCCAAACCAGTGCAATTAAACCAGTCCAACCCTTCGAAATCAAGATAAACATTCTAACTTTGAAATCCCACTCACGTCGACGTTGGGATATTGTCGAGCTCCAACTTGCCCTGGTGTCGTCCATGCCTGGTTGAGTGCGGCGTTGATAATATATACAGTTTATATTTATTGGTGGGGGTTCCGGTCCGTGAAGTTTTCATCTAACCCCACATTGCGTTGTCTCTTTGACGACGGACGCAAGATGCTATTTCAAGTTGTACTCATTTCATTTTGTAAATAAGTCTATATTGAGAAAATTGTATTATAATTTTTTTGCAAATATCAGTTTCTTTTCTAAAATGATGTATCTGCTCATCTGGTAATCGTAAAATGATAATAATAATAAAAAACATGAACATAACGAGCTTGTGTGTGTGTCTGTGTGTCTTTGTGTGTGTGTGTCTTTGCTCGGTGATGAATGAGCTGAATATTCTGCATGGAGAAGCCACGAAGGTGAAAAGCATGCGATGGCTGATGCAACATCGCCACAATACTGTTGGGAGGCAGAAACACACCATGGTTCCCACAAAGTCAGACAGGACTCCACTCAAATATATACACTATATGAGCCTACTGGCAAGGAAAAGTTTATCTGTATAGCATAGATCGTACACAAGGCCACTCAAAGTGCTAAACAAAACCAGAAGCATTATACAAGGCATTAAAACCATAAATATTGTTGCCATTTTACACCTTGCACATTTACAGTAATGTTGATTAAAGTGTACTGTCCCGATTCAAATAAAGGAATACAAAAATAAATAATCACAGTACATTAAACAGAGATTTGAACATTGTAACAGCAGAAGCCTGTCTCACATTTTGAGGAACACTGTTCCAGATTATAGCTGCATAAATCTGAAATGCTGTTTCCAAATGTTTATACTGCATAAAGAAAACACTTGAGATTAGACGGCATGTAATAGGAGTGCATTTGCAAAAACAAATATATCTGTTTTGAAAATTGTCAAAAAGTTGTATTCCTTTTGTTACAATGTTCAACATGTTTTGTCATCGGCAGTATATTTAAAATACATCAAATTTGGAAGTTTTTTTTTGTGTGACACTAAAATAGATCTGTGTTTTCCAAAAACCTCTTGGTAAAGGGAAAACTGTCAGCCTTCCAGATTTTGTTCTAATAGCGCTTTTGCAGATGACCTATTTATATGTTTTGAAAGATTAATTTTTCTCAAGCACAGTACAGTAAATGCATATAAAAGACCTACTGTAGACAGAAAACATTTGAAAATCACATGTTGTATGTATACTTTGATAAAAAAAAATGTCCCTATGTCTGCTCTTCATGACACTACAGTAGTTAAAGTGATTGTCTGGAGTTTGTCAAAAAGAGAGAGAGAGGTGCTTGATTTGAAAAAAACGACACAAGCTCCCTCCCCCTTCCTTTCTGATTGGTCTACACCTGCGTTTCCGTAACACTTTTAAATGTTAATCAGAGAACACATTATACATATACATTATTAATACACAAGCACGGAGGTTTTCAGAATTATTTTTTAACGTTTCAATACAAAAAATATTGTTTTTATGCACAAAAAAAGCGATCGCTTGAACATTATATGACACATCTGCAGAGGATCTGATTATGGATATAGGTTCAGTTTATAAATGATTATGGATATAGGTTCAGTTTATAAATGATTATGGATATAGGTTCAGTATATAAATGATTATGGATATAGGTTCAGTATATACATAAGTACCTCAGCGCAGATGTTCAGAATTCTTTGTTCAGTTTTCATGTAGTTCCAGAGCCTAATAGAGGCTTGATTCGGAGGCTCCGCAAAAACAAACAACTGAGCATGCGCGCAGCTGCGAGCATCAGCGCCGATGATTGACAGCCCTTGGCATGACTCGATTGGTTAACAGGGATGGCATCCATGAGCTATAGCTAAGAGAAGGGAAGGCGGGACTTGCCCGTAATATTAGAATTAATAAAGGTCACAAAAGTACATGTGCCTTTATGTCGTTAGCATAAAAATGATTCTACTTTGGCGCAGTACATGTGCCTTTATGTCGTTAGCATAAAAATGATTCTACTTTGGCGCCTAAAAGGGGAAAAGAGGTTCAAAATGCAGTACTTTATGGGACAATTCCCCATGAAGCCTGAGGGCCCAGAACACAAGTTAATAGATGGATACTTCATTGACCCCTATAGAAATGCAGGTGTCCAGCCATTCAAACAAATAAATATATCATTCTAAAAGTTACAAACAATAGTAATACAGTCACTGTAGGTCACAGCAGCAGAGGTGGTGCAGCCGTAGGTGATAAGCTGCTTCCTATCCTCTGGGTGATGTCTGCAGAGTCTGCTTGGTTCAGACTATTGTCTCTGCTCTGGTTCAGAGTGAAAAATCACTCTGAACCAGTGGATTAAGGCTTGATCTGCTTGGTTTGGGCCGTGCATCCTCTCTGCTCTGGTCTGGATCTGTGTTAAACCATGTCCATGGCAGTAACATTTAGCTAGGAAAAAAATAAATACATAATAATATTTACATTTCTCCATTGTGAGATCAATAGTTTATCAAAAGTGTATCTTATCTTAATAACGATTGTAAAACAAAAAACAACTGTTTCAGAGCTTCTTAGGACTTTATGCAGTTTCAAGCGCATTCAAAGGAAAAGTAAACTATAAAGTACAACTAAACTTACAATCATCAATTTTAAGTCAAAAATAAGTATAATTTGTGCAACTTTCCCGTTTCAATTATCTTCACATTTTGTCGATGTACCTGAGTTGTGAAAACATGCTGTGTTTAATTAATGTCAAAATGGTGAACAGAATCTTACGGAAAACCAAATCTAAAATAAGTGACTCTGCGTGGTGCAATTCTCATCACAGTTTAATCTGAGGACGGTATGGAACTGTCAGCAACACGTTTGAGATTCGTGCTTGTCCTAATTAAAACCTGCCTCAAAAACAGAAATAGCTCTTTAACTAAGAGTGGATTTTAGTGATATTAAATTGCTCTGCACTTCATGGTAATGGAAAAATGACTCAAAAAACCCATCTTTATATCTATTGTTGCATTCGCCATAACCCATCTGTAAGAGAGAAATCCCAAAGCACACCTCAGAACTGTGTGTGTGTGTGTGTGTGTGTGTGTGTGCGCATGTTTGCGTCACACTGCGGGGACAACAATCGGTTACGATACAAACGGCAATACTGGGGTTATGGCAAAAATGTGGCTGTATAAAATCCAATTCTTTACAATCAAAATATTAGATAAAAACAAAAAGCATTAACTCTGTATTTATGTGTGTGTGTGTGTGTGTGTGTGTGTGCGAGAGTATGTATGTGTTAGTGTGTATGTTTGTGAATCTGTATATGTGTGTGAATCTGTATATGTGTAAGTGTTTGTGTAAAATAGTAATACAAAATGGATGAAACACAACTGGGAGATGCAGATATGTAAATCAGTCAAACAGTTTGAATTTCTGTACTTTAGTTACAGTTTTACATTCTTCTGAAATTGTTTAACCTCAAACAACGCTTTTCAGCACATGAATGACCCCACCACATTATCAACTGAATATAGTTTTCCAAAATCCTGCAACAAATGAATCAAGCGAATTATTTTTGTCAACATCGCCCACCCGCACTCTGTAAAAACCAATAGAAGTCAATGTAACGTCCCCACAACGCAAGAAAACCCGACCAGAGCACGTGTGAGTTAGCGAGTGCGTGGGATGAGCCTCGTTAGCAGCCCGATGCCGCGCCACAGCTGCCTCTGTCCCAGCGGAGGCTCGTCTCACCTAGGGACTATAACGCATCTGCCCCCCCCTCTCCACACACACACACACACACACACACACACACACACACACACACACACACACACACACACACACACACACACACACACACACACACACACACACACACACACACACACACACACACACACACACACACACACACACACACACACACACACTCAAACCCACACCTTTACCCTTACGCACGCCCGAAAACACACAAACTCACGTGTCTGTCCCCGCCAACCTCTGACCCTCTTTGTGCGAAGTCTGCCAAGCGTCAAACTCACAGCTTTTGTGCCACAGCAGCCATGATTAATCCTTTGTTTACCTTCCAATTAGCAAACAAAAAGATAAGATGGAGCTAATTTAGACGGTAGTAAATGGAGGTAAATAAAATGGTGTGTAAACGCAACGCTCGAAGAATGCTCAAAGGTTTCCTCTATGCAATGGACATGGAAAGTACAGTGTGTATGCATATTTTGCTGTCAATTTGAAGAGTATGATGAAGACATTTTTTGGAGCCTCTAGACTCCAAAGTGACTGATTTGCGAAGGCATCTGTACTGAAAACCTGCAACCATACTATCTGGTGTCTCTCTCTCTGGTCCCTCTTTGACCTCTTTTTCTGGCCTTTCTCCCGACCACTTTCTCTGGCCTTTCTCTAGTGTCTTTCTCTGATCTCTCTCTCTGTCTGGCTTCTCTCTCTGGTTCTTCGCTTTGGCCCCTCTCTCTCTGGTCTCTCTCTTTGGCCCCTCTCTGTCTGGCCTCTCTCTGTGGTCCCTCTCTCTTGACTCTCTCTCTGTCTGGTCCCTCTCACTGGTCCTTCTAGTCCCTCTCTCACTCTAGTCTCTCCCTTGATCTGCAGATCAAGGAGTCTGGTGTATCCCTGCTTGGTCAGAATGAAAACCTGCGGCCAGAATGAAAACCTGCGGCCACTCCTGCCCTTTCTGGAGCCAGTTTGACATCCCTGGTCTCTGGAAACACACTTCATACCATATGTCCAGTAGGTCGGTCGCCATGGGAAACAAAGGTCTCCATAATGGACAGTCTGAACAGGTTTGTGTCCCCACATAATTTTGTAAACAGGCACATGTGCACATAATCCCCAGCCTGTAAAAAAGTTGCTAGTTAGTGGGTGTCCAAGGAGAGAGGGGACGTAGTGTGAGACAGGACTGTGACTTTAAACAATTAATAGTATAAGGGAGTTAGGATTACAGGTGTGTTCAAATTTGATGAATTTTTCCCAACAGACCCCACCCATTTCCAAGTGGGTCCAATCTTAATCTGAAGACCTGAGGAAATGGGATGAGTGAGGTGTTTCTTTGCTTCATTGAAATGAAAACCTGCAGCCATGCTCTCTGGTCTGGTCTTGTCTCTCTCTCTCTGGTCTTTCTCTGATCTCTCACTGGTCTTTCTTTCTAGTCTCTCTCCCTCTGGTCTCTCTTATCCTGCAGACCTGAGGTAATGGGTGGAGTCTTGTGTGCCCCTGCTTGGTTGGAACGAAAACCTGCAGCCACACCGACCCTATTGAAACACGCTTCATATGTCCAGTCTTGTCTCTCTCTCTCTGGTCTTTCTCTGATCTCTCACTGGTCTTTCTTTCTAGTCTCTCTCCCTCTGGTCTCTCTTATCCTGCAGACCTGAGGTAATGGGTGGAGTCTTGTGTGCCCCTGCTTGGTTGGAACGAAAACCTGCAGCCACACCGACCCTATTGAAACACGCTTCATATGTCCAGTCTTGTCTCTCTCTCTCTGGTCTTTCTCTGATCTCTCACTGGTCTTTCTTTCTAGTCTCTCTCCCTCTGGTTTCTCTTATCCTGCAGACCTGAGGTAATGGGTGGAGTCTTGTGTGCCCCTGCTTGGTTGGAACGAAAACCTGCAGCCACACCGACCCTATTGAAACACGCTTCATATGTCCAGTAGGCTGGTCGACATAGGAAACTCAAGCCTCCACAATGGACCGTCTGAACAGGTTTGCGTCCCCACACGACTTGGTAAACAGGCACATGTGCACATAATCCTTAGCCTGTAAAAAAAAAAAGATGCTAGTTAGCGGGTGTGCAGGGAGAAAGTGGAGGTTAGTGTGAGACAGAATGCATAATAAGGACAGGCTCCTGCTACACTCCATGCAAATGCGCAGCTCCACGTGTCAGCGGCGTGATGGATCTGTTCTGACAGACACAGTGACAGCGCGGTGACAGCAACTTAAAAAAGCCAGCCTCCTCTGCCGGCTGCGCACCCCGCTTGTATATATTTACAACCCCAGCATCTTAATGCACTCCTCTCCCCTAATCTGCCGTGTTCCTCTCCCGCGCGTTCACACACTTTCCCGTATTTCACAGGATATAATATTTTGTGATCAGACGAAGGTTGTAGGGCGATATGCTCTCTCTACTTGGGAGTGCGCGCCCGTGTTTAATGTGCGGATCTGTCAGTGCGCATTGGGGAGACGCGGCTTAAGGTTCAGTGCTAATGCTGAGCAGCGCGCGCTCACGCTGATAATGAATTCCCTTTGGAATTAGTCATGCCATTCAATGTCAGAGTTTTGCAAAAAAGAGCAGAACATAACATTATTTGGGAAGTCTCATTGTTCTTCTGTGACAGTATGCAGAGCTCTAAATGGATTACATTTGGTTTGAGGAGAGCTCTGACGGCTTGATTAAGAACTACTTTTATTTTCACATTAATAATACATTGACTTTGGTAAACTATATCTTATTTTGTAGAGGTTGCTCCTGGCTGTGCTCGTAATGATGTCACGTGGCAGATAGAAATGAACCCAAGAGGCAGGACTACAAAGTGAGGGATTTCAAAGACAAAAGCAAAATCCAGAGAAAAAACAATAAACAAAGACAAAAATATAAAAGAGACGTGGCGATGGCACTGACGGAACAATGTTTATTGATGTCTATTGAGGTCCAGTCATTCCCCACGACACACCTGCAGCCTCATCATCCTCATCATCACCTCATCACCTCTGCAGTATACTGACCCGGTTCATCCTTCACCATGCACGAGATCGTCAGTATATTCTCCTTGGCCTTTATGCTTTTGGCTTTTCTTTTGAACCCTGGTTTTCTCTTTAATAATCTACTTTTTCTTTGTCTCCAGATTGTTCGTTTTTTGTCCGGACTTTGCCCAGTACCAGTTTTGCCACGGCATCCAGCCTCCATCCTCGTCCAGTTCATCTTTTTCAATATTTCTGTTATTAAAACCTTTGACTTTATGTCTGCTCAGTTTGATTCACCGGTCGTTACAACAGGGTGGTCCTGTAATTTTCCCTTTTCTGTCTGTAAAAGTGGAAATGAGTGATTGAAGCTGACTGTTTTAGAGCCAGGAGCTAGTCAGATGAATTTAATGACACTTAACCACTGTATATATGGTTTGAAATATTAAAAAAATCATAATCATATAAGAACATTATTTTCCAATCCAGACTCCTGTGCAAAGATGAATTCAAATATTCTCCACACATGATTTACTTTACGGTTCTAAATCAAGAACCTTCTACACAATTATCCCAAAATTACAGCCTCTCAGCCGGCCTGTGAAGTTCGCACATGTGCTCCCCACATTTTGACTCTGGCACTGTGTAAGAGTCTTGTGAGGTCTAACTGAAAGGACAGTGGTGATGATCCAGGACACTCAACATTCAACAGCACTTATGGGCATGGGTCATCTGCTCCTTTTGGACCAATGTGTTTTCTGGTCTATTTCATGTGTTTGAACTGTTTGAGTCTATGATCTGTTGGCGAATGAAACGGTTGTATGAAGTCCTTCGAGATAGCTTTTGTTCTGATTTAGAGCCATACAAGAATATATTGAATTGAATTGAATCGACTTTGGATAATTGTCATTTCAACCCAGAGAACGCTTGTGACGGTTGCGATATAGCAAGATGGTATGGTTCAATTCAATTCAATATATTTTTGTATCGCCCTAAATCACAACAGTAATTATATCCATTTATTTATTGTGGACATGACAGTACATCACATATAACAATAACATTTCGAATAATTGTCGTCCTGTCACAATTGTAGTAAGCTCGGAGGACTTTTCAAAGCTGTGGATTTGCCAACAACAGATCGGAGAAACACAGTTAAAACACAGGAAATGCAATGATAAAAAAAATAAAAAAACACATTGAGCCATTGGTCCATAAAGGGCAGATGACCAATGTCCATAAATGCTGATAAAGTCCATAAATGTTGTCGAATGTTGAAAGTTCTGGATCATCACCACTGAACTTAGACCTTCCCGCATCAGCAAGGAAGAAGTTGAAGGTTTGGTATGAGTAATTTAATTTAATTTTTTTACCGAGACAGTGTACAGGTGCAGAGGTGTTCCCACCTCTGCACCTTCTCCACCGACTCCCACTGATGACTGCTGTCGTTGTGTCCTTGGGCAAGATACTTAACCCCACTTTGCCCAAAGCCCCCACTGAAAGATCAAGGCTATGCTCACACTCAGAGAGCAGCCGTCCTCCTGTGGACTCACCACCTGCAGAGGGTCAGTGAGGGGCTGGTGCTATGAGACTTGGGTGGCATCTCTGACTGCCACCCCCCTGACCCAGAAATGGATTAAAGGGAAGAAGATGGATGGATGGATGGATGGAGTGTACAGTAAATATTAGCTTTAATGAGAGATGTGTTGCACCAGGTTTTAGAAGTAAGTAATTAAGTAATATGGAGCGCTAATTTACCCTTGTCGTTACTTGGCAGGTTATTGTAAAACAGTAAAACCAAAATTTGACAAAACATGACCACACATTATCAGAAAGAACTTACCGTTTGATGTACCATACAAGTTGTAATCATACTACCCAGACCCATAATTTTTCACTTCAAGGGAGAAACAGGCAGTGGCAGGCCCCAGTTGCAAAACACATCGGCGAGCATGTCACCGTGGGTCTGTGCTCGCCATGTTGGTGTCTGGCAACGGGAATAATTCACCAGCGACCAGTGGCACCAGTGACATCTCCTTCAAGTCTCCAACATGCAGCCATCCACTCTGCTGCTGCTAACAATAGCACAATGTCCATCCTGTGTCAACTCCCAAACCAAAATGTTTTACCCGTTTGAACAAGCCTATTAGAAACAACTTCAATCTCAAAAAGCATAAAAAAGTTTGTTTGTATCTTTATTGAGTTGTTTTGATTATTACATATAACATACATATAGAACAGAATACATACATATAGAATACAAAGGTGGAAGGAATACTTCAGGGTTCTCCTTAATCCCCTGAGGATGTTGGGGCGGATGTAGGGGTCGGAGACCACAGGACTCTGTACTGATAAATCTTTACCCTATGCCTTTTGGTAAAACAAAAGTATTGCACTTGAATTAGGACATTTCTCCAGTCAAATAATCATCTTTACAAGTGAAACACGCCCAGGTTGATGTAATTTATCTTATTTGTTTATTTAAAGCTCATAACAATAATCAATTATTGTGATTTACAACATACATTCATTCATTCATTTTGGGCTTCTCTTTGTTCACTTCTGTCAAAGCCCGAAAATAAGTGGGAAGAAGTTGAAAGCTTCCACCCTATATACCTAAATTGACCTTCTATGGTTTGGTTGCTTTTATTTTATCTTATAAGAACATAAAATAATAATAATAATTTACCATCTCACCATATGCATATCTGCTCGATAGGAGTTTGCTCATTCCATTTCTTCTTCCATGATTGATACTTTATCCGAATTCTTTTAATGCCACTGGAAACAGAACGTCACAAACTAGGAATTGACTTTGGTCTATGTGCACGGTAAAGATCGTGACATGCCAAGTAACTATTCTCAAGATCAAGTTCAAGGGACAAATTGTACACAATTAAAGACTAATACTTTTTTTGACAAAGTAGATGACTTTGCCCCATTTTAATGCAACTTTGTCAGTAATGTTATGCTGGTGACATGAATTAAATGTATCAATTTTGTCTTATTTTAGCATTGGTTTTAGCTAACTTTTATATATTTAATGCATGTTTTAAGTGCTTTTTGTCGTGGTATTTTAATGTTTTAAAAACCTGTTGCTTCATGATTTTACTCCCACTTCTGCGGACACTGAAGGCAGCATGGCCACAATCAGTGATGAGCCCATACAAGAGGGCATTGGTGCAGGCAGCAGGAGGGAAGTAAAAACAGGAGCCCGCGCCAGCCATGCGGTGGACAAGACGGAACCACCTGAGGACAAGAACCGCCGCGAAGGGGACTCATGTGTGCGGCGGGCAATGGCCGTGTTCCCTTGGTGTGAGGACAGGGGAGAGATGAGCTGTGGCCCTTGCTGCCTCTGTCTAGAGCGGTGACTCCACGGCCCAAGACAGACGGGTACCGGGACTATCAAACGGACGGACGACCATGTGTCTTTTTTTACTTTATTTGAGCTTTTTAAAATAATGTTCATATAATGCTTTTCTATGATTTTATTAAAACATATGCATCTATCTAATTCTGCATTTTTATTGATCACACCCCGCTTTTAATGGACACTTTTAGAGCTTGACATAATTCTTACCTGTAAAAGAGTGTGAGCCTTTGTCGATCATTTTGAATCCAAAAGGCGGAGCCACAAACTCGTCAAGGGGTAGACATGCCAAAGACGAACAGACCATTTTTTTGTCTTTTGGAATAAACCATTTACACCATGTTGAGTCTGCCTCTCATTTTGACACTCGGGTCAGCTTCCCCACACTTGTTTTTTTATCACTTTATGCACAATAACAGGTTTGTCCATATTCTTACAAAGTACCAAAATGTGAAAACACAAAGCAATGATCCCTATTGCACCAGCACCAGAACATTTACTCTTGTTTAGCTCCCAGCGCTCTATCACCATTTTCTGAACTGCTGCACAATTTAAATTGAATGAGACCGATGATTAGAAGTCACAATTTCGGGAATTTGATGAAACTAATAATAGTTTAGCGCTGGCAGCTTGATGACACAGCGGTTAGAACTTGTGCTTAGTTTAGTTTGTTTATAGTTGTATTTCAAGCACAAAACTAACACTGTAGGTAGGTTAGGAGAGGTGTAGAAGAAGGGGAGATTCAGATGAGTGCAGAAGATTACTCAAAACATGCAGATTTGTTCACGGGTTAAAAGTTCCCAGTGGCTCAGTTGGTAGAGCATTGGCATTTGAGCCTGAAGGTTGTAGGTTCGAGCCCTCCACGAAACCTACTTCCTGACTCCCACTGATGACTGCTGTCGTTGTGTCCTTTGGCAAGACACTTAACCCCACTTTGCCTTAAAGATCAAGGCTCCTTTAGACTCACCACCTGCACGAGGATCAGTGAGGGGCTTGTGCTCTGTACTGGATGCAGCTCTGACAGCCACCCCCTGACCCAGAAATGGATTTAGGGGAAGAAAATGGATGGATGGAAGGATAGTTCCCAATAAAAGCTTGGCCAGGAAAATTGTGTCAGTGCACAATATTCCTCAATTTGAATTTCAAAGCTACAATGAAGGATGTACTGATACAATAGTGGTGTCAAATATTGGCGCAGATATTGACAACTAAGATAAACGTGGTAGGGGAAATTTTGACTGTATTTGACCCATCCTATAATACCACCAGGGTCTCTGCCAGGAGCAGTGGTCACCATGGTACAGCGCCCAGGGTCCCATCTCCAGATGTTGAAGGTCTGGGTCAGGACCAGCGCTGTTTTTAGTGGTAAGGGAAACCAGAGCATCCAGGGGAAACTAGCAGACATGGGGAGAACAAGCAAACGCCACCCTGTTCTGCTGAGATGAGATTACAAACCACTCTGCAACCAAATAAGTAAGTAAGTAAGTACAGTAAGCAATCTTAATTTATATAGCGCCTTTCACAGACCAGAGTCACAAAGCGGTTTACAAATGTTGTGGACATTTTTCCTCTCACTCCACACAAAGATGGGAGTGAGGTCGCCAGTACAGGAGGCACATGCCAGACCTATTGTACATGTTTTTAGTGGTAGGGGAAACCGGAGCACCCGGAGGACACAAACACGGGGAAAACATGCAAAACATACAGACCTTCTTGCTGAGAAGCGAGAGTGCTATCCACTCAGCCACCGTGCCACCCAGTGGCTGAGTGGATAGCACTCTCAGCCAACAAGTCATAAAAAAACTTGTTGGCTGATATTATTGAATTTATTGATCTTTTTTTTTTTCCATTTATCTTATTTACTCATAATGTCATTGAGTTAAAGCTTTTACTCAAACTATTTTGTTAGATAGTTTCCCGGATAAGAAACACAATTGGACACATTTTTGTTAAATTGTAGCTGTAATTACATTTTTTAAAGTATTTTCTAAGGCTGCTGGTGCACTGGTTTCACTGTGCATTTTCTATTGTGAGAGTCAGTTTCATGATCAATGTCAGACACAAACAACCTGGATAGGTGCATCCCTATCCACCAAATCTCAAAAAGTTTTAAAAAGCAAAAAAAAAGCATAATAAACAGCCCCTTTAAAAAGTTGACAAAATCCGCGGTGCAAACTTGGAGTATTTCCTACACATGCCACAATGCCAGGGCTCCCAGACATGTTTCTTCTCCAATGTCTTGCAGCTGCCCATTAAAACCATGTGGCACACCTCAAACAAAGCAATTGTCGAGAGAGAGACAGAAAAGGAGACTAGCCCTGGTCGCTATGGCAACCCCACATGTGTTTGATGCTGTGGTACTGGGACAATCTCAACCAAACACAACCATCCATCAATTAGGCCCGCGTATTAGGAGATATCACATGTGCAATGAGGTGTGGGGAGACAAGGGGAGGGCGGGGGGAGAGAAAGAGGGGGAGAGTTCTGTTTATTTATCTACACAAAAAAAAGAAAAATAATGAATCATATCAAAGGATAGAAGATGAGTTGAAAATGGTGGCTACACAGATGGTTTATGGAGGAGAAGAAGGCTTTTTTCTGGGACTGGTTTGCGGTGGTGTCATAACTGGTCTCTGTGTCTATTTGTGTGGAACTGCCTGTGTGGGCGGCCACTAAATATTCTCTGAACACGCTTTTTTTTTCTGAACTCCCAAACCAAGAATGCCACAGAGTTTAAAATTTATTGTGTTGGAACGACCCAGGCCGGCTCTTTTCCCCCAAAAGCGTGGTTATGGCCAGGCTTTATAATTGTAACATCTTACATGAATTATACGCAAAACCAGAATGTACTTGCATTGTAAATTAAAGAAACACGCACATGTCTCTAAATGTCCAGGTGAAGACGAAGAGTTGGTCAACGGCGGAAACGAAAATATGCAGTAGTAGAGGAGCTAACATGTAAAAGCAAAATGTAAAAATAAAAAACCAAATAGATAATATTTGGGAGATATATATATACACTGCAAAAAAATTATAAATTATGAGGTAATAATAGCTTGAATCTTAATTTGAAAACATTCTGTCAGTCGAAAAACAAGATTTACCAATGAAAAAAAGCCATTTAGTCTGTTTTTTTTATTTTAATTCTAAAACAAGATCGTTTTGCTTGATCAATTGGTAAATATTGTTTAAGGCTGTCACAGTGTGTTCAAATTAAGATTTTAATTAATTTGATTGATTGATTTTAATTTCATCAAACATATACTGTATGCCATGCCTTAGTTTATGTCACTTTTCATATAATTAGTCTATTTTAAGTTGAATTACAGAAATACATGAACATTTGAACGACATTAAGTCACACAAATGAAAACTCGGAAAATTGTATTAATCAAATGAATATAACTTGTTTGTTAAATTGTGGCTAATTAACTTTTTGTTTATAAAGCCTACATTTTGTTCGTCTCAAATCCTGTTTTAAGGAAGTCAAAATGTGCTCAAATTTAGATGCATTTGGCAAATTTTTTTGGACAACATTTTCATCACATTCGTATCCCAAATCCGTATTTTCAACAGCTGAATGAAAACATGAGCTCATATGAACAGCAGCAGACCTACGATTGCTTGTAGCTCCATCCGTGCTAACCCTAACACAAATAACACTACAACATGCTGTCTTCACCTTAACAGAAAACATTTTTGGTTATCTTTCGGTGGCCTCGCACCAAAGTACATCTGTGACATGTTAGTGCCATATGAACCAAGTCAGTCTCTGAGGAGCACAGGGACGGGCCTCCTGCTGATACCCAGAGTCAGGCCTAAACATGTGGGGGCTACCTTTCAGATTCATGCAGCTAAAATCCAGAACAGTCTTCCTGAACATGTGAGTGAGTATTCTATTTTGACCATCTTCAAACTGTGCATGCAACTGAAGGCTTGTATCACTCTTTTTAATGTATTGTGATTATTTATGATTTTGATTCCTAGTTTGCTCTAGTTTCTTTAACTGTTCTGTTCTGCCAAGTATATGAACTGTGCTATACAAATAAACCTGGCTTGCCGTAAAATCACATGACAAGATTTGTTAGAGGCCTTTGAGTCTTGTGCCGGTTGTTGACAACATCAGAGCGTGTGCGTTAGATCACCGTGTACATGTCTTTGAATGTTTTATTAAGTACAATACAGCTTCATTACTCGCTTCAATTAGAGAAAGGTGTCGCCGTCGCTGAAATCATTTACAATCGTCTACTTCTGGTGATGAAAGCGAATATTCCACATCAACACTTCTGTGCTATGTTAATTCCCTGACTTTGTTATCCTCCCGTGAATATTCCTCACTCACTAAGTATAAAATATTAAACCGTCGCCACCAACTGTGACTGACCTAGACTTTTTGCTTCCACATCACATTGTTCCTCCCCCACACACGCTTCGCAATCAAGCCGCATCAATTAGCGCCCGGGATCGCTACTTTTCTCCTCCATTGAAGGGATAATTGTCATCTCTGCGTACTTTTTTTGAAGCTGCCGAGCTCCTCTGACTGACACTGATACATACACGGCGAGTAATTACAAGTAAAAGACACATAAAGAATTGACTGACACCCGTAATTAACAAGGCGCAACATCGTCCTTTCTTGTGCCGTTTAGCCGCGCTTTCCCGATGTTTCGGAATAATCCATCTCAATCAAGTCGGCGCGCCAATGTTCTGGGGGTTTTCGGGATTGTCACACTCGCGTTAATTACTCCTTAAGATAATCAGGCTGTGTGGCTAGAGCGGGATCGGTCCCTGGGAATGATGAGAAGAAGGGAAAGGGGGGTTTTCGGTTTTAATCTTGCGGTGAGATCAGAGCTACCGGGCGGCTTCGGTTTGAGACAAGAACTCTTGGGGAGGGGGGGATGGTGGTTGGAGAGATTTGGAAAATGAGAAGGAATTTGGGCATCTTAACAGACTCTTAATTACATTCTCTCTCCTCGGCTGGTGGCAGGCATAAATGGCGGTCCCCAGGGAGGCTGTGATCCACTTTTCTGATCTGCAGAATTCACAGGCGAGGCGCTGATCAAAAAGACGAAAGGAAAAAAAGGCGGCCTAGATGCTTCAAACGCGCGGGACCTTTTCTGGCGGCTCACGGGACTCGGAGCGCTTGTCATTGAGCGGAAGTTTGAATTGTCGGAAGAAGAAAAATGGCGTCAGGAAGAAAAAAACTGGAAAAAAAGAGATGGATTGAGCGCTTTTAAAGAGGAGAATCAGCAGAGTTATGAATTGATAATGAGCGCTGAAGCGTTTGTCCTATATACAGTCGAGCTGCGATGACCTACGCCTACGTGCGCGCCGCTTCTAATTCGCCCAGTGCTGCTTTGATGTGGGCAGGCAGCAGCTGGATCCCCCGGGAGCCTGGGCTGTAATCAAGCGTTATTGCGTGTAGGACTGGAGCGTGGGTAGAGCGAGGGGAGTCCCGTTCAGTTCGCCAGGGCAATGCGGCGATCGCGAGAGGCCGCCAAAGGGTCAAGGCGAGAGAGAGAGAGGCGGCGGCGGCGGCGGTGGAGAGAGGACCGGCTTCGTAATGACACGGCTAACAAACCACTTTTCCTTCTGAGCCTGCGGTCAGGGGCAGCGCAGTGACTTCATACGTGCTGAACGCTCCCACAGCTTTGAGAGGAAATAAGTTCAAGAGGGTTCGGTGGCAATTACGGATAATGCGACTGGACTGGTGGCTGATATTGGCAAACTCAGATTTTTTTGGGGTTTTTTTTGTGGAGAATGAAGATGAGATAAGAGAACCTTTATTCGTCCCACAGTGGGGAAAGTTTGATGTTGCAGCACACTTATAGGACAGCAGTAAGAGCACACAAAATATACAATACAAGTAGGTGTGAATGCTTCATAAGAGCAGTAAGTAAATATCAATATATCTATCTATATATATGGATAGATATGTGTACATTGATTTATGGCAGGATAAGAAAGCAGATGATTCAAATTTATTGTGAGTATCATGTCATCCAATAGCGATATGTCAAAATATGTCTCTATAGATGAACATGAACTGAGCAAGAATGAAAGTAAAGCAAGAATGTGCAAAATGAAATCACATGTGTGCACGGCCACTTTACTGAGTCACTTTGTCCCAGACCCTCATGCTGCTAACATGTACAGATGTATACATCTACTATACTATACTAGATTATTCAGTGTTTTATACTTGCTTCTTTTTTTTTTCCAAAATTAGATATTTCTATACTTCTAGATTTTATTTTATGCTATTTTTTTAGCATTGAGTTATTGTTTGTTTATCTTGTCTTGTGTGCTACTGTTCTGTAACCGGTGATGCAACCCTGACATTTCCCCACTGTGGGACGAATAAAAGAACCAATTAAATGGAGATCCCTCGACCATTTGGTAGATCACCTTTAGTCAATATATCTACTTTAAGCAAGCTTGGAACTGAAATCTACATCTTTGGGGCATCTCACTTGGCTTAGGCAGTGTTTCCATCAAACTGCATCTCAACCATTTGGTAAAGGCCTGTGATTAAAATACTTTAAAAAAAAACGCAAGAACCAATTATTTGTGTTATTAGTGCTCCTACATCTTAGAAAATCCAAAAAAGAATAAAATTAATTATCGATAGCTTTCTAACACCATAAACACATAATATACAGTATATACCACCACAATATTATTTTTCCATTCGTTTTGATCGAATCCCTCGGTTCATATTCTGTGACTTGCACCCCTGCAGTCCGGCCTCTCCCCGGCTCCTGGCAGTCTTTCTTGTTGACTCCGTGTTGAAATGCCAAAACAGGCGTGAGAGAAAACAGATCAATGCAGCGGCTCCGTATCAGATGATAGAAAAGCTGAGAGGGCCGAGTGCTCACGCAGAACATCAAACGGGCCAAACAAAAGTGACATCATCATTCGGCGCCCGACTACAGCCTGACAGCTCCGAGGCTAAAGTTAACTCTCTCAGATCTGTCAGGCTGATGAGAAGTCTGCAAGGTTTAAGAGGCTCGCTGCAATAATGGAACCAGTGAGTGAACAAAGAAATAACCTGATATACAATTTCGGTCTATTGATAGTGCCTCAATTACACTGCAAAAGGTAATTAAAAATATGTCAACAATTGCTCAAATTAGGATAAATGTGTCTTGATTTAAGCACATTTTCACTGCCTTGAAACAAGATTTGCCAATAGGACAAGCAACATTATCTACTTTTAAGAAGATACAAGAAATGTCTCCCTTGGAATGAGAAGATACAGGGACAGTTCTTGAAATAACAAAATGGCTTTTTCCCATTTGCAAATCTTGTTTCAAGGCAGTCCGAATGTACTCAAATTAAGATGTTTCAAGCAAGTATAACTTTATATTTTATGCTTTTTTGCAGTGTACATTCTGTGGTTACATAGTGATAAAAGTGCTGCAGAACAATACAAATGTGTGTCTAAACGAGTGGACTCCTAGTAGCATCAAATTAGTAATATTAGCAGCTTTCACCATTCAAAAAATACACAGTGTCTTAAGCAAACGTTGAGATTCTTAACCATGAATACGTCTCCAGTGGGTTAGGCTACTGTGACAGCCTGCTCACTGATCTCGCCAAACGAGTTTAAAACAAAATGCTGCAGCTTAAGTCCTGACTAGAACCAGGAAGTACGACCACATTAGTCCGGTCCTCAGGTCTCTGCACTGGCTTCCTGTGGCTGCTCTCCATGGCCTCGCACCAAAGTACATCTGTGACATGTTAGTGCCATATAAACCAACTCGGACTCTGAGGAGCACAGGGACTGGCCTCCTGCTGGAGTCAGAACTAGACATGGGGAAGCAGCCTTTCAGATCGATGCAACAATAAAATCTATTTCTTTCTGAAAATGTGAGACAGGGTTCTACTTTGACAGTGTTCAAATCCAGGTAAAAAACTGTTCTGTTTAGCTGTGCATACAAGTAAAGGATTAAATCTTCACTCGTTTTAATGTACTTGGAATATTTTTTTTTTTTTTTATGATTTCATGATTTAAATTCCTTGTATTTACCTTTCTATCTACAGTGCCTTGCGAAAGTATTCGGCCCCCTTGAACCTTTCAACATTTCGCCACATTTCATTCTTCAAACATAAAGATATAAAAATATTTTTTTTTGTCAAGAATCAACAACATGTGGGACACAATCGTGAAGTGGAACAAAATTCATTGGATAATTTAAACTTTTTTAACAAATAAAAAACTGAAGTGGGGCGTGCAATATTATTCGGCCCCCTTGCGCTAATACTTTGTAGCGCCACCTTTTGCTGCAATTACAGCTGCAAGTCGCCTGGCGTATGTCTCTATCAGTTTTGCACATCGAGAGACAGGAATTCTTTCCCATTCTTCCTTGCAAAACAGCTCGAGCTCAGTGAGGTTGGATGGAGAGCGTTTGTGAACAGCAGTCTTCAGCTCTTTCCACAGATTCTCCATTGGATTCAGGTCTGGACTTTAACTTGGCCATTCTAACACCTGGATACGTCTATTTGTGAACCATTCCATTGTAGATTTGGCTTTCTGTTTTGGACCATTGTCCTGTTGGAAGATAAATCTCCGTCCCAGTCTCAGGTCTTTTGCTGACTCCAACAGGTTTTCTTCAGAATTGTCCTGTATTTGGCTCCATCCATCTTCCCATCAATTTTAGCCATCTTCCCTGTCCCTGCTGAAGAAAAGCAGGCCCAAACCATGATGCTGCCACCACCATGTTTGACAGTGGGGATGGTGTGTTCAGGGTGATGAACTGTGTTGCTTTTACGCCAAACATATCGTTTTGCATTGTGGCCAAAAAGTTTGATTTTGGTTTCATCTGACCAGAGCACCTTCTTCCACATGTTTGGTGTGTCTCCCAGGTGGCTTGTGGCAAACTTTAAACAAGACTTTTTATGGATATCTTTGAGAAATGGCTTTCTTCTTGCCACTCCATAGAGGCCAGATTTGTGCAGTGCACGACTGATTGTTGTCCTATGGACAGACTCTCCCACCTCAGCTGTAGTTATCTGCAGTTCATCCAGAGTGATCATGGGCCTCTTGGCTGCATCTCTGATCAGTCTTCTCCTTGTTTGAGATGAAAGTTTGGAGGGACGGCCGGGTCTTGGTAGATTTGCAGTGGTCTGATACTCCTTCCATTTCAATATAATTGCTTGCACAGTGCTCCTTGAGATGTTTAAAGCTTGGGAAATCTTTTTGTATCCAAATCCGGCTTTAAACTTCTCCACAACAGTATCTCGGACCTGCCTGGTGTGTTCCTTTGTCTTCATGGTTCTCTCTGTGCTTTAAACAGAACCCTGAGACTATCAAAGAGCAGGTGCATTTATACGGAGACTTGATTACACACAGGTGCATTCTATTTATCATCATCAGTCATTTAGGACAACATTGGATCATTCAAAGATCCTCACTGAACTTCTGGACTGAGTTTGCTGCACTGAAAGTAAAGGGGGCTGAATAATATTGCACGCCCCACTTTTCAGTTTTTTATTTGTTAAAAAAGTTTAAATTATCCAATAAATTTAGTTCCACTTCACGATTGTGTCCCACTTGTTGTTGATTCATGACAAAAAATTAAAATGTTATATCTTTATGTTTGGAGCCTGAAATGTGGTGAAATGTTGAAAGGTTCAATACTTTCGCACTGTATTTTTCCTTTCTGAACATTTTGGCATTCGTCCGCGCAGACAAGTATTCACTATCTATTGACAGGCAACATTCCACTGAAACGTAATTACTCTATCTTCGAGAGCATTGCTGATTGTTTTATGTTGAGGATTGAGACAAAAAGTCATGAAAACCTTGCGATCATAAAAGATCATGAAAAGCAGGAATGTATTTTTAGGCACATGACATTTACTTGAATCGCGTTGCTTCACGACTTCACAACCGCTTTGAAAACTTGTAACGCGGATGAAAAACCAATCAAAGACGTCATGTCAAATCTCCCAATAATATACAGGACACAAATAATGGGAGAAATAACTCACAAATATTGGGCGAGTACAGGATTTTGCATGAAATCCTTGTATCATTACAATGTCACACACTGTGCCTTACATGGAACTTTTGCACATTTTGGCATTTTCACAACCATAAACATTTTGATTCTTATCCTGAAAGGTCACACACAAGTATCTAAAATCTAAATAGTAGAAAAGGAGGAAGTGCACAAGAATTCAGACAATATACTCTGAGTGCATCACATTTCCTTAAAAAAATTCCTAATGACGGTTTGTTATGGCTCTTTTGAAAGACAAGTGAGATGTATTTGGTTGTTATCATGTTTCAAATTTTTAGAACTGTCACATATCTTTGTGACGTGTTTACATGGATCTATTATATTGACTGGATAGGGTATTACTAGTTTATAGCTGAAGGACCCATGTGCTCGATGGATTCTCGCGGTACAGCAGACTAAACAAGACTAAATTCAAGCGGACTACCCAGAATTTTCCCCATAGAATTCAATGTAAACTAAAACAGCTCGACCTCAGCTGACAGAGAACCTACAGCTTTCATGTCGGATTTTGTGGGGAGTTTAGTGTCCCTTGTCATCCTGAACTTTTTTTCTTCCAAAATCCTTTGGTTTTCTTTAAATCCACACTTCAGTGCCACAAACTCTGCTCGATCGTCTTCTGCTCTAGGTCCGCTTTGATCAGCAGCTCTGATTGGTCAGAATACGGCAGAGACCCTCTGTACTCGTGCATGAGAGCCACACACCCGTATTTGGCGCTTATCATTATGGGAGCTCGTCTACTGCACAGAATACATTACAATGTATTCTTGTATATCCCTAAATCACAGCAGTAATAATCTCAGAGGACTTAACAAAACCATTGAAATCACCAACACAGATCCATAGGTAGAGACCATTGTCCAGTGGGCGTGGTTAGCGGATGTTACTTCCTGAGTGGGTGTGGTCCGCCGGATTGACCCGACAGGAAGCACAGACTGACCGCGCCCCCTCGCGCCCGGTGGTCTTTGGATGAGGGTGCGACAGGAGGAACGCTCCCTCATCTTGGTTGATGTATTCAACAGAACATGACAAATGAATCGATCCTAATGCAAGCTGATCTTACTGCCCTTCGACTTAAAGATAAGAAGAGCAAAAGAGGTTCTCTTTGTGCAAAGCTTATAGAGACATACACCAAATATAGAGACAAAATACTTAGAGCTGTGATCAAAGGGAACATAAAAGGTTATACAATGTGAACTCAGAGATACTTTTGTAAGCCACACATTTCAAGTAAAAAGAGAAATACTGTATATATAATGGTGTTTTGCTTTTGCTTTCACTTCTGCAGTTGTCTGCCACTTTTGCTTGGTCTTTGACGATGCAATGTACAAGGGAAAGTTCTTCGGGTAATACTTTTTCAAGGCACTGTATCATTGTTCTTCAAAACCACTTCTGAGCCACAGTCTGAATCGCTGTGTGAACTTTCTGACGTTAGCTTTGTTCCGTCCTTTGTCTTGTGCCTTTCTATAAGGACAATATCTGTGTAGCTTTGTGTAAAATGTTGTTGCTGTCCCTGATCAAGTCTCGACAACAAGCCTATACGAACTCTCTGAAGAACGCAACAATTCAGAGAATGTAGACAATATCTCACATGAAACTGATGGCTGAGGCTTAAAGGCACACCGTGTAACTCTTGGCCACTAGGGGCGCTAGACCTGCAACTTTCACGTTTAGCGCCCCTAGTGGCCACAAGCAACTCAGCACTGTCGCAAAAGTCAACAGTCAGCCGGTGTCTTTTGAGTGTGTATTCAGACAGCATGCACTGGTGTGTGTGTTCAAACTGTAGAGACATGCCTACAGATATTGAGAGACTCTGCTGTGGTCAGCCTCCAGACCGCTGCATTAGTAATCTACCACACATGGACTTCTATATCCTGGATGAGGGAGTTCTGCGTCTAGCTCGTGCTGCGTGGAATGACATCTTTGCAGTCGATGACATCCAGGAACCAGGTGAAGAGCAGCGCTCATACAGACATGCAGCTTACAGCACGATCCCTTTCGCGTTTCCTCTTTTTAGCCTCCTCCGAAGGTTTAAAATTTTTCCTTGCCTCAGCCATGACCAGGAGTCGAGCAGGTGAAAAATGAGTAGCAAAAGCCTTAGCTCCATGAGTATATCAGCGCCTGTAGCCGTAAAGCAAGTCTTTCTTCCAAGTCACGTGACCTGGTGGCAGACGGTCCGTCTGCTCGAAACTTACATGGGCGGTATTTCAAGAGGGCAGCCCCGCTCGGAGCATTGCAAGTGTCAAGCGCTGTATATTGGCCCAAGTATTCATATAAAATAACTCATATGTGTCAACTCTTTAGGTCACAAAGTCCGCGGTGTGCCTTTAAATAACACCTGTTCCAAGACATTTTAGCAAAATTATTTACCTTAACCGCCCTCATACAAATATAACTGGAGTTGTTTTTAGTTCCATCCATGCTTCTGTAAGAAATTGGCTTAAACATGTCCCCTTATGTCTAAATGTTCCTATCTCTATCTTTGTATTGCACTTAAATTAAAATGATACCAACAATCAAAAAAAGTTTTGATTGGCTTCTACCAGGTCTTTTCAAGTTTCTTCACTGATCGCAATGACTTGATTAGCCTGAGTCCTGGATTTATAACCTGTCTGTCCATGGAGAGGATCTTTCACCCAATGTGTTTCTCCATGAGGTTTCTCACTGTTTTTTGTTTGTTTTTAGTTGTTCCTTGCCCAGGCAGGAGGGTCTAAGGACAGGGATGATCCAGGACATTTATGGACATTAATTAACATTTATAGACTGTGGTCATTCCGCTCCCTATGGTCCAATGGCACCTTTGTGTTTGTTATTATCGCATTTCTTGTGTTCGACCCATTTGATTTTTTTCCTTGATTGTTCCTTTTCTATCAACAATTTTAATCTTTTTTTTTTTTGTTAAATTCAACATCATATTTCTGGAAAACATAAAACATTTGGTTCCTAAAGGGTTAATACATTTTTGAAATGCACAGTTCATATTCAAATCAGTTAAAGTTAGGGCATATAGATAGAGGAATAACTTACAACAGCCTTCTTTCATACACTACAAATACATTTCACCAGCATTCTCAAGTCAATCGCACTTTTGCCATTGCATTGCATTGTATGGAATAAAAAAAACAAAATCAAAAGTTTCGCTGAAGGATAAAAACCTCCTTGATATTTCCAGTAAAAAACAAAAAAAGTCACCGACCCTGCTCCAGGCTGTACCAGGGGAAGAGGGATGAGCTGAGGCCTCTCTCCTCAGCACAAAGCAGCTGTTATATGGCAACACCTGCTTTCTCTTGAGGGAGAGGGTCTGCCCATATCCCCCTCAAGGCACCACCCGGGGGCCATTTGTGTCAAGCATATGCCCCCTCCCTCCCTTCGCTTCGGGGGACTGCTCCGACCTCTGTAGAATAACTCCAGTGTTGGACGGAGCTGGAAGACGGCAGCCACAGGTCAACCACGGGCCACTGATATAAGCTTGTATATTTAGGTCTTACATATTCAGGCCCTTTTGAGCTACAATACCGCTAGTTTCTTTTGATGGCAAGGCAAGGCAAATTTATTCATAAAGTCTCATTCATGCAAAAGCAACCCAGGGTGCTTTACAGGCAGAGAAAGAACTTCGGGGAACAATAGAACACTGTGGGAATAAAAACTATAAATTATTAGAAATATGAAAAAATATAAATACAGGCATATGCATTTAGTAAGTAGTTAGTAAGTAAGTCGTGTTTATTTATATAGCACATTTTACAGACCAAGGTCACCCAAAGTTCAGATACTTTTTTCATACTCTACGCACGGCAATGACAGAAGCGAGACGTCAAATACACATCAAAGCCCCCATCCATTCACTCACTCACTCCTTACATCCTATTGTACATATTTTTAGTGGTAGGGGAAACCGTAGCACCCGGAGGAAACCTACGCAGACGAGGGGAGAACTCCACACAAAAAGGTCTGGAGGAGGAATCAAACCTGGCACCTTCTTTCTGTGAAACACAATCTCTAATATACATATACACACATAATAATAATAATTTTAAAAAGAGCATGAGTTTATGTAATTCTTCTCCCAGCCACCAATGATATAAAAGCCTTAGCCACAGGACGGCAATTCCAAAAAGCCGTCAGTCATAAAACATATAGTGACGCGTACGGAAATTAATTAACGCAAAACCAAAGCCTGCCCCATAGGGCTTTAACAGCAGGATAAGAAACATTTTCAGACCAGAAGGCCAAAGAACCCAAGGCGATGTGGGAAGCCTAATGAGAGGTCCGCGTCACCCCTGTTTGAAGCCGGCTTTTCTGATATGATAGCTTTGGCTTGACACCTGGGGAATTGCGCGAATTGTGGCCCTTGAGGATATAAAAATTGAGAATGTATGTTTTGCGGGGAGAGAGGACAGCGTTTCGGAAAGGCGGGAGATGATTTCTTTGTGATGGAAACAATCTGAGCTGTCCAATCTAAAGCCGGGAGTGGGAGGAGAGGTGTGGGTCTGTTCGCACCTTTTTTCAACAATAACAGAGGAATTTCATCTCTGGCCGAAGTGACATATGCAAACCGAGGCTGTGACGGATACTGTAAATGATTGTGTGAAATGGTTGCGGCTGTATTCCATTGAGAGGAGCTGCCAATCAGAGCCAGTGTGTGTGAAAAAGCTATCTATGGTGTATGATAGTGCCCTGGTCAAATATAAGACAGAAATAAAGGAAAATATATTGCATATTTGTCACAATGGGCATTAATTAGGGTGCTTCAAAATACTGTCCAATCAGTGACATATACTGAATCTGTGTGTGAGTCGATGAAATGCTACTCGTTGCAAAATTGCATAACTGAGTCCATAGGGGAAATAAATGTAAATGCTCACTTTATTGTCCCCGTAGGGGAATTGTCCTCTGCATTTGACCCATCCTGATGCCACCAAGGCTTACAGTACGTCAGGAGCAGTGGTCACCGAAGTACAGTGCCCGGGGACCCATCTCAGATGTTGATGCTCCGCTTGGTCGGGACTACTGAAGCCATGGGAGATTTGACCTATTGAGCATATTTTGAGTGGTAGGGGAAACCGGAGCACCCCGAGGAAACCTACGCAGACACAGGGAAAATATGTGAACTCCACTTAGAAAGGCCCTGTTCCGACCGAGATTCAAACCCAGGATCTTCTTGCTGAGAGGAGAGTGTACTAACCACTCAGCCACCGTGCCGAATGGATAGCATTGAAAATCAATCGTTACTTTGGCCGGCAAGCTTAATATGTAGTAAAGTAGTATAAGTAATTGTTACGGCCGGCTCAGGGCCACAACAAATAGGGAGGCAAAACGGGGGTAAAAAGTGCCAAAAGTATATTTAATATTAACATAAGACGAGCATGACAAAACAAAAACGAGGTGTGAACATGTTGTAATCAGTAGTGAGGTGCAGGTGTGTGAGTGCAATGAAAGCCTGTGTGTGGTGTGCAGTGAATGTGGTGCATAAAACAAAAGACAAACTCAAATGTGCAAAAGAGGGATGGGCATGGTGGCTCCAGGTAGAGCCCACCAGGACAGGACCAAGCTGAGCAGCAGCACAGGAGAGAAGTGAACAGCTCTCAGCTCCCAGGTGATGAGACCCACTGATGAGGGGCGTGGCATGGTGCAGGTGTGGACCTGCAAAGACAGCTCCCTCTCCTGGTCAGTAAGGGCCTGGCCCGTAACATAATCAATAACTATTGCTAATTGTTATTATAAGTAACTTGACCAACACTGCTCGCTACAGTTATTCCTGAAGAAAAAAGTTGAGTTTGTAACTCCATGTCCATATACTAGACGTTAAGAGAAAGCATTTACTGCTACATTCTCTGCAATAGGATATATCATTGTTGGGTGAGTTTTGATACATAAGTACAGCGGCCTCTCGCAATAACGCGGTTCACCTTTCGGGGCCTCGCTGTTTTGCAGATTTTTGGTGTGTGCCTCTTGTGCAACTTGTTGGAGTACACACACAGGTGTGTACTCCAACAACATCATATAACCGCAAATATAACAGGACATTTACTTTCATTTAAAGTCAGACGAAAACATTTTTAATTTGTGTGCACCGCAGCCCTCAGTGCTGTTCCTGCTCCTATGTGTCCTCAGCAGATATATTTTGCACTGTCTGCACGGCTTTTGACAGCTGCAGCAGCACTCCGACCTACAAGCAACAAGTTTGATATCTCTGTTATCGCACTTCAGCAGGTGTGAGTTCAGGTGATTAGAAGTGTATAAAGTGTGTGTGAGGGGTTTTACAACCTTAAAACATACATTTTGCTTATTGCAGGTTATTTTTAGAACATAACCCCCGCAAAAAACGAGGGACCAGTGCGTTCTGGATATGTAATGGACTGAACAGATGGAATTCATCTTCCCTGACGTGAGCTCTGGTTAAAGGCGACTGAATTCTTAACTTGTCTGACTTATTGGAATTCAAAATGGTATGATTCCAAAAACAAAAACGGTGCCCTCATGACTTCCTTTAAACTGTATAATGTGGATATGTGGTCATCTGTGTCAAGGCAAAGAGATCGTCAGTGCTTCATGTGAGTGACTGGGACTGTTGCGTCTGAAGAATATCTGCCAATACTATATATGCATATGTTTCATTTATCTGGATGATTGTCATAATATCACGGGGCGACAGTAGCTCAGTTGGTAGAGCACTGGTCTTTGGACCTAATGGTTGTGGGTTTGAGCCCACCACAACGCATGTCACCTGCTCGCACTGAGGTCTGCTGTGTCCTTGGGCAAGACACTTTACCCCACATTGACTGAAGCCCCCGCTTAAAGACCAAGGCCATCTCGTCGATGACGGAGAAGCCATCTTCCGTGGACCCACCACCTGCAGGAAGATCAACGAGGGCCTGGTGCTATGAGACTTGTGTGGTAGCACTAATTGCCACCCCCCCGACCCATAAATGGATTAATAAAGGGGTAGACAATGACATGACATAAAATCATTCTAATTTTACATACAGTAAAATTGTTGCATTACAGCTTTAATGCAGTGTGATTTCCTGAGTATGTGGTGAGATAAGGAAGGACCCAAAATGAGGGAATGCAAAAAGGAAAAGTTCTGGATAAAAAACAGGCTCAAAATTGAAACGGAACCAGGAACATAGACGGACAAAGACAATGGACCAGCAGCAAGTGGGGATGAGCACAGGTACATATAAACACAGAGATACAGGTGAAACACATGAGGGCGGGGTAGACGGAAAAAAAGTGAAACCAAACTAAAACTACAGAGAAAAGTCCAAATAAAACACGACATCCACACCATGACAAGTAGTTTCACTGGAGTTAGTCACTTCAGGAAGCTTACCGATGTTCTGTTGAGTGAAAATGCCTTTCACTCTTCGTATTAAAAGGTTGAAAGATTCACTAAAACTAGCGCTGCTGTTTTCGGTGGACTGCTGTGTGCCCACCGCTTCAGGTTCAGGAGGCTCACATCCAGCTCAAGAAGCAAGAACGCCCTTAATCAGCTCTTAAAGGTTACAGAATGGGATACGTGTGAGAAAATAAGTGTTTTCATTTTCCACTTGTTTTGTCTGATTGGTAAATGACAGTCACACTCAAAAGTCTTGGAGAAAAGACCAGGTCCCAGATTGTACTTCTCACACAGAGAGTACAGTAAGAATCAGTGTTGTGTTTGATTATTGATAAAACAATCTAGTTCAATCTATAAACATTTAATAAAATCTATAAAAACTATCTTTTTTTGTTTGTTTTTGGTTTTATAGATACATTGTGTTCAGACCACAATGTGCTGTCTTTATAGAACACGTGTTATTCTTTGCATTCTGCTTGGAGTGAGGCCGGTCCACTCTTTTTCACTTTTCTGTCGGAATATGCAGAAAATGCCAACAACAAAAACAAGAAAATATGTTCAATTGTTTATTTATTTCTGTGTTTTCAACTTAACATTTCCAAGCAATATATGATACAGACTCGTTACCTGTAAAGTGACATGTGCCAAGTCCGTGGTATAATGTTGACGATTATGGCTCCGTTTGAGCAATTATAATTTTCTAAAATTCTTTTGGGGGATTTCAAGCTGTGAGCCAATTACCAACAATACGACAAATAGTGGCTTGTTATATCCCACTTAGCATGTAATGAATCTGCCATCTTTTAGTTTCCCACTGTAAGTACAATTTCAGAAGTAAATGGACTTTTGAATATTATTCGAATTCTCAGAGTTTCACCTGTACATCCTTTATCTTTACGCTTTTGATGCACTGTGGCTATTTTAATGATTTTAATGTTTTCATTACCTAATATCTAATATTTTTTATGTTACTTGTGATCTTAATGATTGTTTTTAGTCATATTTTTAAAATCATATTGATTTTATACAGTCCTTTTCAGAACACATAATAACACAAAGATGCTTCACATGTTATTATTGTTTCACTCCATACACGGTGGTGATAAACAACTGTAGCCACAGCTGCCTTGGGGCACACTGATAGAAGCGAGGCAACCAGTATGTGCCATCGGCCCCTCCGACCACCAACAACCAGTCACACACACACCAGACAATGTGGGTGAAGTGTCTTGCCTAATGACACAACTACAGTTTGGCACTTTACAGTCGCGCTGCCCCACTGTGGCACCTGATGTTCCCAGACGTCTCCCATCACAGCACAAACCAGGCCCTGCCCTGCACAGCTTCAGAGATCATTACGGGATTTGGCTTTTGCATGCATGATGGCCGCACAGTGTCTCATGGTCAGAAATGGATACTATTTCAATAACGAGAAACAATTTAAGTAACCTTTCATTGTTGAAGCTATTGATCCATTTTGAGCGTAACTTGGTTTTGTTACGCTCTCTCTCCCCCTTCAAACCCTCTCCCCCCTCCAACCCTCCCCCGCTCCCTCCCCACCGATGCCTTTGATTGAAGCGAGCGGAATGGGTTTAAGAGCGCCGCACTCCGTATCAGAGAGACAGAGCCTGTGTTTAAGGCTTTCAGATAAAATCATGTAGAGATCCATTTGCTCTCTGTCACTCTACTCTCACTCTGCACAGGTTCACTCTGCTGCTGACGGATGATAGTGCGGTTTCCCAGGAGACGGCGAAGGCACGGCGCTGGAGGAGCCGACACCTTCACCGAAAACTAAAATTAGCTCCAACTCGCTCCGCGGAATATTACCTCAGCGCCTCCTCAAGAAAAAAAGTTGTACCGAGTTTTTTTTTGCTTCTTTTTTACAAGATTTTTTGGATGTACAGTATCGCAGTAAATCTTTTTCTAATCTTTACGCAGCGGTAACTTTTCTTGTGTTAACATTGCTTCATTCAACCCCCTTTACAAACCGTAGGAACTCGTGTACAACTGCGTTTTGCTATGTTGAATTATGTACACATTTTCAGTTTTTTTTTATATATAATAAAACACTAAGGTCAAATTTTTTGTTACATCTTTATGCTTCAAAGTATAGAGTGATTCCTGCAAGTTTGCACCGCCTCAGTCAATGTTCTACAGCCCGAGTCCTGGATCTATTGTTTGTTTGTCCGTGAGAGTGGATCCCTCTCTACCTTTTTCCCACCGGGTGATTTTTGAATCGTTCCTTGCTGATGCAGGAGGGTCTGAGGACAGTGATGATCTGAGACATATAAAGACATTTATGGACATCCCGTTATTATTAAAATTCTTGTGTTTTGAACTGTTTGATTCTCTGAACTGTTGTGGATGAATCGACATCTAAACGTCCACCTGCTGTTGGACTTTAGGGCTATACAAAAATATTTGAATTGCTGTGCAGATGAAGACACCACATAAACATTTAATTTGAGTTGGGGGCAGGGGTTGATGTAACTCTAAGAAATAAGCAATTTTTAAAAAAGAAAAAAATTAAAGAAAGATCTTGAGAATTGATCACTGGATTTTTCTGTGGATTATTTGATAGAGATTTGATTCACAAACCCCATATTTTTATGTCTGAAAGTCCTTTAATCGGGTCAACATCCTGCATATGTTTTTGAATACTGCCAATGCTTTTAGACACATTTATGAGAAAATAACTTGACCAGAGTTGACGTGTGCTGACAGAGGAGATGTGTCTTTCTTATGTATTGGCCCAGGGATTACAGAAAAATTATCTAAAATCAGAAGTTTTGAAACTTGAGGTTAGCAGCGCTTGACTTGAAACATATTTTTTATTCGCTGTCAGTAAAATTTGTTGATTTGTTCATGATGACGACTGATGAGTGCTTGTATCTGACCTTTTCTTCATTAATTGCTGTCATCTGTACCCATCACAGAAGGTATAAAGATTGATCGTGCGATTGTCAAAGGGTCAGTACCGCAAAACGGAAAAAACTAGAAAAAAATGTTCCTTTGTAAAAATTATAATACACAGCTTTTTTTTTTTTTTTTTATCGGCGACCAGTTTGCTTTTTACCCAAAGTGAGTAAGTTAATGGAGCAATATGTTTTTGAGACAGTAGAATATTATTGAAAGTCAGCGTGTAAACCGAACAGCTCATGATTGATGATGGAGAGAGACCAAAAGAAAGCAGCAGTAACTTTGCTGCCGCTTTTGATATAATTGATCACAAACTACTTTTATGTAAACTGAAATATAAAGCTTTTTAAGAAGCTTCCAATATAACAGGAAGCAAATGGTGTTTTTCTCATCAGATCATGTTCTGAGGTCTGAGCAGTGAGTGCGGGAGTTCCACAAGGTAGCTGCCTGGGGTCTATATTATACACAACATTTACAAACTATTTCCAGTATGCACTAAATACATCTAGAATGCTAACGTGAACAGATGATGTTATTGTACAGACGAGGCAAGTTTATTTGTAGAGCACAGTTATCACACAGGGCAACTCAAAGTACTCATAAAAAACAAACCTGTCTCACATTTTCAGGAAGACTGTTCCGCATTTTAGATTAATGTAAATGAAAGCCACAAATTGAATGCTGAGGTAAAAGTTGTTAAATTGAATACATTTGAAGACGTTGGTGAAGTAGCTGAAACGAAAGGTAATTCTATATTGTAGAACTGACAGAAGAGGACACCAGTTGAAGAGACAAAACTTTTGGAAGTAATTTCAGAGAATGCATTCTGATGGAGAAAACACATAAGTGACATAATCAATCAAATCGGTATGGGGAATGGCGATAATCAGAAGAAGTGCAGGACTACAGTGGCACCAAAAATAATAAGGAAAATAACAAAATCTTTAGTTTTATCTCATCTAGATTTCTGCCCAATGATTCGCTCCATTGCACCACCCCAAAACATCCAAATAATACAAACTAGAGCCGCAACTGTTCAGTAACCAAGCTTAGAACAACCATCAATGCTACAATGTGGTACTTTGTTGCTGCAGTGGAGCTTTCTGATGACGCCAATAGACCAAAAGATGGTAAAAATGATGATTTAAAGAACTGCATCATACACATAAGATGCTTCTTTGTGATGGATTTGAAATCATTGCGTAATTGGGCCCAGCCTAATAATCTGAGGCGAGACGTTCACATTCACAGTCTAATTTGTCTGTTTTTGTGATTCCTATTGGAACAAGTGGCCTTCATTATAGGAGTGAACTTTGCCTCATACACGCACGCACGCACGCACACACACACACACAAGCACGCAAACACACCCCACACACACACAATTTTTACAAACTTAAAGTAATAGTGTATATATTAACATAGATTAATTCAATGGCCGTGAGATCCGACACATATATTAATTCTGTCCAAAATATAGTGTTTTTAATGCGTTAACGGAAATCAATATTAATGCTTTCATTTTTTTTATTGCGCGATTATTTTGCGAGACCAACTTTACTACTTTACTGTTAGTAGCGTAACAACAACTACAGAAACCCCCTCCCCAGGAAGAATCACTATTTGACACTTTGGATTGAAAGCTAATTGTGGTTACGCTCAGAATGGTCCTCTGGTTTTCAAGTGTGTTTGTATGTGTGTCTTTTTGTGTGTGCGTCTCTCCGTGTGTGCGTCTCTGTGTGTGCGTCCCTCTGTGTGTGCGTCTCTCTGTGTGTGTGCAAGTGGTATTAATATTCCAAGCTCTGCAGTACGATGACCTATTGCTCCTTACAGAATGCATCCAACAAAGTATTCATGCAATAGTTGGAAGACCTTCTCTCATTTTGTTTTAAAATATTGCTATATATGTTTCTGACCCCAACGTCTCCTCATTCTGAAAAAAACGCCTTTCCCAATTAAGTTGAATAGCAAACGCCACACCTGATGTAACCTCAAAGTACTCAGCCCTAAACACTTTCCAAAACCAACTTCTTATCTCCACAAAACATCTCTGCAAACACGTCGACAGCGTCTGCCCATCAGCTTCACAAATTGCCATTTGCCTCTTGCACCGAGATCAGTCAAAAACTCCTAAATTGACTTTCCCTCCGAGGAAGAAAGCCCATTTCCCATTTTCGGCATCCCCTTCCCTGACCAATAAATAAAAGCTCTCCTTCCATGTGGCACCTCTTGATAAATTACAGCGTGCTTGAGGTTTACCACATTAAAAATAACCTGTGCATTATGTAGATGCAACAAGGCGCACAGCGGTGGACTTGTGTAGCTCCAGGGCCAAACCAAACAGACTTTTACCATTGCAAACACCTTTTTTATATATAAAGCAGTAGAGGCCATTATCGGGCCTGGCTGACCTGGAGCAAACCCTCTCCCTCTCTCTCCCCTGTCTGTGTGAATGTCTCTCGCCCGCTCGCCTGCTAATTGAAAGGCCTGTGAGAAATAGATGAGTGCAGGAAACGGCGTCCTGTCCCTTCGTGCACGGCGTTCTCCATCTGCGGCCGCTCCCAGGGCTTTTATCTCTTTAGCGAATGATTGTCCTCTGTAACTGGGAAGGGTCTCTGTGCTTGTTTCATTTAGGGGTTTGCAGATGCGTGAGCAGCCAGAGCGGACGCGGCGTTGCCAAATGAAAGAAGTAAGATTATCTCTCTGCGATACGGCGGTGTGTTATCTTGTGGTGTTTGCTGAATCTGGTTGTTTGTATTCTGTGGAAATATCGGTTTAAAATATGAAGCTCATAATTCTTCCATTTGTGAGGTATTTTAAAGAGATGATGTGTATGCGTCTGCTAGATCATCTATGACACTGTTTCTCATTAGTTTAAATGTAGTCAAATTGAAATTTCAATTTTGATTTAAAACTCAGTTCAATTAAATTTGTTTTTGGATAGCCCTAAATCACAAAATAATCATCTCAGTGGACAAAGTTGTCTATTCAACATCAACAAATCAAGATTCAAGATACATTTATGTTGGACTCACAAGTTGCTACATTGAAAATACACATAACACCTAATCCTGACATACAGCGAGCGAGTGACTCCTTTACAAAATGTTGCGCAAAAGTTTCCTGATATGCAGCATAAATATTTTGTTGCGAGTGATTCTATTGGTTTAGAATCCAAACCAATCAAATCATCGAGAGGGATGTAAACACACTTCTGCACTCTATTTGAGATTTCTGAGATTTCCTGTGTTTGACTGGTGTTTTGGGTCAAACACAAAACACCAGTTTTGTGTTTGCCTTATATACCGCCTTTGAAAAGGCGGTATATAAATAAAGATTACTTACTTACTTACTTACTTACTTGGGTTCGTATATCATGCGATATTGCTGCAAAATGAAAATGAGCTTCTTCTGATCCTTAGCGTCTCCACCCAACCAATAAGAAGTGTTTAGGGGCAGGACGCTGCCACAAAAAGACAAGAGACAAGGCGAGCGATTTTTTTAGGGGTTGGCATCAACGCTGGACTGTTTGACATCGTTTGCTGCATGTCAGAAAAGGTTGATTGAAACATACACATTCTAATCACTTTTTAATCACTCGCTCGCGTCAGGAGGTGTGAGACAGACAAATATAATAGAAATTATGCTTAGTTTTTAAATGCCAATTTTTTTTAACTTGAATTTAGTTTCTCATGTAAAAATATTTTACTAGTTTTAAGATAATAAAAAATCTTGTTTAAAATAAAATAAGTATGTTATGCTATACTTTAAGAAAACATTTCACAAAATGTTTAAGAATAAGTAAATAATACTTGAAATGTATGTTTTTATATTCAAATTATTCATTTGGGGCCAGTATTTTTTATCTTTTTTCAAAAATCTTGTCAAGTCATATTTTCTTGTTCCATTGGCAGATAATGTTTCTTATTTTAAACAGTATGTTAAATATAGTCATATATTTTTTCCAGTGAGTGACATAGACATAAACCATCACCGCTCTGCTCAATGGCCTGCATTCAGGAGGTTCACAAATATGGGTAGGGATGAGTTCTTATACCAGTTAAGGCATCTTTTCTTATTTCTAGTTGGTACTCTGTAGCTCATACTGAGAGTAAAGGACATGACAGGGGTTCGAGGTGATCAGAGAATCAATCACGTCTAACTCAGGAAAAGCAACTATAAAAAAAATCAAATGGGGAAAAGCCCACATTGAGAGAGGGATCCGCTCCCATGGACAGACAGGCTGTAGCTCGAGGACTCAGGCTGCAGACCGAGGACTGAGGCTGTGCAATGCAGAACCGAAGAGCCCATGAGTTTGGCCCGGGATGGACCAAAACACGTAATACAAGAAAATAAAAGAAGTCCACTTGTTTCAGTACATACTCCCACCGCTATGATCTTGAATGAGCCTAAAAGTTAACTTTCCAGTTCACACAAAAGAGTTCAACCTTTGCCTCTCGGCCCACAGCCCGGCAGACCACCTGTGGCCTTGCGCTGGACTGTGATTGGTTGCTTGAACTCACCAAACCGACGTCAAGGTTATTGTGTCCATGGGGGCCGCAGCTCCAAGAAAAGGCCTTCCGTCAGCACTTTCTCCTCATGACTGCCCGTTGACACACAGCTTGTACATCACTATTTGTTATGGTTATCTGTGGGAGCTAATGTTTTTGCCGTGTTGCCAGTGAAGGACAAGCACCGGGTCTATAACACACAAGAGCAAACCGAACCAACCTCATCATCTGTGGTGATCAGTTGTATAATCTGTGCATACAACTCTTTCCAATGCACTACGGCTTTTTACGTTTGTTTCTGTTTATCCTAATCTCTAATGTGTGATTTTAATATTTTAAGGTTAAGGTTTTTAACTACTTATGTGGTTTCATTTTTATGTTTTTAATATTTCTTGTGCTATTATTGTGTTTTTTATTTATTCATGTTTGCACAGATTCTAATGTTTTATTATGCCTTATTCTTCTATACTTTTGACTTGCTTGCACCGAGAGCCAAAGCAATTTCTGTCTGTGAATACTTACTGTACATGGCAATAAATGATTCTGATTCTGATCTACTCAAAATATCTGCACGATCTTGTTTCCTTTAACCGTAGTTTCCCCAACCATTTGGTGGACCACTTTTTGAGTTACTATATTTACTTGAAGCTTGAAACTGAAATCTACCCGTATCACTTGGTTTTGGGGACTTTTACCTTCAAACTGCATACAAAAAAACCTGCTTCTACATCTTAGAAAACAAAAAAAATATACATTTACATTACTTTCTTCAAGGAGTGGACATTAAAGAGTTAAAATTCAAAGGCAAATCTGGCAATGTTCACTAAAAGAGAAGATGATACAACTTGAGTGTGCTGTACTATTTTTATGTAAAACTGTGGAACAGCCTGGAAATATGGCCACGAGTGAGAGCAGGATGGAGCGTGAGATTGGCAGGCGGTGATGCGTTCGCTGTGTCCGCAGACTCTCTGGGCACTCGTTTAAAGAAGACATATGATGCAATAATCTTTTTACCATGTCACACCATCACTACAGACCTACAGTTGTTTATTTTTCCACGCTGAGATCAGGAAATTCTGCCACAAACGTTGGGTTCCCGTCTCTGTCGTGTGATAGAATGTTGTCGTTATAACACTATGACATCCTGACAGATTTTGTATTTTTTTTTTTTGTACCACAAAAGGTACAAGAATAGAATGTTTATTTAAAAGGCTGCTACTGCCAGGTGAGAGAGAGCTCCATCGACTTCCTGATAGCACTTTTGAATGTGACAGGTCCGACCCATCTCAGGTGCTGCCAGTCCCAATCAGCTCTCCCATTGGCTGGATCCTGAAAGGAGGAGAAAGCCAGCAGCAACACACAAACCAGACAGGACTGGGGTCGTCACAGCGTTTGAACCAAAAGTATTGCCCATGAAGAAGTTTGTCAATTTCTCAATCTCTTTACAATCACATGGCTGTGTTTGCAGCTGGTAGTTTACAAAACCTCTCCTCCCTCTGGTGTGATATATGGATCGAGACGGGTCAAAGGGCTGTGGTTTTGACATGCCAACTCAAGGAAGGATAGGGGTATTCTTGTGGGTTAAATGGTGAAAATTCAAAATATACATAGGTGTAATCACTTTATTACAATTTATAACCCTTTATTATAATTTTTTTCCAATATAAATGTCACAATCATTGCTTTATAGTTACGTTTTGGGATGTATTGAATCAAAAATACATAAACATTACATATAAACACAGAAATACACACCCCTGGAAACTGAAACCTCAAGGGATTTCATTTTATTCTATTAAAGAGTCATTATTATTTTTTCTTGTGCTGTGTGCTCTTCATTCCTTTTGTCTGTATCTAATGATGCAACACTGTAATTTCCCCACTGTGGGATATATTTTCATACATGTATTTGTCCCTGCCATATTACATACATACATTATCTACTACCTTTACATGTGTGCAACATAAACAAAGGATCTATTCATCTTAAATCTTAACATTTCTATATGTTAATACAAGCATATTTTTAGCCAACTTTAGTTTGGGTGAAACAAGTTTGGTTTTACCTTTTCCACCCCTAATAAAAATGAATGAATGAGAAACATAAAATTAACAACAAATAAATGCTGCCTATAGTTTAAGTAATTTCAGACACAAGGTCCAGATAAAAAAATGTGTTACCAAGATTTTTTTTAAATAAACATACATACTGTATTTACAGCAGACTACTGTGCCAGTGACGCCAACGTTCAGACTGATGGCGCGAGGCACTGATTCTGATGTTGGTCAGGCTCATTATAATCATATTCCAACATCGACATTCTTCAGACTGCAACTATTTGCAACGAGAAACCCTTCACAATATGTCCTAATATCACTGACATTCAAAATAAACGTTCTTTTAGAGCCGGGGTTTCAAACCGGTCCTTAAGGGGCAGGTGCGGCTGCAGATTTTCATTCCAACCAAGTGGGAGCACACACCAGACTCCACCCATTTCCTCAAGTGAGTCGTCTGAATCTGGAGACTTTATCAAATGGGTGGAGTCTGGTGATTGGAATGAAAACCTGCAGCCACATCGGCCAGAAGAAAACCTATGCCCTGTTTTTTCCATAATTGATACTAGTTTTATCAATGCAACCATTACATACCAACTCATTGCATCATTTCGACAGATGCTGAAATAAATTAATAAACGGATATCGTCAAAGAAAAAAAAAAAAAAATCAACGCTCGCTCTGGTTTTTTGAGTCGATCTTTGCGAAAGTCACCTCTGATGCCCATTATACACCCACACGTACGAATATCCCTCAATTTAGTGTACCCCCCACCGGCTCTACTCCCACAACAAAAAACTGACATGGCTTGTTGCAATGTTTTCCCCTGATTTGCAAGGGATTTCCAACAGGGGCACGGTCGAATTAAAAAGCAGGGAGGCGGGGGGGGATTCAAGGACTAGCTGGCTGGATCTTAAGCTCAGCGGTACATCCCTCACGCACCACCAAATGAGACTTGGGGTATGAAAAATTATTCTGACCTTTGGTAGTTTTCGTTAACGCATCGCATTCAAAGACCGGGGAAAGGGAATGTGTTGGTTTAGAGGCACATGAGAGAGGCCTTTTGGATCAGAAATGCGGTTTTAAAAAGAAGAAGAAAAAAGCGGCAATCTCACGCTGAGCAGGACTAAAAACGAGGAAGCGGCTAAATCATTTACTTTCAAACTTTTCATATTGTATGTCCTATCATTAATATGGATTAAAACTGTGTGTACGCAACTTTTTTTTTTTTTTTTTTTTTCGCAATCGTAGATAAATAATAGATCAATAGGGTTTTGTCATTGTTCTTAACGTGTATAGGGAGCAGAACACATACAGTTATTATCAAATACATTTCTACACTGGTCATAGCATAACAATAATATGGAATTTGTGCATTATTTACGACTCGATCGGAATGTCTTTAACTCAGCAAGAAGAACTGTTCTATTGTGCGGTCCTGTACATTTGGTCTGAGAGAGAATAATGACGGCCACTTGAAAACATTATTGGCTCGCTGTATGTCTGCTCTTGCTCTTGTACTCAAGCAGAAATATATAACATAAAATAGACAATTGTTTAGTTTCGTTATCTAAGTAGGCAAGGTAAGTTTGCACAATGAAACGCAACATGCTTTACAAAACGAACAAAAGAAAGGAAACATTATTTGATATTATTTAAGTAAAATCTAATACTAAAGAGAACAGAGAAAAGACAGTCTTTTAGTTGCAAGAAAAACTAAACAGAACTGAATATGAAATTTGTCACATATTTAGATAAGATAAGATTGTTGATTTAGATTGATAAGACTGTTTTCGTCACATCGTGCGGGAAATTTCAATATTGCAGCGCTCATCCAGGACAGTAGTAAGAACACACAGGGAGCACACTAAATATACTAAATAAGTATTAGCTATGGTTCTTAGCTTGCTGTAAATGCTTCAGGAAGAGTTTAGTCCAGACCCATGTTTGGTCCGGACTCTGGGCACCAGCATGAGGCCTGTCCCTGTGCCTTATCCGTTACCGACTTCTCTGTCCACGCACACTTCCTTAAGGTCATTTTGGGGAATCCTGAGGCATACCCTGCGGCCAAGGCGAGTATATTTGTACATCGCAGTTCATACACAAGGCCAACTCAAAGTGCTTAACAAAACAAGAAAAGAAACATTAAAATCACACAAGGCACACTGCAGAAAGTGATAAAAGATGAGGCAATAAAGGCTTGAATAAAGGGTTTTTTGTATTTAGTATTTTTTCAAGAACTATTTCTCATTCCAAGGCAGACATTTCTTGTATCTTTTTAAAACAAGATCATTTTGCTTTGTCCCATTGGCTAATCTTGTTTAAAGTTAGTCAAAATGTGCTCATGAAGATACATTTTACCATGAAGATACATTTTACCGTATTTGAGCCTTTTTTTGAAAATGTATCATGTTTCACAGTGCATTATCTTCATAAATAACCAGAAGAGAAAACACTGGCCTCAAACCCCAAGTGAATTATTTATTTTTCTTACTTAATGGCCTCTAACCCTATATGTGGTGTACAGTATACTGGGGCCTCCAGCGTGTCTTGGGTGTTACCCTTCGGCCTCCTCCATGCAGCAGGACATGCCTGGAACACCTCCCCAGGCTCTATAGTGGAATGAATACATATCAATGTAAACAAATAATCTCCTTTTTTCAAAAGTATTTAGTCTTTATTTGAAGGAACAGAATCTTTTGAACTTCACGTATGATGTCCTGGATGAGTGAATGATAGCACACTAAATCTGTTGAAAATAAATGTAATGTTTATGTTAACGTGTTCTAGTCACCATATGAATCAATGCTGCTGTCCTTAGTTGCAGAAAACTATGGGGGTAAACATAATAGCTTCTTGTCTCTGTGTTGTGTCTCAGTCAGGCCGTACATCTGAATCATGACTATCGTTGCAGAGAACCTGCTGTGATCAATATGAATGTCATCATCAATGAAAACTGTTTGGCTTAAACTTCCAATCATGTCACAGTTTCTCGGATTCTAAATACAAAAATATGCAAATACTCACTTTATTATTAAAGTGACAGTCTGGAACACTAGATGAACAACACATTTTAAGAATTGTATTAAATTGACCTCCTGGCCTGAAATATTGATATAAAATAAGTCATTTTATTAATTCTAATATTACGTTAAGTCCCGCCTTCCCTTCTCTTAGCCATAGTTCAGAATCCACCGTCCACGTTAACCAATCGAGTCATGCCAAGGGCTGTCAATCATCGGCGCTGATGCTCGCAGCTGCGCATGCTCAGTTGTTTGTTTTTGCGGAGCCTCCGAATCAAGCCTCTATAAGCTCTCTTTTTTAAAATCAAGTACCTCTCTCTCTCTATTTCTGACAAACTCCAGACAATCACTTTAATGTAATGTTTATTTGGTACTGATTCAAATCTGGCTGAGTATATATTGATTTATGTCCATTAAGACTTACGCATCTTTACTTATTTGAATGAATGTTTTTAACATATGTAAAAGTTCTGTTACACTGAAGCCGTTTCCAGCTTCAACTAAACTATGACACTGTACAGTGTCATAGTCTTTAGTATCACTTCATGATTTTGACTTTTAACTATATTTCTGAAATGTACTGAGAATGTAGAGTGGAGTCATTTATGTTTGAGCCACTTAATTAATAACTTTTGTTTGTAACACAGTTTTAGAAATTGCACCGTATTAATAAAAGTTCTTTATTCACCAATGTTCTCTGGATGTTTTCAACAACAGTATTTGCAGAATCAATACTCGCACATGTATGATACATTTTTTTGGGAATAGCTTATAATTCGTCCAACACGGTGGTGGTAAACTCTTGCAGCCTCCACCGATCCTTCACACACACCACACTTCTACTGGACAATGTGGGAGTGTTTTAAGTCACTTTTATCAAACAGCTTTGAACTGTTTTAAACTTCACGTTGTATTGTACTGTCTGCTTTGTCTTGTTTCCTCGGTCTGCTTTGTCTTCCTGTATCTGTTAATTATTTGGACTTCGTACTATTAAGACTGTTTTTCTTGATTGTTATGCTAACTGTGCAGAGCTTTGTAAACATCCATCCATTTTCTACGCCTTAATCAATTTTATTCATTACTGGGCTTACGTTAGCATTGACATCTCATCCTCCTCATCGGGCAGGTGCAGGGGAACTCTCTTCTGGTTCAGGCTTCAATCACAAGAGACTCTTCTTTCTCTCGAACTCCAGCTCATTCCAAAAACCAAACCAACTCCATCATAGAGTGATGGGGCTGAGAAGTTTAAAATAATATATTTTACCAAATTGTTAAAAACCTAAAATAGTGACAGCAACTGATCCAATAAAAACAAGACAGTGAATGCCAGTTAAAAACATTTAATTACAAATATTAAAACAAATGTTAAAGCACAAAAGTGTTTAAATGTGCAACAATAAAAGTAAGTAAAAAGGAAAATCCCAGTTGAGGCACATCGTGTCAAGTCCGGAGCAGGCTCCTCTGATGCAGCTGCTCCTCTGATGTTCTTCCCAAGGGTCGCAGGTTCTGCTGGTCAGTTGTCAGGGCAACCAGTTAAAACAAGGAGTCTAAAATCATGCAATTAAAATCACAGCAAAACAATAAACGCAGTCCATAGCAGTATAAAAACACTCAGCATGCCTCAAATACAATAAAAAGCCCCCAACTTGTGTCCCAGCACAAAAGTTCTGCTCAGACTCTGTCAACGCTCTTATTTTAGAAGATAAAGTCACTGGTGCTTCTGTGCCTTGATTTTCCGCTTGTGCTTTTTCGTTGTGGGTGTTGGAGTCCGTGTGTCTTCATGAGGTTTCTCTACAACCTCTGTCTGTTCTTCGGCACATGTTGGAAGGTGCATTGTCTTCCTCTGCTCAGGTTGTTTCTGTTCCTTAGTTAAAATAGGCAACGGTTTGGTCTCTTTAGGTTGTTCAGTCTTAACCTTCCCATTTAAATGTCTACTGTCAGGTGTGGATCTCGGGCCTCTGTGTTTTGGGGTCTCTCGCGTCCTTCTGTCTGGGGTTGTGAGGGGCAGGGGCCTGTTCTACTGGTTCACATCCAGTGGCCTCTGGTACTAACCAGGGCCTTATACCTCGCTCTGCTCCACTGAGATCATTAAGTGAAATGGCTGTCTCGTCTACCACTTATGCCCAGCCATTTATTTGATTATCAGCATGGGAAATAATGCATGTCAATGATTTGTGGACGGACATACATTTTTCTATCTTTGGGGAAGTGGGTTGATGCCAAGTGGTACTTCTTTACCACCCATCATCAACGTAGTTGGTACAACATCAACTTTGTCTTTGTTGGACCAGGGGAATGTCTTTTAGTTTTTAGTGTTTTTCTAATGTTTTTTGGGGGCTAGCAGTGTTGATGCCAGGTAGTATTTATTTATCACCTGTCATCACCTGAGGGCCCCATTCTGAAGGAGTTTTTTTCCTTATTTTTATGTATTTGTTGATGTTGATGTTGGTTCAACATCAAACTTGTTTTGTTAGGTGGTGATTCATTCTGAGGAACCTCAGTTTAAGAGCAAAAATGGGGATGGGCATTTGTTTTTTTGGGTGTCATTACTGGGCTTACGTCAGCATTGACATATAAATCTCATCATCTTCCTCCTCATCGGGCATTTCCAACCAGTCCTTATCACTGGCCTTGGTCAGGCAGCCCCTCTTTCTAAAGAGAACGATCCCAGTGGGCGGAGGTACAGGGGAACTCTCTTCTGGTTCAGAGTTTGTAGTTAGGGCTTCAATCACAAGAGGCTTTTCTATCTCTTCTCTCGGGCTCCAGCTCGTTCCAAAAACCAAAGCACGTCCATCATAGTTCTGCTCAGACTCTGTCAATGCTCTTATTTTAGAAGAGAAAGTCATTGCTGCTTCTGTGCCTTGATTTTTCCGCTTGTGCTGTTTCTTTGTGGGTGTTGGAGTTGGAGCTGTGTGTCTCCAGCTCGTTCCAAACGCCAAACGAGGTCCATCATAGTTCTGTTCAGACTCTGTCAATGCTCTTATTTTAGAAGAGAAAGTCATTGGTGCTTCGGTGCCTTGATTTTTCCACTCGTGCTGTTTCTTTGTGGGTGTTGGAGTTGGAGCTGTGTGTCTCCAGCTCGTTCCAAACGCCAAACGAGGTCCATCATAGTTCTGCTCAGACTCTGTCAATGCTCTTATTTTAGAAGAGAAAGTCACTGGTTGATTTTTTCGTTTGTTGTGCTCCTTCTTTGTGGGTGTTGTCTGTGTGTCTTCATGAGGTTTCTCTACAACCTTGGTCGTCTGTTCTACAGCACGTGTTGGAAGGTGCTTTGTCTTCCTCTGCTCAGTGGGAGACACCTCTACCTTAGGTTGTTTCTGTTCCTTAGTTAAAATAGGCAAAGGTTTGGTCTCTTTAGGTTGTTCAGTCTTGACCTACCCATTTAAAGGTCTACTGTCAGGTGTGCATCTCGGGTCCCTCTGTGATATGGGGACTCGTACGTCCTTCTGTCTGGGCAGAGAAGGGGCCTGTTTTACTGGCTCATATTTGTGGTGCTTCCTCTTCTTCACGATTTGCCACCCCTCATCAACGTTCTGGTTCGGCCTGTTCTCTACGCAGTGATCCACTGTCAGTGGGGGTGGTAAAGATACGGCTGGGGCTGCAGGAGGTTGTGAGTTTGGCTTTGTTTCCATCACAGTTTCAAAGTGTGACTCCGTCATAACTTGAGGAGTCTCCAACTTTGCCTCCACAGGCTTACGCATGTTTCTCACATAAATGTTGGTGGTTTTCTGATTCCTATTTTTTCTGGAGTTTTTGGCCATTTTAAACTCTAGTTTTTCTGCTTCTATATAAAGGGAAGTAAGTGCTAACTTCTGGTCTCCGTTTGTGTCTCTAATCAAAGGTCTCAGGGACTTGTCCTGACTTCAGCCTGCGTTACACTCAAAGACTTTGGCACATTCCATTCTATGACATCAATATGGGTCGTCTTGACAACGTGTGTTGTCAGGGCAACGTCCCAATGAAATGTGCAATGAAATGTGTGTTTATAGACATTTATTAATGCTTGGAAAAATAAATGAATGAATCTTGAAATCTCCTGACTAATAAACGTCCTCTTTCAACATGTTCACCCAAGAATGTTTGACGTTTGGAAATAAGAGGGACTTTATTAGTAAGTAAGTAAGTAAGTAATCTTTATTTATATACCGCCTTTCACAGACCAGAGTCACAAAGCGGTTTACAATTGTTATTTTTTGGGCATTTGTCTCTCACTCCACACAGAGATGGGAGCGGGGTCGCCGAACAGGAGGCGCATGCCAGAACTATTGTACATATTTTTAGTGGTAGGGGAAACCGGAGTACCCGGAGGAAACCTACGCAGACACGGGGAGAACATGTAAACTCCACTCAGAAAGGCCCTGGTCCTGGTTATTATGATCTTTCGCTTTCCCAGAAGTTCTTTGGTTATAATTGAACAATTTCCTGACAAACTAGGGGTTAATAATTGGGCTGGATGTATTATATTAAAATATGGTTAGGTTTAATAATTAGCCACAAAGTCGAATCAGCAGAAACTGTAGGAGGGTGCAAATCCATATAAAAATGATGACATTTGATGACATTACATTTAACTGACGTGGAATTACAATAGTTTTGAGATCATCTTTTATTTCACTTGATCAAATCTTGAGTTACATTGCCTCGTCAAATTTCTTATAATATAAAAGCAGAAAGGAGGAGGAACAACTTTTTTTCCGATTGGACCATACAGGTGTAGGATATATAGAAATTGTATTGTGGAGCCTCTAGTCTCCGGTTCAGAAACTCGCCGTTCCACCAAGGGATCTGTCTTATTTATTTAGGGCACCAGCAGACATTGAGAGTCTGCGACAGACCAAGGGATATTTGCCTCGATACCAGTATCACAAATCTGATGGGGTTGAGTACAAAAATCAGCCAGGGATACCCAAGATTTAAAACACGACGCTTAGATGATTTGAGTTAAAGTTAACGTGGGTTTATTGACTACAAAAATGAAAATAGAAAATATCAACAAAAAGGGTTTTCTGGTCACATTAAGCAAAGATTGTTATGCACATCATTTAAATCACACTCCAACAAAGAACAGTCTTACTTTGAGCAGTCCAAAGGAGGTGGTGGCGACGGAGGAGAGCGGGAAGGATGGGGATGAAGAATGGAGATGGGGAAAAGCGAGGTTCTCGTCCACGTGTTCTTTGTCCGGACGGGGAGCAGGAGGAAACCAGCAGGTCGGATCCAAACGTGGGTCCCACACACAACACGGTCTAGAATGGCGTTGCGTGCGGGGTGTCCAGAGAGCCCGAAAGTGGCTGGCGATGAAGGTCCTCGTCTCCGACAGCGAGAGTGGCGGCTGTCCTGATGTATAGGCCCGAGGTGGTGGCGGGCGTGGGCCGTGTAAGAGACACATACCCAAAGGGAAAGTTGTCACGGTGATTGCAAGGGAAACCAAGAGGAAGTATCTCTGCATTGTGTGTGTTTTTATTGACTTCCAAGGGGGGCGCGTCCGTGACGTCATCCTTGTGCGCCTCCCTGGACATCCTTCACAACAGAAACGCAGGATTAATACAGACATTCATAACACATGTACAGGCACACACCGCATCTACATTACTTGACAATGATACACACGTGTAGGGCACAGTACAGATTGTCGGAATAGTGAATCCAGGAGTGCTGGTTTAGAATGTCCGTCCCGGGTGTGATAGTGTTCAGTGTCCACTGGGGGGCGCCAGAACGCCGTGGGTGAGTCGTTGATTGTCCAGGGACAGGAATGTCCCGGGAGTGAGAGCAGAGTTGTGATCTTTGATCTCTGCCGGGCAGAAAGGTACAAAGATGTTTATTCTGGGCTCCGTTTATTGCCCTGGTTGACACTTATGGTCTCGGTGACCGATGATGTCCTCTGGTTGACCTGGTCGTCCCTTAGATGTGGCTCAAGATGGGTCATGCTCAGGAGGGCATGTTTACGTATCCTGGTCTGCTGGTCAATGTTCGACTGGGTGTCCTTTAATTCACCTTACACAGGTAATGTCACATCCGCTGCTCCAGGGTCGCAGCGGCCAAAGTGCATCCACAAATTAATGAATGAAGGTGGGCATGAGTTTGTGAGCATTGAACTTTAGCGTCACACACAACAGTTCCACAGATTTGTTTCAGTGGCTTTTTGGACAGAAGTTTTTCTTTCTCCGGGACTAGAAAAAACAGACAGGGCATCTATCCACAGACAGTTCCCATACACATCTAAATCTCCCATCAGACAGGGAATTTACAGGTGAGTGCACGGAATAGTTGCCATTTTCATTTAGCAAATAAACTAATCCTTTAATATCATTGGCTAATTTGCAATAATACATGTTACTGATAAAACTGTTGATCTACAGTGTGGTTTATTATTATGAGGCAACTGTTAACGGTGTTAGGGTTAGGGTCAGCTTCTATCTACAGGCAACGATTTTTAAATAAACGTGCTTTTTATTCCTGTTTACTGTTTTACTTGTATGTACTTATTACTTACATGTAATCAATTAAAATCAGTTGGGTGAAAGAGCCCCAACTGATGCACAGATGGGCCTGAAAATGGGACAGATCAAGGTGGTCGATTTTGAGTTATAATGACTTTTTGTTGCCTGAGTCTAACCTGTGACACGTTCTAAGGTTACTAATGCAATCCACCTGCTGGGGTTGTGCTAGAAACTGTACAGACTCTGTGTATTGACTGCATACTTTTTCTTTCTGCTTTCATTTACACAAATTCCCCAACAAAATATTATTTGCAATTTTTGTTAATAATGTGATTTTGGATTCTTTGAATATTTAGAGCTCCTCCACCAAGGTTACTGCTGGGTTAGTAAGGGTTCAGTAACATCGTCACAAGGTATGTTATAACTAGTCCGGGTTAGGCCAAAATATGAAATAAAAGACAAGACTATAGATCCAGAACTTTGTCCATGGAAAGGACACGCTTGTTTTAACTTTTTTTTCAGGGGAATACAAATGTACAAATACAATTATTACAACATTTGTGTCTTTTTAAAGTTGCATGGCGGCATGTTACAGTAAAATAAGAGCCCCAGAGAAGACCAAGGACCCACACAAGCTGGCCTGGGAACTCTGCCTCTGCACAAATGCAGCCTCGCGGAAATTCAATTTGGAAGATGTCAGCCAAAGCCACCCCTTCCAGGCCGGCCTCGCATCCCCAGCCTATCGCACAGCAAACGCCCACTTCCAATCAATCTATGCCGGCCAGGCCAGCCGCTTAAAAGCGGAGAAACTCCCACTTCACGGCCTTCTCGAAGCCTTGCAAAGAGTCGTTCTGGAGGAATCGCTTTTGTCTACTCACGCTTACTCGTGCGTGTCCCTGCTGTCCTCTGTCTTGCTGCGTGTGGTCTGCTCCTCCTCCGCGTCGCTGCACCTGCTGCGGGTCTCGTGCCGTGGTCCATGGGTCTTTGCCGCTCCCCTCCTTTGCGGGCTCTTTCTGCGGGTTCGCCGCTGCTCGTCTCGTCGCGGCCTGCTGCTGCATACGGCCGGTCTGGACCGGTGCGGTGGGAGCTGTGCGCATCCCTGCCTCCTCGTGCCGGTACGGTGTGGTCCCGTTGTGTTTTCCCTTGTCTTCTGGCGTTGTGGGTAAGTATGAGATCTGCGGACGGTTTATTCCCCTCGCATTGTACTGCAGGCTCGGTTTTGGCCCCGCGCTTTGTACTGCAGGCTCAGTTGGCCCCGCGCATTGGTGTGCAAACTCTCAGTTTAAAGCCCTCGCATTGGTCTGCAGGCTCTCTTTAAACTCTCTTGGACTGGGTCTTTGCCGCTCTCCTCCTTTGCGGGCTCTTTCTGCGGGTTCGCCGCTTCAGAGGGATTCAAAGCTCTCTCTTTGAATCCCTCTCTTGGACTACAAGCTCTGTTTAAATCCCTCTTTGGACTGCGGCTCTAAGTTTAAATCCTTCACTCTGACTGCAAGCTCCGTTTTTAATCCCTCACATTGGACTGCAAGCTGTCAGTTTTAATCCCTCACTTTGGACTGCAATCTTTTTTTTTTTTTTTTTTTTATTTGAATTGGGACAGTGCACATTCATCAACATGTGTTTTTAACATGTAAATGTGCCAGAGTTAGCCATGTAAGCTAATTTTCATCCGTAGTCCCATGGCAGGTTGATATTAAGACAGATAAAGCATACAACAGGCACACACAGACACACACATACAAACCCACACAGAGACACACACCATCACAGAGACATAACAAAACAGGGTATGTAACATTTGGTAAAATAAAAAAATCTCTCAGTTTTAATCCCTCACTTTGGACTGCAATCTCTCTTTAAATCCCTCTCTTGGACTACAAGCTCTGTTTAAATCCCTCTCTTTGGATTACAAGCTCTGTTTAAACCCCTCTTTGGACTGCGGCTCTCAGTTTTATCCCTTACTAGGACTGCAGGCTCTGTTTGGATCCCTCACACTGGACTGCAAGCTCTCAGTTTTAATCCCTCTCTTTGGACTACAAGCTCTCAGTATTAATCCCTCACTTTGGACTGCAGGCTCTGTTTAACTCCTTTACACTGGACTGCAGGCTCTCAGTTTAAACTCCTCACTTGGACTGCGGGCTCAGTTAATCCCTCACTTGGACTGTAAACTCTGTTTAAATCCCTCACACCGGACTGCAGCTCTCGGTTTTAATCCCTCACTTGGACTACAAGCTCTCAGTTATAAATCCCTCATTTAGGACTGCAGGCAATTTTTGAATCCCTCACACTGGACTACAAGCTCTCAGTATTAATCCCTCACTTTGGACTACAAGTTGTTTAACTCCCTCACACTGGACCGCAGGCTCTCAGTTAAACACCTCACTCGGACTGCGGGCTCAGTTTTAATACCTCACTTTGGACTGCAAGCTCAGTTTTAATACCTCACTTTGGACTGCAAGCTCTGTTTAAATCCCTCACATTGGACTGCAAGCTCTGTTTAGGTCCCTCGGCGTCTCGTGTCCCGCAACCTCTTCCCGGCTCTCCGTGAGCCCCAAGTCGGCACGCGGCGCGGGAGGTGTCCGTGGGCTACGTCATTGGCCCCTTCTCTCCGTCTCGCTCTAACCCGATGGGCATCGCCACCCGCAAGCACTCCAGGAAGAAGCGGCTCACATTCGTCCTCTCCTGTCCCCGCTCCGGGCCCGCCCCGAGCATCAACAGCCCCTTCCCTCCAGCGCCCTTCTCCCTGCAGTCCGCTACCGTGGACCACGCAATCAGGCTGATAAAGACTTTCGGCCCCGGCTCCTGGCTCTCCAAGGCCGACATCCCGGACGCGTTCGAGCTGCTGCCCATCCATCCCGACCACCGGCGCTGTTCAGGGGTCAAGTGGCGTCAGAGTTCTTCTTCGCCGTGCGCCCCACCTTTGACTGCCGGAGTAGTCCCTCTCTGTTCAACAATCTCTCGGAGGCGCCGTGTCGGATTCTGCTTAATTATGCGAGGCTCCCCTCCGTCCTGCATCTCCCCGATGATTCCCTCGTAGTCAACCCACCCTCAGACTGCTCCGGGCTCTCTCAGCAAGCTCAAGCTCGCCTTCTCTGCCCTCGGATTCCTTCATTCCGAGAAGAAGACCACCGGCCCCGCCACCGCTTTGGAGTTCTCGGCATCCGCCTCGTCACGCGCCGTGGAGGCCTCCCTCCCGCCGGACAAGCTTGGGCGCATCCGCGCTTCTCCCGGTGGCCTTGTCCTCTCCGTCACTTTCGAAGCGTCAGCTGCTCTCCCTCCTCGGGCACCTCAATGATGCTATCCGTATCATCCCCCAGGATCGTTCTTTTATTTCCAGGCTCCTCTCCCTTGCTGGCTCCGTCCCCTCCCTCAATGATGCTGTCTGCCTGAACGCTGGGTGCCGCTCCGACCTGGCATTCTGGTCCTGTTCGCTGAGCCGCTGGAACGGTGTATCTTTTCTACAGCGACGTCATCCTGTCCTCAGATGCCCTGCGTTTCTTCACGGACGCAGCCCCATCCGCGGGTTTTTTGGGTTTTTTCCATGACCAGTGGTTCGCCGGGCCCTGGCCCGACTCTTTCCCTCGAAGCATCTCCTCCGCACTCCATGAAATATATTCCGTGACCGTAGCCTGCGTGCTGTGGAGCCATACGTGGCACAGAAAAAGGATTCCGTGATGTGTGTCAATCTCGACGTGGTAGAAATAATTAACAGAGGTCGTTCGTCCTCTCCCCAAGTCATGTCTTTCCTCAGAAGCATCACATGGCTCTCAGTCCTAAATAATTTCATCATCACTGCTCGTCACGTCCCTGGTCACCTTAACTGTATTGCTGACTGTCTCTCTCGCTTTAAATTCCAGGAGTTCCGACGCCTCTGCCCCTCTGCCAATTCAACGCCATGCCAGATCCCCTCCATGGAATCCCTCGCCCTGGACTAGTCCCTCCGTCTCTTCACCTTCTCCTCTCCTCCGCTTCATCCTACATGAAAAGGGGCCTCTCACCTTCCACGCGGAAATCGTACAGTTTTGCTTGGAAAGTCTACTCCAGCTTTGCTACGCTCACTGCATTCCCCTAATTCCGCCCTCTGCTTGCACAATCTGTGCCTTCATAGTCCACTGTGCGGACAATCTCCACTACAAGATCTCTTACATTCGCTCTCTTCTCGCCGGGATACAATTCCAGGCCCGCTGTCACAACCCCGCTTTCTCCTCTCTATTCTCTGATCCATCAATCAAACTCGTCATCAAAGGCATTCACAACTGCACCCCGCATTCCTCGGACCACAGGCGCCCCATCACACTGTCCATCCTCCACCAGCTCTGCGCCGCACTTCGCTCCAGCATCTAACTGGTTCGGAGCCCAACTCAAGTCTGTACTGCTGCTTTGTAACTTGTCCCCTCATTTCTACACAGCTCACTCTTTCCGGATAGGCGCAGCTACGCGCGCTGCTTCCCTGGGTCTTCCCCATTCTGCCCTTCAGCCGTTGGGTCGCTGGTCATCATCTGCCCTCTCCTCATACATCAGGCCTGACACTTCGACTATTCTGGCAGCCCAGCGTCTATTGGCATCTCCGTAAAGCACTTGCAAACTCCCTGGTGGCGGCAGCAGCTGAGCATTTATAAATAGTGTTGCCTTTATAAATAGTGTTGCTTTTATAAATAGCGTTGCCTTTATAAATAGTGTTGCCTTTATAAATAGTGTTGCCTTTATAAATAGTGTTACCTTTATATATAGCGGTGCCTTTATAAATAGTGTTGCCTTTATATATAGCGGTGCCTTTATAAATAGTGTTGCCTTTATATATAGCGGTGCCTTTATAAATAGTGTTGCCTTTATAAATAGTGTTGCCTTTATAAATAGCGGTGCCTTTATATATAGCGGTGCCTTTATATATAGCGGTGCCTTTATAAATAGTGTTGCCTTTATATATAGCGGTGCCTTTATATATAGCGGTGCCTTTATAAATAGTGTTGCCTTTATATATAGCGGTGCCTTTATACATAGCGTTGCCTTTATAAATAGTGTTGCCTTTATATATAGCGGTGCATTTATATATAGCGGTGCCTTTATAAATAGTGTTGCCTTTATATATAGCGGTGCATTTATATATAGCGTTGCCTTTATAAATAGTGTTGCCTTTATATATAGCGTTGCCTTTATAAATAGTGTTGCCTTTATATATAGCGGTGCCTTTATAAATAGTGTTGCCTTTATATATAGCGGTGCCTTTATAAATAGTGTTGCCTTTATATATAGCGGTGCCTTTATAAATAGTGTTGCCTTTATATATAGCGTTGCCTTTATAAATAGTGTTGCCTTTATATATAGCGGTGCCTTTATAAATAGTGTTGCCTTTATATATAGCGGTGCCTTTATAAATAGTGTTGCCTTTATATATAGCGGTGCACGTTCGTCTGTCCCCTGCTAAACCAGGCCTGCAAAACTCCATCAACACACAGCCTTTTGGGGATTGTGCGCGCACTCTCGCAGGAGCCTCGCTGACTGAACGCCGCACCGGGGCCTAGGGCGCCAAACTACCTCTCAATAAAATACTTCAAAGGCATTTTTGTTTCCTCGTCTCTCCAGATTGAAAATCAGCCTCGCGGAAATTAAATTTGGAAGACGTCAGCCAAAGCCACCCCTTCCAGGCCGGCCTCGCATCCCCAGCCTATCGCACAGCAAACGCCCACTTCCAATCAATCTATGCCGGCAAGGCCAGCCGCTTAAAAGCGGAGAAACTCCCACTTCACGGCCTTCTCGAAGCCTTGCAACCACCGCCTCCCCTCCTCCTCCTCTTCACCCTGCCTCAATCTGCCTTCCTGCTGCCAAATGCCGCCACCAGTGCCTAGGTCCCGGGGGATTGTGCGCGCACTCTCGCAGGAGCCTCGCTGACTGAACGCCGCACCGGGGCCTAGGGCGCCAAACTACCTCTCAATAAAATACTTCAAAGGCATTTTTGTTTCCTCGTCTCTCCAGATTGAAATGGCTATATGTGTTTGTATTGTGTGAACGAGAGGGGTTCGAATAAGCATTTGTTTCATGCCACCCCTTTTCAAATTGAACGTCTGAATCTTGTTGGTTTTGTCCTGCTGCATGAACAATATACGTTCGAAGTATGAGCCACTTGATTTATTACTTTTGTTTGTAACACAGTTTTGGAAATTGCACCGTATTAATAAAAGTTCTTGATTCACCAATGTTCTCTGGATGTTTTCAACAATAGTATTTGCAGAATCAATACTCGCACATGTATGCAAGCCCCGGCGATCCAAGATGGCGCCCTATTCAAATGAATGGTTGTGCTCAGTGGCGCTTTGTGACGGCATGGGGGCTGAAAGATTAGCGGAAGTCGCCTGAAACTCGCAAAGATCTATGGGAAACTCTCCTGTATTTGGGCATCGTCTGGTCCTCCCGGTTCTGCGCAGTGGATGATCTCCCATAATGCGTTGCGGCAAACACGCGTGTGTGGGTCTCACACCGGGTCTCACGCACGTGCACAGAGGGGCTCGGCTGCGCTCTGACCATTCAGAGCAGTTCATCAGAGCGGGAGTTAGAGCGAGAGCCAGACGGGCAGAGTTTGTGGCACTAAAGTGTGGATTTAAACAAAAACCGAAGGATTTAAGAAGAAAAAAAGTTCAGGATGACAAGGGACACTAAAATCCCCACAAAATCCTATCTTTATTAAAGCTGTAGGTTCTCTGTCAGCTGAGGTTGAGCTGTTTTAATATGCATTGAGTTCTACGGGGAAAATGTGTGGGTAGCCCACGTTAATTTAGTCTGGTTCAGTCTGCAGTACCGCGAGAATCCCCTGAGCACATGAGTTATTCAGCTACAAGCTAGTAATACCCTATCCAGTTATTATAATAGATCCATGCATGTATGATACAATTTTTTGGTAATAGCTAATAATTTGTTCAACACGGTGGTGGTAAACTCTTACAGCCTCCACCGATCCTTCACACACACCACACTTCTACTGGACAATGTGGGAGTGTTTTAAGTCACTTCTTAAAACCCACTTTTATCGAACAGCTTTGAACTGTTTTAAACTTCACGTTGTATTGTACCGTCTGCTCTGTCTTGTTTCCTCGGTCTGCTTTGTCTTTAGAGCCCTGCACGGGCCTATTATCTGGGCCCGAGCCCGGCCCTGGCCCGAGGGGGTGGCGCCCCAGCCCGGCCCGGCCCGATATGGTTTTCAATTTTCAGGCCCAAAACCCGCATCAAGCCCGCCTTTTTTTTTTTTTTTGTAACCTCCCATAACAATGTTTTACCGTAGTATATAGTGCCGCGCACTGATATGAACGCAGACTTAGCTAGAGGGCGGAGTTATACATGGTAGTGATGTGTTGCAATGAGTTCTGTGTGTGCGGAGTGGTGCAGAGTGAACGGCCGCATCTGTATGATGCCCAGATGCTGCAACACACCTGTAAGTAACGCTATGTGCCGTCAATGACAACACTACACAGAACAACAAACACTACAGCGTGATAGAACGCTATATTCAGTGGGTGCGTTCGTAAATGTATTCTGCCGCTCTGAAAATGAAGAGCCCGAGCCCGGCCCGTGTCCGAGGTCATTATGCGGTCATCGGCCCAAAGCCCGGCCCTCGGGCTGTCGGGCCGTCGGGGCCCTCGGGCCAAGGGCTCAAGTGCAGGGCTCTATTTGTCTTCCTGTATCTGTTAATTATTTGGACTTCGTACTAAGACTGTTTTTCTTGATTGTTATGCTAACTGTGCAGCGCTTTGTAAACATCCATCCATTTTCTTCCCCTTAATCCATTTTTATTCATTACTGGGCTTACTTTAGCATTGACATATAAATCTCATCATCTTCCTCTTCATCGGGCATTTCGAACCAGTCCTTATCACTGGCCCTGGTCAGGCAGCCCCTCTTTCTAAAGAGAACGATCCCAGTGGGCGGAGGTGCAGGGCAACTCTCTTCTGGTTCAGAGTTTGTAGTTAGGGCTTCAATCACAAGAGGCTCTTCTTTCTCTTCTCTCGGGCTCCAACTCATTCCACAAACAAAACCAAGTCCATCATAGAGTGATGGGGCTGAGAAGTGTAAAATAATATATTTTACAAAAATGATAAAAACCTAAAATAGTGAAAGCAACTGACCCAAAAAAAACAAGACAGTGAATGCCAGTTAAAAACATTTAATTACAAATATTAAAACAAATGTTAAAACCCAAAATTGTAAAAATCGTGCGACAATAAAAGTAAGTAAAAAAGGAAATCCCAGTCTATGCACATCGTGTCAAGTCCGGAGCAGGCTCCTCTGATGCAGCTGCTCCTCTGATGTTCTTCCCAAGGGTCGCAGGTTCTGCTGGTCAGTTGTCAGGGCAACCAGTTAAAACAAGGAGTCTAAAATTATGCAATTAAAATCACAGCAAAATAATAAACGCAGTCCATAACAGTATAAAAACACTCAGCATGCCTCAAATACAATAAAAAGCCCCCAACTTGTGTCCCATCACAAAAGTTCTGCTCAGACTCTGTCAACGCTCTTATTTTAGAAGAGAAAGTCACTGGTGCTTCTGTGCCTTGATTTTCCGCTTGTTCTTCTTCGTTTTGGGTGTTGGAGTCCGTGTGTCTTCATGAGGTTTCTCTACAACCTCTGTCTGTTCTTCGGCACATGTTGGAAGGTGCATTGTCTTCCTCTGCTCAGGTTGTTTCTGTTCCTTAGTTAAAATAGGCAACGGTTTGGTCTCTTTAGGTTGTTCAGTCTTAACCTTCCCATTTAAAGATCTACTGTCAGGTGTGGATCTCGGGCCTCTCTGTGTTTTGGGGTCTCTCGCGTCCTTCTGTCTGGGGTTGTGAGGGGCAGGGGCCTGTTCTACTGGTTCACATCCAGTGGCCTCTGGTACTAACCAGGGCCTTATACCTCGCTCTGCTCCACTGAGATCATTAAGTGAAATGGCTGTCTCGTCTACCACTTATGCCCAGCCATGTATTTGATTATCAGCATGGAAAATAATGCATGTCAATGATTTGTGGACGGACATACATTTTACTATCTTTGGGGAAGTGGGTTGATGCCAAGTGGTACTTCTTTACCACCCATCATCAACGTAGTTGGTTCAACATCAACTTTGTCTTTGTTGGACCAAGGGAATGTCTTTTAGTTTTGAGTGTTTTTCTAATGTTTTTTTGGGGCTAGCAGTGTTGATGCCAGGTAGTATTTATTTACCACCCGTCATCATCTGAGAGCCCCATTCTGAAGGAGTTTATTTCCTTATTTTTATATAATTGTGGCGTTGTTTCAACATCAACCTTGTTTTGTTAGGTGGTGCTTCATTCTGAGGAACCTCAGTTTAAGTGCAAAAATGGGCATGGGCATTTGTTCTTTTGGGTGTCATTACTGGGCTTACGTCAGCATTGACATATAAATCTCATCATCTTCCTCCTCATCGGGCATTTCGAACCAGTCCTTATCACTGGCCCTGGTCAGGCAGCCCCTCTTTCTAAAGAGAACGATCCCAGTGGGCGGAGGTGCAGGGGGACTCTCTTCTGGTTCAGAGTTTGTAGTTAGGGCTTCAATCACAAGAGGCTCTTCTTTCTCTTCTCTCGGGCTCCAGCTCGTTCCAAAAACCAAAGCAGGTCCATCATAGTTCTGCTCAGACTCTGTCAATGCTCTTATTTTAGAAGAGAAAGTCATTGGTGCTTCGGTGCCTTGATTTTTCCACTCGTGCTGTTTCTTTGTGGGTGTTGGAGTAGGAGCTGTGTGTCTCCAGCTCGTTCCAAACGCCAAACGAGGTCCATCATAGTTCTGCTCAGACTCTGTCAATGCTCTTATTTTAGAAGAGAAAGTCACTGGTTGATTTTTCCGTTTGTTGTGCTCTTTCTTTGTGGGTGTTGTCTGTGTGTCTTCATGAGGTTTCTCTACAACCTTGGTCGTCTGTTCTACAGCACGTGTTGGAAGGTGCTTTGTCTTCCTCTGCTCAGTGGGAGACACCTCTACCTTAGGTTGTTTCTGTTCCTTAGTTAAAATAGGCAACGGTTTGGTCTCTTTAGGTTGTTCAGTCTTGACCTTCCCATTTAAAGGTCTACTGTCAGGTGTGCATCTCGGGTCCCTCTGTGATTTGGGGACTCTTACGTCCTTCTGTCTGGGCAGAGCAGGGGCCTGTTTCACCTGCTCACATTTGTGGTGCTTCCTCTTCTTCACGATTTGCCACCCCTCATCAACGTTCTGGTTCGGCCTGTTCTCTACGCAGTGATCCACTGTCAGTGGGGGTGGTAAAGATACGGCTGGGGCAGCAGGAGGTTGTAGGTTTGGCTTTGTTTCCATAACAGTTTCAAAGCGTGACTCCGTCATAACTTGAGGAGTCTCCAACTTTGCCTCCACAGGCTTACGCATGTTTCTCAAATAAATGTTGGTGGTTTTCTGATTCCTATTTTTTCTGGAGTTTTTGGCCATTTTAAACTCTAGTTTTTCTGCTTCTATATATAGGGAAGTAAGTGCTAACTTCTGGTCTCCGTTTGTGTCTTTAAGCAAAGATCTCAGGGACTTGTCCTGACTTCAGCCTGCGTTACACTCAAAGACTTTGGCACATTCCATTCTATGACATCAATATGGGTCGTCATGACAACGTGTGTCGTCAGGGCAACGTCCCAATGTGCAATGAAATGTGTGTTTATAGACATTTATTAATACCTGGAAAAATAAATGAATGAATCTTGAAATCTCCTACCTAATAAACGTCCTCTTTCAACATGTTCACCCAAGAATGTTTAGAATTTCTGGAAATAAGAGGGACTTTATTATGATCTTTCGCTTTTCCAGAAGTTCTTTGGTTATAATTGAACAATTTTCCTGACAAACTAGGGGTTAATCATTTGCATGGATGTATTATATTAAAATATGGTTAGGTTTAATAATTAGCCACAAAGTTAGCCTTGTTCCAGCTTCTTCCCTCTGGCAGAAGATATCGTTCTCTGAGATGCAGGACATCTCGTTATGCTAACAGCTTTTTTCCACAGGCTGTTATCAGTCTGAACAGAGCACTTTGATGAATTGCACTTGTTTTGAAACTGTTTTAGCCGATCGATTTCACAGTGACATTTGTTTACTGTTTTATTTGTTTTATTTCCGTACTTTTAATGTTGTTTTATGTCTGTATTTGTCTGTGCACACTGGTGACTTTTGCTAATGTATTCCTATGTGTTTTTTTTACTGCAAATGGCAAATAAACGGAATCTGAATCCGAACCAAAGTCGAATCAGCAGAAACTGTAGGAGCGTCCAAAACCATATAAAAATGATGACATTTGATGACATTACATTTAACTGACGTGGAATTGCAATAGTTTTGAGATTATCTTTTATTTCACTTGATCAAATCTTGAGTTACATCGCCTCGTCAAATTTCCTATAATATAAAGCAGAAAGGAGGAGGAACAACTTTTTTCTGTATTTGAACGTAGCCAATTTTACGGTAAACTTTACGACAACTTCAGTCCTTTCCTTCTCCTCATTGTTCAACGCTTTCTCTCAGCTTTGGAAGTGTAATATAAGTTTGAGACATGTCTGCAATCAATCGAAAAATAATTTGCGCCGCTACTGCTTCTGCTGCAATCGGACCATACAGGTAATGTCACATGTTTACAATACATCCATGCTCCAGGGTCGCAGCGGCCAAAGTGCATCCACAAATGAATGAATGAAGGTGGGCGTGAGTTTGCGAGCATTGAACTTTAGCGTCACACACAACGGTTCCACAGATTTGTTTCAGTGGCTTTTTGGACAGAGGTTTTTCTTTCTCCAGGACTAGACAAAACAGACATGGCATCTATCCACAGACAGTTCCCATACACATCTAAAGCTCCCATCAGACAGGGAATTTACAGGTGAGTGCACGGAATAGTTGCCATTTTCATTCAGCAAATAAACTAATCCTTTAATATCATTGGCTAATTTGCAATAATACATGTTACTGATAAAACTGTTGATCTACATTGGGGTTTATTATTATGAGACAACTGTTAAGGGTGTTAGGGTTAGGGTTAGGGTCAGCTTCTATCTACAGGAAATGCTTTTTTAAATAAACGTGCTTTTTATTCATGTTTACTGTTTTACTTGTATGTACTTATTACTTACATGTAATCGATTAAAATCAGTTGGGTGAAAGAGCCCCAACTGATGCACAGATGGGCCTGAAAGTGGGACAGATCAAGGTGGTCGATTTTGAGTTATAATGACTTTTTGTTGCCTGAGTCTAACTTGTGACACGTTCTAAGGTTACTAATGCAATCCACCTGCTGGGGTTGTGCTAGAAACTGTACAGACTCTGTGTATTGCGGATGACTACTTATTTTTTCTTTCTTTCATTTACACAAATTCACCAACAAAATATTGTTTGGAATTTTTGTTAATGATGTGATTTTGGATTCTTTGAATATTTACAGAGCTCCTCCACCGAGGTTACTGCTGGGTTAGTAAGGGTTCAGTAACATCGTCACAAGGTGTGTTGTAACTAGTCCGGATTAGACCAAAATATGAAATAAAAGACAAGACTATAGATCCAGAACTTTGGCCATGGAAAGGACACGCTTGTTTTAACTTTTTTTTTTCAGGGGAATACAAATGTACAAATACAATTATTACAACATTTGTGTCTTTTTAAAGTTGCATAGCGGCCTGTTACAGTAATAAGAGCCCCAGGGAAGACCAAGGACACACACAAGCTGGCCTGGGAACTCTGCCTCTGCACAAATGGCTGTGTGTGTTTGTATTGTGTGAACGAGAGGGGTTCGAATAAGCATTTCTTTCATGCCGCCCCTTTTCAAACTGTTTTTTTCAAATTGAACTTCTGAATCTTGTTTGTTTTGTCCTGCTGCATGAAAAATATAAGTTCGAAATAAACACCTACTTACCTGTTTACAAAGACAAGCAACTAGATACCAACACATCAATGCTTCACTCACAGCACTAAAAAGGTACATAAGAGGATTTTCTACTTCCGTGTGGATCATCAAGACTATTGGTCCTCACAATAATTCAGTTTTGTTAATTATGGAGGCAAGACAAGTTTGCATAATTCTTGCACAATGAAACTCCAAATGATTCACAAAACAAGAAAGTAAACTTTATTTGACATCTGTTAAGTAAAATCCTAAATAATCAATCATTCTGGCCACACGTTCTCGTCACAGACCAGAGAGTTTTGTTGTGGGGAGTGGAGAGAAAGTCTTTCTATATACCTTTAAACTCTTAGCAGAACTTTAGAAAAAACTGCCACAATTAGCACTAATATAATGTGTTTTATAATGAAGATAACAGAAGGGAGAATACTATTTTAAAGAAAAACCCAAAAAAGGGAGAATTCACCTTAATTACAAAGTATTAGCAGTGAGCCTGAACCACAATAGAAACACAACCGTTGTCGTCTGATGATACACGCCCCCAGCCTGTAACAGTATTATTAAGCCATATCTCTGTTTGCTTTACCACTGCCTTGTATAAATGTGCGTCGTGGTAAATCCTTTAAACAAAACCCAAATCTAATTCCACTACGATTGTCCCCATCAATCCCCGACGCAATATCCGTCACCATTGAATTAAACATGTGGCTTTTTTTGTTGTTGTGCTGATAAATGTTATGTATAGGATTCCTTGTCTTTCAGCATTATGTATGTATGAAAGTTTCATTTTTTTCCTTCTTTTTTTTTCTTGGTGTAAATCACTTTTGTTCAAACACAATAATAACACACAGGAGGAGGCATTTGTGGATAGGGAAAAGGATGACCACTGTTCATAAATGTTAATAAATGTCCATATATGTCCATAATGTCTTGGATAATCCCCACTGTCCTTAGATTAAGATTAAGATGAAGAAATCCTTTTTTTGTCCCACAGTGGGGATATTTCAGACCCTCCTGCATCGGCAAAAACCCAAATCTCAAGACATGAACACGTCCTAAGTCAGTGATTCCCAAACTTTTTCTGATGTCCCCACCTTTGGTAAATAAGAACCCCCCCCCCAAAAGAAGAACGCACATACACATTTTTTTCCATTGTAATTCATAACTGTATAACCCTCATCCCCAACTGCAGATTGTAATGTGTCAAAAATGGTCCATATTTTTTTATTTATTTTTTTATTGTATTGTGTCATCTTCATTAGTTCACACTTTTTCTTAATACATACAGCTTAACAAGAAACATATTAATTTATTTTTTCCTTTCCCCCCACTATGCTCCCCTTGTGTCAATAGAAGGGTAAAACAAAACAAAGCAAAACAAATACATAGATAAATAAATAATAACAATAGTTAAAAAACAAAAATACCAATATGAAAGTAAATATATAGAGTACTATAAAAAAAAATGTGTCCATCTAATGCCAGCAGTGTCATTCAGCCTACTGTATTTTCGTTAAGTCATTTGTCCCGCGCCCCCCTTGCAATTGCTCTGCGCCCCCCACTTTGGGAACCACTGTCATAAGTCATCACCGTCCCCTGCCCTTTATATGACCGGCACTTTACTGTCACTACTGTCACTTTACTGCACTGCTAAACGTCTAGCGCACTGGTATTTAAGTTGTAATTTTAAGAAATGTTTTGTTGATTTTTTTATTTTTATGCATGCCTAATTCTATGTTTTACTTTTTTACTTGTTTGCACCGAGAGCCAAAGCAATTTCCTGGTTTGTTACTTCGTATTACTCACAATGCCAATACAAATAATTCTGATTCTGATATTTTGTCCCCATCGATCCTCAATGCAATCCGTGTTTTTTTGAGAATGTTTGCAGGGTTAGCATTGGGTGGCAGCTCTGATTGTCACCTCCCAACCCAGAAATGGACTAACAAAGATGTAGAGAATGAATAAATGATTGTATGAACGCAAGGGGGTGGGAGTTTAAAAGTCTTAACTTCTTCCCACTTCTTTTTGAGCTGACCTTTTGTTAATTAAAACAAAACTTACTGTATACGTATGTTTTTTTTCTATTCCGTTGTTGTTTTGTTGTTGTTCTTTGTTCTTGTCTGCCATGGTTCGAATTATAATATTCATTCATTAATTGGAGTTAGATTTTGTTTCTTTCTCAGTGTGAATCACCTCTGTTCAAACACTGGTAATGCAATAATGTCCATTAATAACTGTCCGTACAAGTCCCTCTAACTATCTTGGATTATCCCCACTGTCCTTAGACCCTCCTGCATCGGCAAAGAACAACTCTAAAACCCAAGAAACCCAAATCTCAAAACATATTTTAGTCAGTAGAATCAGTTTAAGACGATCGTCCCCATCAATCCTCGACACCGTATCTATCACCATTGAAATAACCATGTGGCTTTTTTTGTAGTGCTGATAAATGTTATGTATGATTCCTTGTCTTTGAGCATTATGTATGTATGCAAGTTTGATTTTTTTTCCTTTTCAGTGGGAGGACATGTCCACGTTTATTTGCGAGCGCGCGGTATAGCTGTAAATCACCTCTGTGCCGCGGCTGCCTCTCAGTCTGTGTTCTGTGATAGATCCTGACAAGCTGCTGCCTGAATTATTGATTGTCTGATCTGAAAGTTTGATGCTTCGCCCGAGGGCTGGATTAACCTGCCGACAGCACGGGCGCCGATCACCCCCGAAGAGCGTGCATGGGGCTCACCGGAGCGGGCTGCATATTCATGTGGACCTATAGCCTTGACTATACTCTACTCCTGCCTCTGTCTCTCTCTGTCTGTCCCTGTCTGTCTGCTTCTCTGCCTCTGTCTCTGTCTCCGCCTCTCTCTGCCTGTCTCTCTGCCTCAGTCTCTGTCTCTGTCTCTGCCTCTATCTCTGCCTCTGTCTCTCTTCTGTCTCTGTCTCTCTTCTGCCTCTGTCTCTCTTCTGTCTCTGCCTCTGTCTCTCTTCGGCCTCTGTCTCTGTCTCTCTTCTGTCTCTGTCTGTCTTCTGCCTCTGTCTCTGTCTTTGTCTCTCTTCTGCTTCTGTCTCTCTTCTGTCTCTGTCTTTGTCTCTCTTCTGCCTCTGTCTCTGTCTCTCTTCTTTCTCTGCCTTTGTCTCTCTTCTGCCTCTGTCTCTGCTTTTGTCTCTCTCTGTCTGTCTGTTTCTCTGCTTCTGTTTCTGTTTCTGTCTCTGTCTCTGTCTCTGTTTCTACCTCTGCCTCTGTCACTGTCTATCTGTCTGTGTCTCTGTCTCTGCTCGTATGGACTGGGAAGCATGATCACGTTCAAAAGTGAGGGTCTGGGTGTCAAGATTCTTTATATATATTTGTTTTATCAATCAATCAATCTATCTTTATTTATAGAGCACATTTAAAACAGGCTAGGCTGACCAAAGTGCTCTACAAACTAGTGAACAAGAAAAATATATACTGAGGTGAGATATGAGGTAGACATGTTTAACTGTAGTATAAAAATTAATAAGTTTGAAATTTTTACTTAATTATTGTTTCCTCATTATGCTAAAGTTGGAAATTATAGACTTGCTTCCATTTTTTATGTGTTTATCATTTTAGTTCAGGAATGTTCAAACTAAGGCCCCCGAACCAATTGCGGCCCTGTGTCATGGTTAAAGGGTCCTCTTCCTTGCTGACCCTTATTAGTTCAATTTAATCTATTTTTATATATCCCAAAATTAAGATGAAGTGATTATTTATCCGTCCAACAGTGAGGAAATTTCAGTGTTGCATCACCAGTAACTTTGGCATAGAAAAGAATTAGGTATACAATCTCTAACTTAAGCGTGATAAGATATACTTTATTGATCTCACTGGAGAAATTTACAATAATAATGAGGCAAGTCAAAAATCTCCAACTTCAGCAAAATGAGATGTCCTTAAATATCCTGGATCATCACCACTGTCCTTAGATCCTAGAATCGGTTTAAGATGTAGCGTGACATTGAACCCTCCCATCATAATCAGAGAAGTGATTAAGAATATTTGACAGAGAAAAAGCGAGACAGCCCACAGAACTTATCCCAAAGCCACAGACAAAAGCTTTCTCAAACGCCTCACTCATTCAGGGAAAATCCAATCAATTGTAAATCTGTTATTATTACAAATGCGAGTCAAACCTTGATATTTGGACGCTGCCTCCTGCTGTTCCATCTCGTCTTGTTCCCCGATTGTGACAGACAAGCACGGTTTTATCCGGCTTCCGATTGACTGATGCGTTACAAATGTGGTATTTTGTACGGAACATGTTGTTTCAAAATCCAGTCACTCAAAGAACGGACTGAAAACACGGATAATTGATATATTTTTAAGTCCTACAGTAAATGAACGGTTAAGGCTACACATTTCAACCTCTTTGCATCGGTGGCTATGCTTCATTTTGACCGAGTACTTTTTCGCGATTGGAAGAGTTGAGGCTTCCAAAGGTTTTCTGTGAAGCGTACACACACACACGCGCACACAATCATAAACACACACACACACACGCACACGCACGCGCAAACACACAATCACACACACACACTAAAAAAACAGATACAATATATTGACTATAATGCCTGAATTAAGTCATTTTAAAGACAATATAATCATAAATAATCTCAGTACAACAGAAATAAAGATACAAATAAAAAATCCCTCAGTTGTATGCACAGCTAAACAGAACTATTTTTAACCTGGTTTTAAACATTGTCAGAGAAGAGGCCTGTAAAGAAGATTTTCTAATGGGACAAGTGAAAAATGTCTTCGTTCAAGAGCAGTAGTCACTTTTTTTCTCTTTCGAACTGAGGTTTGACCAGGACAACTTTGCGTGTCCAATTGTTAAATGTTGTTTTATAACATTTACTAAAATAAAGATGAATATAACCTTTTTCAAGCTATTTATATTATTTTTTATTTTTTAACTCATGCAGAAAATAATATGTATTTGTTCTACTGGTTGATATTTTTCATTCAGACCTGAGTGGTTTGAGTGGTTTTAGGTGCGCAATCTTTTTCTCAGAGTAATGTTCCTGTGATGTGTCTTGTCAGCTGTTTCGTTCGGTTTTTGGCGCCGTCTTCCTACAATCAGGGGCAGGGCGACAGCACCATTTGCGGTCCGACTTCTTCAGGACAGAATCCCAGGCGTGTGGGAGTAAAACAGCCCCCTCCTCCCAGTTTACAGTCCGTATTTTGACTGCCTCTTTGATCCAGCATCAGGGTTTTTGGTCCTCAGCCCCTATGACATTTGCTTCATTCCAATCCATAATGTAGATCTTGAAGAAGCCGGACTGCAGGGGGCGCTGTCGTCCTGCCTCTGGTGGGAAAACAGCTGACAAGACAAGTGACAGGAACATCACATGACCACTCTGAGGAAGACTGAGTGCCAGGAGTCAAGACTATCAGGCACGAAGAAAAAAACTCTTAAAGAAACTTACAGAAGACCAAATGAACCTCGTTGGACTATTTATCTAAATCATTTTGTCTTATCCCTGTGTCATGACATTGCAATATCCCTCGAATAAATGCCAATTCAATTTAAACTACTCTAAAACCTCGAATTATGGAAAAAGTATTTTGATGGCAGAGGTATGATAAAACAAGAAGCTTTTTGTCCTGGTGCACTCCCATTTTTTTCTCGTTCCAAGGTATAAATTGCGAGTCTTGGACGTATTTTGTAAAACGAGACGACATTCATGCTTGTTCCACTTGTGTGTGCATAATTAACCTACATATTTATTTATCTATTTCGCACACATAACACAACAAATATATAAACATGAACAAGATACAAAATACACAATTATACAGATACATATACTTAAAAATAAAATCTTAATCCAGCCATTAAAAAGCCGACATAATTGTGTTCACATTTTGACGATTTTCAGCTCATATTTTGTCTCTTTTGTTTTGTTTGTCGTCCCCTATAGTAAAATTCCACGCCTCATTGAGCCTACACATACTACCTCTGCATATGTGCTTTAATCCAGTCTCATAATAACTAGTAGCACTTGGTATGAGCGGTATGAAACGCACAGATTATATTTACGGGCTCCCGCTCTCCCCTGTGCTGTCTCGCTTTGCTTTCTGTCATGGAGCTGAGGTGAGTCTTCTGTCTCCTGATTTATTCATGATACGACTTTTAATATCATTCACTATGACACCGGAGTCTGCATCTCAAATTAAAATCCTCCAGGCTAACTGCACCTCGCTGCCTCTGTGTGTGTGTGTGTGTTTGAGAATTTTAGATATATAAAAAAATACACAAAAATAAGGAAAACCCACCAAAGTTCTCAATACTTTAGCATGTTGAGAATTTCTTGGTCCATGACCCAAATAATGTATTGATTGTATAGAACCACATGTGTCCATTGTCACTTACTCTGTCATTTTGTCCCATACCTGCATGTGAAAGCCAGATCCTGTCAGACCTCTGAAGCTAAGCAGGACAGGGCCTGGTTTGTGTTGTGATGGGAGACCAAAACACCTGGCATCACAGTGTCGATGTGTCCTTAGGCAAGACACTTCACCGACATTGCCTAGAATGAGTCTGGTGTGTGGGTGAATGGTTGGTGATGGTCAGTGGGACCGATGGCAGAGACTGGTTAGTGGTAAGTGTGCCCCAGGTCACACTTGTATTTTATCACCGCTGTGGAGTGAATGAATATTAACATGTGAAGAGTCTTTGTGTGTCCAAACAAGCGCTAAATTAAATAAAAAAAAAAAAATTATTAGTAGTACTGCAGTCGTGGATTAGAAATAGCCTGTTTGTTTTCGCAAACCTTGGACTCACAACATACAGTAACTTTAATGCGTGCATGCATTTTCCCCCTAACTATCTGCCACTTTAGATCCATTATAGCCCTTTGTGAGTTTTGCACATCACTTCCGCACATCCCGATAATATTCAAACTCATCCTACATTCCTCCCTCATAAATATTCCAAAGGACACGCCGTGTAAATAGCAAATCGCATGACTTGTCCCCTTCGCTGTTAATGCCACATTTCAACAATTAGCCATGTGTAATTGCGTGTATGTGTATGTGTGTGTGTGCGTTTGTGTATGTGTGTGTGTGTATGTGTGTGCGTGATAGAAAAGCCTGGGAGTGAGCGAGCGCGCGTGTGGGGGCGGTGACGAGCACTGCTCCTGTGTGTTTTTAATGGGGCCCCTATAAGCTTTGATGGAACATTACCAGTTTGCTCATAAGTATGTCATCGCATGTGGGAGGAAAAGGTGCGCTCGTGAAGCACTCGCCGGGTTTAAACATGTGGGCGGGATTTAGCATGTGTTCTTGCGCGGCGGAGGGATGCGCTCGCCGACTGACAGCGAAAGGGGAAAAAGCCAAGTGAATGTTTCTTCTTTTTTCTTATTCCCACGTTTGTTTCAAGCCCGGCCTCCGATAACAGCGCGCTCGGCTGTCACCTCACACCTCGTCCTATAGATTCTCCATTTAAACTCCGCACGCACTTCTGCCGTTGGTGCCAAACCGGATTTAACATGTTTGTCAGCACGGCAGAAGCGACTTGTGGGGTGGAGGGAGTATTGGAGAAATTCTGCCGCTGTGTTATAATGAGAAAAAGTGGAAGTTGTCAAGAAGTGAGAGTGGCAGTTCTAAAGAGCAGCTGATGAACCTGTGGATGTCCCGTTTCAGTCAGCGCTGTAAATGTAACAGGTATGTGAGGTGAAGGTATGTGAGATTGAGAAGATTCTGGTTCAGCTCGCAGGAAAGTGAGGAAATAGAAGATCCAGGACTCGGTTTTATTGTTTTTAAATGTCAAGCGCTTTGTGATCCTGAATTGTCAAAGGCGCAATGAATATAAACTTTACTAACTTACTTAATGCACGTTTCATACTTGAACAAAAAATTAAAAAAAAAAATCAAAAAAAAAATCAAAATCTACACAATTTTTTTATTTTTTTTCTCCCCCTCCTTCCTCTTATTTGTGGGCGGGGGGCAATCAGAGCTGCCACCCAATATGGGGCTTGTCCAATGTGTTGCACAAGGACATGACGACAGTAGACATCAGTGGGGGTCGGTGGAGAAGGTCTCGTGAGGAGATTGAACCCACGACCTTCAGGCTCAAAGGCCAATGCTCTATTAACTGAGCCACTGTCCCCCCCCCCCCCCCCCCCCCCCCTTATGATACTTTGCACATTTTTACAAATCAAGTTTATCAAAGCGCTTTACAACATTCAGAGATCAGATATTTTTCCATTCTCTCCATATGGTGATGAAGGAAGCGAGACACAACTCCCAGTCTTCACCGTCCAATCACTCGCTCACTCATTACATTCATACATGTTTTTAGTGGTAGGAGAAACCGGAGCACCTGGAGGAATCCTAAAGACACGGGAAAAACATGCAAACTCCTCTCAGAAAGGCCCTTTTATTTATTTCATTTATCTGAACATCAGAGTTTCACATTGTCCAGCATGTGTGTTCCGACCAGGATTCAAACCCAGGACCTTGGTGTCAATATAAGTCGAGAATGCTATCCACTCAGCCATTCACTCGAAATAAAATGTAAGGCTAGACCCATTTGCAGAAATCTTGAATTTAGTCTCTGAATTCAAAGACACATTTCTTTCCACAATTGCAGCATCTGTTCAAGTCATTTTGTCCATAATTTTACCATTGCAGGATTATTCAAATCTTATAAAACATGCGTGAATTTATATTTCCAGTTGAGAACCTCTGTAATCTACCTCCACAACCTCCACAACTAACTTCCGGTAGACTTCCCACTCCCAATGTAAAACATCATTACAGTATAATCACACCCAAAAGGCCTCTTGCGGCCATCCCTGCTTGTCAAAAACCCAAACTCGTCACGTCTCAGAAACCGAGCAGTGCCTGTCCTGGTTATTCCTGGTGCTGGGAGAGCGCTTGGAACACCAGGTGCCACAGTGGGGACGGCTGAGGCTCTGAAGTGCAAAACAGTCCGCTGTGTCACCCACATCGGCGAGTACCAGTCCGGTGTGAGCTGGAAGGATCGCTGGTGTTGGAGAGGTCGATGGTACAGATCTCAGCCTCTCTTGCCCTCGGCCTGTTCTTCTCAGGACAGTGGAGCGGTGGAGCGTGAAATAGCTCTAATTCATTCAAAAGAAATTGTGTGTGAAAGACATTGTTACATTTATGGACATTGGTCATCTGCCCTTTATGGACCAATGGCTCAATGTGTTTTTAATCATCGCTTTTTGAGCTGTTTAATTCTCTGATCTGTGTTGTCGAATCCCTCCGAGAACACTACTTTGATGGACTGCAGTTGGAAACTAACTGTTGGTCTAATGCTGACACATTTACAGCATTGTTGATTAATGTGTACTGTCCCTATTCAAATAAACTAATAAATAAATAACATAAATTCAAGGCTATACAAGAATAAATTGTATTGAATTGAATCTGGAATCTCCTCTTCCTTCCCAATTATTTTGTAAATATGACACAACTCAGGTGAGTCCAGTTTTAATCACCAAATTTGAAAATTGTCGGTCTTTCTATGTTAAAAATGACATTAATTTCCATATCCTTTCATTGTTCAGTTTCATCAATTGACTTATATATTGACATATTTTGGTCGACTTGGATGCGATCAACGAAGACACCAAATACTAACAGTCCCAGTCTACACACTTCTTCACCTGCAGTTTTTCCTCCAACTTTTTGAACTAAAGTTTTTGGCTCAAGCCCCAGCCTCAACTTCAGCCTTCATACAGTATCTGGGAGCACACACAGCTCTAACAAACCACCTCTAATACCTAAACCACCGCCTCGGCTGCTTTCGCTTTGTCATCGCACCGTTTCCTCGCTGTAATCCACACAACTTTGCAAAAAGGAAGGAAGGAATTGTGCAAAGACTCGGAGACAACTTTGTTCCCCCTTCGCCGCTTTTACTCTGAGGCAACTAAGTCATTATGTGCCTTTTCACCTGGCCTTACCCATAATTCCTCTCTGCTCCGGCACAAACACATACCCCAAGGACGCAGGGCGAGGGGACAAAGGCTGCAGATGAAGGGGGGGAGGGGGTCTTGCCTGCGAGAGAGGCCATGGCTCAGCAGGCGAATGCAGTGTCCCCTCCGCTCCTGTTTTTGATGTGGAGGAGCTCGGAGTGGGCCTGATTTTTAATGTTATGCAACTTTGAAGATGCGAGTCTTTGAAGTTATGCATGAGTTGGACTCATTTCCAGCTTCTTCCTGATTTGTTTTTGTTTTTTTCCCCCTCCTCGCCACCCCTCCCTTTCCCTTCTTCTTCTTCTTCTTCTTTACCAACTCTTTCTTCTCTGCGAGCGCTTTTTTTTCTCTCGCCGCTATGAAAGGCACGAGTTATGTGTTTGAAGTGAAAGAATGTTTCAAGGGTATCCGCGGCATTGTGGTCGGCGCCGTGCTAAGGCACTAATTGTGTCTCTTAAGTAATTGTTGCGCCTTGTTTCCTCACTCCATCCTTTTTGCCTACACAATCTATATCTTCCGAATTACCATCTATCAATGGACTGTGGCGGCAAACTTCTGCACGTGAGGAAATGGAAAGATTCATAAGCAGCCTCGCAATGTTTGTGACTGAAGTGGTTTTTTTTTGCTTCAGATACACAGTATATGAGATCTTTCCAGGGCCTTTTTGAGTGGAGTTTGCATTTTCTCCCCGTGTCTGCGTAGGTTTCCTCCGGGTGCTCCGGTTTCCCCTACCACTAAAAACATGTACAATAGGTTTGGCATGCGCCTCCTGTACTGGCGACCCCGCTCCCATCTCTGTGTGGAGTGGGAAACGAATGCCCAAAAAATAACAAATGTAAACAGCTTTGTGACTCTGGTCTGTGAAAGCGGTGTATAAATAAAGATTACTTACTTACTCCATACATGGTGATGATAGATTACAACTACCGCCACAGCTGCCCTGGGGCACACTAACAGAAGCGAGACTATTAGTATGTGCCATTGGCCGCTCCGACCACCACCAGCCATTCACACACACACACTCCAGACTCTGTGAAGTGTCTTGGCTAAGGACACAGCGACAGAGGTCTCCCATCACAGTACTAGCAGTATTTGCTATCATTGTATTTCCTGTGTTCACCCGTTAATTCTCTGGTCTGTTGTTAAGTAAGTAAGTAAAGTTTATTTGCCCTGCCTTACAGTGCCTTTCACCAGGATCACAAAGCGCTTCACAATTACAAATAAACAAGGAGAAATAGTGTACATTTTAACAGCTCAAAACTCATCTTTTCCTCCGAGCATTCGACTCTTAGTTTAAACTTTCTACCCTTCTTCCTCACTCTTAGATTTTTAGTTTGTGTGTCTGTCTAAACGTGTGTGTTTGTGTCATGAATTTGTGAAGCGTCTTTGAGTTCTTGAAAAGCGCTATATAAAACTGATGTATTATTATTATTATTATTACATACAAGTCAGTTCCAAATACGAATATACAGAATAGTCATGAACGCACTTCAGATGGGCCCATGTACGGTGAGGTGAGAAAGGCTGCCAAACAAGTAGGTCTGAAGTTGCGACTATAAATTGTCCACTGACTCTGAAGCTCATTCCAAAGGCGAGGAAGTCTGGAAGGATCTGTCTCCTCAGATTTTGAAATGAGTGTAAGTTGTCAATTGCTGAAGAATAAACAACTTTGTAAAATCCTCAGAAACGACTGCTGTTGTGATTTAGGGCTGTACACATTTACATTAATTTGAATTTCTGCTTGGACAACCTTTCAGTAACAGGATGGCAGTATTCTTTTTTATTTTTTGATCTAGCAGCTTCCAATATCATGAGGTTGGACAGGAAGACTGTGTAAATAAACTAATACTAAACCGTTATTGGGAAAAGTTTTGGGAGAAGTTCTTGGCAGGTCTTAAAATGAACCAAGCAGTGGTTTCGTTCCACAAAGCCTCCTCCTAAAATGTTACTGCAAAAGATGCAAAATGTTGCATCACGCTTTGTGCAACAGCTGCATTAGAAAGATGTAGATGTGATTACGGCTCAGAGCCACATGGAGAGGTGAACACCAGGTGTAAGTGACTGGGGCCCTAACATTTACAGTACCTTATCGCCCAGAAAATAAAGTGAGTGGGTGACCTTGGTCTGTAAAAATGCGCTATGTAAAGAAAGATTACTTACTTACTTACTTTTTTGTGCTTGTTTGAAGGATCAATACCTTAATGAGAATGACTTTTGGTATTGTTAAAGGCTGCAGAATTTCATGTTTGGATAAGTTTTAGTTGGTGGTGCGCCTCTTGATTGTTTTCAATGGAAAAGGTGTACCACAGCTCAAAAAGGTTGGGGAACACTGCTATCTACCTGTACCTGTATGTCTCCCTGTACCTGCATGTCTCCCTGTACCTGCATGTCTCCCTGTACCTGTATGTCTACCTGTACCTGTATGTCTCCCTGTACCTGCATGTCTCCCTGTACCTGCATGTCTCCCTGTACCTGTATGTCTACCTGTACCTGTATGTCTACCTGTACCTGTATGTCTACCTGTACCTGTAGGCCTACCTGTACATGTATGTCGACCTGTGTGCCTGAATGTCTACTGTATATGTCTCATTGATGTAGGTTTGTATGTATAGGAAATGTATACTTTTTTTCTGCTAATAAAAAGAAAAAAAAGGCCGGACTGTTAACCTGGACTGCTAAGACTGCTAAGACTGAGCTTTAGCCGCATCACGAGTTAGCACGTCATCCCCCCGACACGCCTCACTCATATCAACTCTATCTCTTCCAGCTTGCTTAGTTGAATGTTTGATGATGCCCCATTTTTCGCTCCTCGTTTTATCATTCCGTGCCAGTCGCCTCCATCTACCTTTTCCAATAAACAACTTTGGGAGAAGCACTGCCCCTCTGCTCTCCCTTCACCGGCTGCCTCCTGCCCCTTGTCAAAAAAGACAAACGATGCGAATCCGTTCTTTTAGAGAGCCCCATTTCCAATCGCACTGTTCAATATTTTGGATTAGGCTTTTGACAGCGCGTAGAGGAGGAACCATTATCCCATTGTCGGGTGAAGTGGCGGCTTGCGTTTATTCCTTCCCAATTTTTATTTTATTTTTTATATAACTGTGTCTCTGTGAAGTGCACTTTTAATGAGGCCTATTAAATCAAGTGGCAGTAGCTGACGAGGAACATTTGTATGGTGTTTAAGGATTAAGTTTAAGAGATCCCCTCAATTTTCAGTGTTGAGGGGGATCACCGGTTACAGAAAAGGTAGGAATGATGAGTACACAGCACAAGATAAATGAACAATAAATCTATACTAAAATGAAACAAAATAAAATAAAACACTAACTTTTGCATAATAAAAAGCAAGTATGAATAAAATGCTATAAAATAATAATGGTGCTTGTCATTATTCGTTCACTCCATACATGGTGATGATGAACTACTACTGCAGCCACAGCTGCCCTGGGGCACACAGAAATGAGGCAATGAGTATGTGCCATCGTCCTCTCCGACAACCACTCACCCGGTTTACGGACACAACAACAGTGTTCCTAAACGTCTCCCATCCAGTACTAACCATGCCCTGGCCTGCTTAGCTTCCAAAGTCTGACCAGATCTGGCTTTTTCATGCAAGTTCGGTCACACATTTTCTTAACTTTAGCATAAAAATGAAGTGAATTTAAAATCTCAAACTTTAGCGTAATAAAGAAGCAAGAATCAAGAATAAAATCTTTGACTTTAGCAGACTATGAAGTATGTATAACGTCTCTATCTTTAGCATAAAAAAGAAGTAAGTGTAAAATCCTGTACATTCTAGTGCAAGAAATATAAAGTTGTATGTACAGTATACACCTGTGCATGTTAGCAGCATGAGGGTCTGGGACAAAGTGAGTAAAGTGATAGTAGACACATATGGTTCTATATGGCACATTCTGACATTATTGTACATATGTGCGACATGTGAGGTCAGGTCGGCAGTGTTTGTTAGACCTCACTGTTTGTTGTACAATCTGACAGCAGCAGAATGGGAAGACCTGCAGAACCTCTCCTTCACACATCAAGGGTGAATAGTGATTTCATGAGCAGCAAGGTGGCACAGAGCTTGTATTCGATTCCACTTCCAGGCCTTTCTGTGTGGAGTTTGCATGTTCTCCCCGTGTCTGCGTAGGTTTCCTCCGGGTGCTGCGGTTTCTCCTACCACTAAAAACATGTACAATAGATCTGAATGTATTGAGTGTCTGAATGGATGGTGTTGGTGGGGGCTTTGATGCGCCAGTGTGTTCGGCATCTCGTAATCTGGAACAATCTTCCTGAAAATGTGAGACAGGCATCTGCTCTTCAGTTTTTTTAAATCCAAGTTAAAAACAGTTATTTTTAGCTCTGCATACGACTGTAGGATTTTGTCTTTACTCTTTTTTAACGCACAGTGGCTATTTGTGATTCTAATCCTGTGTATGTTTTATTGTTTTAAGTTTTTAAAAAAAACATTTTGTGATTTTATTCTCTATGTTTTTAATATTTCATGTGATCTTAATGTTTTTTTTAATTACATTTTTCAATGTATATGTAGATTTTAATGTTAATGATGCCTGATGTGATATGGGTTGTGAGGCGGTTGTGAGGCGCTTTGTTTTGCCTTGTGTAGGAAAGGCAAAAAATACAAATTAAAATTGATTGATTAATTGATTGATAAAATGCGCCATATAAATAAACCTCATTTACTCATACTTAATAGTTTACCCTTGCTACCCTTCTCCACGTGCCTTACATAAGCCCCCTTTCCAAAGCATCACCGGGGCGCTTCTATCTGGGCATAGCCTCAGCTCCGCAGAGAGGCACGCAACAGCAATTAGCTTATCTCTGGAGTCTTCATTAGGACCTGCAGACGGCGAGCACGGGAGGACCACACGTCGGTCAACAGCCAAACAAAAATAGATGAAAAAAAATTATATATAAATAAAAAAAATATGCACCCTCCAATTAATTAGTGAATCTAAATGAGCATCAAAGTTGGAAAGAGAGAGAGAGAGCCTTGGAAAGAAGTCGAGGAGAGCATGCACACTTGACTGTAGCGTAAGAGAGGTCGGCGTGTGTGTGTTTTTGTTTGTGTTGGTGAAGTCAAAAGTGCTCGTTGTTTAGATCATATGTCAAGGACACACACTTATGTGGGATGTTGCCAACTATAGTTTTAAGCAGTGTCTTGAGATGTTGTTTGGAAATGATCCAGTATCAACTAATTGGTCAAAATAATGTGAAAAAGCAAATAATGTGAGAAGATCAGTGTGGCAAAGTACGCTATTTTGTCCCTTTATAATGCTTTTTTCCAGTAATGTTGTTGTTACCGGATGAGAGGGTGTGCTCAAGCCCCGGTGATCTAAGATGGCGGCCTATTCAACTCAATGGACGACATATTCTGCACAGTGGACGACCTCCCATGATGCTTTTCCCCAAATACATGTATGCGTGTGTGGCTCTCATGCATGTGCACAGAGGTACAGTAGAGCCCTGCACGGGCCTATTATCTGGGCCCGAGCCCGGCCCTGGCCCAAGGGGGTGGCGCCCCAGCCCGGCCCGGCCCGATATGGTTTCTCAATTTTCAGGCCCGAAACCCGCATCAAGCCCGCCTTTTTTTTTTTTTATTGTAACCTCCCATAACAATGTTTTAGCGTAGTATATAGTGCCGCGCACTGATATGAACGCAGACTTAGCTAGAGGGCGGAGTTATACATGGTAGTGATGTGTTGCAATGAGTTCTGTGTGTGCGGAGTGGTGCAGAGTGAACGGCAGCATCTGTATGATGCCCAGATGCTGCAACACACCTGTAAGTAACGCTATGTGCCGTCAATGACAACACTACACAGAACAACAAACACTACAGCGTGATAGAACGCTATATTCAGTGGGTGCGTTCGTAAATCTATTCTGCCGCTCTGAAAATGAAGAGCCCGAGCCCGGCCTGTGTCCGAGGTCATTATGCGGTCAACGGCCCGAAGCCCGGCCCTCGGGCCACGGGCTCAAGTGCGGGGCTCTACACAGAGGGGCATGGCTGCATTCTGACAAATCAGTGGCTGCTGATCAGAGCGCAGCCAGAGCGGGAGGGAAACCGAAGGATTTAACAAGAAAAAAAGTTCAGTTTGACAACTGACACAAACACATGTGTTTGTTATTATTGAATTTCCTGTGTCCAAACTGTTTGACTCTCTGATCTGTTGTCGGTGAATCAACAACTTTGTAATGTCCTCAGAGACAAGTGTTGTGATTAAGGGCTATACAAAGATGAATAGACTTTTTGTTTAAATATTTCGATGTCTTTAAAACAATGGGAAATCTGATTTCATCTCCATCATACTTTCTGTACATCACCTAAAGACAATATTTTCCCGTGCCTGCACAACTCTAATGAACCATTACCTGTCATTATCTTTACATTTCAGCATATTAACGAGCATAATGCTTTTTTGTCCTACATCCTTATTCACCAGGGCCCTGTTTCGCCCCCGGGCCTGCGTTTGACATGCGCCTTACATCACCCTCCACGCGTCCCGATCTGTTTGAGGATCACTTATGGAGCAGCTTCAGGTGCCCGGGGGCTTTCGGATCTCACTGATCTAAGATTGTATGCTATATGTTCCTTAATTAGCTGCTAACTGACTTTGAGGAGGCTATTGTCTCTGCGCTAGCTTATCCTTCATCTGCTTAATTGGCATTTGGCGCACACACAGCGTGGTTTGGTGTGTGTCTGAGTGTGTGTGTGCGTGCGTCTATGTGCCTGTTTGTGTTGTGTGTGTGTGCGTGGGTATGTGTGCCTGAGTGTGTGTGTATGTGCCTGTGTGCATCTAAGTTTGTGTGTGTGTGGTTATGTGTGTGTGTGTACATGTTTGCCCCTGTGTGTGTGTGTTTGTGTTGTGTGTGTGTGTGTGTGTGCGTGTGTGCCGGAGTGTGTGTGCATGTGCCTGTGTGCGTCTAAGTTTGTGTGGGTGTGGTTATGTGTGTGTGTACATGTTTGCCCCTGTGTGTGTGTGTTTGTGTTGTATGTGTGTGTGTGTGTGCGTGGGTGTGTGTGTGCCTGAGTGTGTGTGCGTCTAAGTTTGTGTGTGTGTGGTTATGTGTGCCCCTGTGTGTGTGTGTTTGTGTTGTGTGTGTGTGTGCCGGAGTGTGTGTGCATGTGCCTGTGTGCGTCTAAGTTTGTGTTTGTGTGTGTGTGTGTACACGTTTGCCCCTGTGTGTGTGCGCGTGTGTGCCTGTTTGTGTGTGTGCGTTGGGTTGCAGGATCCACCTCCCTCTTGCTCACTCTGTGAAGTAGCTGCTGTGGCTATGGTGATGGGAGGAGGAGGAGGGGAAACAATCACTATGGCGACGGTGTACATGTGCGGTGACATTGATGATGATAACATATTGAAGCTTCTCCTAATGACTGTTTGAAAGCACTGATGAGCGCCACTAAATGAGCGCCGCGGTGACTACAAGGGGCCTTAAAGGTACAGACCCGAGACGTCACAAGGACAGTGGGAAGGCCGAGTCCGGATTTGGTCAAGTCTTTAGAAACGAGTGATAGTAATTCATTCAGAAGTAATCCGTTAAGTTCAGTGTATTTCAAATGTACATTAAAAACATTACATATTTTCTTAGTTTGATGCACTGTTGTAAATGGGACACCCTGTAATTGGCTCATAGGAGGACCAAATTGTGTTGGGCATAAATACAAATACCTCTGACTTCCCTTACCTGCACTAATTAATCAATTCAATTTATTTTTGTGTAGCCCTGAATCGCAACAGCCGTCGTCTCAGAGGACTTTATAAAGTTGGCGAACGAAATGTAATTATTTTCTTACATAAAGAGCCTAGAAATCTAAAAGTGCACATTCACAGTCATCACAATTAGTCATTATTGGGTTTGATTTTCAATATCTATCCATCCATCAAAAAGATAAACTGTTTCATCAAATAAGACAACCAATAAAACCAAATGTATTCCACTTCCAATTTATAAAATTTTACCTTTTATTATTTGTTCACTTCATTACTATTTTACTACAATTTGCCTTGAATCTCTCAAATTGTATAGTATGTGATTTCTTTATAGGCATTAAATCTTTGCCAAAAACGAATGGATCCTTCCGGTCTGGCAGTAGATGTGCAGTGCATGGTGCTTCCTCCATGATGCTTTTCGTAACGAGAGTAACATGTGACAATTCTGACCAATTTGAAAACATAGAAAACCAATGGTACATGATGCTAAAAATCTCCACAGAATTCAACTTCTGTGACAGCTTTTATGTTCCCTGTCCCTGGAAGATGGCGCTGAGTAAGAGCTCTGGTGTGCACTTTTATTTATGTACTTGTCTTGTGCACACTGGGGGCTTTTGCGGATGTATTCCAATGTGGTTTTACTGCAAATGGCAAATAAATTAATGTAAATCTGTCAGCTGAGGATGAGTAGCTTGTGTTCACATTACTCACTAGCCGACTTTTTTAGTAATAGGGCCACTTTGTTTCACCAACATTGTCAGAACAGGGCCTTTCTGAGTGGAGTTTGTGTGTTCTCCCCGTGTCTGCGTAGGTTTCATCGGGGGGCTCCGGCTTCTACCACTAAACACCTCCGGAGATGAGTCCCAGTGCAGCGGCTACGCCATATGCCCCAGTGAAGGATGGGTCAAATGCGCAGGACGTATTCCTTAAAGGGACAATAAAGTACAACGGAACATAACAACATGCATTGACTGAAATTGGGCTGTTCTGAGCTTTACATTCGGTATGACATGTCTGTACTGGTTCACATTTGAAGGAGCTAAAGTTGGCTGAATGACACATGTTTACTCAAAAGATTCACATTTATTGTATTTGCCACATGCAGTAAAACCACATTGGAAAACATTTTCAAAAGTCCCCAGTGCACACACAAATAAAACAAAGTAAAAGTAAGGTAAACATTTAAATAAAAAAAAGAATTAGAGCTATGCCGTCAAAAATAAATGTCTGTACAGTCGAACAAAGTTAACCACTGGCTTCCAAAGATTCTGAGCTTCACAACAAAATATAGCATGCATATGTTGGCAGAGCTGAAGTTGGCTGGATTAACTTGTGTTTATGATCTCATAGACTACTTTGTGTTAGCAAGACATGGGGCAAATATAATGACACAAGAGGGCCGCCAGACCCTGCCTGGTCTGGGAGAGGCTGCAGTTCAGTGAGTGGCCTTGAGCAAAAACTGGAGAAGGGCCAGAGCGACTAATAATCTATCCAAATATTAAAACGAATTCATGAGGCTAACTTTGTGTGTTTGTGGTTCTTTTACACTGTGGTTTGATCACTCACAGGCAGGAGAGCGTAAATTACAGCAAGCTCCATTTGATATGATCCATATTGTTTCACTTAATTAACTGTGATAATGGGGAGATACTCACCTGAATGAGAACTAAGATTCATCGATGCAACCATCCACAAATGTAAGTCTGGAGCCCTGGTGTACGTCTGATTTATTCATTAATAAATAATGTCATTGCATGTTAACAATTTTAATCTTATGCGATTCAACTCAATGTTACCTCTGACATATTTGTACAATGATTATGAAAAAAACCTCACAAACATTCTTGTCCAAATAGGGATTCTTATCCTTCTTCAGTGTGTTGACTCCATTTCTCGCATGAATAGGACAGAAAAATGCAGCTATAGTTGAAACAGGACTAAACGTCTCATTTCAAGACTGTTTTACCAGTTTAATCTTGGGGACCTAACTTTTTAATTCAATAAATAATACATGTCGTTTGTCCTAGCAGAAATAGTCTTGTAAAAGTAAAACGTCATGAAAAAAACGTACCACAACATGCTGTTTTTATCTTCTTGAAAACCTGTTGTCTTTTGCATATTTGCAAGAAAAAGCACTGAGAGTCACTATTTGATGCTTTGGGTTGAGAGCTGATTGGCTGAGTGAGGGTGGTCCTCTATTTCACTAGTATGTCAGAAAAATCTGATCTAAGTATGTGAGAAATGCCAAAAATACATGTAAAAACAAGCAAAAGAACCAAATTATAATGAGAGTGAGGAGCTCGATATATGGATTTTTTTTTAATAGTTTGATTTTTATGGATTGAAAGTTAGGTACCCCAGCTGTAAATCAAGAGAATGACTGTTAGATTCACTTCAAATCCCCTTTTACTCTTGTGTATGTCCATTCTTCCTCCAGGGGATTACAGTTGCAGGTTTCACGATGCTTTCCAACAACATTACCCCATGAAGCTGGATTCCCCCGACTTAGGAGACACAAGATCGTAACGACTGGAGCCACCGTCGAGGTGATGCCGCCTCAGGGCTTGCCGACGTTCCTATGACGACAGCAGTAAACGCGCTCTGCTCTGTGTATCAGATTAGCATCCGTCTCGAGCCAAAAGAAGACAGCAGCCTCTTGTTAGCTTTAATGAGATAAAGACCTGCCTTGCTCTTTGTCTGGGGACTCCACTCCTCTTTGTATTCAACACTGAGTGGGAATCTGTTGCCCCCGACTACTGCAACCTCGCCAGTAGATGCCACGCATAAGTGCCGAGTGTCAAAACTCATCAGCAATCATTTAAATTCCCTTTGATTTGCCCTGTGTAGTCTCGTGCATTAAGCATGTCGGCGCGCCACGTTGGGATGTTTGCAAATTAGCTGCTTTTTTTTCCACGGGCCTTGACAGACGACATGCCGCTACTTTGCATGCGTTCTGAAAAAAGCCCAATGTATATGTACGTGCGTCAAATATTTTGGATTTGAGAATTATGTGGGTGGTGAATGGGCGTCATGCCAAGCACCTAACTGACAGCCACCCCACCCCCCCCCCACTCCCCTTTGGTGCGGCTTTGTCTTACAGCGGCTAATGGAACACACAGGATCTATTATTGTAATGTTGGTGGTGTGGGTGAGTTTCGGAGCGTTGGGGGTTCAGAGCTATTGGGATAATTGTGGTATCTACATCTGAATGGAGCAGGTTTGGAGGATGTACCAGTTTAAGGGTAAAATCAGTCCATTAAGCAGCGAAGAGCTTTCATCATGGGGTGATAAAGAGGACAGGGAATGATGGGAAGCAAAAGCAAGATGAGGGGAAGTGGAATTGGACACTGCAAACTAATGCTATTGGGTTGTATGGAAAATGCATTGTTCAAATCATCTAACACAAGGGTTTTCGACATAATTTTCACGAGGGCTGGATCTTCAATGGATAAGTGGACATTGTGCGACCAATTTTTACAACAAATTAAGTCTTTGTTATGACAACAACTCCTAAATGTGTGTGGAAAAGGCTAACCAAAATATCTGAATAGTTTAGGCTATAATCTTGTAGACACAAAGAAGGGTTAGCGTTATATTTTATGGGTAGTGGGCGGGATCAGACGGCTTGGCAGGCTTGGTTTACCCCCCGGGCCTTATGTTGAGTAGGAAAAGCAAGTTTTATTTGTTTAACACAGTTACAGTAATACACAAGGCAGCGAAACAAGAAAGAAAACATCAAAGGGTGCCTCAGTATAACATGGTTCACCTTGCTGTTTTATGGATTTTTGTGCGTACAATTTTGCTGATGCTATAGGTTTTGCATGCTCACAACAATCATATAACTACTGCTATAACATGACAGGTACCTTTATTTAAAGTCAGAATACAATTTTGTGTCTTGTGTGCTTCGTGGTGATTGGTTCAGAGGACTTCCTGTAGCCCTCATTCCTGCTTTTGCAGCTATATTTTACAGTGTGTGTACGGCTTTTGACAGCTGCAGCAGCGCTCAGATCTACAACCAGCAGGTTTGATATCTCCGCAATTGCACTTAAGCACTCGGGAGTTCAGGTGGTTAGAAAAGTGCTGCTACTTTCGCAAATTTTGCTCTTTTGAACGTGTATGTGAATATTGTCAGATTAAAAGCCTGTCTCAGATTTTAGGGAAACCTAATGTAACAAGTCATCACTAGAATTAACATGCATGATCTTTTGGGTCACTGCTAAAACTTTACAACAGAACCTCAATGTCATATATTGACTGACAAGGGTCACTATTTTGTAGTGATTTTTTCAGACATATATGCTTTTAGAATAAATATTTTTGAACTACATTATGGCCCATAAAAAAGTCATATATTTTGCAGTGTATTGATAAATGTACATATCTTTCTAGTTTTACCATTGGAGCTAAATGTATATTTTAAAGCAGAGGACACATTTCAAGGTTCAATGTAACTGTATTTGTTCCCATGTAGATTCTGTTTGCAGTTAAAAAGATAGAGACTTGGCATCTTATCTACTCATTTGCCTGAGTAGATCACATAGACAATCTTTTTCTCAGTTTTTTCACACGTTGTCTGCTCCAAACCTTAACGTGACAGTTCCTTCTGCTCTCTTCCAACACCAGGATGTGTCTGTGTGACCACGGGGAGATGGCACCCACTCCAGACACTCCCAAGAAGCCGCAGTCACAGCCGGTCATAGCCGGTCACAGCCAGGCCTCGCTGTCCCACCAGAGCCGAGCCCCACCACGGACACTCACACCGCGAAATCGCAATTTTCCGCTGAGATGTCTATGGGAAAAACCACATCTCTAACGCGGCCTGTGAGGCTGACGGTAGAGCCAAAACTGGACACTGTGATGAGGTCTTGCACTGTCTCCCTACTGCAGGAGAGGGAGCTCTGAGTAGAGAAGCATGGATGGGACCCTAAACCCCTGATTTCCCGGTCTGGACCACAGCCCCAGTCACCCCCTCCCTCCCTGGGTGTCCACTCCCCAAAAGCCTCAGTGGACTCTGTCTCCTCAGGCTGGAACACGATCTGCGAATGGTGTGTGTCAGAGCTGGACTCGAACAATGGCTGATAAAAAACTGCTGCAGACAAATCAACAACTTTGTAAAGTCCTTCGAGATGAATGATTTTGGGATTTTGGATGATGCACAATGTTATTTCTGTCCTCAATGTCCACAATTTAAAAAAATATTGACAAAGCTAAGTTGCAGACTGGTGGTCAGTACTGTTAATAGTGGCCTTTCTCAAAACCTAGCTTAATGTACCGGTCTTCTGACTGAGCCAATGCTACATGACTTAAATGATGACAAAGCAAGGCAAGGCAAATTGATTTATATAGCACAGTTTATACAAAAGGCAACTCAAAGTGCTGAGCAAAACATGATAGAAACAATACAAGGCATATTTAACCACAGTAAATTAAAACGAGTGAACACGTCATATGCAAAGCTAAACAGAACTGTTTTTAATCTGGATTTGAACATTCTTTCCATAAGTCTACCACCGATACAAAAGGTACATACAGTAGCTTTAAATGTTAATTATAAAATAAAACAACATGACGGCAATGAGATCAAACGACATCATACAAACTACATATACTAACTACAAATGCCTTTAAGATTTCGGCAAAACTCAAACACCAAGACACACTTTATCGTCATGAGTCTAAGTCGGATTCCTTCACCCACACTCACTCTCTTTACACCACCACACCTGCTGGAAAGAAACCACAAAAAGCCACAAATATTTGAGGTAGAGGAAGTTCTCTGTGGCGCGCAGCATCATTAAACGCTGCGTTCCTCAACAGCCAAACCAGCGTGAAGAGCCACATGAAAAGCCCGCGGTCGCATTTGAGTCTACATAAGTGGTCTCGACGCTCTGAGTGCCGAATTTAAGGGCCCTTTGTACGACCCGTGTGGAAATCTCACTCCCTCACAAACTTAATGCAGTCCAAGGCGTGATCTTGGCATGCCTGACATTTTTCCCAGACTTTTCCATCAAACGCCATCGCAGCATCTTCAAATGGACTCTCAGAACGAGCAAAGGGAGCAGAGAAGAAGAAATTCAGCTGTAGAGAAAGGGAAGAAGGGTGGACCGTGGCATCTGACAAATTCATCTGCAAGCCAGAGCAGCACTGGGAGAACTAAAAGAGATGTCTGTCTTCTTGTGTTACAGTAAATAGCTTTTATACACGTGAGTAAAATAAGAAAGGGAAAGAAAAAAAAACAGAACCGCCGTGCCGGGGCGTTGAAAGCTGTCTCGTCTAGACGCGGTAAACGGACTATATTTGAAGTGTTGCCAAATAAAAGATGAGCTGTTACTCCAAGGCCTCGACGCGCTCTTTATCTCGTCTCGGCGCGCTTGGTTTGTAGCCCACATGATGCCACTGCTGCTGATGCTGCTGCTGCTGCTTTCATATACAGCCCAGAGTTCGACGGCGGAGGAATTCAAGTGTCCATCATTGTGCCGCGCTCGCCACGATGAAGAGATGAAAGTCGGAAGCGAGTTCTGTTATTGTAATCGTGTGATCTTAGCTTGTAAATGAGCACTTATGTAGATCGTTATGGCTTGCCTCTATGGAGCTATGAGGAAATATGTGGAGAAAAAAAACCTAACAAATCTGCGGAATGACTTTGAATTTATGTGGCATTAATTTATGGTATGAGGTGTATTTATTGGTGGACAAAGGATACGTTGGAAGTATGTGCGTGCTTGTTTCTTTGCAATTAAGAAAAAGTAGATAAAGTACAAAAGTGAAAGTGTGACATTTTATGGTTTATTTTCCACCAGTTTGATGTTGTACAATCTGTTCTGCCGAGTCTTTTTGAGTTTTGTCAAAAGTTTTTTCTGCCACGCCCTGATGTGTCACACATTAGGGAATCTTTCACATACTCCTTAGTCACTTTTTGACTTAGAGCAGGGTGGCTGAGTGAGGGTGGTCCTCTCTTTTTCACTTAATTGTTTGCAAAAGCTCGTTATATTTATAATGCATCGGCTTTATATAGGGCTGTCAAAATTATGGGTCCCGCCCATACATCCCATAATAACACTTAATATTCACAGTCTATGCTCAGAATTTTGCCGTTAGTTAAAAATTGTATTAATTAATCATGTTATTAATTCCGATTAATTAATTCTTAAACTGTAATTGACTCGACAAAAAAATGTAATCGTTTGACAGTTGACAGCCCTGATTATATATAGTACTTTTTTTTGACACTTTAAGACAATTCACAAGTCATTCATCTTGCACTCCATCCACATTGGTGATAAACTACTACTTAAGCCACAGCTGCCCTGGGGCACACTGACAGAAGCGAGGCAAGCCATCTGCCCTTTGATCACACACACACACACACACACACACACACACACACACACACACACACACACACACACACACACACACACACACACACACACACACACACACACACACACACACACACACACACACACACACACACACACACACACACACACACACACACACACACACACACACACTAGACTCATTCTTTACAATGTGGGTGACGTTATTTGACACCATGACAGTTTGGCACATTACAGCCGCAGCCGCCCCACCGTGGAACCTGGTGTTCCCAGAGGTCTTCCATCACAGTCATAACCAGGCTCTTCCCTGCTTAGCTTCAGTGGTCTGACATGATCTAGTTTGAGACTGAGCCCAAAATATGTACACCTGCAAATGACTGACCAAACTGATTTGAGAGTGAGAACCTAGTGAGATGGATTTTGTATTAAACACATTATACTTATATTCTATGTGGTTTAAAACATAGGTACCCCCGATCTTAGCACCAGATCATTCAACAAATAAATAACAATAATCCTAGACAAAGACATTTTTTTTATTTTTCCGTCCTGTGTGAAACGATTTAGATAATTCCTTTCCACTATTGCACTTCAGCAGGGTTACTTGTGTCCGCTCTGTTATCAGAATCTAAAAGTGTCCGTGCGGTGGAAGCTCTTCTTACGAGAAGCGATAGCAGGAGAAGCCAGGAGCGGAGCAGATGCCTGGACTCCAGTGGCTCGCGGCGAGACAGGAATGTGTTTTTGGCCTGCACTTATCACTTATGTTCTCTGGTCAGATCTCCTCTCGCCATCTGGAGAAAACCACCGCGGCCACTGAGCAGTACCAAGAGGAATCTGCCTCGGTTTTTGATGAGGCGTCGTGACTGATGCTATAGGTTTGCGTAAAAAAATTGGTTCAGGTTTGTTGCTGGTTTACAAATTTCCGGTTTTTGGAATTCCGATTGAGTGAGAAGTCAGTGGTTGCGTCCCAATTAATCTAAAACATGACGTCCTTGTCTCCTTGTCTTTCAAAGAGATCTCTTCCACTTTGAATTGCATTGGTTTACTGTGCTCATTCATCCGTCCATTCATTTTCTTCCGCTTTATCCGTTGCCGGGTTGCGGTGGCTGCAGTCTGAGCCGAGATGCCCAGACTTCGCTATAGCCACACACACTTCCTCCAGCTCATCCAGGGGAATCCTGAGGCGTTACCAAGCTAGTTGAAATAAATAGTCCCTCCAACTCTTCACCGTGGTCTCCTCCTTGTCACTTGGCTTCTCTCGACACAAAGAAGCAGTGGCTCTACTCCGAGCTCCTCCTGTGAAAGCTCAACCCACGTTGTCATTTACACCCCAGGATTTTTCTACTGCATGTTTTGAAATGGCGTGTCGACCTGATGCAACAGTCGGAAACAGTGGGTTGGCGTGTTGTTTGGGCCCGTGTCAGATTTTCAGCACAGGGCAGACGGTAATGTGTCAAAATAATATTTCAACTTTCAAAATAAGTCGAAAGTCACAATGAATTGGAACCCAGGACCAGAGGGAATTGCACTCTAGTATGGAAAACTTTATAAACGTAATTCTTACTAATCATTATTATAATAGTCTTGTCTGTAGGTCCAATCAGCCATCTTAAAAGTGTGTCTCGTGTCTGTTTGATTGAGTTCTGTTACCATTTGATTTGTGGTTTCATTCTTGTGTAACTTTGGGATTTTTTTTTTTGCCAATTTAAAAAGCCCAAAAATTAAAATGCTCATGTGTTTTTTCCTACCTCAGCCTCTTATCATATTCTTCCTGAATTCGGGTGCAGCCGTTGTGCATGTGTTGGTGCATTCTTGGCCCTCTGCGTGTCAGGATGTAGCGGCACATTTCCACACAGGAGTAATGGCGGAGAATTCCCCGCCCGGATCTGCCACCGTGGGGGGGTGACAGCGGGCAGCCATGGCGGTCGGCTTTTTGACCATATAAAATGATGTACGGTTGGTGCTTGCTGGTAATTACAAAGCACAGCAGGGGGAGGGGGGGAATATTTGGGGAAACCTCTAATTACAAGTGTGCTGGTTGAAAAGTCTGGAGGGTATATTGAAGTTATGCAACATTTTAAGATGTCAAAAAATGCAAGTCACATGAAGGGTTGATGGAAAATTGGGTCCGTAGACTGTTGTGGATGGTAAATAGACATCTAAAGGTTTTGTTTATAAACTTTTTTGACGTCGTTTGCATCCTCTCTGTGCTGTCATAATGGATTTATTATATCATATGGATAAGATTTTAAACCTAAAAGTTAAACAGTGGTTCAAAAGGAACTAAACTTTAGTCTCTGATATTCTATTGTAAATAATTTGTACTGTGTAATCTGTGTTTTTATAATGTTCTGTAAATGTGATGTATTTTTATGTCTTAGGGACCAAGTCTGCAAATTAGCTGTTAGCTGTACGGCCTATATGAACATGACATTGGTTATTTTAAACAATGCTTCTTGTTCTGTCCCTGTCAAATAAATATATGATGATAATAATACTGTTGCTGCTTAAACTCGTCTCCACATAGACAAGGGGCCAAGGTGCTGCAGCCAAAATTCACATGGACATTTTTGTGAACTAAAATGGTGGCGAAAGAACTCATAGCTTTCATAAAGATGGGATTTTGTGAAGATTTTAATCTCCCTTGTCATTCTGAACTATTTTTTCTTTCGAGATTTTTTGTAAATTCCCACTTTTGTGCAATAAACTCCGCTCGCTCTCGTCCAGCTCCGCCCTGATTGGTCAGAACGCTCACCTGTTACTCTGGTCTTGAGGAAGTACGACTACGACTGCACCTACTGCACAAGACCAGGAGAACCAGAGCTGGCTAGAACATGATTATTTTAGCTAACGTTTGGGACGTCCATGGTGTGAGCACAGGGCATTGATTTGAACGGGCAGACATCTTGGAGACTCAGGGCTCAGCTGTGATGCTTTTCCTCTTTGAATATCTAGTCAATTTACAATAGCTGACAAAAAGGCTGTTTTCTTTAGATATCTTGTTGAGGAATGATTTAGGACTATAATCTTTACTACGTTTGTCTCAATAAAGAATATGACCAGCAATATGGTTTTAACTTTCTTTTCAACACGCAACGGAAATGCCCCTCCAGAAAGTTGGATACTGATAAAAAAAAGACATTCTAACTATATCCAAAAATATTTTTGAAACAAAAAAGGACATGTAGAATGCAGACATCAGCCAATAGCCGTGGTTCTATTCTGTAAAAGAAAGAGAGGCCAGGCAATCACCTATCGCCTGCCGCCCAAACAGCTATTTTTGCTGCTACTGGACACCTGAATTTCTCCTTCGGGGATCAATAAATTATTAAATCTATCTATCTAACTAATCAATCTAATCTATCTAATCTGTCTATCTATCTATGCACTGAACACAAACACACAGTCATATATACCAGCACTGGACACACACAGTCATATATACCAGCACAGGACCCCGCTCCCATCTCTGTGAGGAGTGAGAGGACAAGTGCCCAAAATAACAATTGTAAACCGCTTTGTGACTCTGGTCTGTGAAAGGCGGTATATAAATAAAGCTTACTTACTACTTACTTACTATCAAAAGAACCATTCACTAAACATTTTTAGTAAAATTATAAAAAAAAAAAAAAAAAAATGGAAATAAAATGTTTTGTAAAACTAGATATGCCTTAGCCTGGTCGTACCACACCATAGTATGGTGTGGTACTTTTGCAGATTGAAACGATTGGATCTGAGTTTACCGTGAATTACGTAATGCGGCCGAGTGAGTTGTTAGCATTTAGCCTAGCCATCTCCTTTGCCGCTAACGGAGCCCGTGGGGAGTAGCGCCACAATCTTTGCCAGCAATTACCCCTCGTCAACAACAAAATCCAACAAAAATATACACCATTTCAGCCCATCTGTCCTAATGCTACCAAAGAAATGACAACAACAGTATGACTTAATCTAGCGTACCTAAATTGTTATTAAATAATTCTGTTAGTCCCAACAAAACGAGTCTTGTGAATGTAAAATACTGCCTTCATCTTAGCAGAAAACCTGTTATCATTTGCATACTCGTCAGAAAGTACACATTTGACTCTTTGGGCTGAGAGCTGATTGGCTGAGTGAGGGTGGTCCTCTTATTTAATTATTGTAAATACTACTGAATGTATGGATTCTGATCAAATGAATAAAATCGATCAATTGTTTATGTATATTTTCAACTAAGACAATTTCACAATATATATTAAATATTCAAATCTACAAAAATATAGCAACACGTTTTTATTTTCAAACACATTTAAACCTGGTTCCTGAAAGAATATCTCTGATATTTGATACTCAGGGGAAACGTGGTAGAATAGTCCCGCTGGCTACTATTAAAAACGTGGGAGAAGACACGGTTCATACCACTAAATTTCACTAAAAGGAATTTTCTGATGTAACTCAATCTCATGCTCTGAAATGAATAAATGAATAGAGCATTATACTTTCATAAGACAAACATCTCTCGACCGTCTTTCCATCGCCTTCACACGAGCTCCTCTTTGTTTCAATTGTTTTCACTTATTCAAATGCAGGGACGTGGGCCTCTGCCGGGGCCTTCACGTCTCACTTAGACTTTATGTCATGCTGCTTCTGACTTCTCCACAGCGCCACTCAAGCAGATAGAGAGCCATGTTTTATTGAGACGGCCAAAACTGTCAGCCTTGTTCTACGCATGGTGTTAGACTGCGGTCAAGTCGGATCAATATCCTTCTCTGTGGGAACAAAGTAAAAGTATTTAGTGGGCCACCAATTGTGCAAGTCCCATCACTTAAAAATATGTGAGACGAAGTGAGAACAGTCCGAAAACTCCCACTGTCTGATTTTTAACAATTGTATTTGCTAATTATGTTGGAAAATAAGAATTTGGTCATCTACAAAACAAAATACTAACTTTTTATTTACGAGGAAGGTATGACTCTGTGTGTGTATCCTGTGGAGGTGCGTGTGACTGTGTGTGTGTCCTGTACAGGTGTATATGACTGCGTGTGTGTTTGTGTGAGAAAAACTCCCATTGTCTGATCATAAACACCTGTGCAGGACACACGCACACACACAATTATATACCTGCCCAGGACACACACACACAGTCATATATCAGGTGTACTTTTGAATGCGCTGTAAACGGCTACAAGTCCTAAGTAGCTCTGAAAGAGTTGTTGTTTTGTGCTTTTGTTTGTTTATTTGTATTGCTTTTTTTTTTTACCTTAGATTTTGGTGCAGTACAGTGTTCATGGTTTTGCACTGGTCCAGACCAGACCAGAGCAGGGAGGATTCATGGTTCGAACTAAGCGGATCAGGTGAAAATCCACTGGAGGAATGCAAACTTTTTGAAAAATACTAATGAAGCTGTTGGCATTTTACTTTAGACTAGAGCAGAGAAAAAGGTCAGAACCAAGCCTCCACCTTTTGACCTGTCCTGCTCCACCCAGAGGCTACTCCATCTCTTCTGTTGTGACCTGAATGGCTGTTGGTGATTATTACCACTTTTAAACTTTTTCGAATGATCAATTTTGTTTTTGCTGCTACTGGACACCTGAATTTCTCCTTCGGGGATCAATAAATTATTAAATCCATCTATCTAACTAATCAATCTAATCAATCTAATCTATCTAATCTATCTATCTATGCACTGAACACAAACACACAGTCATATCCACCTGCACAGGACACACACACAGTCATATCCACCTGCACTGGACACACACATATATATAACCTGCCCAATACACACACAGTCATATATACCAGCACAGAACAAACACACACACACACAGTCATATCCACCTGGATTGGACACACACAGTCATATATACCTGCACAGGACACACACAGTCATACAGTATATACCAGCACAGGACACACACACACAGTCATATATACCTGCACAGGACACACACAGTCATACAGTATATACCAGCACAGGACACACACACAGTCATATATACCAGCACAGGACACACACACAGTCAGTCATATATACCAGCACAGGACACACACAGTCATACAGTATATACCAGCACAGGACACACACACAGTCATATATACCTGCACAGGACACACACAGTCATACAGTATATACCAGCACAGGACACACACACAGTCATATATACCAGCACAGGACACACACACACAGTCATATATACCAGCACAGGACACACACACACAGTCATATATACCAGCACAGGACACACACACACAGTCATATATACCAGCACAGGACACACACACACAGTCATATATACTTGCACAGGACACACACACACAGTCATATATACTTGCACAGGACACACACACACACACACAGTCATATATACTTGCACAGGACACACAGTCACACAGACCTGCACCGGACACACACACACACACAGTCATATATACTTGCACAGGACACACACACACAGTCATATATACTTGCACAGGACACACACACACACACAGTCATATATACTTGCACAGGACACACACACACACAGTCACACAGACCTGCACCGGACACACACACACACACACACACACACACACACTCACACGTATACACAGGGTCATATATACCTGCAGTAAATTTGAATGAAAGTGGGGATAGTGGGTTAATACACACTCGCGTACATCCAGAGAAGCTTTAAGTGACGCCCCGGTGGCACATTACAGATAATGGCAGTAATGAGGAGCCACATGCTGGAGCGCAGGAGCAGGTGGAGGTAAATAAGTGTCGACATGACGTGTTTACAAGATCACTGATTACAAGAGCTGCTGCTGCTGCTGCTGCTGCTGCTGCTGCTAATGTACATGACAGATCCTATCAAACGCTCATAGCATCAGGTGATTTGGGAGGAAGGCACTGATACTACATCTTCTACAGTGGATTACTTTTAGTACATGTAGACTTTTTCCAACATGAAGATTGGCACTTTTATACAATAAAAGAAAAATACATAGTGGGGACACCTCCTTAATTACCATTCTTTCAAATACAGATTTTTAATTGGCGCGGTTGGCAGCAGTGGTTTTGATGGAATACATGTCTTACCGAGTACTAAAACTGATTGTTTGTGTGAGACCAAAACCTGTAAAAGCCTAACACTACTTCATAATAAACATTAAAATACTCTCGAAACTATATTGTATCAGACGCAACAGATACGAGAACTTTGTAATATTCCCACAGTGAGGAAGAGGTCATATTAACAAAATTATTGACAAACAAATTGGCGCCTTTTGACGTCAAGGCTTGGTGTATAGTGTACTTGGAATATCTCTTTTTGTATAAAAAGAAAAAAACAAAAATATTTTATAACATTAATTATAATTATTATTACAAGAAAGGACCAGTACATAACATCTCGAGGCCACGAAAATATTTTCAATACTTCAGACATTTCAGCCCACGCATTACTGAATGACTTATAGTGTGTGTTCGTTGAGTGGAATGTTGGTGGTGGTGGTTGGGAGGGGGTCAATAGCATTCCTTGTTGCGACTTGTGTGTCAGTGGTGCCCATTTGGACATGCTGTGGCTACAATAGTTTATCACCACCGCGTTATCGGAGAAGGTGATGATGAATTAATGTCATATGGATGTGTCTTTTGTGGAGTGTGGGTGTGTGTAAACTAGGCGCTTTATACAACAGTATGCATTATTATTTTCAGTGATTCTCGCAATATATCACACTTCACATTCCACTAACGTAATACAAATGACTCACTTTTTTTTGACTAGTCGGGAGCTGCTGCGGCCGACATTACCAGTGTCTCTCATTAAATGCTATGAGTCTTGGCGGCCACAAGTTGCTTGACTGATATTGTATTAACAACAGATTTCACTCTTTTTCCACCAAACTTTGATCGCACCTCCTCACCCTGGGGCGACAATACTCAGCTGAATTCATTCACATGAGAAAGAGGCCCGGAGCACACAGGGTGAAAATACTGTTTGCTGCATTTCCTCTCTCTGCGGCTCTCCCCATGATGATGATTGAATACTACCGCCGCCCCGCCCTCCCCAAAACGGCGAATTAAAAAATAAAGATAGAATTTTTGATTACCCGTAGGTAACAATAACCTTTAAGTATTATTGTAGCGTGAGATGAGATGCGGTGGACGAGGGCGCTGATGAGAAGAACGCGCTTTTTAACCTTTTTCGGCCCGAGGACTCACCCGGCTGAGATTGGGTGATGGGGTAAGTCGGAGGATGGTACTATTTTTAAGCGGAGGAGTTGGAATCCCGTGTTGAAAGACATGGGCCCCCGTTCAGGATGCAACGTTCTGTCTGTGGGGCGCGTGTATTGAGAAGGAAGATTCCCATTGATTTGTGAGACGCCCACTGTTGGCGAGAGAGAGGTTTGGATGTTGTTACGTTCCCGAGTGTGTGCACGCGAAAATGGTGCAGGATGCATTGTTGCGTAGACAAAAGACTCAATAATATTTTAAAACAAAAGCCAGTATGAAGTTTTTGTCGATGTTTTTACCGATGTCAGATCTGTATACAGAGAATGTTGGAATTGAGTAGGATGAATTGAGGTCTAATATTTTTCGAGGTTTTTTTTTTATAATTGCCATTTGTTTATACTGTTTTGATTCTTTGTTCTGTGTGGGTAAAATCCAGGTTTTGATACGTATACCGAGCAGCGAAATAATGTTTGTGAGTTTGAGATAGAGGCCTGTACAATAAGACATTGGATGTTGGAACTGAATGTGATGCTACAGGTGAATCCTCAGATAGTTTAGACTTATTGCGTAAAATCTTGCATGTGAAAGAAGCTGATCAAGGTGTAGAAACTAATATATTTTCTGAACTGCACATGAGGAGGTCTTTGCAGTTTGTTTGAGGATTTGATTATTTATAACTTTGGTTGTTTTGGGCTTTCAGCTCTGTATTTAGGGGGACTATAGGAGTTAGCTCCTGCTAAGTTATCCCTTGCTAATTTATCTGGGCTGTCTGAAATTTATTCAGCTCACCTTGCAGAGTGGTGACTGAGACTTTAATACGTTTTCAGGTGTCTGGTCTGTAGATGTCACCCATGCATGAGAAGTTTTGCTGATGCGACTGGTCGTGCAAAAAAACTTATCATTTAAAATTGTAAAAAGGAGGGAATAAGCATCAGAAAAGACGACTCTGATGTTTCAAAGCATGTGTCAAAGTTGAGCAGGAAAGGAAAAGGTGAATACATACTGCGGGATGAACACAGCATGTGAGAGGATTATGAGGAGTTGATGCGATCTATATATTACTCAGGGGGGAGACCAATTCAGTGTCACTGTAAACTTTGTATATGCTATCGCTATACCAGTAATTTCGCACTTCTCCTTTGCTGGCTTAAGGTTCAATCATATTGTGTTGTTGTACATTGTGACTGTACTTTGTTATTACGTTGGATAAATTTTCATATGACTTGAGGAAATATTTTTCCGCCAGATTACAACGCATTGCTGTGTACTGATATGTGGTTTCTGAGGGTATTTCTTGCGCTTAGACCCAGGCAGACAGCACTGCACGATTGCAGAAGGGGGTGGAAAGAGATCTGACTGATGAAATCAACGGGGGCCTAGAGATCTGGCGGTATATTTTCTAGCTCGCGAGCAGGGCATTGAAAGAGCTGGGCCGGAACGAGGGGCAGAGAGGGGTGTCAGTGTGAATGAAGCTGCTGTCTTGGATGGTGCTTCTTGCGATTTGAAGCTTGTATTGGGTCTTGACTTTCTGCCGAGGTGAGGATTGGCGGTTGTGGCACTCGTGCTTCAGTTGTGGATTGACAGTGATGTGCCATGCAGAAGAGGGAGGTTCTTTGACGTATGTCTAGGTTTCCTTTTTTACCAGTCTGAACCTCAGCTTGGAGCTTAATTTTTATTTGAACTTTTAAATCAAATACGTTTATGATTGTATTGTCAAGGACTACAGATGAAAAGTGGCGCGGATGCCAAAATCTGAGGATGCCCAATAATTTTTAATGAGGAAACCGCATATTTTCGTACTTAATAAACTAATACTCAAATATATACTGTGCATGTCAAAAAAAAACCCACACTCATGGAAGGCGAGTTACATAATATAGACAGATAGACTTTACCTGTCCCCTAGGGTAAATTGTCAGTTTACACAAGTATTTATCCAATACAAAAACATACACGATTCTCAGTCTGTGGAATTTGGATTAAACAGCTCTTCACACTCAACCGTCTGGAGGAAAAGCAACAATGCATGATGCTTGAGGTCCAGGTGAAGATTACGAGATCTGGATGGGGCGGTTCCTGCTTTTAATGCAGAAACCAATACTTATGATTAATTCCGAGGGCACATTAAGTATTGATTTGATTTTGTCGATGTTAAATTGTCACTCTGGCAAGACTATTGAATTTGGGTTTTTCTTCTAGGCTGTATAAGCCACAATATAACTTATTAATAGAGGCTTTCGTTCTACTGAGCCCATGCTTGAATCCATAACTATATATTAGTTTCACATTTATAAAGTTGTACAACGAGCTTTTTTAAGGTATTCTGCGTTTCACCGTGTGTAGTAAGACATTTCTACTCTACTTTGACGCTGATACTTGGTTCCTAAATCAGTATAGAATAAAAGACCCTGATGAAGGACTATTTGGTAAAAAAAAACGGATCAAATAATAAAAAAGATTCTTCTTATAAAGTCATTGTTGTTCAAACTATATTTTTTCCTTTAAACATCTGTTGAGCTATGATACAACTGAAGGATTTATAGTAGAATGCTGTGTGATTTAAGTATGTATCGCTTATTGAGTTATAGGTCTTTCACAGGATCCCAGGTCATCAAAGCCTCAATTATCAGCTCACTCCCAAACAGGGGAGGGATCAGGAGCGGGGAAACCTATACTGGAGGCCTTTCGTACATGGTTTTTATTGGAAATGAGGAAAACCAAGCACCTGAAAGGACACTAACAAGACGGGGGAGGAACATGCAATCTCCAACAAAAGGCCTGGTTGGTGGGATCGAAAGAGGACCCTGTTCATTACCAAAGTGCCAGCGCAATGCTGTAATATTGCTTAAGGTGTTGTTTTGTGAGTCACTTTTGAGTGATTTGTGTATGAACAGTGTCTGAAAAAATTGCTTGTCAATGTATGTATCTGTTATTTCTATTATAATTATATATATAAATAGTTACAGGTGTCATGATTGTTTCCGTAAGGGGGAGTAATTCAAAATCCCTTGTTCTATAGGGAACCGTATAGAGTTCAAAAACTCCCATGAAAAACTTATATAGGACATCATGTGCAGTTCACATGCGCCCTGGCTTCCTTCCAAAACCCCACCCCTACCCACTCCCTCATCCACCTCTTGCGACAAAGAAACAGTGTGCCTCCGTGTTTGGATAATCACGTCGATGATGCCCTTCTGAGGAACTGTGTGAAACACGAAAACCCAAATGCCCCTTTTCCCACACTGTCGAGTAGCATCCCCCGCAATGGGAACATGGCCAAGCATATCGAATGGGTAGTGGGGGGGGGGGGGGAGGGGTACTACGAGCGAGGGGCTTAGGTGGCTCGAGGTGATTATCCGAGGAGGAAAGGGTGGACAACATGGCGTCACCCAAGATCATGGGGGAGCGGCGAGGGGGAGCGGTGCCCCGCGGTCCGAGTTAATACTGCGGGTTATAGTTGGGTATTCCGGCGATGGGGAAGGGTCAGCATTTGGGCAGAAGATGGAGGTGGTGCGGATCCAAAATGGAGAGAGTTTCAAATGGCTCATTAAAGAGAAAAGGGGGCAGTATGAAAGGATGTGTTTGCAAGCCCAAGGCTAATGGTAATTGACTTATATAAATGGTTTAATTGCATATAAAAACTTATCATTACTGTGCCTTAGAATATAAGCATTTACCCTATGAAGGAGTTGCGCTATTGGGACAAAAATAAGCAGCTATCTCCATTTTCTGTACAGTGAGGTGTATTCTGACAATCATGTTTTGTTATCGAAATCAATTAAAGTTGTAATAGGATCTGCTCAAAAAAGGTGGTGAATTTTTTGTATGGCCAATAAAAAAAGATCTGGTTATTCACAACCGCTACTTTGTAAAAAGATATTGTCAACGTCTTGAAAATATCTTCTTCCTAAATGGCACTTTTTTTTGCAAATAAATTGTTCATTTGTTCATTATTGTTTAAAGTCACGGAGTTTTTTTGTACTTGTGTCTGGCTTCTTCATAATGCTAATAGTATGGGGATTTTTTAAACTTCTTTTCCTTATTATGTTAAATGATAAGATTTGTATACTCGTTTTTTATGCCAGGAGTTAGAGATTTTTATTTTATTTTAGTTTTTAGGTGATTGTTATTTTATCTGTGTGCTGTGTCCTCCTCATTCCTAGTGTTAGGGCTAACTGATGCAACACTGAAAATTTCCCCACTGTTGGACGAAGTAAGAATCTCTTTATCTTAATCTATCCCCGCAAATTGTAGTGAAAAATTGGACTTTGCGCGGTAAGATTGTTTCGGGACCTTTGCAAAACACTCCAACTGTAAAAAAAGAGACAAAAAACCCTAAAATCTATTGTTTACATTTGTATATGCATATGTAAAAATTGTATTTGACATTATACTTATATTCTATGTGGTTTAAAACATAGGTACCCCCGATCTTAGCACCAGATCATTCAACAAATAAATAACAATAATCCTAGACAAAGACATTTTTTTTATTTTTCCGTCCTGTGTGAAACGATTTAGATAATTCCTTTCCACTATTGCACTTCAGCAGGGTTACTTGTGTCCGCTCTGTTATCAGAATCTAAAAGTGTCCGTGCGGTGGAAGCTCTTCTTACGAGAAGCGATAGCAGGAGAAGCCAGGAGCGGAGCAGATGCCTGGACTCCAGTGGCTCGCGGCGAGACAGGAATGTGTTTTTGGCCTGCACTTATCACTTATGTTCTCTGGTCAGATCTCCTCTCGCCATCTGGAGAAAACCACCGCGGCCACTGAGCAGTACCAAGAGGAATCTGCCTCGGTTTTTGATGAGGCGTCGTGACTGATGCTATAGGTTTGCGTAAAAAAATTTGTTCAGGTTTGTTGCTGGTTTACAAATTTCCGGTTTTTGGAATTCCGATTGAGTGAGAAGTCAGTGGTTGCGTCCCAATTAATCTAAAACATGACGTCCTTGTCTCCTTGTCTTTCAAAGAGATCTCTTCCACTTTGAATTGCATTGGTTTACTGTGCTCATTCATCCGTCCATTCATTTTCTTCCGCTTTATCCGTTGCCGGGTTGCGGTGGCTGCAGTCTGAGCCGAGATGCCCAGACTTCGCTATAGCCACACACACTTCCTCCAGCTCATCCAGGGGAATCCTGAGGCGTTACCAAGCTAGTTGAAATAAATAGTCCCTCCAACTCTTCACCGTGGTCTCCTCCTTGTCACTTGGCTTCTCTCGACACAAAGAAGCAGTGGCTCTACTCCGAGCTCCTCCTGTGAAAGCTCAACCCACGTTGTCATTTACACCCCAGGATTTTTCTACTGCATGTTTTGAAATGGCGTGTCGACCTGATGCAACAGTCGGAAACAGTGGGTTGGCGTGTTGTTTGGGCCCGTGTCAGATTTTCAGCACAGGGCAGACGGTAATGTGTCAAAATAATATTTCAACTTTCAAAATAAGTCGAAAGTCACAATGAATTGGAACCCAGGACCAGAGGGAATTGCACTCTAGTATGGAAAACTTTATAAACGTAATTCTTACTAATCATTATTATAATAGTCTTGTCTGTAGGTCCAATCAGCCATCTTAAAAGTGTGTCTCGTGTCTGTTTGATTGAGTTCTGTTACCATTTGATTTGTGGTTTCATTCTTGTGTAACTTTGGGATTTTTTTTTTTGCCAATTTAAAAAGCCCAAAAATTAAAATGCTCATGTGTTTTTTCCTACCTCAGCCTCTTATCATATTCTTCCTGAATTCGGGTGCAGCCGTTGTGCATGTGTTGGTGCATTCTTGGCCCTCTGCGTGTCAGGATGTAGCGGCACATTTCCACACAGGAGTAATGGCGGAGAATTCCCCGCCCGGATCTGCCACCGTGGGGGGGTGACAGCGGGCAGCCATGGCGGTCGGCTTTTTGACCATATAAAATGATGTACGGTTGGTGCTTGCTGGTAATTACAAAGCACAGCAGGGGGAGGGGGGGAATATTTGGGGAAACCTCTAATTACAAGTGTGCTGGTTGAAAAGTCTGGAGGGTATATTGAAGTTATGCAACATTTTAAGATGTCAAAAAATGCAAGTCACATGAAGGGTTGATGGAAAATTGGGTCCGTAGACTGTTGTGGATGGTAAATAGACATCTAAAGGTTTTGTTTATAAACTTTTTTGACGTCGTTTGCATCCTCTCTGTGCTGTCATAATGGATTTATTATATCATATGGATAAGATTTTAAACCTAAAAGTTAAACAGTGGTTCAAAAGGAACTAAACTTTAGTCTCTGATATTCTATTGTAAATAATTTGTACTGTGTAATCTGTGTTTTTATAATGTTCTGTAAATGTGATGTATTTTTATGTCTTAGGGACCAAGTCTGCAAATTAGCTGTTAGCTGTACGGCCTATATGAACATGACATTGGTTATTTTAAACAATGCTTCTTGTTCTGTCCCTGTCAAATAAATATATGATGATAATAATACTGTTGCTGCTTAAACTCGTCTCCACATAGACAAGGGGCCAAGGTGCTGCAGCCAAAATTCACATGGACATTTTTGTGAACTAAAATGGTGGCGAAAGAACTCATAGCTTTCATAAAGATGGGATTTTGTGAAGATTTTAATCTCCCTTGTCATTCTGAACTATTTTTTCTTTCGAGATTTTTTGTAAATTCCCACTTTTGTGCAATAAACTCCGCTCGCTCTCGTCCAGCTCCGCCCTGATTGGTCAGAACGCTCACCTGTTACTCTGGTCTTGAGGAAGTACGACTACGACTGCACCTACTGCACAAGACCAGGAGAACCAGAGCTGGCTAGAACATGATTATTTTAGCTAACGTTTGGGACGTCCATGGTGTGAGCACAGGGCATTGATTTGAACGGGCAGACATCTTGGAGACTCAGGGCTCAGCTGTGATGCTTTTCCTCTTTGAATATCTAGTCAATTTACAATAGCTGACAAAAAGGCTGTTTTCTTTAGATATCTTGTTGAGGAATGATTTAGGACTATAATCTTTACTACGTTTGTCTCAATAAAGAATATGACCAGCAATATGGTTTTAACTTTCTTTTCAACACGCAACGGAAATGCCCCCTCCAGAAAGTTGGATACTGATAAAAAAAAGACATTCTAACTATATCCAAAAATATTTTTGAAACAAAAAAGGACATGTAGAATGCAGACATCAGCCAATAGCCGTGGTTCTATTCTGTAAAAGAAAGAGAGGCCAGGCAATCACCTATCGCCTGCCGCCCAAACAGCTATTTTTGCTGCTACTGGACACCTGAATTTCTCCTTCGGGGATCAATAAATTATTAAATCTATCTATCTAACTAATCAATCTAATCTATCTAATCTGTCTATCTATCTATGCACTGAACACAAACACACAGTCATATATACCAGCACTGGACACACACAGTCATATATACCAGCACAGGACCCCGCTCCCATCTCTGTGAGGAGTGAGAGGACAAGTGCCCAAAATAACAATTGTAAACCGCTTTGTGACTCTGGTCTGTGAAAGGCGGTATATAAATAAAGCTTACTTACTACTTACTTACTATCAAAAGAACCATTCACTAAACATTTTTAGTAAAATTATAAAAAAAAAAAAAAAAAAATGGAAATAAAATGTTTTGTAAAACTAGATATGCCTTAGCCTGGTCGTACCACACCATAGTATGGTGTGGTACTTTTGCAGATTGAAACGATTGGATCTGAGTTTACCGTGAATTACGTAATGCGGCCGAGTGAGTTGTTAGCATTTAGCCTAGCCATCTCCTTTGCCGCTAACGGAGCCCGTGGGGAGTAGCGCCACAATCTTTGCCAGCAATTACCCCTCGTCAACAACAAAATCCAACAAAATATACACCATTTCAGCCCATCTGTCCTAATGCTACCAAAGAAATGACAACAACAGTATGACTTAATCTAGCGTACCTAAATTGTTATTAAATAATTCTGTTAGTCCCAACAAAACGAGTCTTGTGAATGTAAAATACTGCCTTCATCTTAGCAGAAAACCTGTTATCATTTGCATACTCGTCAGAAAGTACACATTTGACTCTTTGGGCTGAGAGCTGATTGGCTGAGTGAGGGTGGTCCTCTTATTTAATTATTGTAAATACTACTGAATGTATGGATTCTGATCAAATGAATAAAATCGATCAATTGTTTATGTATATTTTCAACTAAGACAATTTCACAATATATATTAAATATTCAAATCTACAAAAATATAGCAACACGTTTTTATTTTCAAACACATTTAAACCTGGTTCCTGAAAGAATATCTCTGATATTTGATACTCAGGGGAAACGTGGTAGAATAGTCCCGCTGGCTACTATTAAAAACGTGGGAGAAGACACGGTTCATACCACTAAATTTCACTAAAAGGAATTTTCTGATGTAACTCAATCTCATGCTCTGAAATGAATAAATGAATAGAGCATTATACTTTCATAAGACAAACATCTCTCGACCGTCTTTCCATCGCCTTCACACGAGCTCCTCTTTGTTTCAATTGTTTTCACTTATTCAAATGCAGGGACGTGGGCCTCTGCCGGGGCCTTCACGTCTCACTTAGACTTTATGTCATGCTGCTTCTGACTTCTCCACAGCGCCACTCAAGCAGATAGAGAGCCATGTTTTATTGAGACGGCCAAAACTGTCAGCCTTGTTCTACGCATGGTGTTAGACTGCGGTCAAGTCGGATCAATATCCTTCTCTGTGGGAACAAAGTAAAAGTATTTAGTGGGCCACCAATTGTGCAAGTCCCATCACTTAAAAATATGTGAGACGAAGTGAGAACAGTCCGAAAACTCCCACTGTCTGATTTTTAACAATTGTATTTGCTAATTATGTTGGAAAATAAGAATTTGGTCATCTACAAAACAAAATACTAACTTTTTATTTACGAGGAAGGTATGACTCTGTGTGTGTATCCTGTGGAGGTGCGTGTGACTGTGTGTGTGTCCTGTACAGGTGTATATGACTGCGTGTGTGTTTGTGTGAGAAAAACTCCCATTGTCTGATCATAAACACCTGTGCAGGACACACGCACACACACAATTATATACCTGCCCAGGACACACACACACAGTCATATATCAGGTGTACTTTTGAATGCGCTGTAAACGGCTACAAGTCCTAAGTAGCTCTGAAAGAGTTGTTGTTTTGTGCTTTTGTTTGTTTATTTGTATTGCTTTTTTTTTTTACCTTAGATTTTGGTGCAGTACAGTGTTCATGGTTTTGCACTGGTCCAGACCAGACCAGAGCAGGGAGGATTCATGGTTCGAACTAAGCGGATCAGGTGAAAATCCACTGGAGGAATGCAAACTTTTTGAAAAATACTAATGAAGCTGTTGGCATTTTACTTTAGACTAGAGCAGAGAAAAAAGGTCAGAACCAAGCCTCCACCTTTTGACCTGTCCTGCTCCACCCAGAGGCTACTCCATCTCTTCTGTTGTGACCTGAATGGCTGTTGGTGATTATTACCACTTTTAAACTTTTTCGAATGATCAATTTTGTTTTTGCTGCTACTGGACACCTGAATTTCTCCTTCGGGGATCAATAAATTATTAAATCCATCTATCTAACTAATCAATCTAATCAATCTAATCTATCTAATCTATCTAATCTATCTATCTATGCACTGAACACAAACACACAGTCATATCCACCTGCACAGGACACACACACAGTCATATCCACCTGCACTGGACACACACATATATATACCTGCCCAATACACACACAGTCATATATACCAGCACAGAACAAACACACACACACACAGTCATATCCACCTGGATTGGACACACACAGTCATATATACCTGCACAGGACACACACAGTCATACAGTATATACCAGCACAGGACACACACACAGTCATATATACCTGCACAGGACACACACAGTCATACAGTATATACCAGCACAGGACACACACACAGTCATATATACCAGCACAGGACACACACACAGTCATATATACCAGCACAGGACACACACAGTCATACAGTATATACCAGCACAGGACACACACACAGTCATATATACCTGCACAGGACACACACAGTCATACAGTATATACCAGCACAGGACACACACACAGTCATATATACCAGCACAGGACACACACACACAGTCATATATACCAGCACAGGACACACACACACAGTCATATATACCAGCACAGGACACACACACACAGTCATATATACCAGCACAGGACACACACACACAGTCATATATACTTGCACAGGACACACACACACAGTCATATATACTTGCACAGGACACACACACACACACAGTCATATATACTTGCACAGGACACACAGTCACACAGACCTGCACCGGACACACACACACACACAGTCATATATACTTGCACAGGACACACACACACAGTCATATATACTTGCACAGGACACACACACACACACAGTCATATATACTTGCACAGGACACACACACACACAGTCACACAGACCTGCACCGGACACACACACACACACACACACACACACACTCACACGTATACACAGGGTCATATATACCTGCAGTAAATTTGAATGAAAGTGGGGATAGTGGGTTAATACACACTCGCGTACATCCAGAGAAGCTTTAAGTGACGCCCCGGTGGCACATTACAGATAATGGCAGTAATGAGGAGCCACATGCTGGAGCGCAGGAGCAGGTGGAGGTAAATAAGTGTCGACATGACGTGTTTACAAGATCACTGATTACAAGAGCTGCTGCTGCTGCTGCTGCTGCTGCTGCTGCTAATGTACATGACAGATCCTATCAAACGCTCATAGCATCAGGTGATTTGGGAGGAAGGCACTGATACTACATCTTCTACAGTGGATTATTAGTGGATCATTTCTACTTTAAACAAGATATAAAGATAATCTACAACTACATGTAGACAGAACATGCAATAAGAGGTTGAGACGTGCACACACAATCAGTGTTCAGCCTAGAGTGTTATCTGATATACAATGTAAACAATTACAATTAATATTGTCATAATCAGTGGTGTTTTTCCAATATTTATCTTTTCAAAATAAAACATAATTTCAAATGTCAATTAGAAATTCTGACAAAATAAATACAGATTTTTCCAACAGATTGGCATTTATAAAATAAAGAAAAATAATAGTGGGAAACAAATTAACATTCTTTCAAATAACAGTTTTTAATTGGCAGTTGGCAGCAGTGGTTTGATGAATACACGTTCTTACAACAAAACTGATTGTTTCGTGGAGACAAAAACTGTAAAAGCCTAACACTACTTCATAATAAACATAAATACTCTCAAAAATATATGTATCAGACAAGATACGAGAACTTTTATTATTCCCACAGTGAGGAAAGGTCATATTTAAAAAAATATTGAAACAAATGCCCTTTGACCCAAGGCTGGTATAGTGTACTGGAATATATATTTTTGTAAAAAAAAAAAAAAAAAATATTTATACATATTATTATTATTATTACAAATGAACTGTACATAAACATTCCTCGAGGCAAAGAACAACTATTTTCAAACTTCAGACATTTCACCCACATTACCTAGAATGAGTATAGTGTGTGTGTGTGTGTGAATGGTTGGTGGTGGTGGGAGGGGCCAATAGCACTTCCTTGTTGCCTCATGTGTGTCAGTGTGCCCTAGGACAGCTGTGGCTACAATAGTTTATCACCACCGTGTATGGAGTGAATGAATAATGTCATATGATGTGTCTGTGAGTGTGTTAAAAAGCGCTTTATAAAACCGTTGCATTATTATTTCAGTATTCTCGCAATTACTCACACTTCACATTCACTAAATAATACAAATGAATCACTTTTTTTTGCACTAGTCGTGAGCCCTGCTGCTGCCGACATACCGTGTCCTCATTAACATGCATGACTGCGGCACAAGTTGCAGATGATATTGTATACACACAGATTTTCACTCTTTTTTCCACTCAAACTTTGCGCCTCCTCACCCTGGGGACATCACAGCAGCATCTCATTCACATGAAAAGGCCCGAGCTCACAGGGGGAACTGTTTGCTGCATCTCCCCCTCTCTCCCCCATGATGATGATGATACTACCGCCGCCCCGCCCTCCCCCAAAACGGAGCAATAAAATAAAGTAGAATTTTTGATTACAGTAACAAGCCTATAAATTATGTAGCGAGAGCGGCTGGCGAGGCGCTGATGAAAGACTCGCGCTTTTTAACCTTTTTCCCGGCAGAGGACACCCGGCTGGAGATTGGGTGATGCGTAAGTCGGTGGATGGTCTATTTTTAAGCGGAGGAGTGGGAATCCGTGTTGAAACACCATGGCCCCCGTGCAGTGCAACGTTCAGTCTGAGGGGCGCGTGTTATCTGAGAAGGAAGATTCCCATTGATTTTGCTGCTGACGCCACTGTTGGCACGAGAGAGGTTTGGATGTTGTTCCGTTCCCGATGTGTGCACGCAAATGCTGCAGGATGCATTGTGCGTAGCAAAACTCCAAATATTTTAAAACAAAAGCCAGTTGAGTTTTGTCATTTTCACCATGGTCAGATACTGTATACAGAGAATGTTGGAATTGAGTAGGAGAATTCGAGGTCTAATATTTTTCGATGTTTTTTATAATTGCATTTGTTTAGACTGTTTGATTCTTTGTTCTGTGTTGGTAAAATCAACGGTTTTGATAAGTCTTCCGAGATAACTAATGTTGTGATTTAGTAGGGCTGTACAATAATACATTGGATTGAATTGAATTGAATGCACAGGTGAAACTCAGATAGTTAGAATATTGCGAAAAAACTTGCATGTGAAAGAAGCTGACAAGGTGAAACTAATATATTTTATGAACTGCACATGATGAGTCTTTTTTGTTTGAGATTTGATTATTATAACTTTGGTTGTTTTGGCTTACAGCTTGTATTAAGGGACTATAGTGTCACCCTGCTAATTTATCCCTGCTAATTTATCTGCTAATTTATCTCAGTCACCCTTGCAGAGGGTGACTGAGACTTTTAACGTCTTTCAGTCTGGTTCAGTAGAGTTCACCATCATGAGAAAGTTTTGCTGATCTGACTGTCGTGCAAAAAACTATCATTAACATTAAAAGGAGAAAAAGCATCAAAAAGCGACTCGATGTTCTCAAAGCACTGTGTCAAAGTTGAGAGGAAGGAAAAGGTGCATAAACTGCAGGGATGACCACAGTCTGGAGAGGATTATGAGGAGTAGAGCGATCAAAACACTGGGGGACCTTCACTATCACTGTAACTTTGTATTGCACCTTATACCAGTAATTTGCACATTCTCCATTTGCTGCTAAATGTCAATAATATTGTGTTTTGTACATTGTGACTGTAACTTTGTATTACGTTGGTAAATTACATATGACTCTGAGGATAATATTTTCAAGATTACATACATTGCTGCTGTACAGAAATGTGGTCAGGATTTGGCGCTTAGACCCAGGCAGAGCACTGCACGATTGCAGAAGGGGAAAGAGATCATGAGATGAAATTCCACGGGGCCTAGACTCTGGCGGTTATAGCTCGGAGAAGGATGAAAGAGCTGGGCCGGAACGAGGCAGAGAGGGTTGCAGTGTGAATGAAGCTGCTGCTTGGATGGTGCTTCCTAGCGATTTGAAGCTTGATGCGGGTGCTTGATTTCTGCCAGGTGAGGATTGGCGTGTGGCACTGCTGCTCAGTGTGATTGACAGATGATGTTGCCGTGAGCAACAGAGGGAGGCCTTTGCGTACTGTCTAGGTCTTCCTTTTTTCCAGTCTGAACCTCCGCTTTAGCTTAATTTTTATTGAACTTTTAATAAATACGTTTAATGATTGTATTGTCAAGGACTACAGATGAAAAGTGCGCGGTGCAAAATCTGAGGCAGCCATATTTTTTATGAAACCGCATATTTACCTTAATAAACTAAACTCAAACTTATACTGTGCATCAAAAAAACCCACATCATGGACAGGGGTTACTAATATAGACAGATAGACCTTTACTGTCCCCTGAGGAAAATGCATTTACACAATATTTATACAATACACAAAAATACACATGCCATACAGGGACATGGATAACAGCTCTTCAAACCTCCACAGTCTGGAGGAAAAGCACACAATCCATGATGCTTGAGGTCCAGCGTGAAGTTTCCACAGATGATTCGAGGAGCCGTGTCTCCTGCTTCTTTCAATGCAGAAACCAACTACTTATGATTTAACTTCACGAGGGCCACATTATGTTTTATTGATTTCATGTTAAATTGTAATCTGGCAAGACTTTGAATTTGGGTTTCTTCAAGCTGTAAGCCACAATATTAAATATTCAAAGGCTTTGTCACTGTGCATGCCTTGAATCCATAACATATATTAGTTTCACATTATAAGTTGTACAACACTTTTTTAAGGTATTCTGAGTTTCACCTGTATAAGACATTTCTACTAATACTTTACTAATACTAGTTCCAATCAGTATAGAATAAAGACCCTGATGAAGACCTATTTGGTAAAAACGGATCCAAATAATAAAAGATTCTTTTCATAAAGTCATTTGTGCCTCAAACTATATTTTTTCCCTTTAAAAACATCTCTGTTGAGCTATGCATACAACTGAAGGATTCTATATACATGCTCCGTGATGATTTAAGTATGTAATCTTTATTTATATAGCGTCTTTCACAGACCAGAGTCACAAAGCACAATTATCTCTCACTCCAAACAGAGATCGGAGCGGGGACACCATACAGGAGGCCTTTCGTACATGTTTTTATTGGTATGAGGAAACCAGAGCACCTGAAGGACACCTACAAAGACACGGGGAGAACATGCAAACTCCACACAGAAAGGCCTGGAGGTGGGATCGAACCCAGGACCGTCTCATTACCACACCGTGCCCACCCAATGCCTTGTATGATTGTATGGTCTTGTTTTGTTGAGCACTTTGAGTGACATTGTGTATGAACAGTGCTAAACAAACTTGCCTTGTCAAATGTATGTATACTGTATATATATATATATATATATAAATAGTTACAGGTGTCATCGATTATGTCTTCCGTAAGTATAATTCAAAATCCCCTCAGCTCCTCATTAGAATCAGACATAGACGTTCACCAAACTCCCCAGAAAAACTTATAAGGACACACATGTGCATCTCCACATGCGCCCTGGCATCCTTCCCAAAACCCCCACCCCCTCACCCCACCTCCCTCATCCCACCTCTTGCGCACAAAGAACCATTGTGCATCGTTATGATAATCAGCTCAATATGCCCTTCTGAGGAATGTGTGAAAACGCAACCCAAATGCCCCCTTTCCCACACTTTCCGAGAGCACCCCCCCAATGGAACATGGCCAGCATACAAATGGGGGGGGGGGGGGGCAGGGGTACACCGAGCCAGGGGCAGGGTGGCCGAGGTACCGAGGAGGAAAGGGGGCAACCTGGACGTCACCCAAGATCAGGGGGAGCGGGAGGGGAAGAGGTGCCCCGCGGTCCAGAGGTTAACTGCGGGTAGTGATTACAGGCGATGGGGCAGCGGCTGGGCAGAGCTGGAGGTGGTGCGGAGCCAAAATGGAGAGTGTTTCAAAGCAAAAGAGAAGAAGGGAGGCTGAAAGGATGAGTTTGCAAGCCAAGGCTAATGCGTAATTGAATTATATAAATGGTTACATGCATAAAACTATATATTACTTGCATTAGAATATACAGCATTTTACACTTGAAGAGTTCATTGGCAAAAACAGATATCTCCATTTTGTCAGTGAGTTGTATTCCTCGACAATCATGTTTTGTTATCGAAATAAATTAAATTTGAAATAATTTGCTCAAAAAGTGGTGAAACTTTTTGTATGGCACTAAAAAAAGATCTGGTTATTCACAACCGCTACTTTGTAAAAAGAAACTTGTCAAGTCTTTGAAATATCTTTTCCAATGGCACTTTTTTTTGCAAATAAATTGTTCACTTGTTCCTTATTGTTAAGTCAGGAGTTTTTTGTACTTGTGTCTGGCTTCTTCATAATGCTAAAGTTGGAGATTTTAAACTTCTTTCCTTATTATGTTAAAGATAAAGATTTTATACTCTTTTTTTATGCCAGAGTTAGAGATTTTATTTTATTTTAGTTTAGAGTGATTGTTCATTTATCTTGTGCTGTGTCCTCCTCATTCCTATTGTATATCTAACTTGATGCAACACTGAAATTTCCCCACTGTGGGACGAATAAAGAATCTCTTTATCTTAATCTATCCCCGCAATTGTAGTGAAAGGAATTTGCGGAAGAATTGTTTCGGACCTTTGCAAACACAACTGTAAAAAAAGAGACAAAAAACCCTAAAATCTATTGGTTTACATTTGTATATGCATATGTAAAATTGTATTTGTGTGGGTGACGGCAGCTATGGGATGCATGAATAAGATAATGTGTGCCTAACATGTTTGTATGTTAGGCACAAAACTCAATACAATTAACGGTGTATATAATTCAAGTTGCTTGGGGACATTTGGTGAGACTTTCTTAAATTACTATTTGCCTGTGGAAGAAGCAGCTTCAACGTTAAAGCATTTTATCATAATCTTATGGTTTTTTCATAATAAAAAAAAAAACAATATCACTGTCACAAAGTCTTTTGTTTGAACGTATTGTAAATTTAATCTCAAAGTTTGCCCAAGCACCATTTAACACAGACGTCCTCTTCAAAAGTTTAGAAATGCATTTATTTAACATAGATAATGTCCATTGTTTTTGTTTATTTTTTCCCTTATACATGATCTTGAGACTTTGCCATTTCTTCTTTTAGAACATAATATTTGAACCTTAAACCATTCCTAAAACTAATTGGGAGGAAGCACTTTTATTTCAACAGAGAGAGAACTCCCTGTCCCGGAACTCTTCCCCAGCGGACTCCGCCCCAGGGTGTTCAGGGCATGTATCACCAGGAGGAGGCCCCAGGGAAGAACAAGGACATGTTGGAGGGACTGAGTGTGTGTGGATAGAGATGTCTAGACGTCTCCGCTAAATCCATTGCCACGACTCAGCAACGGATTAAGCAGAAGAAAATGGATGGTCCATGACGTAGTCTGAGGATTTGTCATGGCGTAAGTTTGAAAAAGGAGCATTTGGAGAGAAGGGATGTGCGATCATCTGTTTTTGATGACCTTTTTTCCAAGAACAGTCTATGAACTTGTGGGATCTATAGAAAACTTAGTAAATAATCCTCCAATTTGGAACTCTCTCCTCAAATCACAGCAGATTGTTTATCTCTATGCAACTGTTTAATATTTGCTTACAGTGGTGGGTGGAAATCAATTTGCACTTCTTATGCCAAGTTTCAGATCTGAGATTATTTCCAGTTTAATTAGGAACTGAAATGAAGAATGCACACCTCCGACTGACTCCAGAAGCTGTGATCGTGAGCTAAAAGAAACTCTGCTGTCGTCTATTCTCCTGTGCAAGAAATTAGACATAGACCAGGCGTGACCAGGGGCCAACAACCCGGATTGCAAAAATATTTGGTGACACTTTATAACAATGTTTGATTTCTAAATATTTGACTAAGTCATTCCTTAAAGGTAAAGGTGCACCTTAGGGCAATTCATCCTCTGCATTTGACCCATCATGATGCCGCTAAAGACACCAGAGCTGGAGGATTTACCTAATGTACACGTTATTAGTGGTAGGGAAAACCGGAGCACCTGGAGGAAACCTATGCAGGCACGAGGAGAACATGCAAACTCCACTCAGAAAGAACGTTCCAACTGGGATTCAAACCTAGGACCTTCCTGCTGAGAAGCGATCATCCTGACCACTCAGCACCGTACTTAGCATTAACTTAATGTCTAATATACATTTACACATAATCAGCTAAACATTAACAACTCATTTCCAAGTGATATCTTTAACTGTTTAGATAATCATTACGTACTAATGAACAAATACTCTAGTACTCATTAAGACATGTTATATTTAAGTGTTTATAATCATTCACAAATTATATCCTAATTGTTTTTAGTCCATTAGCAAATGTTGATTATTCACATGTGTTTTGCGTAGAAAATCAAACAAGCACAAACACATCTTTCTGACATATCATTCTCACATAATTTTTTTCCACATAATTTTGACCAATCAGGTGATATTAAATTATTTTCAAAGACACACCAAACAACATCTCAAGGCACAATAACATCCCACAGTACGCCGGTTAAAAAATAGTGGTAAGTAAGTGAGATAGATTTTGTAGCCACACTTATTTGAAATGAATTTATACTTATCTAACCCTTCATTATTCCTTGTCATCTACCACTTGCTTCCAATGCTTTCGTGGAGTTTGGATGGAAGTCTGCATGTGCTTTTGCTGGCATCAAATGTATCTCTTTGTGGCTCAATATTGATGAGAAGTACTTCTTCATTGGGCTTATTGTTCACTTAAAAACAATTCACAATCCAATTCACAAACTCCACACCTCTGCAGGTAACCCAACTACTTGTGGCATTCACGCGCAAACCCTTCGCTCGGAAAAAAAAAAGGTCAAATTCTCCATTTCGCCCGACTCCCAAAACCGTCCATATTGTCTCGTTCGGATTGCATTTCCATGTTTGTGATGTTTCCCACGGCTTACATCAGGATCCTACTGAAAAAAACATGTTCCTCCGACAACAGTTTACATCATTAGCATCGGCTGTGCCTTTTGCGTGGCTAAACGAACGTTCGAGGTGAGTTTACCCCTCTGTTACATCACTGGACCCAAAACTTTGCATGAACATTTCTGTAAATAAAAAAACTCGTTAAAGTTGCATTAGTCTGGCGTTGGCTTTTATTCCATTTTTTCCCCCGCTCCAAACATTGAGGGACCAGCTTAAAATAAAATAAATAAATAAATAAAAAAGGACATAAATTAACACACAAGTCCCGATTTCTCTTCCATGGTGCGTTTGGTGTCCAGGCTTTCGCTATGGGATATCGCGGCGCCGCTAAGATGGGGAAAGTCCAATCATCCGGCCGGGGAAACAGCAGGGATCACAGCGGTGTGTCTGGCATCAAGGCCCGGGCGGCGGAATGATGAAAAACTCTGTGCATGAATGAAATGTTTAGCCAGAATTCGGTCATTATCGACGGCGCGTATGCGGAGAAGTTCACAAAGTCGACCTGCCTACATCTCTTATTAAAACCACGCCACCTCCTCGCCATCTGATGTCACTGCTTGAAGTTTGGCTGCACTGTTGCCGAGATGGGGTTACTATGGGAGGACGCGGGTGGTTATTATTATGGCGGTGGATAATGTGGTAAATGTAGGAATTCAACATATCAACAGTTTCAACGATCTACAAATGTGAATGTTGCATGGAAATGGGGAATTATCAGAAATGGATTTCCTTATGATGGTTCTGTTTTTTCCCCCATTTTCATTCTTAAATCACATTGGAATTGTAAAAGTGAAGTTTATTTGGATTTTCTATTTATTTAGTTTAGAATTGTTTTGTAAATCACACTAATATTTTTGTTTTCTCTAAAAAGAAAGAAGTATGTTATTAGACTTTTATATATTGGTTTTTATTTTGTCATTTTTTTAGCGAGAGAATTTGTGAGAACTGGGGATTGAAAGGGGCCCTCAGGTAGACAGGCAGACGCTCTATCGACTCACTTTCAATCCAATCCAATCCACTTTATTTATATAGCAAATTTCATAAACACAGTTTCCAAAGTGCTGCACAATAAATTACAAAATAAAACAAATCCGTAGTAAAACCGTAAAATAATAAAATAATAAAATATGTAAAAACCGTGTGTGCATATAGGTATAAATATAAAAAAAACAATAAAAAGATGGAATAAAATTAAATAAAATGAAAATAAAAGTAAATAAATTCACAGTAAGAAAGCAGCTGAGTCAGGTATTTATTTTGTATATATACTGACGATTGTATTGTGTATTTACATGTTGTTTTATTGTAAAATATGTTATGTACAGCCAAAACTTGCACACAGCGCTTTGAAGTTACGCTAAAGGCCTCCGACATGACAGGTGGCCGCGAGGTAGCTAATTTTTATGTTTTCATTTTTTAAACAAAGATAAGAAGATGTGTTTCATTGTATATTTTATTTTGTCCTGCAATTTTCACAACGTTAAAAGGACATTTATGACATACTCAAGAAACCGTGTGCAGCGTTGTCATTGAGGAGCTACAGGCCCCTAACCCTAAACTTCTGCAAAAGTCCCAGTGTCATCCTGGTGTTTATTTCCTATACATAAAAAGCTGATCAATCTGTTTATTTAAATGTGTTTCCTTTATCTCTGTGCAGATATTTAGTTAATCGTTAAATAGATATTACTGACACACTTATTTACGTGCTTACTCACTAATGTAAAAAGTCCGTGTTACGACCCGGCTCCACTTGGGTGTAAAGGAAGTAACAATAAACCCATGATGGTGAAATGGTAACCAAAATGATGATTTATTTTAATGACAAAGCAGGTAAAATGGATTCAAATACAGGATTCAATATATACAGCACACAATGTAAAAAAATAACCTGTAAAACTTGTTTAGAAATTGAGAGAGTTAAAGGAGTGAGCTAAACCAGGGTCTCAACAAAAACTACAACACGACAAAATAATTGGCAAAAATTCAAACCCTCCATTCCATGATTTATGAAGATATATATTTGCGTTTGTGAAGGTAATAATTGAGGTTGAAGCACACATCTCCATGGATATACTGATAGAGAAACATTCGGTAGATCAGGGTTCCCCAATCTTTTTGAGCCGTGGCACCTCTTTTTCAGTAAAAACAATCACATGACACACAACGGTTGAAATTCTGCCCGCCAGGATTAACAATAGAAGGTCCCTCTCAAAGTATTTTATATAAAGAATCAAACAAGCGCAAACAAGTATTTCTAATCTTCATTATTATTTTTGTTTCACAGTATTTTGAACTAGGTGATATTAGATCATTTTTCAAAGGCACAGCAAGCAAGATCTCAAGGCACATTAACGTCCGAAAAAAAAGTCTCAATATTGTTGTTAATAATTACTGTCATTGCATATAGTTCTCAACCAATGTGATTTTTTTGGGATTCGTTTCGCTTCCGTTGTCGGTCATTGGCGCCAAACCTGGGAGGCCAATTCCAAAACATGAAAAACAATGTCACCCAAGTTTATTCTATATCCAAAAACAAAAAAACGTGGCTCTGTGTGTTTTTCCACATTCCCAGGCCCTGTAGAACCTCTTTCGTCACCGCGTTCCTCACCGTATAATTTTTTGGCGATCGTCTGGACCAGGACCGGCCACTTCATCTCTCCTTGAACCACAGTTGGACTCCTAACTCCGGGCAAATCCATCTTTCCTGTCACATGTTTTATATTTAGCTTTAGATACGAGCCGACTCAGCTCTTTGACCCAACTCCAACTTCTCACCAGCTGCGGCGGGTTGCTAGGCAGGCTGGGAGGGGAAGATGCCAAAACATTGTGCATTGTGTTGGCGGTTTTTGTTTGTTTTGGCCTTTTCATCACTTTTACTTTTAAAGAACGCGTTACGCAATATTTTTTTTATGACCTTGTTCCGTCAAAAACACAACCAAGCTATTATCGGTATATATTTGTTGAAAAGTGCCATAACTCAGAACGGAGATTAAGTAAGTAAGAATGTGTTAATTTCATTTTTTTTTTTAAACACCGAAAGATTGATAGGATATCTGTGACGTACTGATTATTTCTGCCTTTTTAAACTTATTTATCTCCTTCAAAATATTTGTGAGCACTACTGAATGCTTACTTATATTTGTATTTTTTTCTAAGATGTAGGAACACTTTTAGCGCATAACTTTTTTGAACCCCTAGTTTGTTATTATTTTTATAGGGCTGATCGTGTAATTATAGGCCTGTTTGATGGTAGATGGTAGAATACTTACTCGTAAGTATTTTGAAATTCTTACTTGGATATTAGCCGTACAATCTCAGTGTAACAACTGGTATGAAAAAATATCCCCTAGAGACATTTAGTCTCCAAGGGATGTGTCTTTATTCATTTGAGGACGTCTGGATTCAGTTGAATTTACAGTATGGTAAGGTATGGTATGGTTTACGGCAAATAGCAAATATACTAAATCTTTTTCCTTTTGTTTACAATTGAGAGCCAGCACTAAAGAGCCATAAAGTACCATAACGGTCTCCTTTACAGCCACATCCCTTGTCAAAGTAAATAGATGATACTTACAGATTAGTCTAAAAACACATTTGTTGACATTGTCTATTTAGAACTGTCCACTGTGCTGAAGCGGGGCAGGGCCTGGTTAGTTGAAGGGGCCGATGGCACATACTGGGTGCCTTGCCTCTAGTAGTATGTCCCAGGGCAGCTATGGCTACTAGTAGTTACATAAACAAATAATGTCAATTCAGTTTTACCTTTTTACAGTCCTAAATCACAACAACAGTCATCTCGGGAGGACTTTACAAAGTTGCAGATTCGCCATCAACAGATCAGAGACTCAGTGGTTGGAGACAGCTGCCTTTTGACCACTGGCCAGTCCTCCAAGCACCCCCCTCCCTCCCTGGTACTCCCGCAGGTGAGAGGTGGCATCGTCCCCGCGGCTTCCACAGCGAGCTCCTGCTGCGTCCTTACTCTCCGTCTCACCGTCCACATCTCTGCCCCATCCCTGAGCTTCAGACTGGGCTTCTCTCACCTCTCCCCTACGACTCGTGTGTCATGAGAGACCCTGCTCTTCACATTAAGATTAAGAGAGATCCTTTATTTGTCCCACAGTGGGGAAATCTCAGTGTTGCATCACAAGTTAGAAAACAGTAGGAAGGGGGAGCACACAGCACAAGATAAGTGAACAATAGATAGATACGGTATATAGATACTTTATTGATGCCCCTAGGAGAAATTCAGGAACGCTATACTAATCAAAATTAAAAAAAGCATCTCTAACTCTACCATCAAAGGACACGTATAACAAATCTCGATCTTGAACATAATAATAATAAAGAGTATAAAGTCTAGGATCATCCATGTTTGCAAACTCTGTCTCATGTGGACATCCACCTTTTAAATTACACCCTCTATTTCTCAACTCGGAGTAACATATTGCAGATAGCAGTTATACAAAATGTTATTGCAGCTCTCAAAGAAGCTGAAACTTAAACCATGCTTGGGCCATTGATTGTGGCTCGCTGCAGAAGTAGAAAGACTAGCAAATGTTTCAATCGAAAACCACTCATTTATGATGTAATAAGGGCTATTTTGAACTCATTTCATTTCATTTTCATTTCATTTTCAACCCCTTTGTCCATTTGTGGGTAGGGGTAGAGGGGGGGGGGGGGGGGGGGGGGTGGGTGGCAATGAAGGCTGCTACCCAACGCTCATAGCACCAGTCCCTCGCTTCCGCAGGTGGTGAGTCCACAGGAAGATGGCTGCTCCGTTAGTTGTGAAACAGCCTTGATCTTTCAGCGGGGGCTTCAGGCAGCGTGGGGTTAAGTGTCTTGCCCAAGGACACAACGACAGCAGTCATCAGTGGGACATCACTATCAGTCATATTTTGAACTTATGTGTATTGTTATTTTAGTGAGTGTTATATCCACCTAAAAGATCGTGATACTTTCAAACTGTATAAATGATCTAAACAGTGTATAAAAATGTATTTAAAAGAGACACATTTTTGTAAACATGATTTCATTGACAGTGCTAAACGCTAGTGCTTGTTTACAGAAAACAATACGTACAGCTATTTTTCCCCAGCTCAAGTCGGCATATGCCAAAAGATATCTCATTATTTTGTTTTAAATTTGATCTCGAAGAATGTAAGATAAACAACGTATATTTATAACCTCTTTAGGACGTACATACTTTTTTAGGATACTGTGATTGGCTAAATCCACCTGTCATTTACACAAAGCATGTCAGAGGAAGGCAGGGTGGAAAATGGAATAAGAGACAGTTATGAGAAATGAAATATTATGAGACCTGGCCTTATTTCTCTGGCTCCCTGTCAAGTTTAGGGTTAATTTTAGGATTCTGAGTATTGTTTTTAAATATCTAAATGGTTTAGCCCACATATATCTGACCGTTAGAAGACCAGCTTTTGTTGAACATGCCAAGGTCTCCTCCCCAAACTTGAGGAGGAGGCCTTTGCTGCTGCTGTTCCCAAACTGTGGAAAAGTTTAGGTGAGTTTTACTTTTTACATGTATTTTTATGTGTATTATGATGTTTATTTTGTTTTATCTTTAGTGCATGTGAAGCACTTGGGAATCTGGTGTTGTTGTATATGTACTACACAAATAAATCTGACATAGAGACAAAAGAAGTGAAAATGGCATCTTGGTAAAATCTAAAATATTGCTAGTTATCTCCAAGCCCCACCAAGCAGTGTATCATGCCAAAGTTAGTGCAGAGCTGAGCCAAAAGCCACGCAGCTACTCAGTAAAAGTTTCCGAACCACCACTCGAAGTCTCCCCATGACCTTGGTCTTCTCCCTCCTCCATCCATCCATCCCTCTCCCCCTGCGCTCTTTCAGACAGCACATCCAGATGGGTGGCCGGTCAGGCTCACCTCGGGGTGCGTTTGACACCCAGCTGGAGTCCTCGGCCCGGGCCTCAGGGTGTCGCCGACTCCTGCTACGGGTTCACAAGAAATGAGAAGAATTTATCTGCGGATAGCACCGGTTCCTCCTCCGAAATGGCCCTGTCTGAGAATGGGCCATCTATCTTGCTTTGGCGCGCCGTAATAGGAGCTGGGGCCTGCGGCGTTGCCTCATGGGGAGATACGCACGATGGGTCGGTAAAGTCAGGATGCTGGTCTTATGCACAGATGAGACATTACAGCGATAATTCATATGATGCTATTTGTATGTAGACTTATAGGATTTATATAAAGCTGTACTGTATATTGTATTTGTAAGTTGTGTTCTCAATTAGTTTTTTTATGGCCTTAACATCTGCCCACAAGACTACCATTGAAAATTTAAATTAGCTTAATGTAGCTAACTCGAGCGCATTTACTGTACATCGTATAAGGCTGGTTAATGTGCACTGTCACGTTTCAAATAACTACATAAATAAAGTGTCAGCCATTAAGGAACCAGTTAAAGGCACTTCTTTACACGTACAGTTGTGCTAGAAATTTGGCACGCCCAGGCAGAAGTTTTGGTCACACTTTAGTTTAGTCCTCAATAATTAACAGGTAATCAAGTGCTAATTTGTGTATAATTCATGGTTAATTGGTATCTATTAAGCGCTTATTCACTCCTTATTCTACATGGACCAATGATACCTTACTGACACTTTCCCATTAGGGTACAGTTTCCTGGGTTCGAATCCCCGGTCAGAACAGGGCCTTTCTGAGTGGAGTTTGCATGTTCTCCCTGTGTCTGCATAGGTTTCCTCCGACCACTGAAAAGAAGCATAATAGGTATGAATGTAATGAGTGAGTGAATGGATGGTGTTGGTTGGGGGTTTTGATGCACCAGTGTGTTCGGCGTCTCGCTTCTGTCATCATCGTGTGGAGAGAATTGAACTCTCAACATTGTAAAGTGCTTTGGGTGACCTTGGTTTGTAGAATGAGCTATATAAATAGATTACTTACTTACTTACTTACATATTCAGACTACTTTATTTATCCCACCAGGGGCAACTCATTTCCGCAGCACAGGGTATGAAAACACATAAAAGAACAGGAAATGTCAGACAGTAACATAAGCGATAAAATACAATCATAAGCTATTTTTTTGTTTTGTTTTTTGGACACATTTTGGAATTTTAGAGTGATAACGCAATTGTTTTCTTTTTCACTAACTGGCTGAGGGCACTGGTCCGAGCAGGAGCCACACTAGCTCAGACTGAAACCCTCTTCAGATAAAGCTCTTTGTAAAATACTTGAATGAACGAGATTACAGGCTGACGCACGAAGAGCAGACAAGACAAAAGTGGAGGAAACAATTTGTTGAAAGAGGGTTACAGCTAAGTAGGAGAGATTCATGGAGGTAATTATCACATTTAGGGAGTGGGTGAGTGCAATTAGCATTATACTTTGAGTAAAATGAGGACTGTTTTTCCACCAGAAAGTGGATCATAAGCTTATAACTTTTAGATAATAGAAAAATAAGACGAATAAATAAGAAACAGCCATGTTGGGCCTCATTCACACTGAGCCAAAACACTTGGATTTTGCCCAAAAATCTTGCTGCGCCCTTTTCTGACACACATACATTGACAGTATGCAGATAAAAAATGCTAACCTGCTAGCTAATGAAGCCCAGTAGAGAAGTGCACACGGAAAAAGTTTTGCTTTACCTCACTCTGGCTCATATTGACTTGCATTGATAAGTTAACTCCTCCAGCTCAGTAACCCTTTGTACCACACTCATAACTTCTGGCTTTAAAATCCAGTGGTTTTGTGCTCTCTATGATTCTAGTGCTTATATTGTGACATTGTATATGTAAATCCAGATATTAGCCTATTCAACCAATCAGATTCCTTCACTCACGGGTAAAGTCCAGCTTGCCCTAGCAACTATCTTCCACGTCATCAGAACAGAAAGCCATAGGGAACTTGGCTCCAGCTGGCTTATGTTTAAATCAGCTTCTTCCACATTAGACAAACACTATGGGTGACTATGGGTCAAAACTTGGTTAATTCACTTCTAAACTATGGCGTAAGGCGTATCCAAAATACTCTGCATATTTAATCTACCTTTCAACCTAATATTTTTGTTGAGGTACAAAATTGTGCCAGAAGTTCCATATTTTTATCTGTGGATGCTGTATGCGCTCTCTGAACACCCTTATCAAGTCAAAACACTACACACAGAAAGAAATCCATATCTAAACATTTTTCTTTTTGTATTGTTAGTACAGTACATACAACCATTAACATTTTTCCAAGTTTTTAGTAAAGAACATTCTTGCAGCAAACCACCTAGCACAAAAACGCATTCATCGTTACATACAAAACAGGGAAACATTCAAAAGGCAGCCGTCTCATCGATTCTTGTTCTCGCCACGTCTTGGGAATTCTATACAAACCAAACAACAAATTCTTTGAGTCCGACTTGCAGCACGGCGAGCGAGGCCCTGGGACGACCCCACGACAATGGCACAAGTGTGAGCGCGCCCACCCCTGCGCGCATAAAACAAAAAGCCCCACCAACACAATAGTGCGCGCTTGTCTCCACCGTGCCTTTCCGCGTGGATTTATTGGCTTCTCTGCGGCGCCGCGGTTCCATCCCTCTTCTAAAGGGAAAGAGGGAAAAGCAATGCTATTGTCTGGTGTCTTTTGGAGCTTGCAGGCAGCAGCAGTCGCCTTGGCTTTTCCGCGACTGGGGCCCCGAGGAGCACCTTGCATGTCTGCTGGAGCTCGCCCTGGTGTGCGATGGCGGGGATGGTCGGAGGAGCCCGGATGTCTGGCTGGCTCGCCACGTCTGGAGCGCGCAGCCGGTCCCAAGGGCGCAGAACAGTCTGGTGCGGACAGGGTTGTGAAGCTGATGATAATGGATAAATACATGTGAAGTGCAATCAATTGGGGAGGGATGAAGAAGAGGATCAGACTTTATTTTTGGAAAAGATCTGATATTTGAGCTGTAGACGACTGAACATCTGAATGATATGCAGTGTTATTGCTTTGCGGTTTGTTGAGACGCTCTAACATCCTTGGTAGACTGAAATGATCAAATTTACTTTCATCACAATCACACATTTTTCCATGTGTGATGACATAGGTGGAAAACCTATATGATCTCTAATAAGCATTTGCATAATTGTAGTGGAAATGTCAAGTGCATTATAAATAAAATGTAGTTTTATTATATTTTTGAGTCAATGTTGCAATGTTACAACGACTTTCCATTTCCACATGTAATTTTGAGGCAACAACCGTGTTCTCGAGGGGGTATGGCTAAATACCCCAAAACTAAATAAACTAACTCAAAGCAGCAACATCAGGATAAAGGTCAAAATAAAATAAGATCATCATTGGAAGTGTTTAGCATGTATTTGAGATTTCTTATTCTGTTTTTTTATGGTTCAAAAGTAGAATTGCATCATAGTTAGAACCAATTTTAACAACAGGCACTGCATCCTTGAGCCACGGGCCAAAATGTCCCTTGTTCCAACTCAAATCAGTGTTTTTCCCTCACTAGACAACTATGGCAACTGGACAGTGCAAGACCAAACAGCTGGGACGGGCCAGACGTCTAACTGCCGTCCATCCATTGTTTACCTAAAATACATAAATGAATGGAGAAGACTTAGTTTAATGGCCATGGCTATATATTTTTTGCACAGTATTTTATTTTGCTTCTTTATTACGCTAAAGAGATTTTTTTTTATTACACTATAGAGTTACTGTTCATGTACTTTGCGCCGTGTACTCATTCCTATGACCCATACACACAGCACGTGTCATGTGAAGGGGACTCCAAAATAGGAGCCTTGCGTATTTTTTCTCGTGTAGTGACCATAGACTGTACTATTAACGAACAGAGTCACGCCTATCTCCGCCGTTCTAACAAATGGGCCAAAAAAAATTGCTCTACTGGAGAAATCCAAGTTGGCCGCGAGTGGTCCCGCCCACAAGAAAATTGTGAAAAAACGCATCTACGCATGCGTCAGCTGGCGCAGCTCCATTCATTTGAACGAGAGACTTCAAAAATTCACTGCAAGTAAACTAGAGTGGACCAAAACAATTCACCCCCCTCAGCATTGACACACATGTGGAACGGAGCTTTGGGCCTAGAGCCAAGTTTTGGTCCATCCTGTAAAGGTCTGCCAATGCTATATGTTAGCATTGGCTAATTCTTCTTCTGGGTCCACCCCCATCGGCCCGGGGTGGTATTGCAAGCATGTCAGCGCACGTCATTTTGGCCACTTTTGAGCAGGGACCCGCCCCCACTGGCAGTGACGTGGCTTCCGGTCAAAACACATGGAAAACACTAGATCATTCACACACACACACACACACACACACACACACACACACACACACACACTTGTTTTTACATCAGTAGGAGGACTGGCAGGTTTGACAGTAATTCTGGACATCGTTTTTTTTTCATAAAGTCTTGCATCTGACCAGACCAGCTCACAGAGACCATGAGGACAAACACATAAATGTGATTTTGTTACTCTACATCAGTTCTCTGGCCCATACTGTCCCCTTCACTTCTCCATCGACTACACAGGGCCAGCATCAGCAGCTGCGTCTTTGTGTTAAATTCCCAAAAATCTTTGAAAATTCCAGTAATTTTGTAGTCCTGCACACACCCTTCTATGTAGCGGCCACTAACCTTGGTGTAATCCATATAGAGTCAATATAGAGTCAATGTAAAGTCAATATAGGTCACTCCAACATATCATCTTCAATCACCACACGCTTGAAGTGACTGTCAACTCGTATTCATTTTTAATAAGTCGTGCGCCACCACGGCCGACACGCGCCGCGCCGTGTATGCGCTTCAGAAGGATTCCTCAAGCTGTTTCTCTGAAGAGCCACAGAAGCCAAGGGGACTGTGATCTGTCATTCACAAACACGAGAGGAGGAGAGCGCTGCGATGGAGCCAGGCCCAGTGAAGATCCAGCTGACAGCGACTCTTTGTTTGAGAGAGAGAGAGAGTATGGCTTCGTCTTCTGATCGAAGCTTTGTCGCTACTGACGCCGCACTGGAAATCTCAAGGCAGAAAGAAGTCCTTATAGAACAAATATCAGGCAGTGCTTAAAGGAGATGTTTTAAATGCAACGTTAACTTTTTTGAGGGTTTACATGTGATATTTTGATTCAATTTATTCTTGTATATAGCCCTAAATAAAAACAATAGTTATCTCTGAGGACTTAACAAAACGTTGACATCACCAACACGGACCAGAGAATATAGACCAATGTCCATAAATATTAAATGTTAACTGTCCTTTTTGTTAGACCCTCACAAGGTTTAATGGTGGCCCCTCATCAAAAACAAAGCCATCTATGGAAATATTTTCTGACACAAACATGTAAACATTAAATATAAAAGCCAGTCAAATTGATAACACTAAATGTTTTTTTTATTGTGAATCCAAATTTTCTCCTGTATACCTTTCATTGTTGTGCTCAAATTTATAATACTTTTATAATATTTTACGTCTACATCTACAACTGACAACTTTTGTCTGTTTAATATTTTGAATAACTCTTTTTTTTATAAGAGTTCTTTAATTTAGCGTATTAAAAAAAAAGTTTGGATTGTAATGGGAGCCATCGTTTTTATCCAGGGTGCCCGAACTTCGCTACACACCGAATGATGTGAAACTTGACATTCAAGATTGTCTTACTTACAAGTAAAAAGTGCATTTAAAAACTGTTAAAATACAGTTCAAATACAAAGTTCAAAGCAGCATGAACAGAGGATGGAGTGGTTTTGGTGTGAGTGCGTAGGCTTCTCTAAACAGATGACTTTTGAGGGTGGTTCTCCAAAAACAAAGGGTAAGGAGTGCTGCGTTGTAATAGCGTATACATTATTTAAAAGACCAGGTGCTAAATTGGAAGAGGGGTTTAACTTAGTAACAAAAAACGGTCAATTGATCACGAGTGCCTTAGATTTTTTTATTTTCTAAGATCTTCATAATTTGCCTTTTACCTGGAAAGTCAAAACTCCATTTTTGGTTTCTGAGTTTTGAGGGTGGATTTGAAGTGTCTGTGAGTATGTCATGTACGGTCGTCTTCCAAACTTAAACTTGACAACAGTTTTGTAGAATCCCCCTGTCATGTCAGAGCAGGACCAGGAGCAGTGTGGAGGATGGGGGCAGACAGCACGGAGCCCGCTGCACACTACGTCTCTGATGATAGAGGCAGGGGACAGCGTAGAGACGTCGCCGCGGTCCCCTCTGCTCCTCTGCCTGTAAATCATGTCGCCGCGGACGGCTCCAGCGCTCCCCAGCCTTCCATCTCCTCACGACGGCACCCCCAGCTGGGCCGTCCTGAGCCGGGATAGAGCCAAAGGTGGAGCCAAGATGTATGGGTTAAAACTGAGGAAATAAGGTCTGATTTATGTGAAATCTAACTAAATTTCACCATGTGGAAATAAATCACTCTTATCTCGTTGATGGTTCTTCTTCACAGATGCATGAAAACATCAACCAAACAGATGAGTGTCATTTGTGTCTTTTTGCTTCCATATGCTTTTTCTTTACATATTGTGTAGTATTTACTCTACCCCTTTGTTAGTGCACATTCATACAAACACATTGGATCGACAAACTACCAATTTAATTAGTATATCGGTTAGAATGTATTGATCAGAAATGTATCTATCAGTTGGTTGTGGGCAAATCAATCTTTTTTGTTAATGCCAAACAAAACAGATTGAATAGGATGCGCACACATGCCATCGGCACAGATTAGTTGCCTCTCTGCCTCTCGTCGTCCTGCTCCCTATGGACCGGTGGCTCCTGTGAGTTTGTAGTTATTGCTTTTCCTGAGTTCGATTTGTTTGATACTTTGATCTGTGGCTGAGGAATCAATTACTATATTGTTTTAGGGCTAAACATACATTTAATTCCTTGTATTTCTTTATCTGGATGGGACAGTGTGTATTAATGAACAGCAGGAGCTGTAAAGACACAATATTATACTAGCTTCTATCCATCTGTTGTCCAACAGTCGCACTCACACAAAAAACTCATTCAACCCTCACCTACTATATATGTTTTTGGTGATGTGGGAAACCGGAGAACCCAGAGAAAAACTACGCAGACACTGGGAGAACATGCAAACTCTAAACAGAAAGGCCCCATCTGGCGATAGATTGATTATGATTGACATAGTATTTCGAGACTTAAACACGCAGATAATTTGTTTTATGACTCAGATAACTCCATAATGACAGCAGTAATAAATTAAAATGTGTTCATAAAGTATTTAAATCAAACAACACATCATCTCTATGACGACATCTCCGGGGGCATCATTTGAGCTGATGTTTTAGTCAAATATATGATGTAAAAAAAAAGGCATATTCAGAATTTGGGATCTGAACGACTGTTAAAGTGATAGTCTGTAACTCTAAATGAATTACAAATTTTAGGAAATGTGTTAAATTGACCTCCTGGCCTTAAATGTTAGTCATTTTATTAATTCTAATATTACGGGCAAGTCCCGCCTTCCCTTCTCTTAGCTATAGCTCAGAATCCACGGTGCCGTCGAGGTTAACCAATCGAGTCATGCCAAGGGCTGTCAATCATCGGCGCTGATGCTCGTAGCTGCGCGCATGCTCAGTTGTTTGTTTTTACGGAGCTTCCGGTACTTATGTATATACTGAACCTATATCCATAATCATATCCTCTGCAGATGTGTCCTATAATGTGCAATTCATGATAATAGCTTGTTCTGGGTTGGCCGCGATCGTTTTTTTGTGCATAAAAACATTTTTTTCATTAAAACGTTAACAAATAATTCTGAAAAACTCTGTGCATGTGTATTAATAATGTATATGTATAACGTGTTCTCTGATTAACATTTAAAAGTGTTAAGGAAACGTAGGTGTAGACCAATCAGAAAGGAAGAGGGAGGGAGCTTGCGTCGTTGTTTTTCAAATCAAGCACCTCTCTATCTTTCTTTCCGACAAACTGCAGACAATCACTTTAAATCAAAGAATAATTCAAAGAATAATCTGTCAATTCCCCACTGTAGTACTAATAAAAGCATTCATTCATTATAATCAGCCAACTGATCAATTACAATTTACATGGATTACGTAGTATGTATAAGACATCACAATTCTCCTGCAACTATTAGAACGTTCATCTCGTTACCCCTGCACTTCACCCACATGGCACATCCTCATTAGCACTTTAGCTCTTTACCCAGCCCTCCATCCATCCACCCATCCATCTCTCGCGGACCCATCCCCACTTCCCTGGCCCGCTCCCAGCACACAGATGCCCCCACGTGTCATTTGGATGCCCCCGCCTGCCCTCTCCTCGCCCGGCAGCGTCTGGCAACACGGCCCCAGCCCGGTCGCGGAGGTCTCGTTAGCATGCTAGTGGACACTTCGACTCCGCCATCCAAGCAAGGTCACAGGAGACGGAAGGTGGTCTGGCTGGCATTGTGTGTGCGTGTGTGTCTGTTTGTGTGTTTGTACGGGCATTTTTGCATGGCGGCGGTGGGTAGAGGCATCAAGTCTTGCGCGATTAGCATTCACCGGCTCCCCGCGCATCGCTAAATTTTTCAGTAACCTCCAGCTGCTTGATGTTGGAGCGAATCACCAGAGAGGCTCACCGCGTGCCTGAGACGCCTTAGCATCACAACGCTATACTCCTCTCTCCCCCATCCCCATAACCCACCCCCCCCTCACCACCCCAGCCCCCCCTTCCCCCGTCTAGGGCCCCTCCGGAGTGCCGTCTCATCCAGGCCTCTTCACTTATTCATGTGTTTATTTATTATTTCACCGCTTGTGTCTGAGGAAAGATGGGAGAGGCATCTAGTTTGGGTGAAGTCATTAATTCATTAAAGCCTCCCCTCTCGCTGCTTCGATTCATTTTTACAGTTTTTTTCTCCTCTTCTTTTTCAGACCAGATAAAGCGATTTCTTGGATTTTCCTAGGATGCAACGTCCCATTGCCCAACTGGGATTATTGATATGGGATTGATATAAGAAATGTCCGATGCAATATGTGTGTGCACTGCAAAGCAACGTTGAAAAAACCTTGGAAATGAATTGCGCATTAATTTCACTTGAATTCCACGACTACATATTTGACTTGATAATGCCAACTGAACTCCGTGTGTAGATAGATTACTTTTGAAACCCAAATGATTGCAATAAAGTTTGACTGTGATTTCAACATATAATTTGCAAGTTCTGAAGACTTAGTTCCACTTACTTGAACAGAGACAGCTCCATTCAAAGAAGGCCCTGGTATAGAGTGGTATAGCCAAACTGTAAATATACTAACTATAAAAACAAGTAATATTTACTTACTGGGAGGAGTTAGGTTGGACGTAGGCAAGAGGGGGTTCAAATCTATGGTCTTATTTGTGTTCTTGGGAAAGAATATCACAATGTCAGTCAATCCAGGGCAGCTGTGGCTACAACAGTTCTGCCTGGGATCCAGAATGATTATGCAGTTTCTATTTTATAGTTTCAAAGCAAACAGATGCTAAATTCTAACGTGGATATAGCATTGATGAACTTGTGGCTACATGCGCCAAAGTACTACAGTATGTTTTGTTTTAATGTATGTTTTGTTTTAATGACATATTATGCACAATTTACTTTTTTTAAATGTTAAACACGTCACAATATTGTCCCCTTATAAAAACATAAATAAAAAAATAAAATAATTTTTATTATTAAGAATAGAACTTTATATGAAGAAAACCTTAACTTAATCAGAACCAACACAAAAAATGACCTCCCCAAATGAGACCCAACTTACATATTGCCCAGCCCAACTGCCCACAGCTGTACAGGCCCACAAAAGCCCGTCCCTTTCTGGTCCTCTTAAAATCAATCGGGCAAAGGTTTATGATGTCATCTTGTTGGGTGTAGCCTTCACAGTAGTAGGCGGCGCGGTGGCTGAGTGGCTAGCACTCTCGCCTCTCAGCAAGAAGGTCCTGAGTTCGAATCCCGGTCGGACCAGGGCCTTTCTGAGTGGAGTTTGCATGTTCTCCCCGTGTCTGCGTAGGTTTCCTCCGGGTACTCCGGTTTCCCCTATCACTCAAAATATGTACAATAGGTCTGGCATGCGCCTCCTGTTCGGCGACCCCGCTCCCATCTCTGTGTGGAGTGAGAGGACAATTGCCCAAAAAAAAAAATAATACAAATTGTAAACCGCTTTGTGACCATTGTCTGTGAAAGGCGGTATATAAATAAAGATTACTTACTTACTACTTACTAGAGAGTGAGGGCGAGGCTGATAGAACTTTCACCATATGTTTTCTACTTATATTGTTTCACAATCAAAAACATGGTATGAACCCTATGCTAGTCAAAGTCACCTCCATCATGGACAACACCCCCCACCCACTGCACAGGACTGTAGGAGCTGAGTGATTCTATCTGTGCCAAATCTAACATTTCTCCATTGTGAGAGTTTATCTTATCTTCAGTAAATACTAATATAATTATATTCAATGTCCTCAAATAACGCGTGATATTTCTTCCTCCCTTTAAAACGAAGTCCCAACAATCTAATTCAGAAGGCCAAATAGATTCAGAATAAGAGATCCTTTATTCGTTGCAAAGTGGGGAAATGTCAGTGTTGCATCACCAGTTACAGAACGGCAGCAATGAGGAGCACACAACAATAACCTTAGCATAAAAAAGAAGTAAAACATCTCTAGCTTTAGCATAATACTGAAGCAAGTTTATTACTGACACAACAATTACACACATCAATAATACACAATTCCCTTCTCAACGATAATACACACATCCCCAAAACAATAAAAAGCAAGTCTTGGACAAGGCCAGGTATCATCCATGAGCCATAATCTTTCTCACTCCTACTGACAACAGTGGGATGGCTCTGCTCTGTCTGATTTCCAAGCCCTGCTCCCTGGCGCTGAAGTAGAGGTGCGTGAAATAAGATTTAACTGTCAGAGAGTATACTAGAGCAAGACAAACGCCAAAAACCGTGGCTTCGGCATTGTGTGTGCGTGCGTATCAATTGTACGGAGTTGTCGTTTGCTCTCCGGCTACTGGAAGTGCAGCTTTTAGTGACAGTGACACGCAATCTTCTGACTCTTTTTTTGTTTTTTTTGCTTCTTTTGTCAGTCGCGGGTGAACGGAGGCGCTGATGGGGAGGGAAAATATGTTGGGAAATGTGTGCGACCTTGTGTTTGACTGAGGAGACGTTTGAAAAAGTACGGGAAGGTAGAGAGTAGCAAAGATCGCCGCAAACTCACGCCGCCGTAAAGAAAGTTTTCAAAATGGTTCAGTTTTATTCACATGAGGGAATGGGTAGGAAAGATGCTGAACTCTGCAGGTTTATGGGTGTAGGTTTTGAAATGTATTGTTCAAAGTAACTTTCTGGAGGTGGGGAAAAAAAATTGCTCTTATGACATGGATATAAAAAGTATAAAAGTTTACCTTAGTATTATTTAGAAACTACTTTTGCTTTTCACCCTTTTTTTGGACACTCAAAGACGCTTTTCGAAAGGACAGGTTAAAGAAATCAAAATAAAAAGCTAAAATGAACAGTTAAGTGTAAAGGAAAACTCTAGACAGGTCCTTTTTGGGTTGAGTTTGCTTGTTCTCACTGTGTCTGCGCAGGTTTCCTCCAGGTGCTCCAGTTTCTCCTACCTCTAAAAACATGCACAATAGGTCTGATTGTAATAATACATAAGATAAGAGAACCTTTATTTGTCCCACAGTGGGTAAATTTTGATTTTGCAGAGTACATTGACAGTAGTAAGATCACACGCACACAAAATAATCAAGATAAGTATAAGTCATCATTATTTATATAGCACATTTCACAGAGAGAGTCACAAAGCGCCATACAATATAAGGGTAATAAGGAGATATAGTGACATTCAGTGGACATTCTGAAATTACAGTGTTGCACATTGTTCTTAGTATTTACAGATGAATGCCATGTAAAGGCTCAGCAGTTCTCATTGTACAGTCTGACAGCAGCAGGACGGGAAGAGTGGAACCTCTCCTTCACAAAGTGGACTCGACACAACAGGCTTGAGCAGAGAAACGTGGAAAACTGGATGTACTCTGAGGGAGTTAGGCAACTTTAACTTGACCGAAACTGGGTTCACAATACTCTCAATTTCATAGGGTCCAACAAACCTGGGTGCCAGTTTTCTGCTCTCTACCTGAAGGGGAAGATCGTGTGATGAAAGCCACACTTTGTCCTGGCTGGTAATCCGGTGCAGCAGAACGACGGCGGTTGGCACTCTGTTGATTGCGAGCGGACGATTGGATAAGGGCCGACCTAACAGTCCTCCAAACAGCACGACACCGGCGGAGATGAGCCTGAACTGAGGGGACAGACACTTCCTGTTCCTGTGACGGAAACAGAGGAGGCTGGAAACCCAGCGACACCATGAAAGGGGAGAGACCAGTGGCAGAACTTGACATCGAATTGTGGGCATATTCAACCCACGGAAGAAAAGTGGACCAAGCAGTTGGATTCCGTGCTGCCACACAGCGAAGAGCCGCCTCCAGGCTCAGATTTGCCCTCTCTGCCTGACCATTTGACTGCGGGTGGAAACCAGAAGAGAGGCTGGCCGATGCACCAATGGCTGTACAAAAAGCTTTCCAAACCTGCGACGAAAATTGGGGCCCACGGTCCGACACAATGTCTATTGGAATTCCATGTAAACGAAAAACATGAAGGACTAACAGGTCAGCTGTCTCCAAGGCAGAAGGAAGCTTGGGTAGGGGAACAAAGTGGACTGCTTTGGAGAACCGGTCCACAATAGTGAGGATGACAGAGTTACCTTGTGATGGGGGCAATCCAGTGACAAAGTCAACAGCGATATGCGACCAGGGGCGCGAAGGCACAGGAAGGGGATGCAGTAAACCAGCAGGGGGCAAGTGTGAAGGCTTACTACGAGCACAGACATCACAGGCAGACACAAACTCACGAACATCAGGAGCCATAGTGGGCCACCAGAACTTTTGTTTTATGAAGTTCAAAGTGCGATGGATACCTGGGTGGCAACTTAGCCTAGATGAATGACCCCATTGAAGAACTTGGGAGCGGACTGCCATAGGAACAAAAAGACTGTTTTGAGGGCCATCGCCAGGGTCCGGCTCTGTACGTTGTGCCTCAAGGACGACATTTTCAATTTCCCAATGGGCCGCAGCTACAACACAGGAAGGTGGCAAGATGGTGCCTGGAACAGAGTCAACATTATCAAGGGAGTACAAGCGAGACAATGCATCAGGCTTTGCATTTTTGGACCCTGGACGGTAAGTCAAGGAGAAATTAAACCGGCTCAGGAAAAGGGCCCATCTAGCTTGACGGGAATTCAGTCGGCGTGCCGTCTGGAGGTAAGAGAGGTTCTTGTGGTCAGTCCAAATTATAAACGTGTGGTGTGTTCCCTCCAACCAGTGTCTCCATTCCTGAAGCGCTGAGACGACTGCCAACAATTCTCGATTACCAATGTCATAGTTGCCCTCTGCCTTAGTAAGACGCCTCGAGAAAAATGCACAAGGGTGAAGTTTGTTGGTTTCTGGGGATCGCTGTGACAGAATAGCCCCCACCCCTAGGTCTGATGCATCTACCTCCACTGTAAACTGCCTTGTAGGGTCAGGATGGGTAAGAACAGGCGCAGTGGTGAACTTTTTTTTAGCCAATCAAAAGCAATTTGAGCTTCAGAGGTCCAGACAAAGGGGGACGATGTAGAGGTGAGGCGTGTAAGGGGAGCTGCAACTCTGCTGTAGTCTCTAATGAAACGTCTGTAAAAATTGGCAAAACCCAAAAATCTTTGCAGCAGTTTACGGGATGTGGGTGTAGGCCAATCAACAACAGCCTGGATCTTGGCTGGGTCTGCTGACAGTCTTCCTTCTTCAATAAAAAACCCGAGGAAACTAACCTTAGGTTTGTGAAATTCACATTTCTCAGCCTTGACGTAGAGTTTGTTTTCCAATAGTCTCTTTAGCACTAGCCGAACATGCTGGACATGCTCTTGGATGTCAAAATGTTGTCCAGGTAAACAAAAATAAACTTGTTGAGCATGTCACGCAAAACATCATTTATGAGTGACTGGAAGACTGCTGGTGCGTTTGTGAGCCCAAAAGGCATTACCTGATATTCAAAGTGACCCAGTGGAGTATTGAATGCAGTCTTCCACTCATCTCCACTTCTGATTCGCACAAGATGGTAGGCATTGCGAAGGTCCAGCTTAGAGAAAACCGTAGCCCTGTGCAGAGGCTCAAAGGCAGAATCAATTAGTGGGAGTGGATACTTGTTTTTTACTGTGATAGCATTGAGACCACGGTAATCAATACATGGCCGCAAAGTCTTATCCTTGTCTACAAAGAAAAACCCGGCTGCAACAGGGGAGGAGGAGGGCCGGATGTGACCGGACGCCAGTGAATCATGAATGTACTTCTCCATGGCTTCTCTTTCAGGACCTGAGAGATTGTACAAACTGCTAGACGGTAAAGGTGCCCCTGGGAAAAGGTCAATAGCACAGTCATATGGCCTATGTGGAGGAAGAGAGAGGGCTCGATCCTTGCTGAAAACTTCGGCCAAATCATGATACTCAGGGGGCACATCTGAGAGATCAGTTAGTGCAGGTTGAGTGGTAGTAGGGACATGGGCAGGTGGGTTGGCGGAACGGAGACAATTAGAGTGGCAGAAAAGGCTCCATGTAGTTGATCTGGATGGCCAATCAAACTGGGGATTATGCAGTGACAGCCAAGGAATACCAAGGACAATAGGAGCGAGTGGTGAGGGAAGGACATAGAGTCTAATAGTCTCTTTGTGGTTACCAGAGAGGACTAGAGTGACAGGAACAGTACAATGAGTAACATTGGCAATAAGACGCCCATCCACTGCCTTAATGGATTTAGGTCTTTCAACAAGTTCAGTGGGGATCCCGTTTTGTCTTACAAAATCCGAGTCAATAAAGTTATCATCAGCTCCTGAATCAACTAATGAAAAAGCAGGAAATGACTCACCATTGTGTTGGAGAGAGGTCTGCAACTGGATGCGTTGAGGGAATTGGCTGGAGTGCTGGCTCATCAGTACCCCCTTACTTACTGATGAGCCTGATCTTTTGGCAGCATATTGCACTGGCTCTGAAAGTGATTTGATGCCCCACAATAAAAGCAGAGACGGGACTGCAGGCGGCGCTGTCGTTCCACTTGGTCGAGGCGGAGACGTCCCAGCTGCATTGGTTCCTCGCTGGAGGAAGGTGGAAGCTCCTTTGGTAGAGGCACTGGAACAGACTGGGAGGGGACATTATACATAGGCCGAGAACTTGACATCACTTTTTCCCTGCGCCTTTCAATCAACGTTTATTTATAGAGCGCCTTTCCTACACAAGGCAACGCAAAGCGCCTCACAACCCATATAACATCATGCATAAATCATCAAACATTAGAATTTAAGTAAACATAAAAGGACAGATTAAGAGCACAAGATATATAAAATCACACAAGTAGTTAAAAACCGTAAAACATTAAAATCACACAAGGGATTAAAATCATAAATAATCATAAATAATCATAGTGCATTAAAAAGATTAAAGATAAAAACAAATATAAAATCATTCACTTGTATGCACAGCTAAAAAGAACTGTTTTCAGTTCAGTTTTAAAAACTGCTAGAGTAGACGCCTGTCTCACACTCTCGGAAAGACGGTTCCAGACTCTAGCTGCATGAATCTGAAACGCAGCCTCCCCATGTCTAGTTCCGACTCTTGGCACTAACAGAAGTCCAGTCCCTGTGCTCCTCAGAGCCCGAGTTGGTTCATATGGCACCAACATGTCGCGGATGTACCCTGGTGCGAGGCCATGGAGAGACTTGTACACAAGTAAAGCTACTTTAAAATCTATTCTCTGAGCCACAGGAAGCCAGTGCAGAGACCTGAGGACCGGACTAATGTGGTCGTACTTCCTGGTTCTAGTCAGCACTCGAGCTGCAGCATTTTGGATGTACTGCAGCTGTTTTACCGCTTGTTTAGAGAGACCTGTGAACAAGCCATTGCAGTAGTCCAATTGACTGGAGACAAATGCGTGGATAAGAATCTCCAAGTCTGCTTTAGACACAATGTTTTTAATTTTAGCAATGTTTCTTAGGTGGAAGTAAGCTGATGATGTCACAGATGATATGTGGCTATTGAAATTTAAGTCTGAGTCCATTATTACTCCTAGATTTCTGACCTGAGTTGAGGGTTTTAGGGAGAGAGACTGGAGGTGGCAGATAACGCTCTTTGTTTTTGAGGTCCAAAAACAATAATTTCAGTTTTTTCTGTGTTTAGCTGGAGAGAGTTATTTTGCATCCAATCACTGATTTGTTGGATACAGTGAAGGAGCGAGTCCACTGGTCCATGTTCTCCTGCTGTCAGGGACACATAGACCTGAGTATCGTCAGCATAATTGTGATAGGACACGTTATTACTGTGTATTAACCTACCCAGAGGCAGCATGTAAATATTAAACAGGAGAGGCCCCAGGATTGAGCCCTGTGGCACTCCGCAGGTTAGGGCCAGATGGTCTGAGATACAGTTTCCGATCTCCACAAAATACTTTCTGTCCTGTAGGTAGGATATAAACCAGCTTAGGGCTGTTCCAGAAACACCAACCCAGTCCTCAAGTCTCTGAATGAGGATACCATGATCGACAGTGTCGAAAGCAGCACTTAAATCTAACAGGATAAGAACTGAGACTTTTCCTGCGTCAGTGTTAAGTCTGATGTCATTTGTTACCTTCACTAGAGCGGTCTCTGTGCTGTGGTGGGGTCTAAAACCAGACTGGAACATATCAAAAGAGTGATTGATTATTAAAAATTCTGTAAGTTGTTGATAGACAACTTTTTCTAGAATTTTACCCATGAAAGGCAGATTTGAAATGGGCCGATAACTTTTAAGCGCCAAGGCATCCAGACTCCTCTTTTTTAGGAGGGGTCTGATGACTGCCGTTTTCAGGGCCATTGGGAATGTTCCAGATTCAAGAGACATATTTACTATATGCGTGAGTGAAGGTAAAAGACTGCTCAGAACAGATTTAAGAAATCTAGGAGGTAATACATCCAGGCTACATGTAGAAGAACTCAGACTTGTAATTATCATTTGGACAGTTTCATTTTGTACTGGTGTAAAGTGTGTCAGCCCAAAAAGCTTCACTGGCTGTTGGATTGTAATTTCTACTGTGGAGGTGATGGCATTTTTGATGCCTTGGACTTTGTCATTAAAAAACTCTGCAAACTCATTACATTTGGTTTTGGAGGTAAGCTCTGATGGCATCTTAACAGGGGGATTTGTCAAATTATTTACTGTTGAGAACAGAACGCGTAATTGTTACTGCAACCTTCGATTGTTTCGGAAAAATAAGTTTCCCTCGTTCTACGTAGCACACTGTTGAACTTGCACAATGCATCTTTGAAGATCTCATGGTCAACTTGGAGATTTGACTTTCGCCACTTCCGCTCGGCTCTCCGGCACTCTCTCTTCTGTGCCCTGACAGAGTCTGCTTTTGTCCATGGCGCTTTTTGCTTATTTGTAACAATTTTGACCTTTACAGGAGCAATCGTGTCCAGAACATCCAAAACACTAGAGGTGACAGAGTTAAGTAATTCATCCACAGTAGAACACAACGTGTTATCAAAGTTTATCATCCCCATGAAAAGTTCACCTGTATTTTTGTTTATGTGTCTTCTTCTTCTAACAATTGAGGATTCAGCTCGTGCTTTACTATTGAGACACATATCAAAAAATACACAGAAATGATCTGACAGAGCAACATTGGCCACATTTACATTTGAGATATTAACCCCTTTAGTAATTAGCAGATCGAGAGTGTGTCCTCTGCTATGGGTGGGGCCACTCACATGCTGAGTGAGACCAAAGGTTTCCAGCACAGAGCTCAGCTCTTTCGCGTATCTATCATTAACGTTATCTACATGTATATTAAAATCACCTATGACGACTAAACTATCAAAGTCTGTGCACACAACTGAAAGCAACTCGGTGAAATGATCAGTGAAACTATGACATGACTGTGGCGGCTTGTACACAACAATAATAAGAATAGAAGATTGTTTTTGTTCTATTTTAAAAGAGACATACTCAAATGAGGAAAATTTCCCAAGAGGTACTCTATGGGAGACAATACAATCTTTAAAAACTGCTGCTGTGCCTCCTCCTTTTATTTTCTCGAATTTCTGATTCAAATTTGAAATTTGGTGGTGAGGCTTCTATTAAAACTGCATCTCCTGTATTATGGTCAAGCCAAGTTTCAGTCATAAACATAAAGTCAAGATCATAAGAACAGATAAAATTATTAATTAAAAAGGATTTATTGCATAGTGATCTGACATTAAGCAGAGCAAGGTTAAAAATAATATCAGTGTCAGTGGGTTTAGTTGATTGACTACAAAGAATTGGAATTAGATTTCCTGAGTTGGACCGTCTAACTGCTGTCCTTCTGTTATATTTGTGTTTATTCAAATTAAAACACATTTCTGAGCCGGTGCGAGGAACACACACAGTCTCTATTGGTTTAAAAAGTGAACTCTGTTTTACTTTGTTAAGTTCCAGATGCATGACTGAGTAAGCACCGTTCAGTGGCAGGACTGTCGTTACACTGCCAGACGGACAGGGGTCAGTGTTTGCACCACAGTACTCACCCGGTGCTGGAGTGGAGGAGGAAGGTGGTAGTGGGGGCCGAGAGGCCTCGGATGTCACGCCCCCCTCGGGGAGCACTGAACAACATGGCGTAAAAAGTCCATCAATAAACTGGTACCGTATCTGTTCGGGTGCAGACCATCTGGACGATAGGCCACGTGACGCTTCCAGAACAGGCCAAAGTTGTTCACAAAAACAAAGTTAAAAGTGCTGCATGCAGACTGGAGCCACATATTCAGCGCCACAACGCGACTGTACAAGCAGTCTCCCCGGTTTACAGTCGGGACTGGACCAGAGATAAAAACACACAACCCGGAGGACTGGAGGAGGCGGAATAGATCCATAAAATGCTTCTTTGTGACCTCGGACTGCTGCAGCTTCATGTCGTTGATCCCCACATGCACGATTACCTTTGAAATGGTATCAGGCAGGGACTGAAGCAGAGGAGGGAGACGGATGAGCAGGTCTGGTACAGTGGCTCCGGGAAAACACTGAGTGACCGCGTTAAAAAAGCGGACGTGTCTCACGATGGAATCTCCAACAATCAAAGTAGTCGGGGCGAAGAGTGGACGTAGCCGCGGAGAGAGCGCTCGGTGTCCATGGCCAGAACCAGCGGGCTCATCCAGGGATGAGTCCGAACCAGGGCGCTGCTGAACACATGGAGAGGAGTGGGGGTGTTGATTCCCAGCTCCGGGCAACCCACGCTGTGTGCACGGAGACGCTGGAGCGGCGTTAGGAGCAGGCTCGGGTCGCTGCTGCTGACCCGGTGAAGGTAAGTGGTGGTGATGCACTGGGGTCAGAGAAGGGGAATGACCACTCTTTCGTCTGAGGACAGCTTCCTTTAAGAGTGTCTTTCTCGCAGTGGACCTGGATCCACGGACAGCAGTAGAGTTTGCTGCAGAGTCCAGGGGTTCTGCTGAGGGGGCTGGAATGTCAGCGGAGAGGGCTGCATAGCGGTTTGACAGGCTCAGGACATGGGCCACGGCGCTGGATGGCTCCTCGCAGTCCGCAGGCTCTTTATTCCGAACCGGGCACTTAGGTGTAGAACAAGAGGGCCCAGAGCTGACAGATCTCTCCCACACGACAGTGTCACAGTATGCAGCGCTCAGTGACATAAGCCATGAGTGCTGCCCGCCAGCGACATCAAAAAGTTTGGACACGAGTGACTGTATCCTGCAGCTCTGCAGTGAGGCGAAGGACTTCTTTACGGAGGTCTGCAATAGTGGCACGGTCCCTCTCACGAAGCTCCAATGTGAGGCGACTAATGTCGTTCGTGGTCATTGCAGTGTCACTTTCCATGTCTGTGGTGCACTCGTGGTAGCCTCCGAGCTAGCGCGTTTCGATTGGGTCTTTGTGTTAAAAGACGTGATGCTCTGGAACCATTGCATTTAAGATAATAAAACACTAGAGTGTACAAAAGACACTAATACACCGTAAAAACGTGTTTAAAAGGCTTTAAAAGGCTTAAAAGGGTAAACAGAGCAGAGACGTCAAAAACGCGTGCTCACTATAGCACATTTAACAGGCCAAAGTCACCCAAAGCGCTTTACAACTGTTCAGAGTTCAGCTAGTTTTCTCTCCACGCGGTGATGAGAGACTTTCCCTCAGGCGGTTGTCCAGACGTACTGCTAATGAAATTAGAGTTTCCAAATCTGGGCATTCGTCACGAGAAGCAAGTTCATCCTTCATACTTTCATTGAGGCCATGAAAAAATGCTCCCTGCAGAGCGTTCATGTCCCACCCACTTTCAGCTGCTGCAATTCTAAAGTTCAAAGAATACTGGGCCACAGATGAACTGCCCTGCTTTAGAGAAAAAAGTCGTTGGCCTGCCTCCTTACTCTGGATAGGATGGTCAAAAATATGTCGCATTTCTTTACAAAAACCCAAATAAGAGTGGCAAAAATCTGCATTGCCCTTCCATGCAGCAGTAGCCCACTCAGAAGCCTTCCCTGAGACTAACCCCACCATATATGCAATGCGGGATCTATCAGTAGCGTATGTCTGGGGCTGCTGTTCAAAAACCAGGTCACATTTTAACAAAAAACTCCCACATGATCCAAGCTCACCAGAAAAAGGTTGAGGTGTAGGAATAAATGGCTCACGTGCATTAGAAGAGGGCATTGGTGGTTGAGTAGGATCCATAGGAAGAGAAGAGGAGCCAGGCTGAACAGGAGCAGGTGCAGCGAGTTGGTGTGTGATTAGGTGCTGGAGCTGGCTTCCAAGTTCACCAACATGAGAGGAGAGTTTCCGTAACGCGTCCATAACCTCCTTCATTTCTTGGTCATGGCGTCCAAGAGTTTGTCCTTGAGCAGACAGGGCCTTAACAATGGTATCTTGGTCTGCGGGGTCCATGCTGGTCAGATTGTTCTGTTAGGGTAGATGAGAGGACCTCAAAGCAGACGGCAAAAGGGCAGTAAAATATTTATTAACAAAAAGTGCAGCAGGCTTGGCTGAAGGGAAACAGGGCAAGGCTTGGTCCAGTGGGGGGCTCCGAGCAGGCAGTGGAACACGGTGGAAGACGGAACAATCTGACGATGAGTGGAGATCAGCTTGGAGACTTTGTACTGTGGTGATGAGGGAACTGAAGACAGCTGTGCCTGCTCGAAGACCACACCCAACAGGAGCCATGCCTGAAACAAAACAAAACCACACGGGGGAGGCAAGCCACAACACTGTGTATGGAGTGAATGAATGATGACATGTGAAGTGTCTTTATTGTCCAAAAAAAACGACAAAAAACCGATTTATTATTCATTATTACCTATTTTGCACCATAAAAATTACAACACATTATAAAACATTTCACATACTGTATATTGCCAATAACAAAACATGTTTATAATTGTATCCAGAGGAATACAACTCCAAATCTGTACTTTCTGCCATTATACACAAACACATTTATTATTTTGCCAGTTTAGCCGACATAGATGGACATACAGTAGATTCACAGGCTGACGGTATGAGACTTTTGTTGGTGCATTCCCCAACATTGAGCATTGTTCCAGGTCCATGTGTGCGGCCTTAGTCCTCTCCATCATGCTAAGATTGCGGGCAGAGGCCTCTACCTGGGGGGGTTCTGCATGTTGGCTGCTACACCAGTACTGTCTGTGTTATTAATGGGAGCGGTAGACTGGACTTCGCATATTTTATCACTGGAAACCGCACTCCCACACATGCAAACCCGCATAGTAACACCAAACCCAACCACCAACGCCAACCGGTCCAGGATAGCATGGTTCTTATGTTTGGATTCATCTGCCCCAAGAAGTATAGTCTTTTTAATCCTCTAGCGTTTATTTAGTCAGAGGAAGAGACCTGCGTTTTTGTCATATCTTGTCATTTTTCAATTTCATTCCTACATTGTCCAAATATATTTGGGGTATGTAACGTTTATTTTCTGATGTGTGTTCCAACAGAAGTAACATTTTGTGAACAAATTTGACCACAACCAGCCCTCCTAAAAAAATGTGCACCATACTTCATTATCTGACTCCTATGGCTGCATCTGCCCAGGCCGACTCGTTGGCTACACCCCTCCCCGCCTGGGAGCTGCCTCAGTCAAGCATTGCGTCTGTCCTTGAGTCCTGCACCACGTGGCCTTTGTCCCCGTTGTGTAGCCTGGACCTATAGCCCGTCCGTCTATGAGAGCGGATCCTTCTCTCAATGTGGACCTCCCTGAGTGTTTCCTTGCTGATGCATGAGGGTCTGTTAGACTGTTCGAGAGTCTAGATTAGAAGGACAGTGGTGATGATCCAGGACACTCAACACTCGAAAACATTTATGGACATTCATCGACACTTATGGACATTGGTCATCCGCCCCGTATGGACCAATACCAATGTTTGTTCTGTTTTATTTCTTGTGTTTGAGCTGAATTGAATTTAAATCCTGTTAACTTCTGCACTTTATACAACGACGCTCGAAATGTAATTTAGTTGTTTTTGTGACAATAACAATACATGATTTAATCTTGAATTGAATCTTGAATTTGAGAGATGGCGGCCCTCTCTTTTTCACTATTCTGTCTGAAAAAGGTGATGGAGACCAGAAATGGATTTATGTGAAAACTAGTGATTGAACTAAACAGTTTTTTTTTTTAGATCAAGAACCTGGTTTGATTTTTATTACAAAGTTCATTATTTGTGTGGTTTTAAAGTTAGACGTTTCAGCTACAGTATAAGGCATTATTTTACCTTCTAATGCATGCAATTTGAATGTAAATATTCTCAAGATCATATTCAAAAGCCACTAAAGCTTTGGAAACTCCTTAGCTATTGGCAGGTTTTCTCGGGTCAGTGTCAAAAAAATAAATAAATGTGATTGACTAATAGTAATAATGATTGGGGGATCGTTGAGAGGTTGAAAGCAGCTTCCCTTGTTTGACTATAGCTGAGAATATTGCAGGAGCAGTCCTTTTGGATCAGCACTGGAGGCGTATGTCGAATTGAATGAAATTATTTTGGATTTGTGAAAATATTGACACTTTTTTTTTTTTCCTCCAATTCCCAAGTTGTAACTGTTGGCGTGCACTAATGCAAATCCAGGCAAGCCTTCCTCCCTCTCACTCTCGTTTTCCATCAAAGTAAATAGAGAAAAAAAAACAGCAGATGCTTCAAAATTAATCGAACGCCTCGCCAATTAATAAAGAAAAAAAAATCGCTGTCACGCAACTTCCAGCCAAACCGATCCATTCTGTTTACTTGTGTGTGCGTGAAATATTGAAGTGACAAAATCCATCAATAATCCTGCTTGGTATCCATCACTGCTCTGGCGTAGTATCCTTTCCACTTCCACCTCCCAGCTGCTTGCGTTCATATGTACATTTCGCTTCGCCTTGTCCTCAAATTCCACCACTCCGCAGCGAGACGTGGCCTTTTTATTCATTTATATTAAGCCATAACTCAGCGCCTTGCTCGGGGTAAAAAAAAAGAAAAAAGAAGCCATTTCTCACTGCACATATTTTGCCGTGACACCACCTAGTTGATCACCGCATCCTCTCTTTCTCCGTACAAATTACCTAGGAAAGCGCATCTCTCTGGCAAAGATTTATAGCGTTTTGTGTCACTTCTTTTACTATAGTCAAATCAGAGCGGCGGGAGGCATCGAAAATCGTGTTTGAGTTGTATTTGTCACAGAGGCCGGTGTGTGAAGAAGGGACGGATGAGGAGAGGAGAGACGGGGACGAACAGATTTGGATGTGGATACGGGAATCGAATTTGTTCCAGCCGAGGAGGGAATAACAGCATTAGCATAAAGTGTAACGGTTTGTCTAATTATAAGTTGCAAGGTCGTCGTACAATAGTTTGGTCGACGGTAATTTAATTTTGAAAGACTCCAACAGACGGAAGGACGTATCGTGTTGGAGCGGGGGTCTATGTTTAGCTGCAATGGAAGTAGTTTGAGTTAAAAATATTTGGACATTCTTCAAGGTATACAGAAATATTTTTTACTTCCAGGTGGATCATCAAGACTATTGGTCCTCCCAATTGTCAATCTTTCTGCATGTTTGTCAAATAAGACCAGAGAGTTTTGTTCAAAAAGTGGAGAGGGCGCTTCTTTCCTAAAATTTGGGAAAATACTCAAATATACATTTAAAACAATTGAACAACCAGCTCCAGTCTTATTTCCAGCTCAGATGTAGCAAATGTATTACGTGTTTTATTGCAAAATATTGTTTTAAGACCGGCTACTGAAGTGGGTGGCGAGCCTTTGTGAGTAATGTTTGTATGTTTTATGAACTGATTTTCACACAAATCTAAATTCAGCACTATGTTTTTCTTGGTTTGGCTTACATCAAACTCTTTAAGGCAAACTTACAAAAGAGATAACTAACTTTTTACATGTATAAACTCTTATGTATAGGCTCAGTAGGGGGTTGGGAATTGGCAAAGATGTGACGATTTGATAGTAGTGCGATATTTGGGCCACAATTCAACATAATTGCAATTCTTAACATATTGCTGTATAGCGAGAATTGTGATTTGATTCTGTGATTTATTGTGATTCGTGTCCTTCATGTTGTTCAAAGGAATTACAGAAAATTGAGGAAAAGGCTTCTTAACTCAAATGTCACATTTATTATGGTCTGGTGCAAAAACGTTTTCTTTGAACATTCAGGGCACAGGATCTTATTACAGACAAGAGATCATTATTCTCTAAAGCGACCTCTCACGTGAATGCTGAGATTCATCACTTACTCTACTCTGTTGTATTTGAATGATGTAACAAAAACAGAAATAATGGCGTAACATAAACCTTAGATGTAAATTATCAGAGTAAACGAAGATAAAACTCTAAAGCGGAACACACTTCTCTACTGTGTCGGTTTAATCGTGAGATCATAATATTGCAATATTGAAAAGAATCGTCTTTTTCGTCCATCACTAATGTCCAATAGAACCATCTTGATCAAGTATGGTTCACACATGTTCCTAAATCTTCATCCCACCTGAAAAAAGGTCAGCATAAGAAGAGTATTAGCCAGCCTGAGCAGGGCCTGAGGCCGACCATTCTCAAAAAGTTTAGTTTTTGCTTTATTGATGATCTGGGAAGGACGGAAAACCAGTCAGTATTTGGTGTGTCTGTTTCTTCTCACATAGAGCAACACAGAGTAGATCAGGTTGTGGAATGTTGGTCCAGTTCTCTTCAAAGCCTCTGAAGCTGCTGGATATTGGCAGAAACTGGAACACACTGTAGCATACGGGGATCCAGAGGGTCCCAAACTTGCTCAATATCGGTGAGGATGAGGCTCTGAGTGTCTGGACAAATGGCATCATGACAAGCAGAGTGTGGGGTTGTGTAGGTGAGTGGGTCTCTCATGACTGGTGTGGATTGAGGCCAAATGATCAGGTTTGGGATGCTCTGCTCTGGATCGCTGGACCGACATTCCAACCTGATGAGGCAGAAGTGCTGCACTTTCAGAGGCCAATGGAGGTCACAGATACTTACTGGTATTTGTTATCAGTAGTAAGGACATGAATGGAGTTCAATCCGTTTACAATATTAGTCAATATATCGCTTCTAAAACTAGGGTTTAAAATAAGTCCATGAACGCTTGATTGCCACTTGGATTTCAATCACACTTTCTTCCGTATAAGTGTGCACTGCAATAAGTGATGAAAAACATTCAAAAATTATCTTAATTGGAGCACATTTTGACTGCCTTAAAACAAGATTGGCCAATGGGAGAAAGCAAAATAATCTGGTTTAATACAAGAAAAGTCTCCCTTACAATGAGAAAATCAATCAAGTTCTTGATGGCTTTGTCCCATTGTAAAATCTTGTTTTAAGACAGGCACAATGTACTCAAATGAACATAAATACTACTCCATTCAAGCAATTATTACCTCATATTTTTTGCAGTATGAGTGAGGTTTAGTTAGAGGGAGTTTAGAGTTTGTTTAGAGCAGAAACTTACTACGGTGGTGTTTTACAGATGCCTGCACTTGCGACGGCCTGCCAAATCAAGACCCCACTTTGCTAAGTTTCCACGGTTTGAAAACACAGACACAGCAAAATAAATATTGGTGTGTGGACTTTCCTTATGTCTGTTTCTCTTTTAGGCCTCCTGATTCTCATAAGTCTTAAGGGGGCGCCTGCATCACACACAAATTCCTTAAAATAGACACTTAAATAGCTGATAACCCAAGAATTACAATATAACATTAAGCTGGAGGAAATCTCAAAATGCTACCAGTGTCAAGGATTCTTCATGCTGCCACCTCCAACCACAAACAGTTGCTCATGTACGTAAAAAAAGAAACATCCCATACAACTTACACTGCAAAAAGGGCAAAAAAGGTAAAAAAGCTCATTTGGCAAAATGTATCTTAATTTGAGCACATTCTGACTGCCTTAAAACGAGATGTGCCAATGGGACCATCTAAACTATTTTATTTTAAAAAGATACTATAAAATGTCTCCCTTGGAATGAGAAAACAAAGCAACAGTTCTTGAAATAAGAATAAATGGCTTTGAACCATTGGAAAATTTTGTTTGAACACAGATTGATTCGGAATGTACTGAAATTAGGAACAAAAAAAAAACTCAAGCATTTATTACCTCATATTTTATCATTTTTTGCAGTGTGCTTGCAAAAGAGCCACAGGACAAACTAAATTGGCTTTAGCTCTTTACAACCTTTCAGCCGTTGTTTCATAAAACATATTCTCATCGCACACGTTAATTTGTATGCCACATCTTTTCCACGTTTCCCTGCGCCTCACGCCAGTTCAGCTGCCAGTCAACACAGCGGAGAGGAGAGGAGAGGAGAGGGGGGAGGAGGGGGAGAGCGAACCGAGGTGAGGAGAGGTGAAGCAACTTAAGGAGCCTCACAGTTATACAAGAGCTGTTTATGATTGTATGTACATATAAAGATAAAGAGATCCTTTATTCGTATCACAGTCGGGAGATTTCAGTGTCGTTTCACTAGTTACAGAAGGCAAGGCAAGGCAAGGCAAGTTTATTTGTATAGCACAATTCATACACAAGGCAACTCAAAGTGCTGAACAAGATGCATTAAAATCATAAATAATTACAGAACATTAAAACGAAAGATAAAAATATAAAATCCCTCAGTTGTATGCACAGCTAAACAGAACTGTCTTTAACCTGGTTTTAAACATTGTCAGAGAGGAGGCCTGTCTCACATCTTCAGGAAGACTGTTCCAGATTTTAGCAGCATGAATCTGAAAAGCAGCCTCCCCATGTTTAGTTCTGACTCTGGGAATAAGGAGCACACAGTAAACAATAACTCTATACTATATTAAAACACAATCTCTACCGTTAGCATAATAAATAGCAAGTATGAAATCTCTAACGTCATCATAATAAAGAAGCAAGTAAGAAATCTCTAACGTTTGCACAATAAAGAAGCAAGTATGAAATCTCTAACGTTAGCTTAATAAATAAGCAATTGTAAATTCTCGAGCTTTAGCATAATGAAGGAGAGATTACTAAATATTTAACGTTAGCCTTGTACAGAAGAAATTAAAAATAAAAAATAAAATACGATCTCTATTGTTAGCATGATAAAGAAGCGCGTATAACATCTCTAATTTTCGCATAGTAAAGAAGAAAGTCTAAAATCTCTAGTGTTAGCATAATAAAGAAGCCTGTATGAAATCTCTAATGTTAGCATAACAAAGAAGCCCGTATGAAATCTCTAATGTTAGCATAACAAAGAAGCCCGTATGAAATCTCTAATGTTAGCATAACAAAGAAGCCCGTATGAAATCTCTAATGTTAGCATAACAAAGAAGCCTGTATGAAATCTCTAATGTTAGCATAACAAAGAAGCGTGTATGAAATCTCTAATGTTAGCATAACAAAGAAGCAAGTATTACATCTCTAGCTTTAGCAAAATAAAGCAATTATAAAATCCCTAACGTTAGCGAGACAAAAAAAGCAAGTATAAAATCTCTGACCTGATGTCCTACTTCCACCTATAACGTAATCGAACATGTGCTTGAAGCAGCCACTTCTCGATTTAAGAGAGGAAGAGTTGTAGTCCGTTTTGCTCTCGTAGCAATGCTAGTTTCCAATACTTCCGCCGTTAGCTCATTCACAATCACGTGACCGGATGACGTTGATGCATCTGGTCAATAGGTGTTTTTTGGGACCAACTGAACTCAAGTAGCGGAACAGTTCAGAGGACAGAAAAAAGCTCTATTTGATTTTGGCAATAGAACCGTGTTTTCTTGTATCCATTGAAAGTGTGCTGGAAGTTGGCAAATAACATCTTAACTTTCACGGAGTGACTGGGGGAAATACTTCATTGGAACGGACTGTCCCTTCGCTCTTCAAATAACTTTATTGGTAGTTTTAAAACAATTTACAAAAACATCACAATAGTTTTTAATATTTGGCAACATCAGAAGATTAAAACGTTTCAGGGTTTAAATGTTAGAATTGTCCTTTATAGTTTCTTTGTTGAATCTGTCTGTTTCAATAGAGCTGTTGATATTTGCTATGTCAACCCATGGCAAAAGTGGGAAAGGGAAGAGAGTTGTTTAAACCTGTGTTGGCTTTTCAGGAACGTTGTGTGAATTGGGTGCAGCTCTGACACCCCCACGACCCAGAAATGGATTGAATGGAAGAAGATGGATGGCTGGACCTTGGGGCACTATGCAACTTTTAAGGTGCAAAAACCGTTTTAATCCAAGAAAAGGTCATTTATGTGAATCATATATAAGCTTTCTCCTTGCCAATGCAGAAAGGTCTAATGGAGATTTCAGACCGCCAACGCTGAAACGCACGTTCTCTAGTTTTCAGACGCAGGGGCCTTCGGACCAGAAGTCGTGGCGCGCGCCGGACGTACTGGAAGTAGGCGGCGGGCTCTGATGCTAACAGAGTTTAGCTAGCGGCTTCTCGTGTACAGATCTTCTCCAATATGCAGCTTTGCAGCGTGTCTGTGTTCAGAGACCTTTCACAGACTTTATATAATAGTAGTATGTGTTTATACGTTTATTTTATTATTAAACGGTACTTCCGCATCGGCGAACACACTCGAAGCAGTTGCATAAAGTCACGGGAGCATGACAACTCACATGTTAATAAGCACCATGTCCCCCATTGTCAACCCTGGTTTAGTCCTGATGTAGCTCCTCTTTTGGCTGTTTACAGTATGTTCAGTCTGCTCACTCAGTCCGCTAATGTCCCCCGTGACCAATTTGCGGCTCTCTGATTGGTTGCTGCACGAACGTCCGAGGAAAGGATGATCAGAATTCATCTCCTGAGTTCCTCCCCTTCGACCTCCCAGGACGGTCCGTACGCACAAACGTCTCGGAATGCACGCGCATTCCGAGACGTTTGTGCGCGAGCGTCACCATTGACTTTGCATTGAAAGCCGACGCAACGCATGATCCGGTCTGAACGCGACATAAGGGTCAGGAGATTTAAGGACATTTATCATCCACCACTTAAAGACCAACGGCTCCTATGTGTTTGTTGTAATTGCATTTCCTGTGTTTGAACAGTTTGATTCTCTGATCTGTGTTGGCGTATCGACAACTTTGTAGATTCCTCCAGAGACGACTGTTGTTGTGATTTAGGGCGATACAAAAAATGTGTTTATTGAAAAATGTAATTGAATTAAAGCAACCAAGTAAATGTATTAATCCATTGTGTTTGTTTGCTGTCTTTATCGTAAATAAAAACATATCTTTAACATTATTTTAACAAAGAGCACCATGAGTCGCTATTTGATACTTTTGGCTAAGAGTTCATTGGCTGAGTGAGGGTGGTCCTCCTTTTTGTCACTTTTCTGTCCAAAAAAGCAGATATGAAGATGTGAAAGAGGCCCTAAAAATACATACAGGTGATAGAACCAAACTGTTTTAAAACTGAGGAACTAGTTACATGGATCGTATCACATAAGTCTGTTATACGAGGTCGTGAAGATAGGTACCATAGCTTTAATTTCAGATCTATCTCACGATATCAGCACTCTCATGTACCGGTGACAGCGGGAATTAAACAAGAGAAAGAAACCAAACATTTAAATAAAAGCAGGAGGATAGGATTGGATGGCAGAAATGAGGACAATTAGAGTAAAAATAAGTAAATCTTTTCTTTAAAATAGAACAAAAGGGGAATCATCTGGACATCCTGCGGTTTTATTTCATCGAGTCGTTCCTCTTCTCTGCGTTCAGCTTTCCTACAGGTTTCCTAATACACACATTTTCCCAAAAAAGCAATGAGAAAATAGAGGTGAAAGGCAAATACATTGAGTTGCGAATCGGAGCCGGGTGAGACGGATGAAGCCCAGAATGAAAACAGAATCCAAATAGATGTTGAGAGGAATCCACATCTTTCATTGCCCCGGCGGCCGAGCGAGCGCGCGCGATCAGACAATCACCACACACGGCTTTGGAGGCTCAGCCAGGTGATGGGAGGGTGATGGGAGGGTGATGGGAGGGTGGGGGTCGTCAACAAATACTGAGCAGAAATGAGAGGGTGTCATGGTGTGTGACATCAGACCAACATCACTGCAAAAAATGAACTATTATTGGCTTGGGTTGTTGGTTTTTATCTAAATATGAGCATATTCTGTCTTAAAAGGAGACACCACTTAGTCTAATTTCAAGAACTGTTGCTTTAGAGACATTTCTTCTATCAAAATGTACTCGAATCAGACCTTTTTGCAAAATTTTAGACTTATTTTCAACATTCATCACTCCATCACTTTTTGTAGTAATGCAGGTGGTAGAAAATATAGCTTCTGTCTTATAGATAGATAGATATTATTTATTTCAAAACCTGCACAAACATCATCATCTCAAAAATCAACATAACAGACAAATATACAGGTGCATGGTTTGAAAAGGAGGTGGATGAAGCAATTGCTTATTGAATTCCAACCCCCTCACACATTCAACACAAAGTACAGTACAAGAACCTTATACATACAGGATCATTCGTAAACAGCTGGAAACTTATACCGTACATAGAATGAACTAATACATGACATGACTACAGAGACAGGACAAAACAAGACAACACACACACACACAACACACCACAGATACACACAACACCTCACAGACACAGGCCCAAACACTCTCTGACCCTACACCCTCACCCCTTTACTTCATGTTGAGGGCATCACTCTCCTTCCTCTTTATATTTTTTTAAAACATTTTTTTTAAACAACTGTTTGAAATGAATTATGCTTGAGCAGTTTTTTAATTCATTCGGCAAGTTATTCCAAAGTTTCACTCCCCGCACTGAGATACACATTGACTTTAGAGTAGTTCTAAATTTAGGTAGATATTTAATTTGGTTTCCTCTAAGTTTGTAACTATGACAATCGTGTCTATCGTGGAATAAGTTTTGAACTTTAGGAGGCAGAGAGTTTTGAGATGCCCTGAACATAGTTTGAGCAGTTTTAAAGTTGATCACATCCAGCAGTTTGAGTTCTTCCAACTCTACAAACAGTTAGAATTAGAATGATGTCTGTAGTGTACACCAGAGACAATCCTAATGGCCTTTTTCTGTAGGGTAATCAAAGGCTTTAGATGGGATGCATAGCAATTTCCCCAAACTTCAACACAATAATATAGATGTGACATTATGAATGAATGATACAGTAGGAGTCGAGCTTTGGTGTACAGTAAATTACATGTTTTGTTCATCATTCCGACACATTTGGCAACTTTTGTTCTCAGGTAACAAATGTGTGGTTTCCAGGAGATTTTTTCATCAATGATGACACCCAGGAATGTGTTTTGTTGGACTTGCTCTATTGGTGTGTCATCAATAACAATTCTAATAGGTATATTATGTTTACGATTACTAAAGAGCATGATTTTTGTCTTTTTCAGGTTCAGTGACAGTTTGTTAATATTAAACCAGTGTTTTAACTTATTCATTTCCACTGTTACCGAGGCCAAAAGTTGCTCAAGGTTTTCATCTGCATAAATAATGTTGGTATCATCAGCAAAGAGGATGAATTTCATTTTGGTAGACACTTTACATATTTCATTAATATACATCAGGAATAGTGTAGGTCCAAGTATGGACCCTTGCGGTACTCCACAAGTTATGTCCAGAAAGCCTGACTTATATTGATCAATCTCAACAATCTGTCTCCTCTCGCATAGATAGCTCACCAACCATTTATTTGCTACTCCCCTTATGCCATAGTCCTCCATCTTTTTTATTAGAATCTGATGATCTATGGTATCAAAGGCTTTTTGAAGATCTATAAAGATTCCGACAACAAATTTATTTTTTTCAATACCATTTGTAATTTGTTCTAGTAAGTCAATCAATGCATGTGAAGTACACCTGTTTCCCCTGAAACCATACTGACAATCAGAAAATAGTTTATGCTTTTCGATGAAGCTCCGGAGTCTTTTGTCATATAGTTTTTCTAAAATTTTTGAAAACTGTGACAGAAGGGAAATAGGCCGATAGTTATTGAAATGATGTTTGTCCCCAGATTTGAAGATAGGTATGACTCTAGTGATCTTCATTTGCAATGGAAAACAACCAAGTTGGAAGGATAAGTTACAGATATATGTGAATGGATGTATGATCTCTTCTGCAACATTTCGAACAGTCCTCATGTCGATGTTATTTATATCTTGAGATGTCTTGTTTTTGCAGTTCCTGATGACTTTCATGACTTCTCTCTCATCGGTTGGAGTGAGAAACATACAGTTATGGTTTGTCTCGATTAGTCCCTTAATTTGTCCGTCGGTAGATGGTATTTTTTGCGCCAGTTCAGGACCAATGTTCACAAAGAAATTGTTGAATTTGTCTGCAATCGTCGTTTTGTCACGTATTATTGTGTCATTGTCCACAAAGTACCCTGGATAACATGAGCTGCTGGGATCACGACCAATAACGGTATTCAAGACTTTCCATATTCCTCTAGTATCATTTCTTTTATTAATCAATAAATCGGTATAATATTCTCTTTTACTTGCTCTTAGTATGCTGGTTAATTTGTTTTTATATTTTTTATATTTTTGTTCAGTTTCACTGGTTCTGTACCTAAGGAATTGCCTATATAGAACATTTTTCTTTTTGCAAGAGTTTGAAAGCCCTTTAGTTATCCAGGGTGTGTTTGTGTGTTTTCTGACAGTAGATTTTTTGATGGGACAGTGTTTATTATAGAGCGTAAGGAATGTATCAAGAAAGGTATTGAAAGCTGCATTTACGTCAGTTAGTTGATAAATGGGTTCCCAGTTTTGGGTCGCCAATTCATTCTTTAGTGCGGTAATTGATTGATCAGTTATGACTCTACAATAATATTCACTTTGAACAGATTTAGATAATTTACAGTTAAGATCGTATACCATGAACACTGGTAAGTGGTCACTGATATCGTTCACTAACAAACCACCAATTACATTATTGTCTAAAAGATTACAGAATATGTTGTCTATGAGTGTGGTGCTATGTGATGTAATTCTGGTGGGTCTGGTGATGAGTGGGTACAAACCCAGGGAAAACATGGTGTCAATAAACTCTTCTGTACTTTTATGTTTTTGGGGATTTAATAGGTTAATATTAAAATCTCCACATATAATATATTTTTTGTTATTATTAGTAAATACTTTTTCTGTCCATTCCCTAAATTTTTTTAGGTCAGATCCTGGTGTCCTGTAAATGCAGCTTACAATAATATTTTTCTTTTTAGGAAGTACTAATTCTACAGTCACACATTCGAGTAGATCGTCTACTACTAAACACATGCTGTCCACAATACTACAATGAATATTTGTATCAATATAGAGAGCCACACCTCCCCCTCTCTTATTTTGGCGATTTGTGCAGAACATTTCATAACCTTTTAGATAAAACTTGTCACATTCATCATCATTCAACCATGTTTCTGAAATAGCTATGATACTAAATTTAGACTTGAGTTGATTTAAGTAGTCTTGGATGGCTTCAAAATTGCAACGTAAACTCCTACTATTAAAATGAATTAGAGATATGTTTTTTTCTTGAGTAAATGTTTTGTCGTAGGTGCTGTCAGTATAATTTAAACAGTCATTTTTAAGGATATTGCTGTCTGGATCAATTGAGTGCATGAATGATTGAAATTTACAGTCAATATGGTCAGATAAATTATTAATTGTTTCTAGATTGTAAGCATTAGTACATAGATCATCCTCGACTTCAGAGGAGCTATCATCACTATCAGGATTATACATCTGTTATTATGTCAGAAACATGGTCAGAGGGAGAGGGCGTATGATTATCACAGAATGAGGACCCCAGACACACAACAGACACAGGCACACAGCAACATGAACATTTAAGTGAGCACATACAATCTCCCTCAAAATACACACACACACACACACACTCACACAATGCAGGCAATCAAATAGAAAAAAAGGTAAAAGGAAACAGAGATAGGATGCCTAAGGCACTGACTTATAATAAGTATTTTTAATTATTAATATTTTATTGCTGCTTTCTTAGAGTTAAGACTGAAGAACTGGGAGAAAAAAAAAAGACCGAAACACCAAAAATTTAACATATTTGAAGTAACTAGACTTGTGTGACCTAGTAGTATTGTACAAAAAAAAAAACGTATAACGTCTTTTCGACCCATTTTGCGACAGTTCACCACCGTGGAGGCTTTTTACGTGCGTTACTTTACGGCAAACACAAACTTGCTACGCTCACTTTCACGGCCAGCCACTACATCGTCCCCAAGAACAAGAAAAATGAGGGAGAAAAAGCGAACAAAAAAGACAACATGGCGTAGCTTGGACTTTAAGTTAAACAACAGTCCTCGGCTGGTACGTGTTCGCCTTATGCTTACTTACGTCCCCTCCGGGAGGTCGCGATAGAACTTCTCAGCCTCTTTGGGACAGTGGAAAAGTTGCGGTTTCCCTTCCGCGATTACCCTCAGCATGCTGGGATACTGCAAAGAGTATTTTATACCAGCAGCACGGAGCTTTTTCTTTACCGGGTCAAACTCTTTGCGTTTTTTCACAAGACTAGGACTGAAATCCGGATAGATGTGGACCGTGGATTCCCCCATCTTCAGAGTCCCCTTCTCCCGGGACAGCCTCAAGATCTTCACCTTGTCCTGGAAGTTTAAGAATTTTACCAGGATTGGTCTTGGAGGTCCGCCAGACCTAGGCGACCGGACAAATGTAGGACTCCGATGCGCTCTCTCTACGACAGGCTCCATGGGGAAATGTTCCTTCCCGAAGAGTGTGGTAATCAACTTTCCGATGAAAGCGATCATGTCTCCCCCTTCTTCCTTCTCCGGTACGTTGATAAAGCGTAGATTGGATCTCCTACTCCGGTTCTCGAGGTCCTCCACCTTGTCCTTCAGGTAAGAATTGTCTTTTTCCAGAGCGCACACCCGCTCCTCCAGGTTACCAATTGTGTCCTCATTTGTGCTCACTCGTTGCTGCAACTCATTGATTTCGCCAGTAAGAGAGCCCAATGTCTGTTGAATGTCCATTAGGCCTGCTTGTACAGACCCAATTTGAATGTCCAGGTGGGCCTTTACCTCAGTTGTGATTTGTTCTTTCATTTGCTGCAACGCGTCCCAAATTGACTGGAGCGAGATCTCCGCCATGTCGCACTGCAAACCAAACTTAAAATAGTGTCTTTGATACTGCTTCGATTGCAGCCAAATGATCAGATATTAGGGGTAAAGGTTTGCTCAATCACTCATGCAAGTAGCTGGTGGTGTCCCAATAGTGTATCAGCAATTCTTAATGAAATAGTCAGGCGCCTACATCAGGCGTTCACGCAACTGCGGCCATCTTGCTCGGCTTCGGCTGATTCATGCTGTCTTCACGTCTTAATCACGTCGTAATCACCATGACACTCTCAAAGCAGTTTATGTTTTTGTGGAAATATTTAGGCAATAAAAATAACCTGTGTTCATATAGTCAACAATAATAGTTTGACATGTTTGAAACTAGGCAGGGCAGGGCCTGGTTAATACTGTGATGGGAGACCTCTGTGAACACCGGGTGCCACAGTGGGGTCTCAAACTGTCGTAGTGTTCTTGGGCAAGACACAGAGTAATTTCATGTGATTTTTTTGTGTGGCAACTCTTTTATAGCAGCTTCCTTGATAAAGCTGTCACGAAGAATATTTTTTGTATATTTGTGTATTTGGTATTATAAAACAGCTTAAAGTTTATTTATTAAGTGGGGCTTCTGTTCTCTTGAGGTGGAGTTGTGAAATGATATCGTCTGCGGTATGTGGTCATCCTTTTCCATCACTTTTCCCTCCTACCAAGTTTTTCAAAATGGCGACACGTGGCCCCTCCCGCAGGAAAATGTGGAAAAAAAATACATTTGCGCATGCGTAAGCCGGCACAAGCCCCATTCATTTAACGAGTGCATTCAAAAGTCCACAAAGGCTAAACTGGAGTGGTCCAACAAATAATTACTGCCCTCACATCTGACTCACATCTGGAACGTAGCGCTGAGACCAGCTGTTGGGCCGTGCTGTAAAGCTGTTTTTGAGAGGATAAAATGTGCCTTAAGAATTCATTGGATAATTCTCTTTCTGGGTACGCCACCACCGACAAGGAGCCAGATTCCAGCCGTGTCAGCGCACATGCTCATGGACCCTTTTGAGCAGAGACCTGCCCCCACTGGTGCCTATGTGTGTGATTATGGAAGAGAGAAAAAGACTGAAGAATGAAGGTGACTTCAGGCCAATGAAAAAGGTTAAAGATAAAGTAATATCTGTTGTTTCTTAGTCTATTTCTAAGGATTCGGGGTCTGAATAATGATGATAATGATGATGATTATGTATAAATAATAAAGTTTAGTTAAAGTGATAGTCTGTAACTGTAAATCAGGGGTGGCCAACCCGCGGCTCATGAGCCGCATGCGGCTCTTTGGCTGGTTCCGTGCGGCTCTCGGGCTTTCACACGACAAGCGTCAAAAACGCCTCGGTGGTGGCGCTGCCATTTATTCTCTATGTATTTCTGACCCATAGTAAAGGCCGACTTCACTCCACTAGCCGGGCCGCCAAAACAATCTGACGTCGGCGAACGTCAATTCTGATTGGTCAGATGCGCTGTCAATCACTCTGCAGCCGCTGCCTCAGCCGTTGCAAATATCATAACAAACAACACGTTGCCTCGACCCATGACGTCCGCACGGAAAACAATTCCTTGGTTGCTGGATGAGGGCAACACCTTCCTCAGTTTGAGGAGAGGACACCAGCGTGAGCTCGATGGTTCCACCACAAACCAGAAGGTGTTTGTGGAGCTAGCGCTCGGGACGGAGCAGAATGATTCCCACAAACATGACAATGCAGACAAAAGTTAAAAAGCTTAAAAGTGACAACCGTGAAATGAAAGATCACAGCAGCAGAAGTAGAGGCAGACCCGAAAAGTCTGGAGGTGGTTTGACCAAATGGATTAAATTTACGGACATCGGCTAACACCGGCCAACACCGGCTAACATGCTAAAAACCAGCTAACACCAGGAGATAAGCCAACTCTGCCTGGTGAGTGTCTGTCTTCAATCAAATGCGAAAGTATCTGGTATTATACTGAACACGTGTCTGTGGTTCTAAACAGACAACCAGCTAACGTGGTGTTGGTGTTATGTGTCAAATCTACTGTATATCTTTTGCTAAATGCAGTCGGAGAGTGAATCATGGTTCAATAAAGACAGTTGTGTTTCTGATGAACACTGGTTTGAAACTTGTTTTCTTCATTTCGGAATCATAATTGATGTTCGCTGACGTGAAATTGTTCTGGTATCGACTCGCCCGGTTAGAACCAGGGCCAAACCATTAATAAAAAGTACCGGGGAGCGGTTGAAGCGAGCGGTGGAAGCGCCCGCAAACCGGGGAGAGTCGAGTCCAGCCCTTTAGTACTGTACGAGTCAATTTCTGTCATTATCATGTTGATGACATTTACAATAAATCTGTCTGAGCAGAGGTGTGTGTGTGTGTTCGCGCGTGTGTGTGCGTGCATGTGTAAGGGATGGGGTGATGTTTATGTAGTGCATATTTGTATGATGTGGCTCTTTGCTGTAACACAGTAAAAAAAAATGGCTCTTAGTCTGTGACTGGTTGGCCACCCCTGCTCTAAATGAATTACACATTTTAGGAAATGTGTTAGATTGACCTCCTGGCATTAAATGTTGGTATAAAATAAGTCATTTTATTCATTCTAATATTACGGGTAAGTCCCGCCTTCCCTTCTCTTAGCTATAGTTCAGAATCCACGGTGCCGTCGAGGTTAACCAATCAAGTGATGCCAAGGGCTGTCAATCATCAGCGCTGATGCTCGCAGCTGTGTGCATGCTCAGTTGTTTGTTTTCGCGGAGCCTCCGAATCAAGCCTCTATTAGGCTCTGGAACTACATGAAAACTGAACAAAGAATTCTGAACATCCGTGCTGAGGTACTTATGTATATACTGAACCTATATCCATAATCATTTATATACTGAACCTATATCCATAATCATTTATATACTGAACCTATATCCATAATCATTTATATACTGAACCTGTATCCATAATCATTTATGTACTGAACCTATATCCATAATCATTTATAAACTGAACCTATATCCATAATCATTTATAAACTGAACCTATATCCATAATCAGATCCTCTGCAGATGTGTCATATAATGAGCAACTCATGATAATAGCTTGTTCCTGGTTTGCCGCGATCGCTTTTTTTGTGCATAAAAACATTATTTTTTGTATTAAAACGTTAACAAATAATTCTGAAAACCTCTGTGCATGTGTATTAATAATGTATAGGTATAATGTGTTCTCTGATTAACATTTAAAAGTGTTATGAAAACATATGTGCACTGTAGACCAATCAGAAAGGAAGGGGGAGGGAGCTTGCGTCGTTTTTTTTCGAATCAAGTACCTCTCTCTCTCTCTTTCTGACAAACTCCAGACAATCACTTTAACCCTGAATATTTGATTTATGTGACACTACTGTACGTGTTAGCAGCATGTGGTAATACTGTACACGCTAGCAGCATGTGATACTACTGAACATGTTAGCAACATGTGATACTACTGAACATATTAGTGGCGTGAAGATGTACTACTACTCCCCGTTGAACTTCTCTCTGCAAAATTACAAACATATACAAAAGTCGCTCTCGTATTTCTTTTTAAACCCAACACGAGAATACTGCACATTTTAAAGCCAATTAAAAAGCCATTATGTGTAAGGCCTTTATGTCTGAAGGCGTAAACCGTAAAAAAAACATGGCCGACACGAGGTGAAGGACACCGAGGGTGACGAAACGACCGAACAGTCGCAACAATCCCATGAACGCCTCTTTGTGAGCAAGACATCATCGAACAGCGGGATTGTCCTTCACCCTTATCCCAGAGGAACAGCAGAATCACACACACACACACACATACAAACACACACACACATATACAAACATACACACACACACCCTCCCCGGCTCTCCACCCCCTTCTCATTAAAAACCGAGCGCCTCGGCTTCTAATTAAATCCCACTTGAAAGTCTTAAAAGTCAGACTCAGATTGATTCAATTTGCATTTCTGAACAGGGAACATTGCCTAAAAGGATTAATAAATTTGTGGAAAAATGGCTCTTTCGTAGATGCTGCTGTTGTTACATGTAAGAACAACAGTCGTCCAAAAGGCGCGCAAAGCTCTCCTGCCAGCGCTTGCAAATAACACGGGCTTTGTCAATCATTCCAGTCGTACCAGAGAGTCCGCATTCGTACAGGCCTTTTTTTAAACTGCTGGAGTTCTGGGCAAGAGGGACTTCTCAAGTTTCCACAAGAATTATGAATTCAGCTTGAATGTGAATGCTTTTGTTTTAGTTACACACAAAAATAAAATAAAAAAGATCTACGTTGATTACTGTGGTTCTTTCCACTACTGATGCTTTTGAGCTGATGCAATCGGTAAAGTTGTAAATGCATTGAAATTCTAAAAATGATGTCCGTACATTCCGAAAGGTATTGCTTGTCTGTATATGTATGTATGTAAGTGTGTACAGTATGTATATGTATGTAAGTATGCATGTATATATCTATGTGTGTATGTATACGTATATCTATGTAAGTGTGTATGTATACATCTGTGTGTGTATGTATAAGTGTATGTATGTATGTTTTCTATCGATGTAAGTGTTTATGTATGTATGTATATATCTATATAACTGTGTACTGTATGTATGTATATATATATGTAAGTGTGTACTGTATGTATGTATATATCTATGTAAGTGTGTTTGTATATATCGAGGTAAGTGTTTATGTATGATATGTATATACCTATGTCAGTGTTTATGTATATATCTATGTAAGTGTTTATGTCCATCCATCCATCCATTTTCTACCCTTTAATCCATTTTTGGGTCAGGGGGGTGGCAATCAGAGATGCCACCCAAGTCTCATAGCACCAGCCCCTCACTGACCCTCTGCAGGTGGTGAGTCCACAGGAGAACGGCTGCTCTCTGAGTGTGAGCATAGCCTTGATCTTTCAGTGGGGGCTTTGGGCAAAGTGGGGTTAAGTGTCTTGCCCAAGGACACAACGACAGCAGTCATCCGTGGGAGTCGATGGAGAAGGTGCAGAGGTGGGAATTGAACCCACAACCTTCTGGCCTTAAAGGAATAGTTCACCGTTTGTACATACTGACATATGTTCTTACCTTACCTTAGACTAGTTAATACGTACCTGTCTGGTCTTAGTCCGTGCGCTCTGTCATGCAAACGGAGCAAAAACTGGAGCACAACCGCAGCCTCCTCTGTATATTTTGTAGCACCAAAAGGTAGCTCCCGCTAGAAGCTACCGAACTCTTCCAAGTGTTCCCTATTAAATGTATATAGTTACGTGACGTGTTACACTGCAAAGTATAGTAACACAGAAATGTAACAGTCGATTTTCTCAGCGGATAAAACGGGTACTATATTGTGAGGCGTAGTAATCTGAGGTGCGCTACGTCCGCGCACTAACTTCTCTCCGGAGACTTCTCTCTCGCTCACTTCCGTCAATAGAAGCAGCGTGACTTGTAGTACACACAGTAGCAGCGAGAGAGAAGTCTCCGGAGAGAAGTTAGTGCGCTGAGAAGTTAGGAGCGCTACGTCCGCGCACTAACTTCTCTCCAGAGACTTCTCTCTCGCTGCTACTGTGTGTATTACAAGTCACGCTGCTTCTATTGACGGAAGTGAGCGAGAGAGAAGTCTCCGGAGAGAAGTTAGTGCGCGGACGTAGCGCACCTCAGATTACTACGCCTCACAATATAGTACCCGTTTTATCCGCTGAGAAAATCGACTGTTACATTTCTGTGTTACTATACTTTGCAGTGTAACACGTCACGTAACTATATACATTTAATAGGGAACACTTGGAAGAGTTCGGTAGCTTCTAGCGGGAGCTACCTTTTGGTGCTACAAAATATACAGAGGAGGCTGCGGTTGTGCTCCAGTTTTTGCTCCGTTTGCATGACAGAGCGCACGGACTAAGACTAGACAGGTATGTATTAACTAGTCTAAGGTAAGGTAAGAACATATGTCAGTATGTACAAACGGTGAACTATTCCTTTAAGGCCAATGCTCTACCAACTGAGCTACTGTCGCCCCTGTTTATGTATGTATGTATATATCGATATAAGTGTGTACTGTATGTATGTATATATCTATGTAAGTGTGTATGTATATATCAATATTTGAATATTTCTGTATCATTCAATTCATTCATTCACACCAATATAAGTGTGTATGTATGTATGTATACATCTATGTAAGTGTATATGTACTGTATGTGTGTGTGTATCTATGTAAGTGTGTATGTATATATCTATGTAAGTGTATATGTACTGTATGTATGTGTGTATCTATGTAAGTGTGTTTATATGTATCTATGTAAGTGTGTATGTGTGTATCTATGTAAGTGTGTATGTATATATATAAATATGTAAGTGTGTATGTGCAGTGTGTGACTTACAGAAAACATTTGACCTCAATACCAACAATGGTTATAAAACAAAGTGATTTTTTTTGTTTGATTTTTTTTCTTATTTTGTCTCATAGTTGAGGGGTACATATAATGAAAATGTAACAATAAAGACATCACGTTGGGGTCTCATTTGCTCAAAACATTTGACTTTTACAAGAATCTTTCTGTGGGAACAAACAACAGGGACTAGTTATGAAAAGAAGAAAGTTAGATACAAATTTAAATGTTTTGGGTAAACATGTATTGGGTAAAGGAAGGAACTGTGAAACACCCCCAACTAGTGGTTAAGTAGAGAATATCACGTTGCTATTTCATCAAACACCCAACAAAGAACGATGTAAAGACCATGATCTGACTGGACAAACTTCCCAGAATTGGAAGGTAATTCTTCTGTTAAGGGTAAAAACTGCTCGGTTCACGATGACCAAAGGTTCACGCTGTTTGAACAAAGGACCATTGAACAGATGGGTCGGGCCGATCTATTTCTCCCAATAGGTGCCTGTAAAAATATGAAGCTAAAAACAACTCCAGGTCTTAATTTGACGAGGGAACGACTTTGTAGAATGGATAAAAGCTGGAATAAGACTTTGCATATGTGTTTTCTAAGTGCTCTCTCTTTGGGTTCAGTTGGCGTTATTCAGCCCTATACATCTGCGTTAAATAAATGAGTTCTGGAGAAAGTTTGTGGTCAGGATGTGGGACTAATGAGGCGTTCGTGTGTTCCTCGCACACTCCGGATTTATCAGCGTTCATATTGAGCTCAGGCATAAAGGATAAACTATATAAAACGTATGAGGAGATGTTTTACCGGTTGAGACACGTCAGCAAAAAAAGCACAGCAGGAAGTGGGCCTAGGTTTTGCTAATATGCTCTCTCTCTATGTATGTTTGTTATTGTGGTGTTTTTTGCTGGAATTTTACAACCTAGAGTTGGAACCGAGCAGTAGACTGTCTCTATTCAGATTCATAGGTGGCTAAGAGAATAGACTCTAAAGCAAGTCTATTGAGTCGGGACTGAAGATGGCAAGGAAGCATTTCAGATTCATGCACCTCGATTCTGGAACAGTCTTCCTGAAGATGTGCGACAGGCTCCTTCTCTGAGTTCAAATCCAGGTTAAAAGCATTTCTGTTTAGCTCTGAAAGATTCTATTTTCACTCTTTTTAATGTGATAAAATTATGATTTGAATGCCTTGTTTTATTCATCACTTAGAGTTGCCTTGTGAATGAACTGTGCTATGCATAAACTCGCCTTGCCTTAAAACATAGACCACGGGTGGCCTAATCGTGTAAAATGTTGAGCCAGAATGGAAGTGGCACAATTGAGCTGATGTCCAAAGCTATTCATGTTTTTTTCCCATATGTAATTAATTATATCAACTATATGTATTGTGATTTTAGAGTCTGGAGCTATTCTACTGTATACTATGTTGCTAGGACGTTGCTAGCCTAAGATCCTTTTCAGTGCAAAGGCCACCTATTGTACTGCAGCCTAAATTCTCATAGGCTCCCACAGGTTCTATTGTTGTCAAGAACAGCTCATCCTCAGCTTTGGAAGCATGAATGAATGAATATCCATCCATCCATTTTCTACCCTTTAATCCATTTCTGGGTCAGGGGGATGGCAATCAAAGATGCCACCCAAGTCTCATAGCACCAGCCCCTCACTGACCCTCTGCAGGTGGTGAGTCCACAGGAGGACGGCTGCTCTCTGAGTGTGAGCATAGCCTTGATCTTTCAGTGGGGGCTTTGGGCAAAGTGGGGTTAAGTGTCTTGCCCAAGGACACAACGACAGCAGTCATCAGTGGGAGTTGGTGGAGAAGGTGCAGAGGTGGGAATTGAACCCACGACCTTCTGGCCTTGAGGCCAATGCTCTACAAACTGCGCTACTGTCGCCCCCATGAATGAATAATGAATAGTTAAGTCCCACCTGCACTGGACCCGAACGAGCCAACGTGACCACAATGAGCACTGACCATTCAATAAAAGGACGCCATCTTGGAGACCAGAGAGTTGTTTTTATGGGTAAAGTTCAGGGGCGTCAAACCTGTTTCAGAAAGGGTCGGTGTGATGAGTATTAATCTTTATTTATATAGCGCCTTTCACAGACCAGAGTCACAAGGCGCTTCCACACAGAGATGGGAGTGTGGTCGACAAACTCCACACATACAAACTCCACACAGAAAGGTCTGGAGGGGGAACCGAACCCAGGACCTTCTTGCAGCCCGTTGGCACAAGCACTCACTCCTTCTCTCGCTTGTGCCAGACATTATTTCTTTGAATGAGACTCATTTATCTAATCTTATACCTGAACTTGATGGATTTACCTGGATTGGCCATAACCGCATTGCTCATAAGAGAGCTATAAGGGCGTCTGGTGGTGTGGGTATTTTCGCTAGAAATAGTTTTCTGAACAATTTCTCTATTAAAGTTATTGATAAAACATATGATGGCGTTCTGTCTGTGCGCTTTGAGCATATGGTGTCACAATATTCATTCATTATAATGTCCTGTTATCTATCTCCAGAAAATTCTACATGGGGTCGCAATGCTGATCTTTTCTATGCTCATTTACTGTCATTAATATATGCGGCAGATGCTGATTCAGTTTATATATGTGGAGATTTAAACAGTCGCATTGCGGACCTTAAAGATTTTGTTGAAGAAGACGATATACCCCCTAGAGTTGGGTTGGACTCGGTCTTGAATAAACATGGTGAAAGTTTTGTACATTTTCTTAAAGATTCCAAATGTTGTATTCTGAATGGAAGGATAAGCCCTGCAAAGGATGATTTCACTTCTATATCAGTAAAGGGTAAAGCAGTGGTTGATTACATTGTGGTACCACATGTGGACCTGAAGACATGTGTTGAATTTAGAGTTTTTACCCCACATGACCTAGTGGACAGAGCTGAGCAGTCTATTATAAGTATGATAGATGACAGATGTAGACTTCCTGATCACTCTGTGCTTTATTTGCGTTTTCAGACAGGGGAAACATGCCCAGGAAACTGGAACGGTTTTGTACTGCAGAATAAAAGACCATTAAGAAAGTTGCATAGACATTTTCTTGATTCTGAGGCCTGTAATACAACTCTTAATAATATTACAGAGCAATTAGAAAGCAGCGAGAAAACGCAGGAAAATTTTAACTATTGCTATGACTGTTTCTGTACACTATTGGATAAATAAATTAGTAAATATAGACCAAATATAAAAATGCACGGAAGAAAATACAAAATCAAGCAGCCGTATTGGAATGATGAATTACAGTCTATGTGGTTGAGTCTTCGTTTGGCTGAGAAAAGCTTATTGAAATGTAAAGATCAGATTTTAAGGAGAGAGTTAAACAATACCTTTAAAAGCTGCCAAATGAATTTTGATAAAAAACTTAGATTTTATAAAAGACGTTACAAGAGAGGGAAGGCCCTTCAGTTGGAACACTTGCAAAGCAGTAACTCACAACAGTTCTGGAGAGAAATCAATAAGCTTGGACCTAAAAGAAAAAAGACAATTCCATTTGAAATAGTCACTGAAAGTGGGGAATCTTTATTCCAAACTGATCAGGTTTTAAACCGGTGGGAAACAGATTACAGAAACCTGTTTGCCTGTAATAGTTACCACGAGTTTGATGACCAGTTTCTAACAAAAATGTGTAGTGCAAAAATACTACTTGAGGAAAATCTTTATCCTTCTTGTTGTAATGATTTGTTAAATGGAGATATTACTTTGGAGGAGGTGAAGAAAGTCATTGAAAAGATTAAACCACATAAAGCTGTGGGACTGGATGGATTGTCTAATGAGGTTCTCAGATGTCCTAGGTTGTTGAATCCTCTGTACAGGTTGTTTAAACATTGCTTTCAGAGTGGTATTATTCCATCAGGATGGTACAAATCTATTATAAAGCCTATTCCTAAGTCCTCGCAAGCTGATCCTAGAGTCCCTCTCAATTATAGAGGCATAAGTTTGTTAAGTACAGTTTACAAGGTGTTCTCTGCTATCCTGAATAACCGGCTCTGTGAATTTATAGAAATGAATCAAATACTGGTGGATGAGCAGAATGGATTCAGGAAAGGCAGGGCATGCATAGATCACATCTATGTTCTGTCCTCCGTAGTTCGAGCACGAATGCAGGAAGGCAAATGTACCTTTGTATGTTTTGTTGATTTCAAAAAAGCTTTTGATTGGATAAACAGAGACCTTTTGGAATATAAGCTCCTTAAGTATGGTATTGATGGCGATTTCTTTAAATCCATTAAAGCTCTGTATAAGCAACCAGCTGCCTGTGTGCAGGTGAACGATTTGAGGACGGATTGGTTTTCTACTCCATTTGGTGTGAAACAAGGAGATATTCTCTCTCCCACTCTATTTGCAATTTACGTTAATGATTTGGCCCAAGAAGTCAAGAGAGCTAACCTGGGAATAGACATTGAGTATTTGAATCTCAGCATTTTGTTGTACGCTGACGATATTGTTTTGGTTGCAGAGAATGAAATTAATTTGCAAAAAATGTTAGATATTTTGAATGATTGGTGTACTAAATGGAGACTTGATATTAATTGTGATAAGACTCAAATAGTTAACTTTAGAAGGCCTAATGCTTGTCAAAGTGAGTATGAATTTTATTTTGGTCAAACATTGTTGATGTATTCTGCAACTTATAAGTATCTTGGTTTTGTTTTTCATGAGAATATGATTTTTTCTGATGGTAGAAGAGTACTAGCAGATTCTGCTGGGAGGGCTCTGGGTGCAGTTATCAGTAAGATGAAATTATGTCCGGATTTGCCCTTCACTATTTTCACTCAGCTCTATGACTCAATGGTAGCTCCTGTTTTGCTCTATGCTGCAGGAGTATGGGGTTTTCAGGATGCTGCAGAGAGCAACTCTGTCCAAAGCAGAGCTATGAGGTATTTCCTTGGAGTCCATAAGTTCACTCCCAAGGCAGCCATAGAGGGAGACATGGGCTGGGAACCCTGCGTGGTGAAACAGTGGGCTGAAATGTTAAGACTTTGGAACCGTCTGGTTCAATTACCGGAGGAGAGACTAACTAGGAAAGTCTTTAATTGGGACAAAACTCATAAATGTCCTTGGTCTCAGGAGATCCTTCAAATATTCACAAAAATAAATTCTCAATCATTGTTTTGGAATAATTTACAGTGTAAAATAACAAACCACAGGCAGATACTATTTGATCATTACAAAGAGCAGTGGAAAATTGAATTGCTAAGAAAACCGAAATTGAGAACTTATATTCAGATTAAAGAATGTTTTTCAACAGAGATTTATGTGAAATATAATTTGAAAAGAGGACAGAGGTCTCTGTGTGCTCAGCTCAGAGCAGGAGTGCTGCCTCTAGAGGTGGAGGTGGGTCGTTACAGAGGGGTACCTGAAGAGAACAGACTTTGTAATGTTTGTGATCTATGTGTGGTGGAGGATGAATTTCACTTTATGTTCTATTGTCCATTGTATAATGATTTAAGAACAGCTTTGTTTGAAAGAGTCGAATGCAGTAATCCTGATCTATTTTGGTTGGCAGAAGGTGATATGTTGAGTTGGTTATTTAGAAATTCAATTTTTTGTTTGGCAAGATATGTGGAGAAAGCCTGGACAATGAGAATGAAAGCTTTGTATCCAGATTCTTGATTTTTCTGTGAAATGTATATTGTATATTGAACATATTGTTTAAATGGTCGTCTTCCAAGTTATGTTTATAGTGTCATATAAGCCCATGTGGGCTGGGCACATATGTGCATGACACTTAAATAAAATATTCATTCATTCATTCATTCACTAGTGCGCCACCGTGCCTGTATGGCTGCATCTTTTAGTTCCAACCTGCACCAGCACACCGGACTCCACCCATTTCTTCAGGTGAATCCAGTTTTAACCTGAAAATTTGAGCAAATGGGTGGAGTACAATCCAGCCACATGCAGCCACACCGCACACCTGGTATAGATAATGTGAGGATAGCATCGATCTTCACTCTCCCTCTTCATGCTTCCTGTTTGCTACGGTAGACCCCCTGGAGAGGCACATTAGGCCCCCAGGCCCCACTTTGAACTTAGAGCATTTTAAATTTAAATATTATGCTAAAACAACTTCATAAAATAAGCATATTTGTAATGGGACACCACAAGAAAGTGCTGACAATGATGTTTTATGTTGTTGTTTTTCAATCGAGACAAAATACCTGCTCGAGGCTGCCGGCGTGTACCGCTAGCAAAGACATGTGATGTTTACATACACGGATCATTTTATCGTGGTGTGAAGTAATGAATTGAATAGTTATACATTCCTCACAATTTGATATGTCTCTTTCATTGTATACAAATGATCAAACTCTACACTCTTAAAACACTAAGACTCAATATTCAAAGGACAAAAAAATATACAGTATTTTTTTTTTTAATTGTGCATGAATTGTGCTATACAAATACACTTGCTGTGCCTCACTATACCGAGGTTCATCGTTCTCGGCCTTGATGTTTAGCAGATTTTTGTGTGCTATTGTGCATCCTTTTTTTTTTTTACAGTGTGCTTCTTCCATACCCCTCAGTCCTGCTCCTGCCCCTCAGCACAGTGTCCTCTACAGTGTATGCACGGCTTTTGACAAATGCAGCAGCACTCAGACCTACAACCAACAGGTTTGATATCTCTATGATCGCAGGTTGTTCGAAAACAGTACAAAGTGTGTCATGAGGATTTTTACAGCCTTAAAACCATAGACTATCTCCACAACTTTCGCCGTATATGGGCAGTTTCAAAATGGCCGCGGGGGCTGGAAATTGTGAAAAAACGCGTCTGCGTATGCGTCAAGCGGCACAAGCCCCATTCATTTAACGATTGCCTTCAAACATTCACAGCGAATAAACTAGACTGGGCCAAGAAGATTCACTCCCCTCAGCATTGACACACATGTGGAACGGAGCTTTGGGCCAAGAGCCAACTTTTGGACCATCCTGTAAAGATGTTTTCGAGAGTTAAGAAGATGCTACATGTTAGCATTGGCTAATTCTTATTCCGGGTCCACCCCCATCGGCCCGGGGTGGTATTGCAAGCATGTCAGTGCAAGTCATTCTGGCGACTTTTGAGCCAGGACCCGCCCCCACAGCTTAAAACATAAACCCAAAAACAGTTTAGTGCCATCACTAGTTTTCCCATAAATGTATTGTTAGCCTCAGTCACGTATTTAGGATCAGCTTTTTCAAACAGAAAAGTGAACCAGAGAGGACAACTAATCACCTTTCAGCCAAAAGTGTTGATTAGTAAGTAAGTAAGTAAGTAAGTTTTTATTTATATACCGCCTTTTCACTGCAGATCTGCGTCTCAAAGCGGTTTACAATTGTTAATTTTTGGGCAATTGTCTCTCACTCCACACAGAGATGGGAGCAGGGTCACCAGTACAGGAGGCACATGCCAGAACTATTGGACATATTTTTAGTGGTAGGGGAAACCGGAGTACCCAGAGGAAACCTACGCAGACACGGGGAGAACATGCAAACTCCACTCAGAAAGGCCCTGGTCCGACCGGGATTCGAACCCAGGACCTTCTTGCTGAGAGGCGAGAGTGCTATCCACTCAGCCACCGTGCCGCCCTGTAGTGATTTACAGGGCTCTTTCTACTTTCAAAACAATGTTATAGTTGGGACAAGCAAGTGTTACTTATGAACAGAGTAAAGTTAGCTACCCCAGCTTTAATTTACTTTGTTAAAATATATCTTAATCACACAAGAAATATTTCCTCACCACAATTTGACAATAATCACCATATTAAGGCCCAAGCCCCTAACGGGGAAAGGGCCTATTGTTTTTGCTCGAGAGATGTCAAATTCTGACATCTCTGCGGTGCGGCGCGTGGTGCGGGGAGTAGCGCGTTGTGGCAAAAGCCGTTCGACGCCGCTTGCGGCTTTAATTCTTTCTTGCTCCCACTCTTTTTTGAGTTTGTTTCATGTTGTTACAATAAGTAATTATTAATGAAAACAATAGTTAGGACATTTGATAATAACATTTTGAACATTGAACTCGAAATATAAATAAACGCTAAACTCAACTCATCGTAAAAAAAATTGATAACACAACGATAATTCCACGTTATAGATTTGCATAGGAGTCTATATTTGGGGCTCCCACGTTGGTTGACAGGTTGGGGCCCAGAACAATGTGCCCGCGGGAGCCTTTTGCACACGGCCTCACAGCAGTGGAGGTGTCACCCTGCATGGGAAAAGTTGGCCCGGCTCCAGCTCTCTTCTCCGGGAGTGACGGGAGAGCGAGGAGGAGGAGTAGGTGAGGAGAGAGGGGGGAAGGGTGCGAGTCGTGGAGGAGAAAAAAGAGGAGGACGAGAGTTCTGAAAAGATTTGATGAGATTTTTTATTTAAAGCCCGTTTTTAAGCCCGGTTCAAAGCCTGGTTTAAAGCCCGATTTTAAGCCCGGCTCAAAGCCTGGTTTAAAGCCCGGTTCAAAGCCTGGTTTAAAGCCCGGTTTAATGTCCGGTTTAAAGCCTAAAGTTTTGTCCGGAGCGTTCGGAGGAGGCTTCAGGCTTTGCTGCTGCGGTAGTGGGAAAGTTGACTGGCTGTGTGTGGATAGGAAAGTCTGCTTAGACTGCCTCCACCCGGCAACGGATAAGATCAGATAAAATAAGATATACTTTATTGATCTCACACAGGAGAAATTTACATGTCACATTTGGCATGGATAGAAACACTCAAGATTGTGCAAAAAGTAAGAAATGTGAAAACATGTTGATGCAGCACATAATATGTACAAAAAGTGGCAATTAGAAAGTGTCAATAGTAGTGCAGGTTTTTCCAGTCATAATGCAGTGACTTAAAGCAGAAGAAGATGGATGGATGGTCCTTTTTTGTTGTGGTGCAAAAGTTAGGCACCCCAGCTTTATCACTTTTCTAGTTCTTACAAATATTTGCGATAGACAACACACTTTTTTACTGTTACAGTTAGTTCGACAGAAAGGGTTTTGTAGTATCTATGTGACAAAAGTTAGGTACCGCAGCTTTAAATTCACCACCATCACCCCCATGTGTGAATGGTGTTTACTTTCCCTCGTGGCAGGTTTTAATCTACATTTGCACACTTTAATGATGACATTTTTATCAAGATTGTTTTTTTTTTGGCATTTGTGAGGAATTATGAAGACCATTATCTAAGTTTTGCATAATTCAGTTTGGGACAATATTTTGGGATGTACAGGGCAGGATGAGTACATACATTTTATAAACGCACACATATTAATCACATAGCAAATAGTGTGTTTTGTTTTTGACTCAGTAATTGTAATAATAAAATACAATACTGAGACTAAAAGTGTACGAGAACAAAGTTTTTAAGGTTTGTCTTTGTCTTTTGTTGTTCACAGATTTATTCCTAATATCTTTTGCCTGTATTCACACCGAGCAAATGCCACCGTGTTGTTCATACCTGCTTTATTGGAGCTGAAAGTAAATGGAGGAAAAATATTAGATTTTGCTTCAAGAGAGCAGCTCCCCTCACATTTAACAAACTAACAATATACACGTGCTCATGTTGGCCCTTAAACATGATCTTGAGAATAATTACTTTGGCATGTCATGTAAAATGGATAACAAAGTCTGGATAAGTAAAACACCCCCATCTATTGGTAGACGTGGGTATTACGCCCTGCTCGTATAGTAAACATTAAACTTGGCTGGATGTAGAATACACAGTTATGGAGAACAACTATTTTACTGGAGAAATATCTAAAAAACTAACTGGAGGCAATACTCTTTTTTTTGTGGCAGACAATATGAAATAATATGTGTCCTAATTTTTAAATGACAGCATTTAGGAGGGATATGTTTTTGCCAAAGACTGTATATCGATGGAGAATAGGGACGTGCTCATGGATAAAGTTTTGCTCCAACTCACTCTGGCTCCTATTGACTTACAGTATATTGAAAGGGAAACTCCTCAAGCCTAGTAACCGCTCATTTTAGGCTTGAACAAATCTGTGGTTTAGCGCTTTCTCTGTCTTTATATGGTGATATTTTCTTGGTAAATTCAGGTAAATTAGCTCGACCAATCACGAGCCTTCTGTCCCTGAAATGACATATATATATAGCAAGTGCTTTGATGGGACGACTAGCACCTATGTATATCGCACTTCTTACATGACTACAGCACGACACTGAACAGAGCGTGAGAGTGGATGGACTTCCATTTTACACTTTGCTCTATTGAAACTGTTGTGAAAATTGCTGTAATTGTTTCATTAATTTCTACATGTAGTCATGAAGATGTTATTGTCTTCCATTCAATTCAATGTATTCTTGTATAGCCCTCAATCACAACAGTAGTTAAAAACCGTCAACTTTGCCAACACAGATCAGAGAACCCGACAGTTCAAACTCAAGAAATGCAACAATAAAAACACATAATCTATACATGTTGATAAGTGTCCATGAATGTTAAGATAAGATACACTTAACTGATCTCACAATGGAGAAATGTACATGTCAAGTGTCCTGGATCATCACCTTTAAAAAAAAAAAACATTTGAATTATTGGAATAATGTTGATAATACATTTCACATGGTGGTATATCTGGCTCAGTCTGGCTAAGATCACAGTCCCCTCACCTGATTCAAGACTCTCACCCCTCATGGGCTTCAAAACACGTGCAACACTGACACCTAGTGGACGACCCGTGCACTAATTATAAAAGGCACAGGTATTAGTTTGAAAGGGTCTCACTGACAGTAAACAAATCAGTGTTTTGTCCAAATTATTTTTTTTCACACAGTTTTACAAATTCCTTTTTAAGTATACTCTCTGAATAATGTTTGCAATAACAAATGCATTGATTTCCGTAAAAGGCGTAACAACTCAATGTGTAACAATATTAAGTTGTTTGATTCATAACACACATTTTCAGTTAATTCTGCAGTCTATGTAGAATCTTTTGAGTCATAAAACCTGTTCTCAGCATGTTTGAGATATGGAAGGTTAAACAAACTATGAATCGATTACTAAATTAGATTGAATTTGTTTGTTTGGATTGTTTATTTGAGCTCCAAGCAATACATACGATACAACGGAAAAAGTACTGCATGAAGCTCAAAAGGAGCAAGTATGGTTCATCTAATTTTCATCCTCTTTATTAGTCAATATCTGGATTGGGGTCCGAGCTGCTGCCCTGTCCTCAAAGCACCAGCCCCTTCTAGATCTCCCTGCAGGCGGTGAATCCACAGGAAGATGTCATTGAACGGCTTGGGTCTTTCAACGAAGGCTTCAGGCAAAGTGGGGTGACATGAGTCGAGGGGGGATCGAACCCTCAACCATCACGTCCAAAAATCAATGCTCTACCACTGTCGCTCCACAACTATTGATCTGTTTCAATAATTATTTAGATGCGATCAACTGATTGACCTGTTTTAGTCCGATGTTATTGTATTCAGAATCTGTCGTGGCTCCAGACCTCAGACACCTGAACTTCTATGACCTATGAGCAAGACACCTTATAATCTCTCAGGTTATTATTATTGACTACTATTATTGATAATTACTTTTTATTTTAAACATCTACACGTTTTTTCAGTGCCCCTTGTTGAAAATCTAGCCAAACATATGATTATTTACAACATCAAAAAGACACTGTTGTCAGAGTGGTTATCTATCGCCCTCTGCTGGTCCATCCATTACCATGCTACTCCCTTGTCATGTTACTTAGAAAAAAAACTTTACTTTCTTATTGTTTTAGGGCTGAACTCAGCTGAATGAAGGTGTTACGTTATACAGTTGTGCTGTATAACGTATCATCTCTGTATCGGGCCAGAGATGATTAATTTCTCCATTTTGGAATCAATAAAGATTTATCTCGTCTTATAACACAAAACTCATCATAAATGGGGGGGATAAGAAAAAAATTTTTTTGTGTGTTACCTGTTGTTACCTTTTGTTTTGTGTACAAAAAGTGGAGTTAAGAAAAATGGGTAGCTTTACCATAAATAATCTCATCCTAAACTGCCACAAAACACGTATATGACTCTACTCCCTCCATATCCACAACAAGACAGTATATTTGGCTTTGAGCAGGTACTATTAGAGGCCAGTGGGTACGCTCCCAATCGGAGTGGAGTAGGGTCGAGCTATTGATGTTAAAGTTTTGAGGGGATGGAGACTTCTAATCAGGGTCAGAAGAGGAGATTCCATTGTCATTAAAGAAACCATTAAGAATCATCAGGCATAATATTCATGTTTCTGCCTGGGCGTATAATTCTGTTTAATTCAATATATTTTCGTAGATCCCAAAATCACAACAGCAGTTTTCTCGCAGGACTTTCCAACGTTGTCGATTCCTCAACAACAGATCAGAGAATCAAACAGTTCAGATACAGGAAATGCAATAACAACAAACACATAGGAGCCATTGGTCCATAGTGGGGTGACTGATGTACAATGTGCTCTGTGATACTTTGCCCTGTGATGCTCTGCTCTGTGATGCTCTAATCTGTGATGCTCTGCTCTGTGATGCTCTAATCTGTGATGCTCTAATCTGTGATGCTCTAATCTGTGATGCTCTAATCTGAGATACAATCGGTGATGCTCTGCACTGTGGCGCTCTGCTCTGTGGTGTGGGGCGGGAAGACAGGCCAAGAGCTGTGATTGATGAGGGCTTGTATCCGGCCCGACCGTATGATCTATGTCCCGTGCTCATGTCCATTTATCTGCTTAGCATTCGCACGTCTCGCCATCATTCCACGCCGTCTCATGTGCACGCTCGCCACGGACGAAAAGCTGTTGTGGCCTATGGAAACAGAGTGGCTGAAGGACATGAGGCATGGCTTCTAATATAGGTAATGGAAGTTTAAAAAAATGAACATCCTGTTTTATACATTTGAAGTTAGTTTTCCAAAATAATACGCTTCATCAACAGAAAGTAAAATGTTGTCTTCATCTTAATAGGAAACATATTTTGTCTGGAACAGTCTTTCAGAAAATCAGTAACAATGATGAATCCTCTTATAGAGCAGAGATACAAAATGTGGTTCAGTGGAGTCAAACTAACAACCTCCAGTTGAACGCATTGAAAACATGTGAACTGGTCTACGACTTCAGTCGCAATAGTTCTCATTTGCCTGTCGTAATCGACAACTCCCAGGTGCAGATCGTAGAGGAGTGCAAGTTTCTGGGTTTAACTCTGTCTAACGACCTGAAATGGGTTAAAAACACTGACCGAGTCGTTAAGAAAGCTCGTCAGCGTCTCTACTTTCTGCATAAACTTAGAGAATTTACCACTAACTCTAAGATTCTGCAGATCGCTGCACCATTGAGAGTTTACTTGTTGGTTCTGTGTCTGTGTGGTTTGGAAACATCACAGATAAAGAAAAGAGAGCTTTAAACAAGGTGCTTGAGGATTGTCAATGATTCTTCTGGCCACCCTGGAAAAGCCATGTTCCAGCTTCTTCCCTCTGGCAGAAGATATCGCTCTCTGAGATGCAGGACATCTCGTTACGCTAACAGTTTTTATCCACAAGCTGTTATCAGTGTGAACAGAGCACTTTAATGATTTGCACTTGTTTTGAAACTGTTTTAGTCGATTGATTTCACAGTCACATTTGTTTACTGTTTTATTTTTGTCTTTTAATGTTGTTTTATGTCTGTATTTGTCTGTGCACACTGGAGACTTTTGCTAATGTATTCCTATGTGGTGTTTTTACTGCAAATGGCAAATAAACTGAATCTGAATCTGAAAATGTGGGACAGGCTTATTCTCTTACAATGTATACATCCAGGTTAAACACAGGTCTGTTTAGCTGTGCAAACAATGGACTGATTTTATCCATGCTCTTTTTAATGTACTGTGATTATTTATGATTTTAATGCCTTATTGTTTCTATCTTGTTTTGTTCAGAACTTTTTGTTGCCTTGTGTATAGATTGTGCCTTTTATTACATTGGTTTTTGTTATTTTAATGTAGGGTATCCCTGCTTTAAAGCAGTGGTTCTCAACTTTTTGTAATTATTTGCAGAAGTCAACATTTCGTGAAAAAAATATTATCTTGATTGAAGAAAGATATTTACAGGTTAAAGCTGTGGTGACTAACTTTCTGGCCACACAGTTATGTAATGCAATCCACGTAACAAAAAAAAAAAGAAGACCACCCTCACTCAGCCAATCAGCTCTCAGCCCAAAGCATCACATAGTGACTCCCAGGGCTCTCACAAGTACACAAAAGACAACATTTTTTACTATGAATAAGACTTTCTGTTGGGGACAGACGGTTTTATTATTTGCCGAAAAGAAAGTTGAGTCTTTAACGACGCTACACACAAAAACAGATCCTCTTTTCTCCAGCAGGGGGCAGGAGCAAATCAGTTCTCTCTCTCACCCATGCGTTGCCCACTCACTGGTGATTAAGGCTGTGCTGATGAGTCACGGGGAGAGAGATTGTTGGGAGGGAGAGAGGGAGGGAGGGGAGGATCTCAGGGTAGGGGTGGGGGGGCAGACACACACACACACACACACAGAGAGAGTCAATGTGCACACACAACTCCAGGTGTCCGCTCACGTTGCCAGAAGGCTGACAGATCTCCTCCACCCGGCCCCATGAATCTGCCTCTGCTGCCACAATAGGGCCCAGGGTCGCACACATTTATCTGCCCACTTCATCCACGTGCCCCTCTGGACATGTGCCCGGCAAAGTGCTGACGGTTCATGAATGAGGGGAAAGAAGAAGGTAAGTTATTGGTATAGCACATTTCATACAGGACTGCGACTCTATGCACTTCACAAGGACAGTGTAAAAAAACAAGTCAAAAAAAGAAGAAAATGAACAGATAAGGGGACTGCCAAAGGATGAGAATGTCTAAACAAGTTGGTCTTTACTCGGCTTTAACACTCGGAATTCTGATTCTATTTTTACTGTTTTATTAACAGGATGCGCTGTATAAGGTTTTCACATTGAATAAGTGCTAAAACTGGTGAATAAAACTTTAAATACAGGAAAGCAGTCTATTGAAAGATAGATGCTAATAGATGCTAATTGCTGACCGGTAAACAGTGTTGCTATTGTAACTAGCACTTGCTCTTCTCTGGTGGAAAAACAAGCTGTCTCAACATAGAACCAAAACCAGTCCAGGACCAGTGGGGGCGGGTCCCGGCTCAAATGACGGACGCTGACATGCTTACAATACCACACCGAGGGCTGGACCCGGAAAGGAATTTATTCAATGCAAAAGTTGGCTCTTGGCCCAAAGCTCCGTTCCACATGCGTGTCAATGCTGAGGGGGGTGAATTTTTTTTGGACCAGTCAAGTTTACTCGCTGTGAATTTTCCATTAGTTAGAATGGCAGAGATAGGCGTGACTACGTCCTTTAATATGTACTCTATGTCTACAGTCTATGTCCAGGACATAGACTGTAGCACCTTGAAATGGTGCTAGTCCATAATATTGGGAAGAGAGGAAAATCTCCTCATATTTCAAAAATAAAAAAAATTATAGAAGAAAAAACAATTAGATACAAATAATTTAGAAATAGATTGAGGAATGGTCACAAGAGCAAAAATGTAGATAAGCTGAGTTTTTTCTCTTTCAAAACAAAAAGCAGTCAAATTGACTGCTCTGGGAGTTCTAGTGTTGATCCCTGGGGGCGAGTCCAAATGACTACATTTTTTACTCAGAGTGAAGAAGGGTTTATTGGGTGGGTGTCACCTGCCTATGAAAGCCTGATCCTTTCAGACCTCTGAAGCTAAGCAGGGTAGGGTCTGCTTAGTGCTGTGATGGGAGACCTCTGGGCACACCAGGTGCCACAGGGAGGCGGCTGCGGCTGTAGAGTCAAATTGCCGTTGTGTCTTCTTGCCCAAGGACACAACGGTGATCGGAGTTGACTCTTTTCTGTCTGTGTGTCTCAGGGCGGCTGTGGCTATTAAATTAAATACAATCCACCACAATTACTGATCACAGAATCAAACAATTGGTATGCATTAATAACAAACACACATACAAGTACTTTATAGACACATCCATATTCACTCACTTACATGTCCAGATGATCTAAACCAACACGTGGTCGGTATCAATTGTTTTCTGTTTTTGTTGTCAGCCCAAAACGTCAAATAATGACTTAAAAGGCTTATTCTTAGAAAACATTGAAAATACTAGGTTTTCTCATGAGATGAAGACAGACTGTTGCAAAAGTCTGATTTGTTGAAAACATCAAACTTTTAAATAGATTTTCAGTTGAGAAAAACACTTCTTTTAATTATGAACAAAAAAAAGTCGTGGAGTTGTTGTCATCGGGGAGTTCAGTGTTTGGAAACATGTCATAATCTTTAAAAAGAGGAACACGCTCAAAACAAAGCATTAGCAAATGAATAACAGAAAGAGGCGCTGTGATTGGCTCTGGTCTTTCTTCTCATCCCGTCTGAGTTTCGCCAGTGATTGTTTTTGTCTAAACTTTTGTTTGTTGAAAAAATGCAGTTCTTTTTCTGCATTGTTTGAGTCAATAGTATTTCATATTTATTTTGTTTTTGTCTCATCTTTGTCCACAAAAAACCTTTGTTGACAAATTATTTTCAACAGATCCTTTAGAACAGGCGTAATATGAAATCTTGATCTAGACCATCGGCAGAATGGATGGATGAGAAAGGTGGGATTGCATTATGTTGATGCTTTTTTAATTGTGTTTAGAGAAAAACAACTTTTAGGATTTAAAGTCTGTCTGTCGGTCACTTCATGTCCTTCTTAATCAATAATGATAATATTGCATTGGTTTTATAAAGTGCTTTTCAGGACACTCAAGGACACAGTGGTGATAAACTATCAATCAATCAATCAATCAATCCTTTATTGTCTCACAGATGGAGAAATTCAGTTCGATGAATAAACATCAAGGCCGGCTGCGGACAACATATCCGCGCTCCTTTTGACAGTTATTCAACAGCAGAGAGCAAAACAAACATATATTTCAACAGACATTATTGGATGGAAAAAGAACATGCGGGAAAGCATGCGGATCTTTTTAAAGGGACATTGTCACTCTGACCCGCCTCGTCCAATATGGCGTCTCAAAGGGGAGTGTGGGTGGGGGAGGTGGAGGGGAAGATCACCGTAGACAGAGAGAGAGAGAGACATGTAGGGGGAGGGGTTAGCCAAACAACTGGTATACTGATGAGTCTGTAAGTTATGAGAGAAGTCCATCTTCGGCCTTGAAGGCCGGCTGTGTGGTGGAATGTGGAGGACAAAGATGAGAGCAGGTGACTACGGACGTGGGAGACAAAACAACACATATGCCTTGTGGAAATTTGTAAAGCACTTTAGCTGGTCAAATCAAAGGCAGTGTAGACTTTAACGCCAAATAAGCCCAAATTAACTGGAACTGGATCCCTCTGTCCTTCAATCAATCCTTCTAAGCGTTTATGTCCTTCCACAGACCTCATTCCCAGATCTTTAAGAGAATGTTCGAGCTGTACCACAACCCTCTGTGTCCCAACAGCGCTCTCGACCACGACCCTGGTCAACTCACGGAAACTCTCCTTGTTTTCCGCGGAAAGCCGCTCGTAAATCTTCTGAGTGGACATTACTCTGACGTTGCGATAGATCAGGCCAACTCGAAATCCAATCAGGAGGAGCCCTGCTACCATAAATCCTAAAATTTATATATCTTCAATGTCTTCGATAGACAGTCCCAACAGACAAACGGGGTGCCACTTTTGCCAGTTGTCAAAAACATACCCAGCAGACGGCATCTCCAGAACCGCCTTTACACAATGAAAAAATAGTATCAATTGCATTGAGGGACCAGTTTATTAATTCCATAATTTCGACGAGAGCAGGAGGAGGAAGCTACCACTGTAGCCACAGCTGCCCTGGGGCACACTGACAGAAGCGAGGCAACCAGTATGTGCCATGGCCCCTACGACCAACACCAGCCATTCACGCACACACCAAAAAAAACCCATGTACAACTTAACATTGTTGGGATTGTAATTCTACGGGAAGTTTTCCAAAGACCAAAAATAACACTCATGTTTACACTGAAAATTGCATTTATAGGTCAATTTTCAGTCAGTTTATTTTGCAGAAACCCCAAGTTGAGTTGTAAAGCGTATGCTGTCACAGTTTATTTAATATGGTGTTTTGCTTTGTTCACATCGCCTTTGGAAGTGTCGACGCAGCCAAATGGAGTTGCCAAACACTTGGTCACTGAACTGTAAATGTTTTGTTTTTACTAAAGTCATTCTTACTTTTGCCGCCACAGGGAGCACGAGCTGTTACAGCTGCTTCAGATCACTGTCATATCTTTATATGAGGGATACACTGATACCGATACTGGTATGGGGTCGATATCATGGGCTTGTACCCGTACTCGTACTCATATCATAGGACCCGATACCCGCAGGAAATTTCAGTGTTGCCTCATCAGATACAGAATAGTAGGAATGAGCACACAAAATAATTATATGATAAAGGAACACAGCTCTATACTAAATAAAATAAAATATGATCTCCAGGTGATCACTGAAGGAATCTACAATCCATAATTAGAAGCAAGATTTAAGTACAAAGTCTCTGACTTTAGCATAATATAAAATCAAGTGAAAAGTACTATATATTCTAGTGCAGGAATATATAGTTGTATGTATACATCTGTGCATGTTAGCAGCATGACATGTGAAGCGTCTTGGAGTGTCAAAAAAACACTATTTAAAACTAATTAGAGCATCATTATTGTTTGAGTGCGGTGCAAGTGAGATGTGTGTCAGCCTTGAGCCCTCTGACCCAGAGCGATGCTGACGTCAGAGCTGCGTAGACCTCTGAGAGCTTGTGATCTCAGAGGTCAGGCATCTGAGTCAGCGGCTGTTGACCCAGAAAGCTCCTTCAGAGATGTTCTGCTACGCTCTCCACCTGCACCAGCACGACAACTCTCACCGATCATCGCAGCCAATCTGCAGTTAGCAACGGACGATCCTATTGGCTGTGAGTATCATTCCGGACCTCAGACTTGACGACTTCAGTCACATGAAAGTGTTGTGTGAAGAAAAAAGTATGCAGATGTTTTGACTTCTATCTGTAGTGGCCATGCATGCGAAAGCCAGATCACGTCAGACCTCTGAAGCAAAGTAGAACAGTGCCTGGTAAGCACTATGATGGGAGACCTCTGGAAACACCAGGTGCCACAATGGAGCGGTTGTAAATTGTAAACTGTAGGTGTGTCCTTAGGCAAGACACATTGCCTAGAATTGGTCTAGTCAGTGTGTTGTGTTTTATTTCCAAGACTTTTACATGTGCTTCATAACCGTACAAACTTTGATTCTGACTTTACGATTTCTTACCTTTTAGAAAAAACAAACATATAAATGGTTTAGTGAGTTTTGTGATCATTATTATTTATTGGTTTTATAATTTAAGATAAGATAAGATGTGCTTTATTTATCTCACAGAGGAGAAATTTACATGTCACATTTGGCATGGATAGAACACTCAGATTGTGCAAAAGGAGGAAATGTGCAAACATGTTACATGCAGGATATATGTACAATAAAAGTGACAATAATTATGTGCAACAAAAGTGACAAGTGTCAATTGGAAACAGTGTCAATAGGTAGGTTTTCACACAGTGATCATTTAAAGTGACTTATTGTACAGTCTGACAGCAGTGGGGATAAAGGCCCTGCGGTAGCGCTCCTTCCTACACTGAGGGTGTCTCAGTCTTCCACTGAAGGAGCTCCTCAGCTCCTCTACAGTCCTGTGCAGTGGGTGGGAGGTGTTGTTCATGGTGGAGGTGGCTTTGGCTAGCACCCTCCTGTCCCTCACCTCCTCCACAGAGTCCAGGGAGCAGCCCAGAGTGGAGCTGGCCCTCCTGACCAGCTTGTTCAGTCTGTTTCTGTCCCGCTCTGTGCTGCTCGGGGCCCAGCACACAGCAGCGTAGTAAATGGCAGAAGCTACCACAGAGTCATAAAAAGTCCTGAGCAGAGGCCTGCTCACTCCGAAGGACCTCAGCCTCCTCAGAAGGAAGAGGCGACTTTGGCCCTTCTTGTGCAGTCCAGTTTATTGTTAATGTGAACACCCAGGTAATTGAAGCTGTCCACCAGCCTAATGTCCTCCCCCTGGATGTTCAGCAGCGTGTGGGAAAGTGGTTTTCTCCTGAAGTCGATGATCATCTCCTTGGTCTTGATCCTTGAGTCCTTGATAACCGACCGATATTCCAGTTCGTTCCCCTCAGACACACAGCCCACGATGGCGGAGTCGTCGGAGAACTTCTGCAGGTGACAGCTGTGTGTGTCGTGTGTGAAGTCTGAGGTGTAGATGGTGAAGAGAAACGGTGAGAGGACAGTGTCCTGAGGGGCCCCAGTGCTGCAGACTACCACCTCAGAGTCACAGCTGCGCAGCCGCACGTACTGTGGTCGCTCTGAGAGGTAGTTGATGGTCCATTCAGTGAGGCTGCTATCCACTCCCGCGTCCTCCATCTTCCCCTGCAGCAGTGCCGGCCTGATGGTGTTGAAAGCGCTGGAGAAGTCGGAAAAACATGACCCTCACAGCGCTCCCGGCGGGCTCCAGGTGGGAGAGCGTCCGCTGCAGGAAGTAGATGACGGCGTCCTCTACTCCGATATTGGGTCTGTAGGCGAACTGCAGCGGGTCCAGGGTGGGGCTGACCACGGAGCGGAGATGGGTGAGGATGAGCCGCTCCATGGTCTTCATCAGGTGGGAGGTCAGTGGGAGGTCAGTGCGACTGGTCTGTAGTGAGCCGGTTCCTTGGCGTGTGCTGTTTTTGGGACCGGGATCACACGGAGGTCTTCCACAGGACAGGGACCTTCTCCAGGCTGAGGCTCAGGTTGTACATGTAGCTGAGGACCCCAGAGAGCTGGTCTGCACAGGTCCTCAGCAGCCTGGGACTGATCCCGTCCGGTCCTGCGGATTTCTTCAGCTTCAGGCGCTGGAGCTGACTCCTCACCTGGTCCGGTGTGATGGAGAGGGGGGGGGGGACCGGGGTGTACTGTCCGAGGTGGGGGCTGGGGAAGTCCACGAGGCTAGGCTTCCCGTGTGCACAATGCACAAATAAACGCTTGCCTACGAAAAATAAAAATAAAAAAGCACATCTACAAGAAATAAATAGAGAAAGGGTCAGAAAGAGCCAAAGTGACGAGCTGCACAGCGGGAGCTGGCGCCGGAAGTTTTTTTTTTTTTTTATCAGTTAATCAATTAAGTTTTATTTGTAGAGTGCCTTTCTTACACAAGGCAACAAAAGCACCTCACAACCTGTGGGGGCGGGTCCCGAAAACGGTCTATCGGTCTATGAGCATGTGCACTGACATGTTTGCAATCTCACTTCTGACCAGTGGGGGTGTACCTGGAAAGAGAATTACCCAATGCATTTAAATGCCGCCTTCTTTCCTCTCCAAAACGGCTTTACAGGTCCAAAAGTCGGCTCGTGGCCCAACGCTAAGTTCCAGATGGGTGTAAATGCTGAGGAAGGTTGGGGTTTTTTTTGGACCAGCCTAGGTTATTCGCTGGGGACTTTTGAATGCACTAATTAAACGAATGGGGCTCATGCCGGCTAAAGTCTAATTATCACTAATTGTGTTGGATCAAAGTTTAGAATAAAATTCAAATCAAATTATTTAGTTGCTTTCTTGAGAAAATGATGTTCAACATGCTGAGGAACCTCTTAGCATCAAAGCTTTCCAGTTGATACAATTCAAAATAGAAGAAGAATGTTTGACTGCCCTTAAAGGAGCTACACCTGTTTTTTTCAGTTTTGATGTTTAACACCGCCCCCCAAACTCCCTCACAGGCTCATTTTGAGAAACCCTCCTACGCTCTCCTCCCATGTAGCGCATACTTCTCGTATGCTGTACGACAATCACAGATAAAACGGTGACAAACTGTTAAAAAAATATACAACACAATAACTGAAATATTACCTATCAAGTAGAATAACTGCCAGTTTCACGTCTATGTTTAGCCCGAGGTGGTCCCGCAGGTCTCTCCAAAGGACGATGTAAGCTACCTATATTCTCCCTGGCTTGATTTCTTCTTTGATATTTTTTTCACTTTAGTTCCCTTTTCTCCTCCTCACATTTGCGTCTTTTGGGCCGCTTTGCTGTGTATGCAGTTACAGCCAGAGGAGGCGTGGCCTGTTTGCAATAGCGCCTCTCGTTCAAGTGAAGAAGAACCATGGATCTATAATAATATCTGGATAGGATATTAGAAGCTTATAGCTCTCCCACCCGTGGTACTGCAGACTACATTTACGTTGGCTATGCAGGTAAAATATTCCGTAGAACACAGAATTCTGGAGAGATAATTTATGAAGCTACAATCTGGAACAGTCTGGATCAAACCTGAGCTGTATGTTTTTATCAGCGTTTAAACCTTGTAGCTTGTAGGGGGCGACAGTGGCTCAGTTAGTAGAGCATTCGCCTTTGTGGGTTTGAGCCCACCATGACACCTCCTCCACCGACTCCCACTGCTGTCTGTTGTTGTTGTGTCCTTGGGCAAGGCACTTTACCCCACTTTCCCTGAAGCCCCCACTGAAAAGACCAAGGCTATGCCATAGAGCAGCCATCCTCCTGTGGACTCACCACCTGCAGGAGGATCAGTGAGGGGCTGGTGCTCTGTGTACTGGGTGGCATCTCTGGCCGACCCAGAAATGGATTACGGGTAGAAAATGGATGGATTAAAGCTTCTATATTATGCACACTAAAAAGGTTTATTTAGTGCTGTCTTTGAAACCAATAATTTTACTTTTTTATCTTTCAGTGCTGTTAACAGTGCAATAAAACCGAACACCACATAGAAAACTTCCTAAGTCAGAGACAGAGTGTAGTTAGAGGCCACTTCCTGTCGTACCATGAGTCATGTGCTGTTTGCTAACTTCCTCTTGTCTGTAATGTTTGAGCTGAACATGGTACAGCTGTTAGCTGCTCTCATCTCTCTCAGCCCACACATACACAAACAACACACACACGCAAACAATACACACAGCTTAGGGGACTTGTCCCCGAGTCCAGGGGACCTGTGCACAGGGACGAGTGGATATGCCAACTACAAGACACTCTGTGGTTTAAATTATGTTCAAACCATTTACTGAGGCCCTGTTTATACTGAGACGCTGCGCAGACGTTTCTAGGCTATTAACAGAAACGACCAGGCTCCTAATGCAAATTTCTCAGCGTTCACATGAGGTTGAAAAACGATGTAGTTCTAGCCTCCGGCCAGTAGTGGGCAGAGAAACTTTACAACACTCACACGACCCCCAGCCCCGTGCCCAGCCCCCCTCCTGGCAGTATATTCACTTCCTGTGCCAGACCCTCAGAACGCACCAACATCATTCTGCATTTTAACAGCAGCTGTGAAAATGGAAACTGAACCTAGAGCTTCGCGTGGTCTCGTTTGGACGAACGAAGGTGTAGAATTATCCTCTGTCCCGCGCTGGAAGCCCACGTAGCTAGTTTGTGTGGGCGGCGCCATTATTGTTGATGTTTGTTCTTTGCTACTGCGCATGTCCAAATTTACGTGCGGGAGCAGCAGGGAGGCGGGGGTCAGAGCAGAGGGGGATTTCACACCTATTCCCCTCTCGCGGGTGTGAAAGAGCCCCCGCTGTGCAGCGTTTCTGAGTTGTCCCACTCTGCAGGCTGGATCTGAACACTTACGTTTTGACCCCCCTGGAACACAGTCTTTGTATGAACGGTTGGTAGCAACCGACATCCAACTATACCGTTTTACTGCCACATTGTCTCCGTGTAAACTCAGCCTAAGAGGGAAGTTAGTTACTTACTGAACAATAATAATCATCTCCAGATAAACATCATTTTGGTTCTGCTGAGTGTTTTAGGTAAAATAAGATAAAATATGGCACACTTTATTTTATATCTGCATTTGACCCATCTTTAAAAGATGGCAGAGCTGAACAAACATACCTAACCTTTTAACCAGCCCTGCTCTAGGTGCACCACATACAGTATTTGATGTATTGCCATATTTTCATCCTTCTATTTTCAGTTAATTCTATGTTTTTAAATATTTCAAATAATTTTACAATGTAACAACATTGTAAAATGTGGCTGCTATAGTGTATTTAATAATTCAGACACAAGTCCATCACTGGGCTGTAAACCAGCCTCAGAGGCAAATAGCTCAATAGAAAATGTTTCCCTATGTATGGTGGGGGAACCCGGAGCTCCCGGAGGATACCCGCCCAGACACAGGGAGCGTTATGCAAACTCATGACCCAGCACGAGTATGAAATCTGCGACCCTCTTGCTGTGAGGTATGAGCACTGTCCACCACGCCGCAGTGTCGTATAGGTACCACCCTGGATTCTAGCCAAAATATTCCAGTCAAATTCCTCTTTTGCATAAAACAATCACGTCTACTCTTTGTCTGCGGAGTTCATTGAATATCGTGCTATCTGACTATCTGATCCACACGTAACACTAGATCATTTAACATTTCCACAGCATCGTCTCTGGTTCCGGTCCAGAGTCAGCAAAACAAAGCTATTCACACATTTATATCCAGTTGTGGCCGTTAAACCTGGAACCCAGACAGGATAAAGTCTGTTTCGGAAAATCATTGTTCACAGAGCAAGAAACTTCCCCAAGATGTACGGTGATGTACTGTAATAATAGTACCCCCTCGAAAAAGAGATGATTCATCTCAAGGGGCCATCCACAATAAATACATTTCCGTAATAATAATATTACATTTCTTAAGCGCCTTACACACTGCAATGTGTGATAAAAAATTAGTAAAGATTTGCCAATGTGACAAGCAAAATTATCTTGTTTTAAAAATATGTCATAAATGTCTCCCTTGAAATGAGAAGATAAAGCACCAGTTCATGAAATGTATCTTTCCCTCATTATTTATCTTTTTTTTTTTACAGGATACTTAGAGTTGCCACTGCCATAAAAGATAAACGCAAAAAATTCTTGCCTCATACAGAAATACAGACGCTGCACCCAATTACCTACAGGCATATCACACTGAAGAAGTCCAGACTATGAAATATTGCAGACGATTACTTTATTACTTCATTACTTTATTTTTTTGGCCGGCAAATAATATGTTGCTAGTCAGTGTTGTGCCAGTTCACAACTTTTCTGAATCAGTTAAAAGTTCAGTTCATTTTACTTTTTTCGTGAGATATTCAAATAAATAATTTTTCACACTACGAGCTAGAAATCACTTTATGTTCTTTGAGGCTGCTCATTGTAGACATTTGCTCATGACACTGCATTTGTGGGTTTCTTACCAGGTGATGAAACTTGCAGCAGTACAGAGTTTAACCCCGAAACGATCTCGAAACGAGCAAAACTGATTTGTCCCATCTCAGCTCATGCGCCCCCTACAGGCCAGATTAATGAAACCCAAGAATGCTATTCAACTATTCTCAGCCGGACACTACGTTGCGCAAACAATGTCAAAACCATTTCTGTCTGGTGATACATGATTTAAGCGGCACCAGCGAGAATACAGGAGGGAGAAACTTTCTCTCGTCGCAATTCAAAAGAGAAAACAGATGTCACTCAGTTGTCAATGGAAAACAATTTCCAACGTTCATTTTCAGTGATGTCTGCGGTTCATGACACATAATGTGAACTAAATCACGTTCAAGTTCTTTATTAAAAAATGTGTTAAGTTGTACTAAGTTCAACGTTCATGAGAAAGAGCTTGTTCAATGAACGCGTTCTTTTGAACTCGAACAAGTGTTTTTTATTCTTTATTTTTTATTCTCTCTTTCTGACTGTTGCACTGAGCCAAAGCAATTTCCAAGTCTGTGACCTCCTGTTACTTACGTGGCAATACAAATGATTCTGATTCTGAACAACACTGTTGCTAGTACAATTGAACTTCCATATGACCATTTTAACAGATGGAAAGAGTTTAGGCTTATGTATGTGTTTTTATGATTTGTAATTCTATATAATATGTGTAACTTTTGCTGCCTCTTGTTCAGGACTCCCTTTATTAAGAAGTTTTCAATATCAATGGTACTTTCCTGGTTCATTCAACGTTAAATACAAGATAGAATTCCCATTGTTTGGTTAATTTGCAAAAAACACCAGTTGATAAATGCACAACTGTGACAACTTCTGGACCCAATCGAACAAGTCAATTCTTCTTATGTCCATGGAAGCGTACTGGTAACTGCTAATATACCATCTGCAGAGCGTTGCTTACTCTTTCTTTAATCTATTAGCTGCTTTTATGTGACATCGTATCCTTATTTATGCAAAGACTTGAGAATGTCAGGCCTCCACATTGCTGTATACATATGGGAAGCAAATATTTTTACAGTGGCCCTTGCATACTTTTATATCACCATGACAGCATCGCGTCCTCCTCCGCTTGCGTTGTTTATGCAGGTTGAAAGATGTTAGTGCATAAAACTGGAAATGAATTGCATAAATGATCCGTTAGCAGCGGCGGTACAGTGGAGGGCTCTTTGCCGGGGTAATGCTTGTTAGCGGGAGATGGCGGTGACTGCTGTGTTCCAATCAAATAAGAATGACAGGCTGACCTTGGGAAGGCACAGAAAGGAAGTATTTTTAGCCGCTCTTCTCTCAGGGATGCTCCTTTTCCGTCTCCTAATTTATTTTATTTCCACTCTGTCGCCGTCCACACCTGCCGCTGCAGTCTGCCGTCGATACGTTCTGTTTATAGAGAATGCAGTATCTGACGTCATTGGTGATAAAAGTGATGTTTTTGCGATTTCATATATTACGACTAGCTTATTTATTGATTGATTTCTTTGATAGGGATAAGTGTAGACAATCAACAGGTGAAACACTAAGGCAATTCGAGCCAGGGCTAATTTTCAATGTTTGTCCGTAGAATAACACGATTTACAGTTCTACAAGTATTGCGACATTTGTAAATTTTGGCCGTTTTTGTTCTATATTGTTAAAAAAGTCTGGCCGTCTCTGCTTAGACTGATTCCCACATGCCCTGGCAATGGGAGGATCTTTGTTTACACCCGCGTGTGCATGCGGCCCTCGCTGGGTGGCAAAAAAACAGAGCGGCCCATACTGAAGCATGGTTACAACGAGTACTTTTAAAAGACTGAGGCGAATAGCACTGTATATAAGCACTTTAACGCAAGAAGATCAGAGGCCTCTTAAGGATCACCCTCCCTGTACAGGGAGGATTCAGTTATTTTTCATTTAACAGCATCAGTATTAGAATTCACTTGTGTCAATATAGTCAAGCTATATCTCTTTTGAAAGCTTATTCCCACCTCTAAACGCGTATTATGTTCAAATAAACATTAAATATAACCAAAATTAAGAATAAGTAGTCTAACTGTATATATATTTAAAATATATATTGTCCTTTCTTACCTTGTCATGCCAATATTCTGGGTCAAATCACGTCTAATCCACACATGTGTGCATTCGTTTTGTTCTTTAGGGTCTAGAGAATAATTATATCCAGTTGTTTTTTCTTCAAAGTCATCCTTATAGTAGATATCCACTTGTAACAACATATTTGAGTATTGAAAGTTGCACAAACAAAAATAAAACCTGTTCTTTGCGCACTGTATGAAGAGGACATTTTACTGTTTACCTAGCGTCACTGGGTATGTTCGTCTTCCTCTAAGCCTCCCCTTCAAAACAAGCCCATTCCCGGACTTTTCAGTGCTATGGTTTGGAAGGTAGAGTAAGTTGAGTAAAACAAGCGCACCTAGCTTTAGCGCTCCATTCACATAGATATTTGTGCGTCACGACAGCATTGTCTTGACTACCATTGGCCGATTTGGATGTCAATCAAATCATCTTGTAGCCAATAATCTCAGGTTTCAGGCGATGTGTCGGACTTCTAGCTTCCTCCCACTGTTCCCGTCATATTTGAATGCGTAAAAAGGAAGACGGAGCCTTTTTCATGGAGAACACGCGCTATATCTATATAAATAATAGCTTTTCTGCAAACCTTTCAATAACTGGAAAAAATGCTATTTATAGCAAGAGTAATAGCCAAAAAATTATATAAATGGATTTTTGATGTAAAAACATTGATAATTTGCATGTAAAACACTTTGGCACAGTTGGCACAAAAATGGACCACTTGTGCCAAATGTGCCCATTAGTTACAAAAAAGCCCCCAGCATCAAAATAGTTCCACCTAAAGGTCTAAAATTTCATATAGGTGTTTCCAACACCACAAACATCTGCTCTGGTGAGTTTGAACATCATACCATAAAGTATGTCTTCAGGAGAACCTTTTGAAATTGCCTTTTATTTTTTTTGACAAAAAAAACTAACTTTGACTCATGTTTGAGAAGCTGTAATGCAGACTGTGTCCTTCCTAACAAACTGTAACATACATTTTCAGAAACTAGAAGGTGTTACCTTTCAAATGAGGCCTCATAACACAAAATCAGACACAAGATGTCCACACAATAAGCATTTCCATTTGGGTATCATAATTCGAGAAGGAGCAGGCGAAATTAGGTGATCCTTAAAGGGTTAAGACAAGCAAAAAATAAGTATATGAGACCGAACTGAACAAATCCAAACCCCATATGAGACCTGGGATGACGAGAAAAAACATTGGTCAGACTCACCTCTGTCTTGGCACCGATCTGCTGGGAGTGGGACTCAGAGACATTTATTCTTACATCATAGAAAATCCGGGACCCTTCACTCAAGAAGGGTACGTGGTGATAATCCATTCGCGTTTTTTACCGAGGTAAAGTGGCCCGGCATTTCGTCGGCGCGGTAAAGTGGTCTGCACATTAAAAGCGGGTTGTCCCTTTATGCTGTTACTTACGATAAACGTGAAACATGGAACAGGAAGCCGCGGGGATGAGCAACAAAAATGCAATGTTTAAAATTAATCATCACAGTGAAGTGCGCAGTGAAAGTAGTTTCCAATATTTATTTTCTTCATATATTTTCATCCCATTTTTATCCCGTCATTTCCCCGGCTTCCCGTTCTAGGTAACAGCATAAAAGGGCAACCACTTTACTGCGGGTGTTTTTCGCTGTTCTTTTCCGAAAAAAAAGAAAAAAAACGTAATCTGTCCCCAGCTTAACCCGTACAACAAGAATGGACCGTTTGATTTAGTAAAACCTCTGTCCAAACGTCTAAAATTGGCTAACTCTCTAGCATCCAGGTAGCTTTCTATGCTGTTTTGCCGCCCGGTCACGTGAATGGCGCAGAAAAAACTATAAACCACGACATCCAAGATCCTCCTATAGTTAAAGCCGAAGAAAATGGATGGATAGTTGAAATGTATGACAAAATGACGTTATTTACCACCAAAAGGCTATGTTTGCTGCATGCAATGTTTGATGTTGATGCAAATAAAAACTTGCTCTGGTGGTAGAAGTGGTGAAAAACATGCTGAGATCTTTTCTTTGTTTTCTTTTTTAATTCATACACAGCGGCCTCCAAAAGTATGGATGCAGGTTTTTAAGTTATTGTTTTTATTGTTTTATTTTGTATATTTAAATAGGACTTATTTTTGAAAGACCGCAACAATGAAACAAACAACTTTGAAGTGAAAGCAACATGACACATGGTTTGTTTATTTATTTATTTTAGAATAAAAAAACTGAAAGTAGAGGCTAGAATCAAGAAGTCATGTATACAGCAGTTCTCCGGGTGCAGCCTCACATTCGTTTTGTTACTTTGATGGTTGGTCTTTCAGAAACAAATCCAAAAGTTCAAGATGTATTAGTTCTTTTGCAAGCCTCTGTATTTTCAATTGAAAAATAACATGTTTGAGTTAATGGATTAGTACCAAAGTTCGGTGCCCTTGAAACATCTTTTGCAGTCTCCGTGAAAGGCGCCAGTCTGTGGAACACGCCCGGTCCTTTCACAGTATGACAGATCGGCATGTTGAAAAAAACAAACTAAATCTTGACATTTCATTGTTTTGTATATTCCAACAGCAAGTATCCGATTACGTTGAACAGGCATCATTGACTAGATCTCATTTTAAGCAAAACACCCCAATTTAACCTGTAGAATGTATATATAAATGTATATCGTGGTTCTACGTCATGGTGCTACGTCCCTTAGGACTTCGCTAGTGGGATATCACGTGACCCCCAGGTCACAGACGCCAGAGAGATCAAAATAATTTGCTCCAATCACCAGCCACCTTCCTCTATAAATGCCCCTGCACAAGGCCGCACCCCCTCTTTCACTCTGGCGCCGTTTGAGATCTACATTCGTTACCTGAGAAAGAAAGATGTCTTCTGATGCACGTCCGAGTTCCCCTTCGCCATCCGGCGTCGGACGTCGTCGTTGCTCGACCTGTCGGGGCAAGCTCCAACGCAAGGACCAGCACTCCAGCTGCTTCATGTGCCTGGGTGCGGGCCATGCGGCGTTGAGCGCCACCTGCGCCTCGTGTGTCGCTCTCCCCAGGGAGGAGAGTGAACGCAGGCGCGCGTTCTTCGCCGCTACAGCGCCCCGTCCGGACTCCTCTAAGGACGAGGAGTCTGAGATTGACTGGGCCCCCCTCGACATTCCACCTGTGCCCGCGGAGTGGGGTGACTGCGAGGACGGAGAGGTGTCGGAGGTCGGCTCTCTCCTCACGCTGGACGAGGTGGTGTCCAACCCGGAGCCGGACCGCTTCCCGCTGGACCACATGCCTGGGCTCTACGCCACGGCGGCGGCCATCATGGATGCCCCCCTGCCACCGCAACCGAACCAGAGGGTGGAGGACTTCACCTCTGGGTACGCAGCCCCTCGAGGGAGGAGGAGAGCCCAGCCCACGTTGTGCCCGCATATGGACCCGATCGTCCATTACGCGACACGTGAGTGGCCAAAACCCCTAGCGGCCAAGAGGCCCGCTTTGGGGTATGGCATGTACTGCAACGTGCAGGACTGGTCCTGGACAGGCGGGGTCCCGGACATCGAGGACTCGGTTCGGGCGGCCCTGCACCCCTCCTCATCCGTGTGGCCCAGCACCAGACCTCTCCTTCCCTCCGAGCGGGATAGGATGTCTCTGGCTATGCATGACAGATGTTACGCCAATGCGGCTCAGGTCGTCGCGGTGGCGAACAACATGGCTTTCATCACCGGGGCCCTGGATAGGTCTCTCTCCTCTGACCAGGCACTCAGTGGAGACACCTTAGCCCAGGCGAGGACCACTTCAGCAGCGATCTTGCGCATGTGCCAAGCGCTAGCTGTCGATGGCGGCCGCTCTATGGCAGCAGCCCAGGTCGGGGCCAGACACCTCTGGCTGGGGGCGGTGAACCTCAGAGAGGCGGAGAAGAGGCAGCTGCTGGACCTGCCCATCTCCCAGACGTCGCTCTTCGGTCCGGAGATGCAGACGCTGATGACGAGGCTGGACAGCGCGGCTAAGGACTCGGCTAGCCTAGCAAAACACCTAGCTACGAGACGCGAGGCCCGCCCACCAGCGCGGAGCCGAGACAGAGGCAGGGAGCGCTCGCCTGGCAAGCGCCCCGGACCATATCCACGCTCCGTGGTCCATCGTTCCCCAGCGGCGAGACCCCCGGGCCCAGACAGGCACACGGGAGGTTCGCGGGACCAACACACCCATCGACGGCCTCCCTACGGTAGAGGAGGTCGGGGTGGTAAAAACTCTTTCAATAAAGGCCGTCCGGCATTTCACCAGTACTCGCTGTCTGAGTCTCATTTGGGGGTATGTAACATGTCAAATGATTTGAATTCTGTTTGTGTTACTTCTCGAGCATATAACGTGGCTCCGCCAGGCCTGCAGCCCCCAGAGAAGGGCGTGCAGCGCGCTGTGCAGACCACGAGCTCCGATTCACGGGTTCATGTTTTGCCCTCCCGGAGAGAGGGCAGGCGGAGGGATCTGATAAGTGCTAATGTGTGTGCTCCGGGCGCTAGCGTGTTAGCATCTCTGAGCTACAAGGCTAACACGGGGTTTCCCAATCCAGGGGCTCTCCCCCCCCTCCATGAGGCAAGAGCCAAGGGGGGGCGCAGCAGCCGTGTCACGCGTGATGAGCAGAGCTACATTGCTAACACGGGGTTTCCTAATCCAGGGGCTCTTCCCCCCCTCCATGAGGCAAGAGCCAAGGGGGGGCGCAGCAGCCGTGTCACGCGTGATGAGCAGAGCTACAATGCTAACACGGGGTTTCCCGATGCAGGGGCTCGCCCCCCCCTCCATGAGGCAAGAGCCAGGGGGGGGCGCAGCAGCAGCCGGGTCACGTGTGGTGAGCAGTCCCGTACTTATGACGTCGGACCTGCAGAACACGTGACCGCCCTCGGCGCTCACGGTGTGACGCAGGGGCCCCCCCGGCCCTTTCAGCCACCCCCCCTCCCTGCTAGGAACACCAGGAGGGGGCGGGGCCATGACGTCTCGTGTTCCAGCTCCCGTTCCGCCCCTCACAGATTTCTACGACATCTGGAAGGAGCAGGGCTTACTGTCAGATGTTTGGCTGGAGAAAACTCTGCGCAGAGGTTACGCTCTGCAATTTTTCCGAAAGCCACCACCATTCCGAGGCGTACGGGCAGTACGCTCTCAGGTACGGGGATCGACAGAGGCACTGGAAGCAGAGGTCTCCTCCCTGCTGAGTCGAGGCGCAGCAGTGGAGGTAGACCCGCAGGACGCCACCAGGGGGCTGTACTCCCCTTACTTTCTGGTGCCAAAGAAATCAGGCGGGGTGCGTCCCATTCTGGATCTGCGCGTGTTAAACGAGTGCATTTCCAAACGGCAGTTTCGGATGCTGTCCACAAGGCAGCTCCTCGAGTGTGTCAGGGAAGGAGACTGGATGACATCCATAGACCTGACAGACGCATACTTCCACGTACCCATAGTGCCAGAACACAGGAGATTTCTGCGCTTCGCAGTGGGAGAGAGGAATTACGAGTATTGCCGTCTCCCTTTCGGGTACGCTCTCGCGCCTCGCACTTTTTCCAAATGTGTGGAAGCGGCTCTGGAGCCGATCAGACGTGCCGGGGTAAGAATATTGACCTATATAGACGATTGGTTAATACTGGCCCCATCCAGGGAAGTGGCCGTGAGCCACACGCAATGGGTCTTGTCCCACATACAGCGTCTGGGCTTTGTGGTGAACAGGGAGAAGAGCAAGCTGCAGCCAGCCCAACGCATGATTTACCTCGGTCTGCAGCTAGACTCTGTGATATTCCGTGCTGCATTGTCCGTGGACAGACGGACGAATATTACCCGTCTGGCCCGGGAGGTTCTGGCGGGCCCCAGAGTTCCCGCTCGGCGCCTCAGGTCCCTGCTGGGGATGATGGCAGCGGCTCATGCTGTGGTGCGGCTAGGCCTGCTCCACATGAGAAATTTTCAGAGGTGGTTCTCGCGCCTCAGGCTTCACCCCTCCCGGGACGGGGGGAGGCTGATCTGGGTTCCCCAAGGGGCAGCATCGGACATCAGGTTCTGGCTCACTCCGGGTCTACTGCGGGACGGAGTGACTCTGGCCTGCGCTGTGTCTCACGCCGAGGTGTTCACGGACGCGTCGCTCGAAGGATGGGGCGGGGTCCTCGGCCAGAGCTCTGTAGGAGGCTGCTGGTCGGACTCAGCCCGCCACATCAACCTTCTGGAGATGGAGGCAGTACACAGGGTATTGCTGCACTTTGCTCCTCAACTGCAGGGGAGACACGTGATGGTGCGCTCAGACAACACCACAGTGGTCTCCTATCTGAACAGGCAGGGGGGCACCAGGTCCCCCGCTCTCCATCGCATGGCGACGGTGACGCTGCTGTGGGCGGCGCTTCACCTCCTGTCTCTCAGGGCGCGCCACGTCCCGGGGGTCCGGAACGTGGGAGCCGACAGGATGTCCAGGGGGGGCCCACTCCAGGACGAGTGGGGCCTGGCCCCACGGGTAGCCGCGGAGATCTGGCGGAGGTTCGGTCGTCCAGTAGTCGACCTTTTCGCCAGTGCAGAGAACGCACAGTGCCCGTCCTGGTTCGCCTTAAGGGCCGCGGACGAGCCGCCTTTAGGCGTGGACGCTCTGGCTCATTACCCATGGCCAGGCGGCCTGTTGTACGCTTTTCCACCGGTGCGTCTCCTGCCGGTCCTACTGCGGAGGATCGAACAGGAGAGGAGGTCGGTGATTCTGGTGGCTCCGGACAGCCCGCATGCCCGGTGGTTCCCCTTCCTGAGGGGCATGGCGGTGATGGAGCCCTGGGCCCTCCCGGACGAGCCGGGGGCTCTAGTCCAGGGGGCAGGAGCCCTGTTTTCACGTCCGATAATCGGCCGCAGGCTCTGGGTTTGGAGGTTGAGAGGCGGAGCCTCGTAGATCTGGGTCTTCCCCCTGCGGTGGTGGAGACAATTCAGGGAGCGAGGGCGCCGTCCACCGTGAGGGCCTACGCCACGAGGTGGAGGCTATTCAGTGCCTGGTGCGATTCCCGTTCCTGGGATCCCAGGTTTTGCCCGCTGGAGGGGGTCCTGGGATTCCTACAGGAGCTTTTCGACAAGGGGAGGGCTGTCGCTACCTTGGCGGTGTTTGCGGCAGCCATTACTTCAGGTCACGACGGGTTCGGGGGGTTCACAGCCCGCTCTCACCCGTTGATTAAACGTTTTCTGCGGGGGGCGCGCAGGAGGAGGCCCCCGCTCCAGAGAACGCCTCCGGTTTGGGACCTCAGGGTGGTCCTTAGGGGGCTGTCGGGTTCGCCTTTTGAACCGGCGGCGGAGGCGAGTCCCGATTGTATCGCTTTTAAGACGGCCCTCTTGCTGGCGTTGGCGTCTGCAAAAAGGGCGGGCGATTTGTGTGCGCTCTCAGTCCATGCGTCGTGCCTGTCCTTGGAGAGGACGACGGCATGGTGGAGTTGTGGCCCAATCCGGCTTTTCTCCCCAAGGTCATCACGTCGGCCTTAGGTCGAGAGTGATCAGGATTAGGGCTTTCCACCCGCCGCCGCATGCCTCCCCCGAGGAGGAGCGGCAGCACCTTCTGTGTCCTATCAGAATGCTGAGGCATTACCTGGCCATGACGTCGTCATTCAGGTCGGGTGATCAGCTGTTTGTGTGTCTGGGCCCCAAGAACAGGGGCGCCCCGCTGTCGGCTCAGCGGCTGGCGCATTGGGTCGCCACGGCGGTGCGACGGGCGTATCAGGCGCAGGGCCTGGCCCCCCCGGTGGGTTTCAGGTCGCATTCCACGCGTGGGATGGCGGCCTCTACGGCCCTTCTCAGGGGGGCGTCGGTCGAGGACGTTTGCCGTGCGGCTTCTTGGGCGTCGTCCTCCTCTTTCGTCCGGTCTTATCTTTCGGATGTGTCGGACCGGTCGGTGGCCCATTCCGTGCTGAGTGCAGCGGATTGAGTTGGACCGTTGGGTCCCTCCCCTGAGGAGTGGGCCTTCGGTCTATTTTTCCGCCCTGGTGCAGGAGCTCTTGGGAGAGGCATCCTACAGGTGCGGTACATATATGTGTGTTTGATCGGTCTGGTAGTCTACATCAGGAGCTCTTGGGAGAGGCGTCCTGTGACTACGGTTGACCTACGATTGGTGTTACGTGGGGGCGTCCTTGGTAGGAGTGGCCCGGTAACACGCTTTGTTTCTTCTGCCCTGAGTCCTCTCACGGTGTGAGGGTCTTGCTCGGGCGGAGCTCCAATCACCCTTCGCTGGCCTGCTGGGAGTACATGTTCCTACGGCCTCCGCGTTGTGTCCCACTAGCGAAGTCCTAAGGGACGTAGCACCATGACGTAGAATTAATAGTTACCTAATGTAACTTAAGTTCTACGAATAGGTGCGTAGTCCCTTAGCTACGAGCCCATCAGGCCAGCCCGGCTTGGCAGAGTTCAAGAGGGGGTGCGGCCTTGTGCAGGGGCATTTATAGAGGAAGGTGGCTGGTGATTGGAGCAAATTATTTTGATCTCTCTGGCGTCTGTGACCTGGGGGTCACGTGATATCCCACTAGCGAAGTCCTAAGGGACTACGCACCTATTCGTAGAACTTAAGTTACATTAGGTAACTATTAATTATACTTGCATGTGAAAGCCAGATCCCGTCTGACTTCAGAAGCTGTGCTGGGCAGGGCTTGGTTGGTTTTGTGATGGGAGACCTCTGAGAACAACGGTCGTATAGTGCATAACTGTTGTTGTGTCCTTTGGCAAGACGCTTCACCCACATGGTCTAGAATGAGTCCGAGTAATTAGAAACGTACTGTATTCCAGGGCTTAAATTGAATCCGGCACCTCCGCACGGCAGCGGGATTAAGATGCAAGAATTTTATCAAAAGATGTATATAAGTTAGCACCTTGGATTTTGCCTCATAATCAGACAATTGAAAGGGGAAACTCAGGTCATCTCTCTTTGGTACAGCCTTCTCGTTCATGGTTGATACAAAAAAAGGCCTATAATTAATTTGGTCTAATCAAAAGTTTAATCAAAACGTTGCGTACGTATTTTGCATTAGGCCGACTTGCTTTATATTTACTCTCAAAAAATGTACGCTCTAATGTGGAATTTTTGCAAAATAATTGTTTATATATTTATCTGCAGTGCATTGTGGGTCACGTCACTGCTTCGCTGTGTGTGTCAGTGCTTCGAAGCGTTTCATTGGCTTAAAGAGCTTCCCGGCTTCTCATTGGAACAACTCATTCGCTGGCGTTCCTGGACCTTCCGTTCACAAATGAAGCGCTGCTGTATTCAAACACAATGTACCATGTTTTGAAGTCATTATTTCAGCCTCTTGAAAAAAACACAAATACAGATTATTCAAACATGCTTCCATATTCCAGCGGGGAAATGATACAGAAAAGCAGTTACTGTAACACGGCTCAAAAACGTGTTGTCACTGAGTGTAAATCTTTCATAGCTTTCACTACTCAGGAAATGTATGAACCTAAGTCAAACCGCAGCTGCCTCTCACCCTTTTCCTCTCCGCTAAAACCGTTGACGTCTCAGAGAGGGAAATCTTCCTCATTTGAAATTGGTGCTGACAAAAGACCAAATTAGGAGATGCATCTGTGACTTCATTTCCATCAATGTAAAAAAAAAGAAAGAGATTCACGTTGTTTTTGGACTGGACTATTTATACACAGTCCTCCCACAGTCAGCGAAGTGAGTCAGCGTGGAGGCTATCTAGGTTCTAATTATGTAACTTTGACAATTGTGAGCGAGCCACCAGCAGCTTCTCCACTACATGCTCGTCACTACACTGCAAAAGAAAAAACATCGACTATTAGAGGAAAAAAAACCTGTCAGGGGATCATGATTTCTCTATTTGTTTGGATTTTGTGATTAAAATAATAATAAAAAGTAATATTAATGTAACACTGCTTCGTTTCCCGGGTAAATATGATCGTGGATGTAGCACAAAACGCACAGAGAGGGCCAGCTCCTCAGGGCAATAGTTTTAAATCAACTCGTGAACATCTAAAGTCTAAAGTTTATCGACAGTATCTTGTACGTGAACTCATCATCGTCATATCCCTCCGCACACAAATAGGTCCCCACCAGATGGTTATAACCAGACTGTAAACGTAAATGAAATACAGTTTTTCTCTATTGCTACAACAACAAAACCCAGTACTCTAAACCAAATGACCAGTTACCTAAACACATTTATTAAAACTACCCCCCACTTCTAAATTATTCACACTCTTAAAATAGTGTTTTCAATTGTTTGGGTAATGTTGTTAATGATGCTCATAGTGTTCTCATGTTTGCAGGCCTTGAGTGGTATTTTGGTGTCAAAGTTTGCTTTTGAGCACATGAGCAACTGTTTTGGTGCGATGGGTCGGTTTTGAAAAGAGACCGTGAGGTTGTGTGTATGTAGCTTTAGAAAAGTGGTTTGTGTTTAGAGTTTTAGTATCGTGAAATATGTTTAAGCAATAGAGAAAAACTGTAACACGTCAAACACAAATTCAAATCTTGAGCCTGCAAGAGTAAAAAAAGTCCAAAAAACATCAGAATGTATCTTTATCTTGCCCTTTGTGTATCTAACTTTGCACTATATAAATAGATAGATCATTTTTTGCAATGTAGTCTCTTTGCCTGCTATATTATTGATGATACTATTGCTATTGTTTTTCTCCTGCTAAAGAAGGATATAAACTGCTAAATATAAACGTTGCAAAATTAACATCTGCAAATACATCATGATGCTGCTAACTATAGTGCATTCTCCACCAGAGACTTATCCTTGAACCAAGTGCATTATATACTAAAGCTCCAGAGTTGCATTTGAGTTTATGGTTTTATTATGTTTTTTATCCTCCATTATCCTAAATAAAAGATCCTGTTTGATGTGTGCAACCTGAGTGCTCTTAATCCCTGCTTTAATTCTGCTCTAACGTGCAGAAAGACAACATTGTGGGACAAATAAGGGTTAATCTTATCGTAACTACATACATACAATATTTTGCTGGTAAGTGTCTCACTATTAGTACTTCTGTTCAGTCCTCGTTTATTTTGGCGCACGGTCAAGTTAGTAAAAAGGAAAATTCACTTGTGTTTTTGCCATTAATGAGAACGAACACGGATAAGATTAGGATTAAGAAATCTTTTATTCGTCCCACAGCGGGGAAATGTCAGAGTTGCATCACCGGATACAGACAGTGAATGAGGAGCACACTGTAAAAGATTGGACTTTTCACAGGAAGACGGGAACGTGTAAAGCAGGCTTCTCCAACCTTTTTCCCACGGAGAGCTACTCTATCAGGACAAAAAAAGAGAGCTACTCCTTTAGGCAATTCAATAGAAACTGAGTAAATACTGTGGAATGATGTAGAATGGAATTGGATTGTTTTTCTATGCTTGAATGTTTTACTATTGGATATTTAACTGTAAACCATTGATTATTCCAGTTTTTATATTTCTTTTCAGGTTTTGTTAAGTACCTTTTGTTGCCTTCTGAACTAACTGTGCTATCCAAATAAAATTGCATTGCATGGTTTTGCCAAAGTTATACATCTTGAATGCACAACAGATGTTTAATACAGTAGGTGAAGGCATAGCAAACATGAAATATTCAAGGATTTTTTTACTAAAAAGGAGGTGGCGAGCGACAGGTTAAAGACCACTGGTGTAAAGAGTTTTTAAAATGTCCATCTTTCAAAATAAGTGTGCTAAAGTCGCCGCACGAGCACTCGGGATTAGGGGAATTGCACTATGATGGACTACAGCAAGTTCGTGCTCCACAGAAGTGTGTGGAAACTCTTTTATAAATGTAGAGCACAGACACAGCCAAGAGGCGCTGATCCATTCTGAACTAAAATCACCACCAAAATGTTGCGCTTTGTCCCATCTTCCCATTACTTTTATTTACACTGCCAACTAACAGACAGAGTTTGACACAAAACCTGCTCAAAGTAAAGCCACACAATCATTGTATAGCAATCTTAAAGGTGATTTTTTTTTGCATGTTTGCATTATAATATACAATTAATAAATTCAATTTGCTATAATTAGTATTTACATATTTCAATGGCAAAAGCTTTAAAAGATACACTGTGTAATTGTTTGTGCCATCTAGTGTTGAGATCTTATATTGCAGTCCAATATCGTATGGAAGCCTTTGAGATGAGGAGCACTGTCTCTCAGTCATTCACCAGACTGCCAAGGAAAGAATACTTTAGTTCAATAAATGACCGGATCTCTCCAAATGTCTCATGCACTTGACAGTTGCGTGGAGGCGACTTGTAAACAAGACCACGTTCAGACGCGGCACCCGCTGCACAGACTTTTACCATGGATCTATTATAATATTTAGTTTTACAAACGCATTGTGAAGAGAAGAGACGCATGGAGGATTGACGTCTGTGGGAGCTTAAAACTACAATGATCAAAGAAGCAGGGCATATACACAGCCGCGGCAGGACATTGCTAAAAGCTCATGTTAGCATTAGCGTTAGCCACAGCGCCCTATTCGCATCACGGTAAGAAACAGAACATTCACTCACGCTGCTGATAAAGTATTCTGGCGAATGATTCTGTGTGTGTTTTATTTGAGGCTTTGTCCCTGAATAAGTTTAGTTGAAACTTGTAACAGTAGTTGGACTGCGCTCGGATCGGGTCAGAACATCCTGAGACTGTGTTGCAGAGTCTGCCTCGTTCTCATTATTGTCAGTGTGAAAAAGTTACGTATTGTTCACGTGTGAGTCTGTTGTGTACAAACTACACAATGTGCCTCCTGTTGTGTTAACACTGTCTTTTGGTGCGTATGGTTTGCGATGTTGACACTTTGCTGCTATGATGCTGGATTTCTGCATAATTATGTATCTAAAAGATTGTTGTTCGGATTGTTCTTTTACATACATGTGGTCCTCCATGGTTCTTTTGAATAACTGTGGTCCTCCATGGTTCTTTTATATTACTGTGGTCCTCCATGGTTCTTTTAACTGTGGTCCTCCATGGTTCCTTCTTCAAACTTGTGAAGGCACGGTGAAAACAATATCAGTAGCTCATGTGAAACAAAAACGCAATTCTCGCATCCTTTTTGTCCACCACCGTTTTTCAAATTAAATTTTAATTCTAGGCCTATGAATACAATTAAAAAAACATGGTGGAGGTAAATATTCTTAAAAAATGTTTTTTTCAGATGGAGAAGCTGTAAAAATTACGCAGGGTGGCTTTAAATGTGGGATTTTTCAATTTTTCAATCTCCACAGGGAAAACATTTTGTTGGTTCAAAACATTTGTACACATTTAGAATACATTCTAGGTTAATAAGAATATGAATCCATAGAATAAAGTAATTATTTCTGATCGAACAATGAACCCTATTCAAATAATAAAATGAATGTGAGAATTTGCCTATACTGTAAATGGAATGTGTGTACAGAGGTTTGTTTTTATTATACAGTCTCCACCTCAACATTGTGCAAAACTTACTGACATGCTATTGTTGAAACTAAATGTTTTAATGCAGAAACAGGTTGGTGTCTATTTGTCATAATCACACATACTGCTTGTAATAATCATAGCGACATTGCACATAAATATCCACATCTTTTGCAACTATGTCTTTTTATTGTATGATTGTGGCCGGTGTAACCACAGGTCAAACTAATGACTACCTTGCTGGCATATGACTCACTTGAACAAACCTTCACAAACACTTAATTTCTTTAGACAAAAAGCACCTTTTTTGAGCTGGGCTTAACAAATGGAAGCCACTTATCTTCACATGCAGAGGTTAAACATTCAGGTCTGCTTCTCTGCTTCTGTACATTCACTTCAAGATAATCACATATGAGTCATCAGACCAGATCACCTCTTCATTCAATCACTGCCCTATGCATTATGGAACCACCAGAGCCCATAATGCAATTGGCTATAGCTACAATATGCTCAGGCGGTTAGTTACCTCCATGCAGTCTACATTCATCCTGGATTGAATGTAGAATATAGTCTTTCTCTATTTGCACAATTTCAAAAACACTAATAAAACATTATAAAACACACAAGTTAGGACATTACAGTCACAGACACTAAACAATACTTCTGTTCGATCATGTTACTCAGGGTTGGACTCAATAGAGCGCATCAGGCATACAGAATGCCAAAAAGGTAGTTGCCACATGGTAATAACCACCTTCAATTCAATTAAATTTATATTTGTATTGTCCTAAATTACATCAGTGGTTATCTCTGAGGACTTTACAAAACCGTCAAATTCACCAACACAGCTCAGAGAATTAAACAGTTCAAACCCAAGAAATGCAATGATAGAAAACACATAGAGGCATTGGTCCATAAGGGGCAGATGACCATTGTCTATAAATATTGATAAAGTCCATAAATGTCGTTGAATGTCCTTGGACCCTCCTGCATCGTCAAGGAAAAACTCTAAAACCCAGTGGGGTTCACTTGCTGTCTCACTGGCAGTGTGTGATGTCTTTTGTAGATATTGCATCACCTTTTTCAAAGAGTCATATAGTCACTCTCTTTCTTACAAGTATGCAAGAGATTTTCTACCAAGATGAAGAAAGTTTTTCTCTGGCTCTGTATTTTACAAGACTTTCTATTGGGGCAAACTATGTTTTACTTTAAAAGAGATAAGAAACCAGGTTTAATGAATGTGAAGAAGGAGAAAGGACCGACTAGTGAACCTTGGGGAACACCCAAAATAACTCCAGCTAATTGGTCAACAAAACTGCACTTATAGAAAAAGGTCTATGCATATAAGCAACATAAAGATGGGGAAGAGTGTGCACTTTGTATAACTCGACTTTGAATCTACAATATTAGTGTCAAAGAATCAAAAGAACTCGCTGTAAGCCCCAGACACATCCTGAACTGGTTGCATCTCTTCTTCCGCTGTCGTCTATGGAAGCATAAGCGAGGTGTTTAGTCACTTGGCGCGGTGTCGTCACTGCTCATTGTGGCTGGAATAATGGCTGCGAGTGTAAACAGGCTGAGGAGAAAGAGCGAGGGGGGAGGAAAGCAGCGCCAATAGAGAGTCCTCAAGGACACAGTGTGCCGAGGTGTTGGGAGGAGGAGGAGGAGGAGGAAGAGGAGGAGGAGGAAGGGGGGGGGACAGAGCTGCTGACGCATTTGGGCGCCGTGGAGGGAAGAGCTGCTGCTGACGTCCAGGCTGCCATGCAAATAACCAGGTCCAAGCATGGCCCTTATCCAGAGCCTGATGTGTGCTGAAGCGTGAAGAGTCTGGCACTGACAAAACAAGTTCACATTGCACCGTTTTCCTTCCCTTGTTTTTCCAGGTTTTGTTTGTTTGCCAGTTTTGTCGCACGTACAGTAACAGAAAATGTTGCAACAAAACACTCCTTGAGCTGTGTTTTGTGTAAAAGGCTTTCGATAGTGTAGTTAAAGCAAGACACGCAACAAGAAAAGCATGTTGTAGAGAATGTATTTTCCACCCTATCAGTCGGCTCTCTCTCCTCACTCCTCTGTCAACAGTTTATGTCTGGTCTGGCCTGTTTGGTATTCTATAATGTCATTTTCTGTCCACCGGAGGATCTTTGTAATATGCAGCTATATGCAAAAACTAATAAAGTGTGTTGAAAACTGCTGAGCTGTTGTTCACCTGGCCCTCTGTGGTGACTCACCGTACATGTCTTCACAACAAAGGTCATAGTAGTGTGTGTGTGTGTGTGTGTGTGTTTGAAAAAAATAATATTCTCCAACATTGTCTAAATAACAGCAGTTAACTTTTTACGGTATGTTTCCCTTAAATAAGTAGTTTTTTTATTAGGTAAGGCAAGTTTATCTGTATAGCACAGTTCATACACAATGTAACTCAATGTGCTAAACAAAACAAAAATGCCTCAGGGTATTACATTCATAAATTGTCACAGTGCATTAAAAAGAGTGAAGATGCAATCCTTCAGTTGTATGCCCGGCAAAATGCAAAAAAACTGTTTTAACCTGAATTTGAACAATGTCAGTGTAGAAGCCTGTCTCATGTTTTCAAGGAAGACTGTATTTTAGCTGCGTGAATCTTAAATGCCTCCTCCCCATGTTTTGTCCTCACTCTGGGCACCAACATGAGGCCAGTCCCTGTGCTCCTCAGAGTCCGAGTCAGTTCATAACATGCCACAGATGTATTGGTGCGAGGCCATGGAGAGACTTGTAACAAGCAGAGCTGATTTCAAGTCTATTATCTGAGCCACGGGAAGCCAGAGCACAGACCTGAGAACTGGACTAATGTGTGGTTGTACTTCCTGGTTCCAGTCAGGACTGGAGCTGCAGCGTTTTGGCCGTTAAAGTAGTCTAATCTCCTGGATACAAATGCATGGGAAAGAATCTCCAAGACACTATATTTTAATCTGGCAATGTTTTTAGATGGCAAAAAGCTGTTGATACTACAGATTTGATCCGGCTGTCAATTATTACTCCTCGATTAACAGCTGCATGTGGAGATCGAACAGAAGAGGTCCCTGAAGGGCAAAATAAACATCAAGAAAAAACAATAACTATTAAATCAGTCTTATTGATCTAAAAACAGTTTGCGGAAAATAAATAAATCATGAAACAATATAAAATTTAGATTCCCCAGCTTTAATGCACTTGGCCATAGCGGAGGTAATCATTAACCTGAGCGGAGCCAGTTCGCCAAAGCATACACGCAAGGAGTGTTCCTCTAAATGAAAGATTGGAGATGGGACAATAGTTGTTACCGTGGCATCCAAACTGCTCCTTGTGGAGGGGCCTGATGACCGCAGGTTTTTTGGGAATGTTCCAGAATGAAGAGACATGTTTACTATCTGCATGAGTGAAGGTAACAGGCAACTCAAGAAATCTAACCCTAACTTTCACTTTCAAAGGTACATCCTGGCTGGAACGCAGACTGCAGAATATCTCTTGGACAGATTTTTTATCTACAGGGGCAAAGTAAGTGAGATGAAAAAGCCCCACTGGCTGTTGCGTGTTGTGGAGGTGATGCCGTTTTTGATCCCTTTTTGAGTGCAAACTCATCACATTTATGTTTGGAAGTTCTAATGGCAGCTGAACAGGGGGTTTGTTAATCTATTTACTGTTTGAAAACAGAACACGTAGATTGTTACTGCAGTCTTCTATCATCAAAATCATTCTGCCCTCGGGTAAACTCGCACAGCTTGTCTTTGAAGATCTCGTCATTAACCTGTTTCAATGAATCACTAAACCATTTTCTCATAGAAGAATTACTCAATAAGAATGTACTTACACAAAGGTGATAAACTACTACTGTCGCTACAGCTGCCCCGGGCACACTGACAGAAGTGCCATCAGCCCCTCCATCCACCACCGACCATGCACACACACCAGACTCATACTAGTCAATGTGGGTGAAGTGTCTTGCCTAAGGACACAACAGCAGTTACAGCCGCCCCACTGTGGCTCCTGGTGTTCCCAGAGGTCTCCCATCACAGTACAAACCAGACCCTTCCCTGTTCAACGGGATCTGGCTTCCGCAACCAGGTAGCACCACAATGACAACAATTTGTTACTTTTAAGAGTTTTAAAGACCTTTTAGTGAGCGATGGTCAAAGGGGCAATGGCACAGACTTGCGGCCTCACTTCTAACAGTCTGCCCCTGTGCAGCTGTGTCTTTACTGCTGTAGTTTCCCTCCAGTACAGGGGGGTTGATGGGATACTGGCTTTATAGGAGAATCACAGTTAATAACAATGAAATCAACCAGAAAATGGTCAAACGCTGTGAAAAGTAGATTTGGCACAATACAGACACATTACTTCCAAAACCTTTTCGCTCCACTTCCTCCAACACATCGCCACGTCCCTCGCCACGCAGTGAACTCGGCAAACTGTGATTCCTGGCACGGGATGAAACGGGCGATCGGATCAGGTTTTGCCTTTTCCCCTTGATTACGTCGGGATGCGGTGTTTTGTTGCGCTCGCGGGGGTAAAGTGCTCCGGTTTCAGTGAGGGGCTGTTGGAACAAAAGCGCTTGGACGCAGATGACGGCGGTCCACGGCGCTCTGTAAAGTACAAAAGCTCAAAGGTGCGGCGACAGAAGCGGCCGGCGCTCCGAGCACTGGGCTGTGATAGCGCTGTCGGGAGAACACAAAAAGAAAAAAAGACTGATATGAACTCGTCAGCTCAACCTCGGCTTGGATTGTGCGCTCGGTGAAAGGCAGGCGAGAGTGCAGCGATTTGTGAAAAGACTCTAGTGTGTCATTTGATTTTTCATATGTACTGTGAATATTTATGATTTGAATGCCTTTTGTGACTGTCTTTATCTTGGTTTGTTCAGCACTTTGACTTGTGTATGATTTGTGCTATACAATAATAAATTTACCTTGCCTTTATGAGAAGATATGGACTATTGCACAATGTTTATAATGAGACTTTTTTCTTAGTTGTTGCATGTTTTAGAATGTGAAATAATATATTAAGTGTGTGGTTGTGTGTGTCTTGGTCTTGTCTTGTCTCATGCCACAGGTGTTATTGTGTGTGTGTGTATGTCACGTGTTATGGTTTTACGGTACTGCAGAGTATTACTTCTGATTTTGTTGTGTTTTGCTTCATCCAATCCCTGTTCAAACCATATACAGGTTTTTTTTTTTCTTGTGCAATTGATCAAATAAATAAATAAAATTAAATATAAAGGTGCACTATCTGTCTGCATCATTCCCATGCTACCACAAGTATAAAAAAGTCATAAAAAATTCATAGTGGCACAGTGACATCTACTTTAACAGGACTGAGACAGAAGTTTTTTGACAGGAGGGGCAGAGTTACATGTTCCAGTAGTTCCAGATATAAGCATGGATGGACCTTAAAATCACAAACAGATGGGGCGGATCCATCAGACTGACCACGCCCCCCCTGCAATATAACATACATCAAAGAAACAGGAAGAGCTTTCAGCACCAGTAAAAAAGGAATATCAGAAGGAATGCAAAGAGATCAACCAAGGAAAAAGCAACCTCAGGAAAAACTTAAATCAGCCACACCTGACCAATGCAAAAGGGAAAATCATATAATGGGACAATTATTAAAAAGAAAAAGATGCAAGAGGGAATCTAAATCAGGAAGCTGAGTGCACGGTCCATCAACAGAGACGAGGGGGCTTTCACATTTGCTCGCATTTGGAACTCACTTCTCCAGAGAGCAGCAGGAGGCATGGCCAGTCTGATGGATCTCGCCCATCTGTCAGACTGGACACATCCAGAAACAACAGCTGAACATGTGTTTGGGCGGAAGTCTCCCGCCGAAACATGTCAGGTAATAAAGCAGTACTGGCTTCTTTACTATCTTTTGTCTTATTAAAAGAACATTCTAAATCAGGGCTAGTTTGAGTATTTTCATAGAAACCATAGATGATAGTTTGCGGCTCTGTGTTCTGGACTAGACAAAGATCTCATATTACACCTGTTCTAAGGGATCTCCACTGGCTCATGGTTCAGGTTTGGATTGACTTTAAAATCCTCATGTAAAGAAAAAGGTGCACATTATTAATCCCTGTAATGTAATTTATCCTCTGCATTTGACCCATCCTGATCCCACTAGGACGTCTGTGCAGTGGTTGCCGTAGTACAGCAACCAGGAACCCATCTCCAGAGATTGTTACTTTGTCAGGACTACCGTAGTTGGAGGATTTTAACTATTGTGCATGTTTTTAGCCGTAGGGGAAACCGTGGCACCCGGAGGAAACCTTTGCCGACAGGTGAGGTTGCTAATCCCTTGGTTGATGTTTTGTTGGATGGATCTGCCCGGTCTGTCTGTATGAGACACGGGGAGAACATGCAAACTCCACGCAGAAAGACCCTGTTCCAACTGGAATTCTTGTTGAGAAGCGAGACTGCAAAGCCTGGCCCAATTTGGCGTCATCATGTATTTCTGACTTACTTGGACATCAACCTTCTTGCTGTTCCCCATGGGAGAAGCGGATTCTCCCATTACGCGCCTTGTAAATGGAACACTCTGTCCAATGAGATTGAATGTGCTCCGACCTTATTCTAATTTGTAAACTAAAGACTCACCTGCTCAGTCTTTCTTATATTTAGGCAACACTCTTATCTCTTCTTTGTCTAATGTGCGTAGCCTTGCAGTCTTGTATGAAATGTGAAATACTAATAAAAATGTCTTCCTCTGGTCTTCCTGGGTCCAATCATAAATAGTTCTTCCTGGGTCCAATCATAAATAGTTCTTCCTGGGTCCAATCATAAATAGTTCTTCCTGGGTCCAATCATAAATAGTTCTTCCTGGGTCCAATCATAAATAGTTCTTCCTGGGTCCAATCATAAATAGTTCTTCCTGGGTCCAATCATAAAAAGTTCAGCTACAATACATTTCTGATGCACGTCTTCATATTGTATAGAACCAGTATTTTCTTACACCTCTGTTCTTAGCCTTATAACATTTTGAGTACTTTGATGAGATATTGATTGTCGGCTTTGGTGGATTTTGTTCGGATTTTGAGTTTGTTTTTTTTCATTTTGGACTTTTTAAGTTTTCATTTTTAAATCATGGTTATTTTTTTCCATTCCTGCATTTTGGGTCTTCTTTCAACTCAACATGTGACAATTACATCCAAACCTGAAATTGACGCTGAAAATTGTTGTCACTACGTCAATTAATTACAGTCCATGGTCTGTCCCAACTTGCGGCATTTGCTAGCTAAAGCCAACTATGCCGACAGAAAGCTCCCAATTGGTCAGTTTTTTTGGGCTCATTGCCGTATCTGATGAGTGTGCCACAAACAATTACTGAGCGAGAGAAGTTTTATAATACTTACTTTTTGTCCATCTGTATACAGTCATGCTTAAGACCAGCATCATCCATATGTTTTCACAATATTTCATCTGGTTCATGGATTATGTCAAAATATCCACTTGCCTTCCTCTCCACCTCCTAATCACAAGAATTCCACCACACTGGCTTCTCAAACATGTGAACATGCATTATTTGTGTTCATTTTGGCTCATTTAATCCTTGACTATTTACTTTTGGCATTACACATGTTTGAATGCAAAATGATTGTTTTATTTGAAGGCTGTAAATAATATTATTTGCCTGATTTTACTGCATTGTCGGATTGTGCAGATACACCTTTACGTACAACTCCACATGTTTATTGTCAATGAGGGAAGTTGTAACATGGTTCAAAACCTTTTAAAGCTGGGCAACCTGACTTTTCTCCTCCATTGATAACAACATGGTATTTTAAAGAAGCTATACCCAATTTTTTTTCTAAGTAGTTGATAAAAATGCTTATTACTACATACAAGTTGTATTATAATCCGTAATTTAATTGAAAACTAGAGGTAATTGATTCAGCTGTGTAAGAATTACAAGCAGTGAAAAGTGCTGAGTAGAGTCTTTCTCCTCCACTCACAGGACGAGCGGCGAACAGCCTGCGTCCTCTAGCCTCTACAGCGCTGCTTAACACCAGGGCTTCGACTTCGAAATTCAAATATAATTCTAAAATTAAAAAAATATATATATTCGAACACATATTAGACAGCCCTTACAATTCGAAATGTATTCAATAACTGCAAATAAAATAGTTAGCTCCCAAAGGTTCCACCGGGACGTGCTAAGGCAGGTAACAGCTAAGCTAGCTAGTTCAAAAACTCCCTGGAACTACATGTTAATGGATACTTCTGGGTTTTTCGCGATCGCTTTTTGTCACATTAAAATAGTAATTTGGTCATGAAAACGATAACAAGAAATTCTGAAAAAGTCCGTGCATGTGTGTTAAGGATGTATATGTATACTGTATTGTCCGATTAACATTTAATGGTGTTGATTTATAGATATGTAGTTGTTTATTGAGCGTGGCTAGCTCCGCTAGCTTATCTCATTGTACTTGCGGAGTAGGCAAGGCAAGGCAAGGCATGTTTATTTGTATAGCACAATTCATACACAAGGCAACTCAAAGTGCTGAACAAGATAGCATTAAAATCATAAATAATCACAGAACATTAAAAAGAAAGTTTGTGTAAGCCCTCAGTCGTACAGGAATTAGTCAAAGCAAAGGAAGGTTTCTCACCCATCATCTGTACTTCTTAGCAAGTTTTCCCGACGTTTCGTCCTCAACCTGGGGACTTCTTCAGGGAATGAATTCTCGGACCGCGCGTTGGAGATTTATAACCTATGGGTGTGGTAAGCCACACCCTAATCCTGATACTAACTCGTAAACAATCTCAGGTCTGCTTGATGTAGAAGGGAGCAGGTCTAACGACCCTGCTGAGGCTAACGACCCTAACTCCTTAGCATGTCACAGACCTATTGTCTGCTGGGATGCTCAAGTGGAGTGCAGGTCTCACCCCTCCTAACTCATTAGCATGTAACTGACCTTGTCCCAAGTTAGGGCGTTGTTTTTAGGATGTCGTCATAGATGCGAGGCAAAACAAATCTTAACCCTCCTCCTCTGTTAAGAGAAGGTTTCTGTTTCCTCACAAAAATGGCTTCTTTCACCCCTCTCTCAAACCAATTCTTCTCCCGAGCCAGAATTTTAACCTCTGTGTCATCCACCGTGTGGTTGGAGGCCTTGAGGTGGAGATGAACAGCCGACTGTGGCCCACTAGAGTTTTCTCGACTTTACCAACATCGTAGAGAAAACTCTAGTGGGCCACAGTCGGCTGTTCCAGATTTTAGCAGCATGAATCTGAAAAGCAGCCTCCCCATGTTTAGTTCTGACTCTGGGCACTAACAGGAGTCCAGTCCCTGTGCTCCTCAGAGTCCGGGCTGGTTCATATGGGACTAACATGTCACTAATATATTTTGGTTCGAGGCCATGGAGAGACTTGTTCACAAGCAAAGCTGTTTTAAAGTCTATTCTCTGAGCCACAGGAAGCCAGTGCAGAGACCTGAGGACCGGACTAATATGGTCGTACTTCCTGGTTCTAGTCAGGACTCGAGCTGCTGCATTTTGAATGTACTGCAGCTGTTTTACAGCCTGTTTGGACAGACCTGGGAGCAGGCCATTGCAGTAGTCTAACCTACTGGAGACAAATGCATGGATAAGAATCTCCAGGTCTGCTTTAGACACTATGTTTTTGATCCTGGCAATGTTTTTTAGATGGTAAAAAGCTGCTGATGTTACTGATTTGATGTGGCTATTAAAATTTAAGTCTGAGTCCAGTATTACCCCTAGATTTCTGACCTTGTTTGAAGGTTTTAGGGAGAGAGACTGTAGGTGACAGATGACGCTCTCTCTTTGTTTCTGGGGACCAAAGACAATCATTTCAGTTTTGTCTGCGTTTAGCTGAAGGAAGTTGTTTTGCATCCACTCACTGATCTGTTGGATACAGTGAAGGAGTGAGTCCACTGGTCCATGTTCTCCTGCAGTCAGTGAGACATAGATCTGAGTGTTGTCTGCATAGTTATGATAGGAAACTTTGTTTCTGCGTATTAACTGACCTAACTCCACAGGTCAGGGCCATATGATCTGAGACACAGTTTCCAATCTCCACAAAGTACTTCCTGTCTTCAAGGTAAGACCTAAACCAACTTAGGGCGGTGCCAGCGACGCCAACCCAGTTCTCTAGCCTCTGTAAGAGAGTAATGTTAGTATTTTACACACCTGAATTACAAACAGAGATTGCATTGTCAAAGGGCAGCGGTCATTATTGATTTGAGAGTTCTGTTATCAAGAAAAAATTATCGGTAGAATTACAATCAAGTCAATGGAGTGTTCTACTGCTGCTGTGAGGAGCTGTATAATAAATTATAATTAAATACTCAAATATATTCTAATGTTTTAATGAATACATTTGGATGCAAAACTAGCGGTATTCTTTTACCTATTTATTGTGTTAGCAGTGCGTTGCTTTAGTACCATTTCATCTGTGATTGTTGTGCAGCTTACAAGAAGTTGTGCTAAGGCTAATGTTAGCATACATGTCAGATCGCAAATTGAGCTAGATGGCCCCGTGTTATGAGAGCGTAGGGGAAATGAGAAGCCATTGAGCGAGTTGGGGGGCGGTGCTAAACATTCAAACCTTGCAGAAACGGGTATAGCGCCTTTAATAATAAAATGTTGTGCACAATAGAGACAAAATTAGACATTAGAACCATTTGCGGGTAGTTTCTTGTTTACTTTTCTGTATGAAAAAGCTGATCAAGATTATAACTGAGGCCAACAATAATATTCTCTGCTGCTAAAGTACAATCTGTAAATACCTTCGAACCAAGTGCAAGTTTAGAGTTTTTTTTTTATTATCTTATTTGTTATAGGTTTATTATCTAAATTGTATTATCTATTACCTTAAAAAAATATATCCTGTTTTACGTATATGTGCAATCTGAGTGGCTCATTTCCACCCCTGTGTTTGTTTTCTTAAAATAATTAGCTTCAAAATTATGTATAACACGCCATCATCAGCCCGAGCGGCACTGACATAAAGCCTTAATATCAAGTAGGAGTTCCACAAATGACCTTCCCCCGTCAACTGCAATCTCAACAATTTATAACACTGTTAATTATTCCAAACAGAGTCAAACCCCTGCTCACGTGTTTAAACGCTTTCCGAAATTGAATAAAAGGAGCCCATTGGATAACATAACAGACTTTTATGCCTTATTTGACAAGAGTTGAGCTGGCGTAATGAGTCAAAGCTAACAGTGGCTGAGCTGCAGAGCACATATGGAGCTTATAGGAAGGAGCAGGGCCACGGCAAATATTGACTTGTTCAGCCGTGCGTGTGAAAATGCCTCCCCGGTTTTGAAGGCCTGTCGTACAGCAGCAAACACAGTCCCTCCTACGCCACAGGCCACAGCGGAGAGCGCAGCAGAAGGCCCGGTTTTCCTCTTGCTGTCATTCAGCACAGTGTGTGGCGTTCAGTGACATTTACCTTTAGGGCTGGGCGATCTAGGGAAAAATAATAACATCTCACAACATGTTTATCATTGGGTTCAACAAAATACACACAAATCAATATCAGAAAACGGATTTAAAGTTGCAGTATGAGTTGAAATTAAATGCTCAAAATAGATTCTGGTTTATGAATGCTGTCTTTAAAGTGAATTTGATTTGTTTTTTGGATCCATCTTGATTTTCAATGTTTTTTTTATTATTTTATTCAATTCAATTTATTTTTGTATAGCCCTAAATCAAAGAATGAAATACGTAGTTCAAAAAATAAATAAATCCATTGGTCCGTAAGGGGCAGATGACCAATGTCCATAAATGTTGATAACGTCCATAAATGTTGATAACGTCCATAAATGTTGTTGAATGTTTAGTGGCCCTGGATCATCACCACTTTCCTTAGACCCTCCTGTATCGCCAAGGAAAAACTTAAAAACCCAGTATGAGAAAATGAGAAATCTCTGGGACGCCCACATTAAGGGAGGGATCCGCTCCCGGGGAAGAACAGGCTAAAGATTCAATTGAACTTAAAAAGATAAAGGTCATTCTTTTTCATTTCATTTTACCACAATGAAAAGTTCCAAGATTAAGTAAAACACAAGCTTCTTTTTAACTTTATACATACCTGTAAAAAAGAGCCCTGTGAATCAATATTTTACGCTTTTGGCCGAGTGAGTTTGGTTCTCTTTCTCTCAGTTTTCTGTCTGGAAAAAGTTGATCCAAAGACAGAGACGACGTATACAACCATGTGACAACTACAGTGTTTTTTTTTTTTTATTGAGAGAAAATTACTGTCTTGTTGGATGGATTTTTCGTATAACATTTTTGTTGTGTTGTGTGTTGGTTTGCATGTCTTTAGATATGTTTTCAAATAAATAAATGAATGCAAATCATAAACAAAAAACTAACTTAAACTAGTGTTGAAATCAAATGCCAGAGTAAACCAGATTCGAGCTTAGGAATGTCCATCTTCTAAATCATATAGGGTGAAGTTACTGTCAATAAAGACGTACATGTCAAAAAAAATTGCGTGCATATTTATCGGTATTTGTGCATAAAAATATGTTATTAATTCATGATTAAGATAGCAAGCACATTAAAAAAAATTGTAATCACAAGTACAAAATCACACATATAGTTTTATAGTTTTGTTATTCATAATTCATATTACATAAGTCTTTTCAGTTTGCATTATCTTAATCATGAATTAATAACATATTTTTGCACAAATACCAATAAAAAAATGCACACATTTTTTTTTAGACAGTTTATTGACAGTAGCCTTACCCCATAAAATCAGGCATGTCAAACTCGTCTCGTGGGTCAGATCTTGTAGCAGTGCCTGAGATGATTATCAGTGCATTTACTTGAAGCATTGGATGGAAACGGGCTAATATTGAATATTATACTTCATTTTAAAGTAAATGTAACATCAGGAAAGCAACCACATAATTGAATGTGTTCTAAAATTCTAATAGGTTATTAGAAGTTAGTTATTAAGCAGTCTGCCTCGTAATAAGTCTCTTTTCAATTTTTGGCTCAGTTGTGGTTGAATCAAAACCTACCAGAAAATAACATACAAACTCATGTCAAGCAATACTTTTGGCCCCAACCAGCTCCTATGACTCCCCTGTTCTACATGCACAGCTTGACTCATGTCTGCTGATCACTGATGAAGTCACAGTGTGTTGTTGTGTGATTGGAATTTGCAAACACACCTTAGCTCCAGCTGATATCTTCCCAGCCTCAGTCAGCCCAAGGTGAGGGTTGCCGGGATGACTGTGCCTGAGAAGATCAGCTTATAAACAATGTGTGACGCTGCTCTGCGCTTCTGAGGAAAGGCGGAAGTTACCATCCAAACATATCAAGATAATAATGAAGCGAAGGTTCAGACTGGAAGAGAAGACTAGAAACAAGTAATCTTCATTTATATAGCATCTTTCACAGTCACAAAGCGCTTTACTTGTCTCTTTACTTGTTGGGCACTTGTTTCTCACTCCATGCAGAGAGGAGAGTGGCCATCCTATTTAGCATATTTTTAGTGGTAGGGGAAACCTACGGAGACATAAGGAACATGCAAACTCCCCTCAGAAAGCTCTAGAGGTGGAATCAAACCCAGGACCTTCTTGCTGAGAGGCACAAGCGCTAACCACTGCACTCAGTCCTCCCACTGTCACTGCGCCACATCAACAATCAACCCTTTCTGCCAATCATCTCTCACCTGGCTTCATTAAACAATAGCCTGCTGTATCATTAAAGTATCGTGCAGCAACCCTCCTCCTCCCTATCACCGCCGCTTCATCAGCCAGCCCCTTTCCTTAACAACCACCGCCAGGATCAAGGCCCCAGGGGATTTCAACTAATAAACTCTATTTGATTAGAAAACAAAAAACTTACTATGACATCACACATGTCCAGATGTGTGCAATTTCCGATCACACAACCATGACATCATTAATGATCAGCAGACATGAGTCAAACTGCGAATATAGAAGAATCTAATCACTTTACAGACAACTGACATCTGATTTAGTAAGTAAGTAATGTTTATTTATATAGCGCATTTTACAGACCAAGGTCAACCAAAGCACTTTACAGAGTTCAGATATTGTTCCAATCATTCCACACACGGTGATGACAGAAGCAAATCGCCGAACACACTGGCACATCAGCCCCAATCAACACCATCCATTCACCCTCTCAAATACATTCATAGCTATTGTGCATGTTTTTAGTGGTAGGGGAAACCAGAGCACCTGGAAGAAACATACACAGACACGGGGAGAACACGCAAACTCCACTCAGAAATGCCCTGTTCCGACCGAGATTCGAACCCAGGACCTTCTTATTGAGAAGTGGCAGAGCTATCCACTCAGCCACCGTGCCATGGCTTAATAAAACACTTTGAGCATTTTATTTGAACACTTACTGGAACCCATAGTTATGGTCGTTTGCTTTTGTTTTGGTGAGCACTTTAAGTTGCCTTGCGTATGAACCGTGCTATACAAATAAACTTGCCTTGCCTTGATATCCCCTTCTGCATTCGCTGCGCAGTCCTCTGCCGTGGTCTGAGCACCAAAACCATAACTTAATTCAAGTACTGGCCTATGCAATACTTTTTATTCTTACAGACAATATTAGCAGAGTCTTGCAAAAAACTATGCTAGAGTTATCAGCTATCATCATCACTTTTTTATTATGCTAAAGTTGGAGTTTTTATACTTTATTCTTGTTTCTTTAATATGTTTAAGTTGGAGATTTTGGACTAGCTTCTTCATCACGCTAACACTACAGATTTCATACTTGCTTTTTTAGTATACTAGGTTTTATTTCGTTTTAGTATAGAGTTTTTTACTTATCTTTTGCTGTGTGCTCCTCATTCCTACTGTTCCGTAACTTTTGATGCAACATTAAAATTTCCCCACTGTGGGACAAACAAAGGATCTCTTAATCTTATTCCAATTCAATTTGGAGAGACGTGAAACAAGAAGCTTTTGAGTATTTATTGGGAGGAGGTTTGGCGCCCTAGGCCCCGGTGCGGCCTTCAGATCGGAGGGGCTCTGCGATGGAGCGTGCCAATCCCCCGGGACCTAGGCACTGGTGGCGGCATTTGGCAGCGGGAAGCAGATTGAAGGCAGAATGAAGCAGGGTGAAGAGGAGGAGGAGGGGAGGCGGTGGCTGCAGCTTCAAGAGGCCGAGAATGGGAGTTCCTCCGCTTTTAAGCAGCTTGCCTGGCTGGACCGGTGATTGGAAGGGGGCGTTTGCAGTGCGATAGGCTGGGGATGAGAACCGGCCTGGAGGGGTTACCTTTGGCTGACGTCTACCAAATTGAACTTACGCTGGCTGCATTACGCCTTTTTCCAGTTGAGTCTCTCTTAGTTGAAAAATGTCATACTCAGCACATTTGTTTGATGTAAAAGTATCCAGCAAGTCTCGACCAGATTCAGCTGATTCTGTTTTTATTATCAAGATTTAGCGCTAAGATCTTGATTTTGATTTTTTTATATATTATGTTTTTAGCCATACAGAAATATAACATTTTGCGGCATACAAAAAGCACTGTACCAACACACACGAGCAACATAATATTGAAAAACTGAACAAAAAAACGTATACAGGGAGAATCTGTACAACATATATTATTATTTACAAGAAAAAAAATTATTCCCATCGACAACACAGACAATTACTTCATCACTGATCAGAAGGCGTGAGTCAAAACCCTCTCATCCTATGGCTCCGTCTTAGCCTCGTCCTGTTAGCAAAGCTGTCGTGTCTGTAGCTGCACAGTCATAAACAAAGTGCCGGTCGGTCGGACTGGTTTTGGGATGGTGTCAAAGTTGTCTCATGTTTGGGTGAGTCACAGCTACAGCCTCCAGGCAAGTATTGTGTTCTCACAGAAATCTGACTCACTGTAGTAGCACTTTCACTGCAAAGCGACTGTGACTTACACCAGACAAGCATTGTGACATAATCCACATACTCGGCAAGGGCAAGGCAAGTTTATTTGTATAAAGAAATTCATTCAAAGTCCTATAAGCACTTTGAGAGAAAGCATTAAAATCCAAATTAATCGCATAACATTAGATGATTATACAAGACTTTATGTTGTGTATTGATGTCACATGAAGGGGCAGAGTGTAGATTCCAATGGCAGGACTGATTTGGAAAGTTTATCATTGTTTTAGATCAATGTTGGTTTTTCAAAAGTAGTGAAATACTAAGCCACTGGTGTCAATGATGATCATGATAGAAAACATTTCACATACACGTAGATGTTGTTTCTAGACATGCTAGCTTTTTTTTTGTCCAGTGTGATTTTGATGTTTATGATATGCCTCATAACACATTGTTATACCTTGTGTAGGAAAAGTGCTCTACAAATAAAGTTTGATTGGTTAGTACTTATACTGCTTTTATCAAATACTCAGATCAGCCTTCATTCGCAGCAGAAATTCCAGCTTGCCTTAGCTATTCAGCTTATTATCGGGACAAGAAGCCATATAAGACAATTGGCTCCAGCTAGCTTATTTTCGAATAAGCTTCTTCCCAACACAAGGTCTATGGCAAGCATGTCAAACTCAGGCCTGTGGAAAATCTGGCCTACAAGACCATTTTAAGTGGCCCCTGAAATTATTTCTTTTTATCTTGATCACAGCACCTTGATGATAATGGGCAACTATGGCAAGTTTTTTTAAAGCCTATTGTCTCAGGAAAATGACCATATGATTGAATATGTTAAGAGGTGCGCAAGTAAGTAATGTTTATTTATATAACACATTTTACAGACCAAGGTCACCCAAAGCATTTTACAATGTTCAGAGTTCAGATTTTGTTCCAATCATTCCACACACAGAGACGGCGGAATTGAGTCGCCGAACACACTGGCGCATAAAAGCTCCCATCAACACCATCCATCCACTCTCTCATTTACATTCAGACCTATTGTACATGTTTTTAGTGGTAGGGGAAACCGGAGCACCCTGAGGAAACCTACGCAGACACGGGGAGAACATGCAAACTCCACTCAGAAAGGCCCTGTTCCGACCGGGATTCAAACCCAGGACCTTCTTGCTGAGAAGCGAGAGTGTTATCCACTCAGCCACCGTGCCGCCCAGAAGTCAAGTTAAAGATTCATTTTTTACATTTAACTACTAACCTTCCAATATATCTCTTCTTGAACAACAACAAAAAACAGGCAAAAACACTTTCATACATACATACATTCTGGCCCCAACCAGCTCTTATGCTTTTAAGTTTTCCCCCCAACCAAAATGAGTTTGACACCCCTGGTTTATGTACTCAACACATATAGAACCACTGTGTATGTTTTAGCGATATGGGTCTAACCTAATTATACGCTTCAATGAACAGATGTACTATCGCCCGTCCATCCATCCGTGGGAGAGAATCCTGCTCTCAATGTGGTTCTCACTGAGGTTTCTCACTTTTTTCCCTGGCGATGCAGGAGGGTCTGTTAGACTGTAAGAGGGCCTAACAAAAAGGAATGTGGTGATGATGCAGGACACTCAACCTCCAACAAAATGTTTGGACATTTATCAACATTCATGGACATTGGTCAACTCCCTATGGACCAATACATATTATGTGTTCTCTACTCTTTGTGTTTGATTCTCTGGTCTGTGTTGATAATGTTAAAGGTTATGTTAAGTCCTCCGAGATAACTACTGTTGGGATTTAGGGCTGTACAAGAATAAATTGAATTGAATGTAGTCAAAAGAGACACATGTCATTATTTCTTCTTTAATGATAATATATTTTAAGGCCTGACAGGGGAGTGATGTATGTGTCTGGCTTTGCAGAGGAATCACTGTTGACAAAAGGATAGTAAACAATGGCAGACGTACTGAGATCGGTGCAAACCTGTGGAACAAGCTGCGACACGCTCCTATACAGCTTGTTATAGCCGTCTGAACAAAACAGCGTGACTTTCTTCAGAGCGCTGAGGTGATCAACATTCCAAACCGTTACCATCAGCTCCAGACGTTACGTAGAATAATTGGATACGTAAATAGATCTAGCCATTCTGTGATAATTACCACTGCTTTTTGTCTGAGAATGGACATTGTTCTGGGCTAACAATTGTGTCTTGTAAAATGAAAGCAGAGCCTATATCATATGAGAAAATACTGTATGTTATACTGTATGTACACGTGTAAGAAAGAGCCCTGTGAGCCACTATTTGAAGCTTTGGGCTGAGTCTTTTTCCAGTTTTACATAAATGTGAAAACTAGTGATTGAGAGAGGGGGACTAGTTAAATGGATTTTATCACTACAATATCACTGTAATAATTGAATCAAGTGTTTTATATCTTCATTTGACTGAATAAAAACAATGAGACAAAGCCATTTAGTCTTTATTCAAGAACTGTTGCTTTATTTTCTCATTCCAAGGGAGATATTTCTTGTATCTTTCAAAAAAGAACCTTGTCCCATTGGAAAATCTTGTTTTAAGTCAGTCAAAATGTTCTCAAATTAAGATATATTCTGCCAAATTTTATAAATGTTTGACATATTTTCTCACCACTTTTTGCTCTGATTGTATTCATTGGGAGGCAGGGAGTCTACAATGCCATTTTGTCACCACATTGCTCAAATGAATTCAATCAATCAAAGATATCAAGATAATGTGGTTGGAAAAAGTGCCTTAGCTTTAGGTTCCAAAATGTTTCTTCACGCGCTTATACTGTACTTCTGTTGAGTTTTTGAGTTTTGTCGGTGACATTTCTGTGCCTGATGCTGACTGACATAGACAGCATGTTAAAAATGATATATCTAGGCGGGGAATCTTTGGCTCCCACACTATGCGATTTACAAAATATGACTCACGATACAATATTATCACGATACTGCGATGATTGATTTTTCAATCTGGGAAGACTACAAGACACAAAATGTGTTTGAATGTTTCATTCATTGATTGTTTGGCACCCTAGGCCCCGGTAGCGGCACTTGGTCTGTGAAGCTCCTTGATTTACGCTTAAGATCCCCTGGGACCTAGGTACTGGGGGTGGCGTCCAGGCAAGCAAGGGGGAGAGAGCGCACGGTCAAAAAAGAGGAGGGGGGAGGCGATGGTTGCAAGGCTTGAAAGGGCTGTGGTGTTGGAGTTTCCGCTTTTAAGCTGCTGGATTGGTTGGCATAGGTCGGTGGGGAATAGGCTTTGCTGTGCGATTGGCCGAGGATGAGAGGCCGGCCTGGATGGGATGGGCTGCAGCAGGTAGTCTACCAAAGATTGAATTTCCGCAGGCTGCATATTGCCCATATACTGTACCTATAACAACAATACATAATAGTATAGAGTGTTTTCAATGGAAAGGTCTGTTTTATTGCTTTGTTTGTACCAAATTGTCTTTAGGCCAGACACTTCACCTACATTGCCTAGAATGAGTCAGGTGTATGGTCGGAGGGGCTGATGGCACATACTGGTTGCCTCGCCTCGGTCAGTGTGCCCCATGGCAGCTGCGGCTACAGTAGTAGTTTATCACCACAGAATACGGAGCGAATGAATAATGACACTTGAAGAATCTTTACGTGCTATGCAAAACTATGCATCATTACTACTATTGTTATGATCACTTGAATGTTTTTATGGCACTAGAAAAGACTTAACTGTGACTGGCCCCTCCACAAACCCGGCTTGTACTGGTCCCAGAGGCTGCTCTTGTTTGTTTACATTGACATGTTCCCTGGCAACAGACTTCTATGCAAACAGCTTCTGAGTTTGACCTCATTGAGATTGTAAATAGAGCACTTTGTTTGGAGCAAAATTGAAGATATTATAAGACAAAGTACGCAGCACAACCGTCCAATGTTGGGAAAAGAAACTCTTGAATTAGCAAAATATGTGATTTCTGAAAGAAGAAATGTAAAGATGAGAAGGTTACAGCCGAGAAGAGCGGAGTGACTCATGTGGGACTGTGTCAGTGTCTCTGAGTCACCCGTGTTTTTATAGACCACTGTTCCATATGTCACACTATGGACACCATGTCGTCCTCTTACTGTTACACTGTTTAGCGTGGAGTGCTTTAGTCCCACGTAAAATGACACTTAGGGCAAGGCAAGGCAAGTTTATTTGTATAGCACAATTCATTCACAAGGCAACTCAAAGTGCTGAACAAAACAAGAAAGAAACAATCACACAAGGCAATAAAATCATAAATAATAACCGTAGATTAAAAATAGTAAAGAGAAAATTCCTTGGTTGTTTGCACAGCTAAACAGACTACTTATGGTTCATTAGTGTAATCGTTTAACATTTTATCTAACTAACGGTGAAACAACTTTTTTTTGACTTCATCATGGCTGCAGGTGTAGTCTGTTCATTGCTATTCACCCGATGTCCCATTATCTATTTCACAGCGTGATGATGGGATCCATGAATCTGGCCTCTCTCATCTGCACCTGTGGACTGGTCTCCATCGGCCTGGACTTATGTATTGCACCCCGCCTCAGTCCTGCCTCGCATGGCCTAGGTCCTCGTACTACAGCCTGAGTCCTGGATTGACAGCCTCTGTCCGTGGGAGCGGACCCCTCTCTCAATATGGGCCTCCCCGAGGTTTCTCACTTTTTCCCACTGGGTTTTGGAGTTGTTCCTTGCTGATGCAGGAGAGTCTAATGACAGTGATGGTAATGATCCAAGACATTTATAACCATTTGAACCGTTTTATTCTCTAATCTGTTGTTTTTGAATTGACAACTTTGTACTGATGTGCTCCGAGATGACTGCTGTTGTGATTGAGGGATGTACAAAAATAAATCGACATTGACATGAAATTATGAAATGACAGTTAAAGCCAGAGTCCCTAACTTTTGAAACCACAACAAATGTCGTGTATTACAGTGGTCCCTGGTAATACATTCCTAAAATAATCTGCAATAAGTGAAATCCGCTAAGTACTCTACACTGCAAAAAGTGATGAAAAATAACTAAGTTATTCAAATTTGGCAACATGTATCTTAATTTGAGAAAAATCTGACAGCCGAAAACAGAATTTGCCAATGCTAAATGAAAATAAAGCAGCTGTTGAAAATCTTGTTTTAAAACATTTAGAATGAACTCTAAGATAAAAACCACTCGTGTCAAGCAATTATCACCTAATTTATTATTATTCTTTGCAGTGTATATGTTTTAAGGCTGTAAACCCCCTCACCACACACTTTATATCAAACCTGTTTATTGCTTGGTCGCCTTTCAGCACTTTGTTGTAATGACATTATTTTTAGACAGAAATAGAAAAGTACAGACCACCTTTTCTCTGATATGTGCCAACAAGCCATTACTGTTGCATGATCGGACATGTTACACAAAAAAATCCTTACATTTCCCCCTCCCAATCTCATCCCTATTTCCCCCCATCCAAGCCCCAGCTTATTTTCAATGTCAGAAATCTGGTTGCTCTAAGGCGCTGGAGCACAATACAGTAGCCTTCAGCGGGGTAGAAGAGTAGACTGTGGAGTTGTGTGAATTCAATAGCAGATTATCTTACCGAAGCCGGGACAAAGCCGGCGTTCGTTCATTATTCAGTGCCCTTGCCTCGGCACATACCTGGGACACGTGTGCGGACGACTCTCACGGCGGAGCAGCCACTAGACCCGATTGCTCCCCGAGTCAGTGAGCGATTCGAGGTGACGAACTATTTTATTGCAAATCAGTTACGCAACAATGGTGTCTGCGGATGTCTGTGTAAATAGGAGGGATGCATTTTTTGGATTAGACAGGATTATGCATGATTTCTAAGGGAATAATGAGGGGCAGCATTTGAATGTGTGTATTTATGTACAGAAAGCATTCAAATTAGCGTTGTCTTGCTGCAAAAAGGGATGACAAATTAGATTTCTCAAATTTGGCAAAATGCATTTTAATTTTAGCACATATTGACAGTCTTAAAATAAGATTTTCCAATTGAAGGATCTTTGTTTTGCACCAGCGTGCGCATGCGCCCCTCGCTGGGTGGCAAAAAGTCCATTGTTTTTCACCGCGGTAAAGTGGCCCGGCCTTTTTCCGTCGCGGTGAAGTGGTCCGTACATTAAAAGAAGGGTTGCTCCTTTTTGCTGTTACTTATGGTAAACGTGGAACATGAAGCCGCGGGGATGAGCAACCAAAATGCAATGTTTAAAATTAATCATCACAGTGACCAAGTGTGCAGTGAAAGTAGTTCCAAAACTTAAATTTATTTATGAATTTTAATCCCCTCATCCCCCCGGCTTCCCGTTCTACGTTCACCATAGGTAAATGCATAAAAGGGCAACCACTTTACCGTGGCCGTTTTTCGCTGTTCTTTTCCGAAAGAATTCGAAAAAAAAACGTAGTCTGTCCCCAGCGGGCCGTACAACCGACCACACAACCATCTTTCAGTCATAAGCGTGATTAAAATACATTTTAAAGCTAAGGTAACAAACATTCAAACTACAACGAAATTTAACTAAGTAGGAAAGGAAAGGCAAGTTTAATTGTATAGCACCATTCCGGAAGACTGTTCCAGATTTTAGCTGCATGAATCTGAAATGCTGCCTCCCCAAGTAATAAGTAACAAAAATGCACCTGGTTCCTAAATGAACTTGTTTCTCACGCTCAAAACAGTTTGCTTCTATCACTGGTTTTCACATGGTTGTACTTTTTAGCCTCTGTCACATTTCTCAGATCTGCTTTTTCAGACAGAAAAGTGAGAACGAGAGGACGGCCCTCACCCACCCACACGGCCCATTAGCTCTCAGCCCAAAGTTTCAAACACTCAAGTGAAAAGTGAAAGTGAATAAAACATATTTTCTAATAAGATGGAAACAGCATGCTGCGTTCTGGTTTATTCATAAACTTACTTTTGCAAAACTCTTTCTGCTGAAACAAAAAAAAAAGGTACTTTTAAGTTTAAAAAGTTACATATCCATACACTTTCAGTTGGTCTATAACAAAATATCACAAAATAGAGAAATGGCCAGAGATAAGCAGTATAGCTGAAATGGACTTTTTCTGTGTACTGAAGCTACATTGCATTCTAAACAGTTACCTGAAAGATTGTATCCACCTCTGGTTCATGTACCGTGATTATTTTTGATTGTATTTTCCTTATATGACATGATTTGTACGACAATATTGTTATTTAGTTCTTCTATGTCATTACCTGTTTGGTGATGTCACACAGCTGCTGTTCCCAGGCGGAGTCAACCCAGCCAACCCTTGTGGTAAGACGCTTTTGTGGAAAACAGAAGTATACCGTCAAAAAACTGGACAAGGTAATCACGTTTCTATGTCTGGTTTAGAAGAATATAATAACCTCATTAACCTTTCTAAACTAATAATGCATTGGTTTTATACAGCGCTTTTCAGGACACTCAAAGATGCTACACATGTCATTATTCTTTCACCTCATACACAGTGGTGGTAAACTACTATTTTAGCCACAGCTGCCCTGGGGCATACTGGCAGAAGCAAGGCAACCAGTATGTTCCATCGACACCCAAGACTCAATGGAGACAATCTGGGTAAAGAATCTTGCCTAAAGACACAATGGCTGTTGGCACTTTACAGCGACCCCACTGTGGCAGCTGGTGTTCTCATAGGTCTCCCATCACAGTACTACCCAGGCCATCCTGCATAGCTTCAGAGGTCTGACAGGATCTGGCTTTTGCATATAAGTATAGCCACAATTATCGTTCAACACTATTGCTGTGGATATAATTTAAAATATACATGATTTACAGTTTATTGGGGGTTAATCCTCACAAAGTAGCACAGTGTATCCAGTTCAAAAGGACAAACGTTGGGACCTGCTGTATTTTGTGAGATTTTGCGTCTGTTTTTCCTCATTTTTACAGGGACACTGTAATGAGCGAATGCAATAGGCGTCTGAAATTCTCTCTTATTTTCTTCAAACTGCTGTCTCAACCTCAACGTCGTTCTGTTGAGTAACGGCTTCTGCAGCTAAATTTGAATTTCCTTCGCCGACTGTGGAAATGACTCAGTGTTTATGAGCAAACATGACAGGAGCTTGGGAAGAGGGTGTGGTGAGTGCACTATACTGTTGGCTGAGTGTAATCCGCGGACAGAGCAGTAAAGTGAAGTCTTCTGCTTTTAAAAATGTGTGCACAACTGGATACTAGTTTAGAGGAGTTGAACAAAAAAATTAAACTGGTAAACAGGGCATACCCTTTTGTTTTTGTTGGCTGGGATTCTTACTATCACCATCAGCACTCTTTCTTTTTGTAAATAACAGCCTAAAATCACCAAAAAGCTGATTGGAAACCTAATGCCTTCTGCTTTTTGTTTTTACTAACAAGAAATACAACTTAAATCGTCAAAGAGCATGTTTGCTTGTCGATCTGGTTCATTATAACTGGACCAATTCTTGTTTTCTTGGCATTCTTGTGGATGGAAAACCTCCAAACAAGTGTCCACAAGTCACTTGGACAGATGTGTGAGGCATTTTTGCCCCAAGTGAACCAGACCAACAAGTGTGAACGTGCCCAAAGGGTCAATGGTCCAGAGAATAATGGTTTCACCAATGTCCATAAACGTCCCGAATCATCCCCTTTTCTTGTTGTTGGAGAATACACATGCGTAGCATGAGAAGTACGCTGTAAAAAGCGCAAGCACGCTAAATTTGCTATTCACCTTTCACAATATAGTGAGGGACTGCTGAAAAATCAAACATATAATAAATATGAAGTGTTTACATTAACATGAATTAAAGTTGTGGCAGCAGTTTTTGTGAATAAGCTGCTTACATAAGCTGATGCTTCTGCTGTGTTACCAACCTGAGGCTGAGCTCCCAGTGCTCACAGGGAGCACATCTATACTGCACTACAGCCTTAGTCTTATCTTTAGTCTTTAGTATTTAGTCTGAGTAAGATGTTTTTAATTGAGCATGTTCAATGCACTGGTGAAAACCGGATAATTTGCCTCCTGGATTTTCATTTGATTAAAGAAGCATTTAAACCCAAGCTCTATGATTGAGGTGTGAAAATCAAGTCTGTTTGGTGAAACTGGATGAAACTATTTTTACTCCGTTTACACTGAATGTTACCACATTAACTGGATACTACAGAGACCTGGCCAGCAGCAGATGTGTTTAAGAGCACAGGAAAAAGCCATGGATACATTAAACATGCGAGTACTTGGATGCATTCTTCTGATGTTTTTGGATCATTGTGATGAACACCAGGGATGTCAAAGTCAAATATATCAGAGGGCCAAAACAACTCATTTTCTTCAAGCCGAGGGCCAGATGTGAAAATGAAATATGGCAACGATATGAACAATATGATGCGTTAATACATGTATACTGTATATAGATAGCTACCAATTGTACTTACATTTGGTTAAAGTTTGGGTTTTAAGGCAAAGTTACAAGCTTCACAAGGCTCCATCTTCTGCAAGGCGCATGGAGTCTATGTACTTTGTACTTCTTCTGCTTTGTAGACATACTCAAACTCCCCTCTTCTCGTATAGTCATGGGCTCACCTTACCACACATCGGAAAGGGCCACATTGGAGTAGCAGCCTGCTGTCTGGGCTGGACAAAACTTCAAAAAATTTTCTCAAGGAGCGCGACTGCGGCCCCAGAGCGGTGCACGCAGCACAGAGGAAGATTAGTCTTTAAAGTATCAATATAAACTGTGGAGGGCTCAGGGGCCTGATAGAACCCCACAGGCCGGGGTTTGCCCACCACTGTTCTAGTCCATCCTTTCTTTCCAGACTCTTAAACATTTATGAATTGATTTTGATCCAAAAAAGCTTATTTCCTGAATACTCCCATGAATTGTGAAGAAGGCTCGGGATCTGGTCGTGACTATCAAGGGCCCCACCCTGGAGTCCAGCCAGGGTCCTCCCTCCTCTGGCTCCATAGAGGTCCACCTGCAGAGAGGGTTCCATGGGGTCAGGTGCAGAGAGAACTGGGCGGTGGTGGACGAAGGGAAATGGAGGGGTGGATGACTCATTTCCATCTCTGAATGTTCCATTGAGAATAATGCCGTCATCAAAAGTATGTTTTAAGTTTATGACTCAGTTCAGATTCGGTTGAATATTAAAGGTACGATACCAACATTTCAAACTATAAAAAATATAACAGTTTTCACATGTATTAGAGAACTTTTTCAGACTAATACACTGAAAATAGAGAATCACCCTCACTCAGCCAATAATCTCTCAGCCCAAAGGGTCAAATAGTGACTCCCAAAGCGCTTACAAAGCGTGCTTAAGATAACACAGCATGTCCTGGTTGGATTTGTCCGCAAATTTGTTAAGACAGTAGCTAAAAATATATGTATCCAAGTTAGAATTTTTATCTCAGACCATAAACAAACATCACACCACTAACTTTACTCACAAAGTTGTCAATTCACCAACACAGATCAGACAATCAAACAGTTCGAAATAGAAAAGCAATAATAACTCACTTTTATTAGTCTAAATCAGGGGTGCTCACACTTTTTCAGCATGCGAGCTACTTATAAAATGATCAAGTCAAAACGATCTACCTACTACAAAAATGCAAAACATATCTTTATTTCCAAATATATTGAGGATTTTTTTATATCTACAATGTACATCAACATACTGCATAATCATGCAAAACCACATGATTTATGAAATAATTTGCATCCACACATAACCAAACATCTGCGTTTTCAATGACATTACTAACATTCCAAACATGTGCGTCCTCTGACGTCCTGCGTTGGGGGAAAAACACAGAAGTAGGCGGAGCTTTGATGCAGACGCCGGTACTTGTGTAGCGGCACTTACAGTCATAGTAGAAACTCAGGGTGAAGACATATTATTATAGATCCACGGTGAAGACATATGTTTACAAGCACTGACCCCCGTCCTCAGCCCTGGTTTGATCCTGGTTTAGCTCCTGTTTTGGTTGTTTTCGAGCGTGAGTCCCTGTGATCACTTTGCTGCTCTCTGATGTGGAGGATGTCCGCTGCAGCAGCGAACAGTTTTTAAGGCAGTAAGATCCATGCTTCCTCAGTGATCAGAGGTCGCACGTTTTGTTTGTTGTGGTTGTTTTGGGGGCATACTGTGGCGTGCGAAAACGCAAAACTCCGGTTATCTCTGTCTAAACGCAAATGCATCAACGGATTTTTTATTTTTTATGTAAGGCGATCTACCAATACGACCTTTGCGATCGACTGGTAGATCGCGATCGACGTATTGAGCACCCCTGGTCTAAATAATACAGAACTGTAATGATCTTGCTCTTGTATTGTTTTTGTTGATTGATTTCGCAGTTTTTTCTTGTACTTTTTAAACTTTTTTTATATTACATTCTTGTCTGGTGCATACTGGGTTATTTTTGCACATGTATTCCAAGGTGGTTTTACTGCAAATGGCGAAACATGCATCTGAATCTGACATATAGGAGTCATTGATCCATTGGGAGAGACCTGACTAATGTCCATAAATGTCCATTAATGAGAATCAGAATAATTGTTTTGCTTCGGAAACAAACGATTAAAAAACACAATGGTGAATTTATAGCCTGTATTTATGTATTTATATGTGTAATTCCTGTCCATAAATGAACCGGACAGATCTCAAAGGCAACGACGATGACTAAAATGAAGATGACAAAGCTTTTATTGAGAACTGTGACGACAGAGTGTGCAAGGGCTTGTCGCATGTTTCTCTCAGAACTGCTCCGATTACACAACGCTTTCAGTTGTGTTGAAGGTACGGAGAATGCTGAGGGGGGGGGGGGACTAATGGATGCTATACAGGGGGAATTATGATCTGAAAATGTACTCTGTTAAGATTAAGGGTGTATTCAGACCTGAAAAGTCCTTTGCTCCGCTTGCCGGTTCGTATTCAGACTGTCCTTTTTGCAAGTGAACTTTTTTATATAAACACATTGACGATCGGCGCTCCTATTGGACAGAGACAGCTCACGGAGGATAGACGCGGAACCGGAGGAAAACATTGCGGGCTCGTATGTGCAGCATGTCTGCTCTGCCTGTTTGCTCTTTTTAGAGCAAAACCACCTTCAACATCAACAGCAGCAGCTCATATGACGCAGGCGAAACACGTTGTTTTAAATATTGGAACAGCGTCGGAGAATGTGTGAGGAGAAAGCCGAAGGAGACTGTCTGTGCGCTCCGTGCCCTGTCCCACACATGGATCTATGATAATAACTCTGTTCCACAACTTACTGACAGCAGCATGTGGATAAACCATGGATCTATAATAACCACGGGACAAACAGACGCTGAGGATCAGGTAGGAACCAAAGAACACAATTCACTACATGATGCGGAATATTGCTCTTTGAGACGTGAGTCAAACAGTGTCAGGCTTTTAATAATGCAAATGGTTTGAAGATGCTGCCATTAACATAACTGTATACTGTGAACAGTTTTAACTCCATAAGCCTGTTGCACAGCGTCTCCTCACTGCTCCAGGTCTGCACACGGCTCATTGTTGTTGTGTAGCGTTAGCAGCATAGTTAGCCGTTGCGTGGCTAATTCCTCAGTTTCTGTCTGCGGCTTGTTAAGCCCAAAAAATGCGCACATATCTTGGAGTTGTGTCGGATCGACACCGGATGTATTCAGACCTGATTCGACTTGGACCAGAATTCGTTTGGAAGCGGACCGAGACCACCTCAAAAAGTGGGTCTCGGTTCGGTTCTTTGGTCCGGACCAGGATTCGTTTGTGTGTATTCAGACCTGCATAAAAGATTCGGATCAGAGTTCCAAACGAATCCTGGTCCGTTTAAAGTGGAGCAAATGTGCAGGTCTGAATACACCCTAAGATTAAGCGATCTTTTATTGGTCCCACAGTGGGGAAATTACAAGTAACACAGTAGGGATTAATAGCACACAGTACAAGCTAAATAAATATTAACTCTTTACTAAAATAACATTAAATCAAATCTACTAAGCAGCTACTAAAGCTGGGGTACCTACTTTTCTTCCATACATAATATACATTGTTTGTTTCCATAGATAGTTTTGTAAAAGTAAAATGTGAACAAACCCACCACAACATGCTCTGTTGTCCTTGTTTGCGTTCTGCGTGAACTGTGTTATACAAATAAACTTGCCTAAATCTTCAAAAATAAACATACTCTTTATCTGTTTCTGTGAGGTGCTTTGTCCTTTGCGTTTGACCCATCCTGCAATACCGTGCCCAGGACCGGGGACCTATCTCAAGACAATGATGCTACTTGTTGTTCTGTGAGTCACAGTTTGACTCTTTGGGCTGAAAGCTGATTGGCTGAGTGAGGGTGGTCCTCTTTTTTCACTTTTCGGTCTGAAAAGATGTGACAGAGGCCAAAATACATGATACAACTTGTGCCAGAACCTGTTTTCAAGCCTGGAACTATAGTTGAGTGTCATTACATAGATGTGTCTTGTGTGAAAGTCAGGTACCCCAGCTTTAGGTGAGAAGTGAGGCCTTGTTTTGACAAAAGAAAAACGAATACTTCATGTTATCATCATATCAAACACCCACTGTGTCTCAGAGGGATCTAGCGATATCAAATAATCTGGATATTTCGATACGATTTCAATATCAATCTCATGGTGGAATAATTATTGCATGTTGTGGAGAGGATCACAGTATTCTACCTTAAATCTGTTTTTTCATGTCACCAGTGCTTACACAAACAAAGCACACAGCCGTAAATCAGACCAAAACCTGCTGTCTTCATCTTTTCAGTCTGAAAATTGGATGAAAAAGATGTGGTCATCCCGCTCCCTATGAACCGACGCCCACATGTGTTTGTTATTATTGCATTTCCTGCGATCTAACTGTCTCATCTGTTGTTGGTGATATGACAATTTTGTCAAATTCTCCGTGACGACTTCTGATGAGGGGCGATCTGGGGCTGTACAAAAACAAATTGAATTGAATATGGTTGCTTGTGATTGGACCATACTTATTTTTCAAGCTATAGAAACTAGTTTTCTGGATTGACAGCTAACTGTTTACAAAATTAACTTCCAAACAAAAATAAAGTAGGTACCGCAGCTGTAACTATACCTTTACCTTCTTGAGTAATGCATTCAGGCCACCCTCGCTCTGACAATTCCTGTTTCTCACCACCATCCACACAAACACAGTAGGTCTGTCACCATAGAAGGATGGTTAATCTAACAAATCATCAAAGGGAGCGGATTCCCCTCTTCCCTGCCCGCTGAGGTGGGGCTGTTTTAGTTTACATTGAGTTCTATGAGACACTTGAATATAGTCAGCAGTACCGTGAGTGCCCCCCGCGTCCATTGGTGGGACAACTATAAGCTAGTAATACCCAAACCAGATATTATTTTAGATCCATGGAGAGGGTGGTGGTGGGAAGTGATGATCCGAGACATTTATCAACATTTATGGACAGTGGTCATCCCGCTCCCTATGAACCTATGGCTCCTATGAGTTTGTTATTATTGCAGCATTGGCCCTCGAGCCAGAAGGGCATGGGTTCGGGCCCACCTCAAGACTTTCACCATTGACTCCCCTTGTCTGCTGTCGTTGTGTCCTTGGGCAAGACACTTAACCTCTGGGAACACCAGCCACAGTGGGGCGGCTGCGGCTGTAAAGTGCCAAACAGTCATTGTGTCCTTAGGCAAGACACTTCACCCGCATTGCCTAGAATGAGTCTGGTGTGTGTCTGTGTGTGTCTGTGTGTGTGTGTGTGTGTGTGAATGGTGGGTGGTGGTCGGAGGGGCCGATGGCACACACTGGTTGCCTTGCTTCTGTCAGTGTGCCCCAGGGCAGCTGTGGCTACAGTAGTAGTTTATCACCACCGTGTATGGAGTGAAAGAATAATGACATGTAAAGCGTCTTTGAGTGTCCAAAAAAGCGCTATATAAAACCGATGCATTATCATTATTATTTCTTGTGTTCAAAATGTTTGATTCTCCGCTTTAATAAACTAGACTGAATTAAAGCGGTGACAGAAATATCGCTCTTTGTTGCTTGCATAAAATAACAGCGTTTCAATTGCTCCAACAATACACATTTGGCATTGACACTGTTATTTCTGCGGCTGTAATAGCTAAGTGCTCAACTGTGCTTTAGCATAATGACAAGTCACCATCCTCCACACGTTCATTTAACACATCCCAGCTCACATCTGCCTGCTACAGCGCTGCAGACAGATATTGTGCTTATAATTACACATGGGTGTCATTTGAGGAAGGCCAAGATCAAATACAATAGGATTTTGGCTGCATTTGCAAAAAAAATTTAATAAATATGGTCTATATATGAATGCGATGTTAACCATGTGCAGCCTGGAGGGACTTGCGATGGTATTAATTGAGCTCCTCTGTTTCACTGTTTGTCGGGAGAAAAGCAGAATACTGAAGGCGAGGAAATTCATGTTGATGGGCGTAAATAGAAAAAATGATTGGTCCTTTTATTAGTCCTAGTCAGATTGTTTTTATTTTTTCGTTCTTACATTTTATTGATCCCGAAGGAAATTACAGAGGTATTGGCTACTCTCATTCACACAGTCACAGGTACAATAATAATTAACTGCTACAATATAATAAAAAGATTAAAAGTGCATTGAATCACTGGGCTAGGTCAGCAGAGCGGCCGCCCACCTGTAACAGTGGTGCCATTTGGATTATTGGACCATATCAACTAGATACGCAACAATACAGCAATACAACCAAATTCCACCATCAGACAACAGCCCGAGTCCTGGATCTAAAGCCTTTCCATCCATGAGAGCGGATCCCTCTCTTAATGTGGGGGTCCCTGAGGTTTCTTACTTTTTTCCCCACATAGTAATACTCCACACTGCAAAAAATGATAAGATACTAGGTAATAAATGCTTAAATCATGTGGTTTGTTTCTTAATCTGAGCAAATTCTGTCTTAGCCTGGCCTTAGCCATCCGTACACTCTGCTCAATCATCATTTCACTGCATGTAACGTCTGGGTCTGGTTCCTGTGTTTGCGATTACAATTGGTTGAATTCCATCCAACCAATCAGCGAGCGCGGGAGGCGGGTGTCGTAGTCTGATGTGGGTGACGAACAGGCAGGTTGTAGTTTGGCAATGGCGAAGACTGCAATAGTAAAGTAATCTGGTCTGGTTCTATCAAGAAATTGAAGCTGGAGCCAAAGGAATGTTTAGCAAATGTAATCGCCGGGAAAAATTGTGGTGCTACTCCCCAGGGGCTCCGTTAGCGGCAAAGGAGATGGCTAGGCTAAATGCTAACAACAGACTCGGACGCACTACATACGCCACGGTAAACTCAGATCCAATCGTTTCAATCTGAAAAAGAGTTAACCCCTCCCACCTGTTCACGGAGCTCAATGGAGCACCTCCGGACCTTAGTACGAAATGTATTTTGTACTATGTAGTGGTACAACCAGGCTAATTCTGACTGTCTTCAAACAAGATTTGCCAATGAGACAAAGCAATTTAGTCTTATTTCAAGAATTGTTGCATTTTTTTCTCACTTCAAGAGAGACATTTCTTTTTAAAACAAGATTATTGTTCTCGTCCCATTTTTATTTCAGGTGCAAAAATTGCTACAGTATAAATTTATTGTTGATTAAAACTCAAAATTAAGTTGCTTTCATCACTATTTGAGAACATATTCACTGTCTTAAAACAACATTTTCTTCTAAAAAGTAATTAAAAAAAAACAATTATGTGGAAAAAACTGCTTGAAGTACGTCTTTTATTGGTATATCTTCATTGGTCCCATTTGAGCTTTCATTTAACTTATTTTTCATAACCTTTTGCAGTGTATCCAGTTATTATTGATGCATGGTCTGGGGTCTTTCATGTATCTCTATAGACCTGGAGGGATACCTTTTGCTGGAGCATTGTGGAGAATTAGGGCAAGACTGCTTTAGCAGCACTGGAAGGATTAAGAGTGAAGGCTGATGTTATGCAGCGAGGAGTGGGCAGAAGGTAAACTGCTGCCCCGAGGCACGCTAGCAAAAATAACCAGTATCCAAAGTTAAAAATACACTTGTTAAAGCTGGAAGTGAAAGTGCCTCAGTCTATTGGATGCATATGTATAGGCACAGGAGGAATACAGACCTCATAATATACTGTCCTGTATATACGTAATTGGCCATAGGAAATGAATGTAGCAATAACAATAATATACAATATTAAAATGACTGTGTTTTGTTTTTTCTTCCAAATACCAAATTTCTAAAACAATAAGTGTGATGTAGAAAATGTCCCAATACAAAAATGTTTGTGTCAAATGCAGTTAGTTGCGGCAAATAAACTGCATTTATGAAACAAACAAAATAGGTAGGTACTTCAGATTTAAAGGAGACATTGTCCAGTTAGAAGGACTCAAACATTGAAATACAAAACTGAAAGTCCAAGGTGAAAAACAAGCTAAAAAACAAACCTGTCATGGTGTGGATGTGGTTTTATTTTGACATAAGTTTGGTTTTAGTTGTACTTCCTGTCTTGTTCCCCTGTGTTGATTGTCTGCCCCGCCCTGATGTGTTTCGTCTGTGTCTATATGTACCCAGTGCTCATTTCCTCTTGTTGCTGGTTCATTGTATTGTGTGTCCTTGTCAGTCTGTGTTCCTGGTTCTTGTTTGGATTATGTTTTCATCTTGGACTTTTATTTGATTTTTATCATTAAACCGTTTTTGTTTTTCGCATTCCTGCATTTTGAGTCCTCCATCACTTCACCCCATGACAGAATGAACCAGCCATCACAAGGACTCAGCGGAATGGCTTTTTTTTTTCACCACACCAGTTCCCAGTTCATCTTCATCACCAGGTTTTTACTTATTTTTGCCTTCACTTCACTGCCTACCTCGACCCCTACCTGCAACCACCGCCAGACTAGAAACTCCGTCTGGGGTGGTTATCTGTCCTGCACCACCGCCGGGCATGGTTGTCCGTCCGGGGTGGTCCTCTGTTCCCCTCCCCCTGACCTGCTGAGAGGTACCCAGTGAAGTCCTGGACTTGATGTTCCTGTGTGTCTGCTGCCCTTCGACGACCTCTCCTTCCCCTCACCTGTTGCCACCGCCAGACATTGATGTCCGTCTGGGGTGGTTCTGTTTCGTCTGTGTCACCGCCGGGCAAACGTCTCCGCCCGGGGTGGGCCGTTTTCCCTATGGAAGGTCATCACTGGGCTTCAGCTTCGGTTCCTGATTTGTTTGAACACTGCTTCGGACCTGAGGTTCCCTCCGCCAGGCCCCCTCCACCCTCCCTGGTTCGTGTTTGGGTTTTGGGACATCTGGGAGCTGTCCATTGGAGGGGGGGTACTGTCATGGTGTGGATTTGGTTTTAGTTGTACTTCCTGTCTTGTTCCCCTGTGTTGATTGTCTGCCCTGGCCTGATGTGTTTCACCTGTGTCTGTGTCGATATGTACCCAGTGCTCCTTTCCTCTTGTTGCTGGTTCATTGTATTGTGTGTCCTTGTCGGTCTGTGTTCCTGGTTCTTGTTTGGATTATGTTTTCATCTTGGACTTTTGTTTGATTTTTATCATTAAACCATTTTGGTTTTTTCGCATTCCTGCATTTTGAGTCCTCCATCACTTCACCCCATGACAAAACCAACAGAACACAAGAACAATAGACCAGCAACAAATCTGGAAGAGCACAGGGGACAATACTGGTGAAGGTTCTTTAATCATCACTAACTCTAACCTGCCTCTTTGCAAAAAAATCGCCAAAACCAAATTTGATTCCTCTTCATGCTCTCTCAAACCTGCACACTCGTCTGTAATACTTGTAATGTAAAAGTACATACGCATATAGAGAGAAACAGGTGGAAAACATTAGGGCGGGGCAGATGATTTGAACAGGGGAACTGGACAGGAAGTAAAACTAAACCGAAACGACAAATGGAACAAATGTAAAAATACTCTAATATATATTTTTCTTTATTATATTTTCTTTATTGTCTTTTTAAGTAACAGGTTGTCACGAACTAGGAATCTGCTTTGGCTAAATACCAAATACATTTGTACACCAGGACGGACATATTATGTAAGATCGAATTTATTGAGCTTTTAACCACGTTCCAACATTCGTACCCTCATCAATCACAGACCTGGAGTGGTTTCTAGACCCATCCACGCTAATATCATGATCTCAAGGAAAAAAAACATAAAAGTTCCTGTTTCGGCGCTGTTATACTTTGACAATGACATCACACTTTCTGATTTCATTGTGGTACAATGTGGCATCTATAGTTTCACTTGAGAAATCGTCAAAACTAGTGGCAATTTCTCAAGTAAAATGACGTTCTTTGCAATCACATGACGTCACAGCTGGTATTTTTCAAATTTGGGAAATAAATTAAAAACAATTCTACACCACTTTCTGGTGATACATGGGATAGGACATTTACCTTTCAACATTCTTTTATCCATATTTTTCCCACCGGAGATGATGATTCACGTTCTAAAACTAAGTGAAAAATCTTATTGTAGCCAAAGCTTGTGAATAATGTTTCTTCTTTCAAATAAAAATTGAAGTGTGCACTGTGTATCACGCTTAAAAACATGAGTCTGCTGTTTTTGTGAATGTATGTTTTGAGTTTGGTGTCACAGCAAAGTTTGGTAATGACCTTGTGCGGTGAGAGTCGGAAGTGACCGAGTAAAGCAGCTTCCTGTTTACTTTGAGGAGATAAGAGTGTCCTTCACCACCCTGTCACAACTGTGTCCATTGACGAATTTGTCAAATGTCTTGTTGCAATTTTGGGAATGCAAAGAGAATTCTAGTACAAAAATTGTTGCTGTATCGAAAACCATTCAATTCAATTCAATGTATTTTTGTATTGCCCTAAATTTCAACAGCACTTGGGTTAGCTTCATCAGCAACTTAATAATGCATCAGTTTTATATAGCGCTTTTGGACACTCAAAGACGCTTTACATGTCATTATTCTTTCACTCCATACACGGTGGTGATAAACTACTACTGTAGCCACAGCTGCCCTGGGGCACACTGACAGAAGCGAGGCAACCAGTGTGTGCCATCGGCCCCTCCGACCACCACCACCAGGACACAACGACAGCAGGCAGTGGGAGTCGATGGTGAGAGTCGGGCTCGAACCTACGACCCTCTGGCTCAAAGGCCAATGCTCTACCAACTGAGCTACTGTCGCCCTCAACTTCTGAAACAAAGTAAGTAAGTAAGTAATGTTTATATATTTATATAGCGCCTTTCCAAGACCAGAGTCAAAAAGTGGTTTACAATTCCACACAAAGAGTGCGGTCACCAGTACAGAAGGCGCATGCCAGACCTATTGTACATGATTTTAGTGGTAGGGAAAACCGGAGCACCCGGAGGAAACCGGAGCAGACACAGGGAGAACATGCAAACTCCACTCAGAAAGGCCCTGTTCCGACCGGGATTCAAACCCCAGGACCTTCTTGCTGAGAAACGAGAGGGCTATCCACTCAGCCACCGTGCCGCCCAAAATACATACAAAAACATATCAAATACAAATACATCCTATTGTTTTTTGATATTTGAATCCACTGAGATCTTGTGGTAGGAGATCTCTGCTCATACTGGATTCACAGCCAGATGAATAGTTATGTCTTCGTCTTCTTTTTCTTCCTCTCTCAAACAGAACTTCAAGCAATGGTATTTTTGACACCGTCCTCACCTGAACGTCACGTCAGGAGATATTGACATTTTAAACTGTGCCGTCAGCTCCACAGGGAAGAGACTCCAAAGGCCAAGGCACAAACCAAGGACAAATGTAGCTTTTGTCTGGAGGTGGCCCTGCGTCTTCCCAAGTAAAACTAAAGAAAAGACACAGTAAACAATCAAGTCGGTTGGAGCCATTTTAACACTATATTTAACCCCAAAAACAGAGCGGTGTGTGTGTGTGTATGCCACAGGGGGTAGCACCAAATTCTGGGCCCCGGGTACAAACACACTCGATGAGCCAGCACTAAGTTACTGCGTAATACATATACATATAGACACACTGTAGAGGGCCCCTCCCCGCCTTGGGCCCTGGGTACTCGGTACCCTTTACCCTTTAGTCAGACGCCTGTGCGTGTCCGTGTGTGTGTATGTTTGTGTATTGTGATAGTAACAAAACCCTTTTCCAGTTACAGCACGATCCATTGTTTTGACGTAGGTATGTGTTCTCCGAGTGCATATATTAGTGTGTAGTACACAATACAATACAATACAATTTATTCTTGTATAGCCCTAGGTCACAACAGAAGTCATCTCAGAGGACTTAACAAAACCATTGAAATCACCAACACAGGTCAGAGAATCAACAGTTAAAACACATGAAGAATATAAAGCACACACAGAAGAAAATGTCCATACATGTTGTAGAATGCTAAAGTGTCCTGATCATCACCAATCCTTTCTGTTGGACACTAACTGTCCAACAAGACCCTCCTGCATCGACAAGGAAAAACTCTTAAAAAACCCAGTGGGAAAAAGGGTAGTCAGAGCTGCACCCAATTCACATATCACCAGCCCCTCACTGACCCTCCTGCTGGTGGTGAGTCCACAGCGGAGGCTTCAGGCAAAGTGGGGTTAGGTGTCTTGCCCAAGGACACAACGACAGCAGACATCAGTGGAGTCATGAAGTAGGTCATGTGGTGGGCTTGAACCCACGACCTTCAGGCCCAACGACCAATGCTCTACCAACTGAGAAACTGTTGCCCATTTTAATCAAATCAACTTTTATTTTTAATACATGCCTGTTAAAACTGGTTTATATAAATGCAAACTGCTGCAAGTAAACAGTGTGTTGCTATGGGAACTAGAGCTGTTCTTGAGCCAGTCTAGGACAAGTCTAGGATCGTGTTACTTTCATATAGAAACAGAATACAGTAAGTCATGAAATGAACACCAAAAACGTACATAGGCGCTGTATTTACACCTCCAAAACGAAAAGCCGTAACATTTACTATAGAGTTAAATTCTCTCCATGATAAATGTGATCACAAATATATATTCTGTGCCAAGTGCAACTCATGAAAACAAAGAGAAATTGCGAGCAACTCAGGCAGCTGTATTGTGTGTTTATGTTTGTTTAAGTTCAACCACAAGCGGCTGATTTGCAAACGTTTCTGGCTGAGAACGGTTCCTTTAAGGGCGACAGGAAACAGGTGTGAGACAGCTGTGAGCATCGATGAACAATCTTGTGATGCTGCATTTGCATACATCTTTTAAAACGCAACACAAGATGGAATTACACAAAGACAACGTTTGCAGCAAATTAAACACAGCGATTGTATAATGTGGTGGATTTACAACAGTTATGAAAAAAAAATCCTTCCAACCATCTGGTCCGGACATTATCTTGTACAAGCATAGAATGTGGAATGAGTCTGTTGTTATTGTCTCTGTATAAGAAGGAATGCAGCAGAGGAAAAGAAACCACTTCTGAATGAAAAAGTTATGTTCCTAAAAAGATATGAATGAAAAACTAAAAATAAACCATTTATGAGGCATCAGCTGCCCTGGGGCACACTGACAGAGAAGCAAGGCAATCAGAATGTGCCATCGGTCCCTCTGATCACTACCAACCATTCACACACACACACACACACACACACACACACACACACACACACACCAGACTCTTTCTAGGCAATGTGGGTGAAGTGTCTTGCCCAAGGACACAACTACAGTTTGGCACTTTACAGCCGCAGCCGCCCCACAGTGAAAACCCAGTCTTCCCAGAGGTCTCCCATCACAGTGCTAACCAGGTCCGGCCCTGCACAGCTTCAGAGGTCTGATGGGATCTGTATGGCCAAAGGATATTTACCCGCTGTTTGACGAATAACGGTTATCTAATATCTTCACTTCACTTCACTTCACTTATTTTAGCTAATAATTATGCCATTTCATATAATTCGACTGATCTCAAGACCCCCAGCCTATAGTGTGATTTTAATGTTTTTGATTTATGTGAAGGTTTATGCCTGTGTGATATGGACTGATTTATTGATAGTGTCCCATGACCCCCACTTTGAGAACCACTGCTCTAGTACAATATTTTCCACCAGTGGGCCTTCACTCGTCACACAGACTTCCCGTTGTCCGTTTTGAGATCCCATGAACATATAGTATACTGCAGGGGTGGCCAACCAGTCAGAGACTAAGAGCCAATTTTTTTTACTGTGTTACAGCAAAGAGCCACATCATACAAATGTGCACTACATAAACATCACCCCAACCCTTACACACGCACGCACACGGGCACGTACGCACACGAGCAGACACGCGCACACACATGCAATCTGTCTGTGCAGAGAGAGGTGTGCTCTGCTCAGACAGATTTATTGTAAATGTCATCAACATGATAATGACAGAAATTGACTCGTACAGTACTAAAGGGCTGGACTCGACTCTCCCCGGTTTGCGGGCGCTTCCACCGCTCGCTTCAGCCGCTCCCCGGTACTTTTTATTAATGGTTTGGCCCTGGTTCTAACCGGGCGAGTCGATACCAGAACAATTTCACGTCAGCGAACATCAATTATGATTCCGAAATGAATGCTTGCAATCTCTAACCAAGAAAAAAAAATCAAGTTTCAACCCAGTGTTCAGCAGAAACACAACTGTCTTTAGTAAAAGATATAGATTTGACACATAACACCAACACCACTTTAGCTGATTTAGAACCACAGACACATGCTCAGTATAAGACCAGATACTTTTGCATTTGATTGAAGACAGACACTCACCAGGCAGAGTTGGCTTATCTCCTGGTGTAATGCTAGTTGTTGTTAGCTGGTTTTAGCATGTTAGCCGGTGTTAGCCGATGTCCGTAAATGTAATCCATTTGGTCAAACCACCTCCAGACTTTTCGGGTCTGCCTCTACTTCTGCTGCTGCGATCTTTCATTTCACGGTTGTCACTTTTAAGCTTTTTAACTTTTCTCTGCATTGTCATGTTTGTGGGAATCATTCTGCTCCGTCCTTAGTGCTAGCTCCACAAACACCTTCTGGTTTCTGGTGGAACCAGCGAGATCAGGCTGGTGTCCTCTCCTCAAACTGAGGAAGGTGTTGCCCTCATCCAGCGACCAAGGAATTCTTTTCCGTACGGACGTCATGGTTCGAGGCAACGTGTTGTTTGTTATGATATTTGCTACAGCTGAGGCAGCGGCTGCAGAGTGGTTGACAATGCATCTGACCAACCAGAATTGACGTTCGCCGACGTCAGATTGTTTTGGTGGCCTGGCTAGTGGAGTGGAGTCCGCCTTTACTATTGGTCAGAACTACATATGGAATGAAAGGCAGCGCCACCACCGAGGCGTTTTTGACGCTTGTCGAGTGAAAGCCCGAGAGCCGCACGGAACCAGCCAAAGAGCCGCATGCGGCTCACGAGCCGCGGGTTGGCCACCCCTGGTATACTGCATCCTCCTCCATGCCTCTCCCTCCATGCCCCCCACCCTCCGCCTCTCCCTCTTTCTACCTCCTTCTCTGCCTCCTCTCTACCACTCCTCTGCTTTCCTCTGCCTCCTCTCCACCTCTGCATCCCCATTCACGTCTCCTCTTCCTGCCCCTACCTCTCCTCTACGTCCCTCATTGTCTCTCCTCTTCCTCCCCCTCTGCCTCTACATCTCCTCTACCTACCCCTCTGCCTCTCCTCTTCCTCCCCCTCTTCCTTTGCCTGCCCCTCTGCCTCCCCTCTTCCTCCCCCTCTGCCTCTACATCTCCTCTACCTCCCCCTCTGCCTATACATCTCCTCTTCCTCCCACTCTGCTTCTACATCTCCTCTACCTCCCCCTCTGCCTCTACCTGCCCCGCTGCCTCCCCTCTTCCTCCCCCTCTGCCTCTCTTCCTCCTCCCACTCTGCCTCCCCTCTGCATTTAGCCAATTTCCATAATATTTTCTCTTCACTCGTCTTGTGGGCCCGAAATTTCCCTGTTGTCTATTTTGTGAGGTCCTATGAACATACATTACTCCAGCCTCCCCCTCTACCTCCCCATCTGCCTCCCCCTCTGTCTCCCCCTGACAGAGCTGCGTGTCCTTCAGACTTCAGAACATGGACGGCCATGACACGCTCGGCTCACACTTGTCCTCCGCCATGTGTCCGCCCACTGAGGCTGGCGTGCAGTGATTTACGAACCGTTTTGAGCCACACGGCCCTGCTCAGACCTTCAATCTCAATCCGTCTTCCTCAAACTTTCCTTTTCGGCCACGCACTTTTTTTTTTTTGAATGCGTAATTATGTCCGTCAATTCAAGGCTGATGGATGGTTCTGCTTAAGTTTTATTTTACAGCCGAGACACTTTGAAGAAGGCAAGATGAGAAACAAAAAAGATTGAACTTTTAATGGTATTTATGATGTTGGATAAGGGCAAAATTATCAGATTAATAGATTATATGCATCTGATTTAAACATAATTAATCAGATTTGGAATGAAATAGAAATCTGCCGGTTCTAAACCATGTCTTACAAAACACAACTGCTACTATTTCACACCGCACACCAAACAGACGCACAGCAGAAATTGTCACCATGTTTATGAAATGTGTGGGACAAGTCGTGTGTAACCAGTTTGCGTCAGTGTGCCCTTGAGCAAGAGACTGTCTGGGCTCGAGGAAGAATGCGTGGGTGAGGAAGTCTGCGGCCGACTCCCCAATAGATAAAGCAGAAGAAGAAGATGGATGGAGTTGTAAAACAATACAGTGATTTTTTTCAGTGATGAATCAATCCCTACACACGCCACAAAGCGTTTCACAGTCCACAAATCATCACATAAAAAAACACCAAAATTACCGTTTAAAACACAAGTAAAATCCCAAATGTAATTAAAATCAGTAAAACATGAAAATCACACAAGGGACAAAAAACATTAACATAACGCAGGTAATTTAAAACGTAAAAATCACTCAAGGGATTAAAATAATAAATACAGAACAGAATAACACAGAACCGTCTTTAACCTGGTTTTGAACGTTGTCAGAGTAGACGCCTTTCTCACATTTTCAGGAAGACGGTTCCAGATTTTAGCTTTGGTATAGTTTTCAAACCCAAACCAGAAAAAAAAGTGATAAAATCCGTTTCACTATCACCGTTTGAGATACTGTTGTCCTATTTGTTCCTTTTTGGGCGCTGGCTAAGATATGGTGGCAGTCAGGAGTCTGGAGTATTTCCTGGTGCATTGTTTGAAAACCACAGCACAAGGCAAAGGCCACAGACCTTTTTCTGGAAAGGAATTGAAAAATTGAGGACCACTCCTGCTCAGCCAATCAGATCTCAGCCCCAATAGTGACTTAGATGTTTTAGCCACACATAGGCTACAATAGGAACTTCTGGAATAAAAAGGAACCCCCCATCCGTATGGCCAGGCTTTCTGTTTTCAAACTCTGTGCACTATGACAAATCCTCTGATTATGACCCAATGGAAAGGTTTTTTTTTCCCTTTTAAAAGTTCTTAGAATAATTAATGACTTTTCTGGCTACCCTGGAAAAGCCATGTTCCAGCTTCATCCCTCTGGCAGAAGATATCATTTGTTGAAATGCAGGACACCTTGATATGCTTCTGTCCACAAGGTGTGAACAAAACACTTTCTTGATCTTGAACCTTTTATTTAGGCCGTTGATTGGTTTCACAGTAACTATTGTTTCTTGTACTTTTAAGTATTTGTCTGGTGCACACAGGCAACGTTTGCACAAGTAATCCAATGTGGCTTTACTGCAAATGGCAAATAAACTGAATCTGGATCTAAAGCAAAAGTATTGACTCCACATTTGTGAGGAAGAATGAAAAAAAAAAAGATGCAGAGGTCTAGGATTGCGTCTTGGCATATTTTTATTTTATTTTTATGGCTGGTTCACAGTGTAAGCAACCTGACCAGAGCGTTCAAATGGTTTTATACCCAGACCAAAAGGAGATAGCTGCTGGATGGAGCAGGACCGGACACAGCAGCAGAGGTGGAGTAGCCGCTTGGTTCGGACCATTTTCTCTGCTCTGGTCCAAAGTAAAATGCTTTGTTAGCATTTAAAAAAATAATTAGCATTCCTCCAGTGGATCTTTGCTTGTTCTGCTTGGTTCGGTCCATGGGCGGCATGGACCGAGTGGATAGCCCTCTCCCTTCTCAGCACGAAGGTCCTGGGGTCGAATTCCAGTCTGAACAGGGCCTTTCTGAGTGGAGTTTGCATGTTCTCCCCGTGTCTGCGTAGGTTTCCTCTGGGTACTCCGGTTTCCCTACCACTAAAAACATAGGTCTGGCATGCACCTCCTGTACTGGTGACCCCGCTCCCATCTCTTGTGTGGAGTGGGAGACAACTATGCCCAAAAAATAACAATGGTAAACCGCTTTTAGACTCTGGTCTGTGAAAGGCGGTATATAAATAACAATTACTTACTTACTTACTCTGCTCTGAATCAGTGTTAAACCATGAACACTGTAACAAATAACAGAGCTACTAAGGACTAGCTGCTGTTTCAAGGGCATTCAAAAGTTATTATTATAGAAGAAATTATCCATCCATCCATTTTCTTCCCCTTAATCCATTTCTATTTCTGTCATTGATAATGCAGTCCACTATATCTCTGACTGTTCATTATGTTTTTGTTTCTTATGTATAGTCTTTTTCACAATGCATTAAAACAGAAAAAAGTAAATATTATCCCTCAATATTAAATGGCCAAAACGGACACAAAGACATTGCGTAATAATTTCTCTTTAAAACATATTCTGACAGTAACCAGTTGTTTAACAGTTTCTTTATCTCTTTTTTGTATTTTTCTTTTGTACTTCTAAAAGCTCATTTCAGATGACGGTTACGCGGTGAGCTCGACTTCTCAGAGGTGACTTCTGAATAATCCGTTCTGTAGCTCAAGGACAAAGTGACGCCTTGATCATTCTAAAGCAGCTCGTCTTCTCAGGTATTCCCTACATGACTTTACATCACAGCTAATTAGAATTTTAATAGGGCTGGGGTTTTTTTTTTGTCCCTAACACTCAAAGGGTTAAATGCACTTGTGACTTTTAATGAAGGTGTATACTGCTAGTTACAAGAGAGCTTTAAGAACCTTGTGCAATGTTGAAACAGTCTATCTACAATGACAATACAATGATGCACTGTAAAAGTAAAAAAAAATGTCTCAAATTTGGAAAAATGTATCTTAATTTGGTCACCTTTTGACTGCCTTAAAACAAGATTTTCCAATGGGACAAACAAAATGATGTTTCAAAGAGATACAAGAAATGTCTCTTTTGGAATGAGAAAATACAGCAACATTTCTTGAATTAAAACTAAATGGTTTTGTCCCATTGGCAAATCGTGTTAGAAGTCAGTCAGTATTTACTCAAATTATGATTAAAAACCCTTGATTCAAGCTATTATTACCTAATATTTTTCATTTTTTGCAGTGTGCAGCTCTTTCAGGCCTGCAAAAGAGCTCTGTTGTGTGTCATCTGGTGCACACTGGGGTAGTCTTGCACAGTTTTTCCAATGTGGTTTTACTGCAAATGGCAAAACAATGAATCTGAATCTGAAAACAGATGTAAACAGATGAAATTGTACAAATATATGCATAGGTATATTGTTGTTTGGTTATTTTCATATTTCATACATCGAGTCGGCCTTTTTTGCTGACTTTTGCGTGTAGCTGCATTTGGACGACAGCGACCCTACATGGTACCAAAGCGAGAACCAGTAACATGTGGATAAGACCATCTAGAGTCAGACTCATTTAGTTTGAAGCTAATCTGCAGCTGTGGATATTTGCTTACATTATGACTTTTATTTAGCATGAGTTTGTATATGTTTATGTGTATCATGACATTAACCAAAACTGAACCGAAAGTAAGGAAGGCTTGTAATTGTAGACGGATGTGATTGAAAATAACCTTTAAAGTACAACATGCCATAGTAGCCCATTACCATCAATCATGCACGTCAATCATATTTAGTGAAAATCCTTTGATTCTTGTTTGACAAATGTGGATATTTTTGTAGGTAAGTGATGTTTATATAAATAGCGCCTTTCACAGAACACAGTCACAAAGCACTTCAAAATTGTTGTGGGCAATTATCTCTCACTCGTATGCCAGACCTATTGTGCATGTTTTTAGTGTATAGGGGAAACTGGAGCACCTGGAGGAAACCTATGCAGTCACGAGGAGAACATAAAAACTCTACTCAGAAAGATCCTGTTCCGACCAGTATTATTAAAGATCAATTTTTTTCTCTTTTAAATATTTTCGTTCTTATTTTGCATTCTGTCCAGGACTTCCTTACCGTGTGTGTTTATGTGAGTGTTTTTACTAGACACATTGTAGTAACTAAAGAACTAAAGAGCCTGTCTGTCGTGAGTTTGCTTCTGACCCATTTAATTGCGGTGTATATACTCCAAGGTCTGCATAGCTAATAATATACATGTTTTTTTTTTTTATTGAGTAACAGTTGCATGGAGTGAATTGCTTGCTTCTGGTTTATTGGCACTTAGATCCAGCCGGCGTGCAGATTGACATTTATTGACATACTTATACGTGGTGTGTTGAGATACGGGTTTTTTTTTTGCTCAGAGCTCTGCAGATGTAGCAGAAGAGTTCAGTTAATTAAAATTAATGTACATATGAAAAAGATTCCCCAGGGGTTTAGACACTAGTGGTGAAAGCCATTGCATTTCTCGTGTTCGGACGGTTTGATTCTCTGATCTGTGTTGGCGAATCGACAGCTTTGTAAAGTCTTTTGAGATAAATACTGTTGTGATTTAGGTCTATGCAAAAATATATTGAATTGCAGTTTACTCATCGAATCATTTTCATATGTATACTACACATTTTGGATATTTTTTGCAGCCCTAGTGAGCACAGACATGACAAACTCCGGCTCGTGGGCCAAATCCATCCCGCAAGACAATTTTTAGTGGTCCCTAAAATTATTTCACTTTGGAGAGACCCAAGAGGGAAAATGCAGTTAGAAGTTTGTTGATTGAGTATGTTTGGCGCCCTAGGCCCGGGAGAGATGCTGTTTAGTGCGGCGCTTGCTCGCGCGCATGATCCCCCCCCGGGGCCTAGGCACTGGTGACGGCAGAGGCAGTAGGCAAGCACGCTTCGATGAGAGAAGGAGGAGGTGGGGCGGCGGAGGCTTTGCAAACTTCAGAAGGCCGGGAAAGTGGGCGTCTCCGGCTTTTAACTTGCTGTCCTGGTGGTTATTGGTGGATTAGATGTGGGCGTTTTGCTGGTGTAATGAGTAGAGGATGAGCAGGCTTGTAGATCTGGCAGCAGTGGCCGGGTCTACCACAGTGAACTTTCGCGAAGAGCTTCATTTCACTTTGGAGAGACCCAAGAGGGAAAATGCAGTTAGAAGTTTGTTGATTGAGTATGTTTGGCGCCCTAGGCCCGGGAGAGATGCTGATGAGTGCGGCGCTTGCTCGCGCGCATGATCCCCAAAAACGGGCAGAGTTATCTTTGCGCGCCGGGACGTGAGCGCTCGCATCACGATCGATACCAGACGCTGTAGCGGAGTTGTCTTTAAGCGCCGGGACGTGAGCGCTCGCTTCACGATCAACCGGACGCTGTCTGGGACGTGAGCGCTCGCATCACGATCGATACCAGACGCTGTAGCAGAGTTGTCTTTAAGCGCCGGGACGTGAGCGCTCGCTTCACGATCAACCGGACGCTGCCTGGGACGTGAGCGCTCGCATCACGATCGATACCAGACGCTGTAGCGGAGTTGTCTTTAAGCGCCGGGACGTGAGCGCTCGCATCACGATCGATACCAGACGCTGTAGCAGAGTTGTCTTTAAGCGCCGGGACGTGAGCGCTCGCTTCACGATCAACCGGACGCTGCCTGGGACGTGAGCGCTCGCATCACGATCGATACCAGACGCTGTAGCGGAGTTGTCTTTAAGCGCCGGGACGTGAGCGCTCGCTTCACGATCAACCGGACGCTGCCTGGGACGTGAGCGCTCGCATCACGATCGATACCAGACGCTGTAGCAGAGTTATCTTTGAGCGCCGGGACGTGAGCGCTCGCATCACGATCAACCGGACGCTGTCTGGGACGTGAGCGCTCGCATCACGATCGGTACCAGACGCTGCAGTGGAGTTATCTTTAAGCGCCGGGACGTGAGCGCTCGCATCACGATCAACCGGACGCTGCAACAGGGTTATCTTTGAAGAAGTGCGTGCCGCCACCAGAATCTTATTGGTTCACTTACTTTGCTTTGTATTGCTTTGCTGGGAGCTTACGAGGAAGCCAGTAGCCGTTGTGCAGCCAGGATAGCGGACGCGTCTGGCCTGATGTAGGTGGAGAAAGCCGAAGAGGACCAGCGCCCCAGCTGTTGCAGAGAGGTGTGGGGGAGCCCCAGCGAGGCCGCGCGCGTGGCGGCGCCTATCCTGAAGGAGTGAGCTGTGTAGAGCTGGGGAGACAAATTACAGAGGAGCAGTAGGGATCTTAGCTGAGCTCTGAACCAGGTTGCTGTCATGGGAAGAATGTCTGGAGTGAGAAATAGAGGTCCGTTAAGATCTCCTTTTTGCAGCGGAGGCGAGTGTAACGCATAAAGGATTTGTAGGGGCAGAGAGATGTGTTCGAGCGAGCTATTGCTATATTGCAGGCTCCTTTGATTTTTGAATGTTTGAGACGGAGGTTGAAATGGTCAGGGGACATTATGTTGGGTGAAAAAGAGCGACCTTTGTGTAATGCTTCCACTACGTCGAGATTATCACACGTGACAGAGATCCTCTTTCTCTGCCACGCGTGATTCCACAGCGCGCAGGCCACGACCACTGGGAATATCACGTGTAGGGCAGAGGAGATGCTCCGGTGGAAGTAGCGGCCACGGCCCGGCAACCCAATGGTCCTGGAAGAATCCCCCAAAACCCACGGAAGGGGCAGCGTCCGTGTAGAAGCGGAGACCTGTAGGGGCAGAGACATGTCGGAGAGGGCCATTGATGTTGCAGGCGCCCTTACGCTTGAAACCTTGGGTTGGAGAGTAGAAATCAGGATAGTAGGAAGGTCGGGAAGGCCGTGTCTCGGACCGCATGAAGGTTGAGTGAGCAATGGTGAAACGCTTACGCAGAGAAGCCATAGAAGGAGAGCAGGAAGATGCTGCGAGGAGGGCGGACATGTACTTGGGAGATGAGCCGGAGTTCAGCGCCGCTGCAGGAATGGGCAGCATGATGGGGAGCCTGCGATCAGAAGAGTGAAGAATACAGGTATGGATGCCTTTGATTAGGAGTCCGATTGACGGCTCAGCGCAGCTACTCGGCCAGCTGCATCTGATAGAATCAGAAGATTCAGTAGAGAGATGAAGCATGACCGCCGAAGCGACCCTGGGAGCATAGGTGCGAGTCCAGCGCAGCGCGGCATGCTCAGCCGGGCTGCGTCCATTAGAAGCAGGAAGCTTCTGAGAGAGTGGGATGCAGCAGTAGCAGTAGCAGCAGCAACCTCAGATAATAACGGCAATAGTCCTGTATTAAGCCGCGACAGTAGCAGCAGCAGCAGCAGCAGCAGCGTCCTTAGAAAATAACAGTAATAATTCTGTACCTAAGCCACAGCAGTAGAATGTTGTTGTAGCTGTTCAGTGTTTCAGTAAAAGAGATGCAAGTGAAGAGAGATGGCAAAGTAAATGAAGCAGCAGCAGCAGTAGTAGCAGCAGTAGCCGTATGAAGCAGCCGCAGTAGCAGTATGAAGCAGCAGGAGCAGTAGCGGCTGCAGCAGCAGCTGCAGCATCTGTAGATAATAACAGCAATAATCCTGTATCAAAGCCAGAGCAGTAGAATATTATTGTAGCTGTTTAGCGTTTCAGTAAAAGAGATGTGAAGTGAAGAGAGATGTCAAAGTACATGAAGCAGCAGCAGCACGGCAGCAGTAGCAGTATGAAGCAGCAGCGGCAGCAGTAGCAGCAGTAACGGTAGCAGTATGAAGCAGCAGCAGCAGTAGCAGTATGAAGCAGCAGCAGTAGCAGCAGTATGAGGCAGCAGCAGCGGTTGCAGCATCCGTAGACAATAACAGCAATAATCCTGTATCAAAGCCACAGCAGTAGAATATTGTTGAAGCTGTTTAGTGTTTCAGTAAAAGAGATGCGAAGTGAAGAGAGGTGTCAAAGTAAAGAAGCAGCAGCAGCACGGCAGCAGTAGCAGTATGAAGCAGCAGCAATAGCAGCATTAGCGGCAGCAGTAGCAGCAATAGCGGTAGCAGTATGAAGCAGCAGAAGCAGCATTAGCAGGAGCAGTAGCACCACAATGAGATTCATACGAACAACAGACGTGTCACGCCAGCGTGCGCCGCTTGTCTCCGTGAGCCAGGTTACATACGTGTCTGAAAGAGCCAAGCCGTAGAGACAGGTGCCGCCCGGGAGCCCGCGGAGCAGCAGCGGCAGGAACAGCAGCAGCGGCACATGTAGTAGCAGGAGCAGCAGGAGCAGGCAGCAGGAACAGGCGGCAGCAGGAACAGCAGCAGCGGCACATGTAGTAGTAGGAGCAGCAGGAGCAGGCAGCAGGGACAGGCGGCAGCAGGAGCGGCAGCAGGAACAGGCAGCAGCGGGAACAGGCAGCAGCGGGATCAGGCATCAGTAGGAACGGCAGCAGGGACCGCAGCAGCGGCGGTCAGAGAACCATGCTCACGGTTGTTTAAGAGCCTGAGGAAATAAATTAACCCGAATCCGAAACATTCCCATGCGAAAAACAGATGTCCCCTGGAGCCATCTTGCTGCTTTGGTTATGGCAGATAGCTCTCCCACCCCTCACCCCTCTTCCCTCTCTCACCCCACCGGCCCGGGCAGATGGCCACCTAGTTTCAAGCCTGGCTCCGTCCAACGCTATGGTGACAGCTTTGTGAATCACGGCTGCCAAAAGCTCCAGCGAGATTCAGAAATATCAATGACATGACAGATTATATTCTGTGGATTCTCACTCGCCGAGTATTATGGGGTTAAAAATGTCAAGGGTTCAACATGTGCTGTTTGATAAATTGAACAGCAAAAAATGTGAAGCTTTTGACCCTGTTATCATTGTCTTCTCTTGACATTCACACTCTCAAAGCTGTTCTTTTCTCAAGCAATTTTTTGTTGAAGGTTAATACTGGGTGTACTGTACTGGGTGGTATCTCTGGCCACCCCCCCCCCGACCCAAAAATGGATTAAGGGGTAGAAAATGGATGGATGGATGGGTGGATGGAGTTGTGCTACTTATCTTGTGTTGTGTGCTACTCATTCCTGTTCTGTAACTTGTGATGCACCACTGAAATTTCCCCATCTCTTAATGTTACTTGGTTACTTGCTGGACTGTTAAGCGCACATGTATTTACACCAAGTCAGAATAATTTGAAAATAAAGTATGTTTTGTCCACTTATAAGCCGCACTAGGATACAAGCCACAGATGCTCATGTTGTAATCTAAGACTCAAACAGCGGATGGAACAAAACCTGTTTTAAGACTTATTTCTTGATCAAAGCACAAGATATATCCAGTCTAATCACATAAACAAGTCCTGGGTATTTCCCTGCACGTCCCTGTGTCGTCTCTCTGCTGTTCACATAAACACGTTGAAGCAGGAATGTGTGCTTCATCATCAGCTCTATTCTTACTTGTGTAAATGTGATTTTGAAGAATATCTTTGTGTAAATGCCAAGTTTCTCTTTTAAACAGCAAAAAAAAGTCTACCCACGGGTCACTTTGAACCTTGAACCAGGGGGCGCTCTAACAAAATAAAAATATATATATACATTGGCTCCTTTTACAAGCTTATCTCTTAAAATCTTAAAATAATAAAATAAGTATCAGCTTATTTTCCATGTACTGTATTTGTATTCTCCTGAAGCTGAGATGCCATTGCTCCTCTGACAGTTATTTTTTCCAACCCCTAAAAATGACAAAAATGTGATAAAGATGATAAAATGTTCATCTAACTATTGCTTGCTTGCAATCACGTGACGCATAAACTTCCAGTTGACTAAGTGGTGGTCAGGTCAGCAGGAGTTGCTGCTGATATATGAAGAAAATGCGACTCTTCCGAGTATTTCTTTGCTCTTTTGGATATTTCATGACACTTTGAAGCTACTGTGGTTAACGTTCTAACTCATCATTCTAACAATATACACAAGGCAGAATATTTCCACTACATGTTTTGGTAACATCAAGGTTGAAGCTACTGGCACAGCGATAAATGCTAACATGCTAATATGCTAATAATGCTAATAAGTCTCCATTCCTCCGCTGTATGTCACTTACATTCTGTAAAGTCTTTGTTTATCCTGTCTCTAGCATCGACAATAAAACATGTCTTCTGTCTGAATTAAAAACACGATCCTAGACATCAGTCATTTTCTTCACTTTAGATTCTAATCCACAGCTAGTGTTACAATCAAGCTTTTGCACTGCTAAACAAATGAAGGTTTGGAAAAACGTGGATGCTGCAACTTTTCCGTCTGTCTGTGGGTTAAGGAACTCAGAGTTAAGGTCCTGAAGGACAAATCCTGCATCGTAAAGAGCCGTGCAAGAACGATTGGTGAATGAACTTGTCATTCTCAACAAAACAATGCGTCTGTGCTGTGTTCTTTTCAGATCAAACATTCAGTGTTTATTCAAAACGCCAACGTATACCTGACCATTAATAAAATGAAGATGGGGATGTAATAACTGAGCATTGTGAAAGCATGGCTGGGTAAATGAATAATCCTTACAGGTAAAAGAGTCTGCTTGTGAAATGTTAGCGAGCCACTTTTCCTGCGTCTTTTTGTAAAGTCCTTAGTGCGAGGCTCTTTATTAATCTCTTCAATCCTAAAGTATCCATTAAAGGTTTTGCAATTCGATCGGTAAGAAAACTTAAAACAACAAATGCAAAAGGCATATTCAGACACGCTGCTCTAGTGCACAACTAGCTCGGCTGACCACCACTTCGTGATACGCATATGTAATGAGGCGGACGTCAATTGCAAGCAAGCAATAGTTTATTGCTCTCAAAACAGTTGGGGTCTATCGCTGAAGTTTTCATATGTATGTGTTTTCTGGCGATGGAACAGATTTTTTAGAGAGACAATGGAAAAAGAGAGGACCACCCTCATTCCGCCAATCAGCTCTCAGCCCAAAGTGACAAATAATGACTCACGGGGCTCTTTCTCACAAGTGTGCCAAAGAAAACATCCTTTTTAACAATACAAAGACAGCCTGTTGTGATCTGATTGGTTCACAACATTTTACTTTCTACTGGAACACACAACATCAATATATTATGTGAGAAAGTGACATGTCCCAGCTTAAAATTACAAATAATTGGCAAAATACTGTGAAAATCAGTCAGAATTGTATCCCATAATCATCTCATGCCTTCCCCAGAGCTGTCTTGCGTCCCCCACTTTGATAAGAGAGGATTGGATAAACTTTATTGATCTGACACTGGAGAAATTTACATAACCATTGGACTTTCTGTGTTATTTGTTGTTATGAGGAAGAGAGCTCACACGATCGTAAAAACCACGCCATGCACGTAGCTCCAGTCGGAAACCAGGAAGTGAAGGTAAGGTGTGCTGCGAGGGAATTCTCTGCTAATGATTAAAGAGCAGACTTCAGACTTCAGTCCCAGGGCCAGAGCCTCGTTGGATTTTACAGCAGTGTTGTTGTGGCGTTTCACTGCTGCGTCCCCACTTTCTACAAACCACTTTCGTTTAAGGCAGTACAAGCTTATTCTGCACTGTCCCATTCGTTTGTTTGGACCATTTAGAACCATCAGTGCATTTAATAAGCAGGAGCCCAGAGATTCAATTCACAATAGCTTAAAGTACAAAGAAAATGAAGCTGCTATACATCGGTCCCTTGTTTATCTTGGGGTTACGATCCAAAAATAACCCGTAAATAAGCAATATTAAAGCAGCAGCTGCATGTTTTAAGGCTGTAAAATTCTTGTCTATAAACTTGTCTAACCACCTGAACTCACAACTGCTGCAGCGCAATTGTGGAGATATCAAACTTGTTGGTTGTAGGTCTGAGTGCTGCTGCAGCTGTCAAAATCCATGCTGTAAAATACTGCTGCAGACGACACTGAGGGACAGGAGTAGGACTGAGGGCTACAGGATGTTGTCGGAGTACTGTGATTATTTATGGTTTTAATGCTATCTTATTTTGTACAGCACTTTGAGGTGCCTTGTTTATGAATTGTGCTATAGAAATAAACTTGCCTTGCCTTGCCTACATGCAGCACATGAAAGAAAGCTGTAAAAAAAAACAAAAAAAACATTCAAAATTGCTTACACAAAAAGATTGTTTCACAGTTTCAAGTTGAGCTTTGTGTTTGAAAAAATCCATTTCAAATCACTTTCAGTAAAAGTTATCTTTGTCTATTTTGTCTGGACATACTGTATGTGGAAAAAGTGCAAAGCGTTGAGCATTTATTCAAAAAGTGGAGAGGGCGGTTCTTTCCTAAAATTCTGGAAAAAAGTCCGTTATACTTATAAGTCAAATACAGTTGCAATTCACTTTTCATTCCGAGTGAGAATGCCAAAACAAGACATTTGTTTAAATCTATTTTCAAGACTAAAGTACTAAGAGAAAGATAAATGATGCTTATTTCAAGCTATTTTGGACTTGTTTGTTGTCATGTTTTGCTGTGTTCCTGGACTGCCTCGCTCTGGAGGCCAGTGCGGGTGCTGGACTGTGGCTGGAGAGCAGAGTCCACTCTCGCTCTATTCTTAGCTGTGTCGGAATGCTGCGCCTCGGCCGCTGATTCTGTTTGCGCACTCCATAACACAGTCATGTTAGGACTCCGGGGACGGGCCGCTGTTTTGGGGACGTGCAATTCTCCATGAGCTCGAATGGAAAAGGAGGAGTAATGGAGCCGCGTATTCAAGCGAAATATCTCATTGTGATATGGACGTGATAAGTCACTTTTAATTCAGAGTAAAAATAACTTCAGGTTCCGTTTTAAAAAGTTTACACACAGATTACCTCATACGCAATTCCCACATAAATATGTTTTAAAATAATGTTTACAGAGTTCTAACCTATTAGTTCAACCATGTTTGTGGTCGAAATATACGATGCATTCAAATCTGGCTCTATGTATAAAAATGTGGGCTTTCAAACGATACAAAAATTACCAAAAGTCATGGATTCAGAAAAGGAAATTGCCAAAGGAAGTAGCTAAACACTGGGGAAGGGGCTCAGACATGCATGAAAAGCACTAAAACAGCTTTGTGAGGGAAAATGATAAGGGAAACGGTATAACGCGGCCAAAAGCTGAGAAAAGATCCACTATTGATATTGAAGCATTTACAGCTAGTTAAGAAACATAGCAGCTACTTATATTGTATATTTTGTGGGCTCTTACTACTGCCCTGTATGTGCGCTGCAACATTGAAATTTCCCCACTGTGGGACTAATAAAGGTTCTCTTATTCTTACTATTATTATTCTTATATCACCTTTTGTTCTCACCACATGTTTTAATTGCATAGCTTAAAGTTTTATAATCATTTTCTCTGTCAGAGCCTGGAATGTGATTTATAATATTACACAATGGGCTTTTCTGGTACTCGCAAAGGTTTAGTAAATGTTTGAATTTTGCACATTTTGACAGTTTTTATAAATGGGGAAAAAGATGACAAAATAATGCTTCTGCCAACAACAAGACAAAAAATACTCGTTAAAAAAAGTTCATAAAATACAGGAGAAATTAGAATACGTTCAAAAGAATTCTTTTGTAATTCAACAGAATGGGAAACAAATATCTGACTTTATTTGTTAAAATGGTGATAATTGGCTCACAGATTATTAAAACTCCAAATAAACTAAAAAAATATTAGGGCTGTCAACATTATCGCGTTAACGCACGTTAATTGATTTTTTTAATAATCGTGTAAAAAAAATTAACGCTTTTAACGCATGTGCCAAATGACTGGCACCCAGCGCGCGTGAACAACGGGGCGTTCTGGGGCAGCTGCGGCCGCTTTGGACAGCGGTTCCCGCGTCCATCAGCTGTGAGCGGCTTTCAACAACGTAATGTGGCCATGTACCCAATGCCATATACACGCACAGGACGCGCTTGTCTATTATTTTCTACATGCTTTTGTAAAGGCGTCTTTGATCACACGTTAGCTTAGCCCTCATTAGTTAACAGCTAATTAAGTGCTAACTAGTGTATATATGG